>JAXRJS010000042.1:2465000-3155000 GCA_037127375.1 Dione juno | reverse complement strand
GTGACATATTTATTACTCGCACATCTTGTTATCTTCCTGGTCATAAAGTTACGACTGTTTTAAAACATAATATGAATAAAAAAAATTAACTTGTCACTTTCGTATAAAATTTCCATTGATAAGTATCTTAAAGACTTCTTATTGCCCAAATATGAGGCAAACGTAAACGTTGTTGTATAATAATATTATGATGTTTTCAATTTTTTACCCAAAGCCGTATGAAGTACCTTTTTTTCGAATACATGTAAGTTCAAATATATATTAATGGATGGAGAATATTTAGTGTCGAAACACTCTATTCTCCGCTTTTGTTCCTATGCAAGATATTAGAGTACCGGAACCCAAAACCGCGTATTCATTCCCAGAATACATTCTCAAATATAATAATTTTTTTCCCCACCTACAACTACTTAAAAGTCATTTGTTTTAGACGCAACTACGTAAATGTACAAATAATTGTTATATATATATATATATATATATATATATATATATATATATATATATATATATATATATATATATATATAATTTTTTTTTCTTTTTTTTCACACTGTATCTAGCGATCCCGGGAACGCAACGCAATCTTTTTATCAATGTTCTCTGAAATCATACCACCTGAGCACATTTTTTTTTATTCTTATTGTAATATCCTCGCTTGTACCTATCATTCGCTCGCTTGTATAATTTCATTGGAGATACGAAGATAGCATATCTCAAATAATTATTTCCATTTTTAAATAAAATGCTTTTATAAAGAAATTTTTGGACTTTTTTATTCTATACACATCCATATTACCCATAGAATGCAAGCTAAAATGAGCTGCCTGGTTTTTACCTTTCACACAATAACTGCTGGCCGGATTTGATGAAACTTATTTGTTTTTTATTCTCTGGCAACATAAGGGCTCTTAGTCAGCCAGCCAGTGAAGCCAGTCTAATCTATAAAATCGAATGTCTAATATAAATAATAAAAGTCTTAAATATATATGTATATTGATATAATAATGGAAAATAGATCATCATGATGATCACTTTCTGTTACTATATAAAAAAACGAAGATCTGATGTTGAACCCTAAACCAGCGGGTGAACAGCTCAATATGACCTTAAGAAATATAAATCTACCATTTTAGGAAATGTTAAAATCTTTTTTGATTAGAAAATATTACTAAAACAATTTATTACATATATGTAAATCAATATATTACTTTAATAAGGATAGGATCATAATTATAGTCCAGGCTAACGAATTTGCAGGAGACAACTTGTACGGCATATTTTTATATTTATAGAATTCTATGAATTAATGTAGACTAATAAATAACGCTACAAAACAGTTGTTAAAAGGATATCGTAGTACTACGCAGTTTGAAAAGATTTACATTAAGTTCCCATTTGAGAATTCATCAATGATTCACGTTCATACATATGATATTACATATATAAATGCTATTATTTTGTTGTATACCGAACTGGCACCAGTCGATACGTTAAAGAACTTGCATATTTTGATTAAAAATAAAAAAAAAATTAGTACAATCATTAAGAGAAAATTATTTATAACATATTGATGATCATATCTATATGCAAATTCGCAGCAATCGGCATCGTAGCCCCAGTATTTACTCAACATTCACCAATACATGACATCTAATAAACGTTAAGGGATCATTATTTCTGGAACACACAGATAGTAAAATTGATACCGTTCACAAATGCTATGTTCATTCTAGTACGAAGACTGAATGTATATTACACCCATATACCCATATCGTAATTGTCATACACTGTAAACTAGTAAGTCGAAGTAAAGAGTAAAGAGGTTTTTAAATATTATTATTAAAAAAAATACATTATATAATTCAAAACACAGTGATGATGGGTTACTCGAGGGAATGTATTGAATTTTTTTATTGTCTCACAAAGAGAAAAAGAAGAATTTTGAATGGAAAGTTTAGAGAGGGTGTTTTCACACGCTACTTCATCTTGGTGCCTACCTGATTAACCTTAAACTGGTTTGCATTTCAAGGAGACACTGTGCGTGTGGCGGAGCTCAGTCTCCGTCCGACTAAATCTTAAATTATTTAACTAATGCAGTTTTGTAACGTGTTCTAGAAATCAACTATCGATAGTTCTGTTTTGGTCGAGATATTTTAGTATGTTGTAGTATATTAGACATTTTAGATTTTACCATAACTTACCACTCTTACCACGTACAAATTATCGTTAAATATATTCCTGGTCGAGGTAGGTATTTAGAAGTTAGTTATGAACTCATACGTAACTTCTAAACGCCTACTTGTTTACTAAAATCAAAATTCATAATCTATAAGAAACTTTCTGGTATATCATAAGAATACTATCGAAAGCTGTTTCTTAAATTGAGCAAGGCAAGTTTTATGTAATTTTTTAAATATGCCTGCATTCTGAAATCCTATTGATCATTTATTGAAAGTTATAATCTTCCGTGCTCTCTGCTTCTGTGGTCTTTGACCACGAGCTAGGAATACCCTATACTTTACCAACACATGTTTAGCTGTTTCTACTGCCGTCCTACAAATATAGCAAAACTTTTCGGTGGATTTATTTAATCTTACTAAATTATGTTAATTTTAGAGCCTCTTGGAGCACATTAAAAACGAAGTTATTGAAAATGAAAGTGAAGAACAGAATAATTGAGTCTTTTTTAATATCCCACAAAAGCATGTAACATGTGAACATAAAGTATTTATATTTCAAAGTACCAAGACAACCTTTAATAAACGACCCAGTGACTATATTTAAAGAACATTTGCGATGTAATTATTATCAGAAGACGCGTTTACATCTAGTACAAGCGATTAAACGTGTTCCGGTAAAGTTCAAAGACGTTACTGTTTTAATGCTTCATTTTGTAAATATGCTTTATAAATAAAATGCGATGCAATTTTTGTTCGGATCAATATTTGTATTAAAAACTTATATGTATAAAAATTTAAGCTTGGTGTACTGATTATGGATTTATCTACTAAGGCCAAACTAAGGCTAATTTATCTACTAAGGTCGAAAGCACAATATCTCAATTTCAGATGGAAAGCGGAGAAAAATGTGAAACTAACGATCTTTTAAAAAAGTCGATTGGGTTCTATTATTCCATAGTGGTCTAGAAAATTATGAAAAAAAAAACTAAAAAAAGCTCCTTAAGTTTTTAATATTCATCAGTATTTTAATTATCTTAAACACCTTTTTCCATTTTACATTCCACTCGCGCGAGCTTTTTGTAATAAATAGCATGTAATTATTATGTAAATTTTACCATTGTAGCGTAATGTCAATATTTTGCATACGAAGGTTAAATATTCAAATCCATCTTGGGTATTATACTGGTATTGAATACAATAGATCGATATATATACCAACATAATTCAAGTTAAAAGTATGTCATACAACTAATAATTTATTACAAGAAAGAACTTGACAGTTGAAAAAGTTAACAGGATATTCTTATTACTACAATTACTGTACTAATCCAGTTTATTATAAACATATCAATTATTTAGTGTCATTACTTAAAAGTCTCCAGCGTATCTATGATATGATGATATCTGATCTATCAATAAATCTATCTATCTATATATTTGAAAATTAGATTATAGGAGAAAGTCAAATTAGTTTGTGTTATTTTTAATGTGTTTAACAAATTAACTTCCGCGTTCAATTAGCAACATATTGATGACTAAGTCCGAACATTTCTCACTTCTACACATGAAATATTTGTGTGAAAGGTCAGGGCAGCTCAAACTACGCGGTAATTAAAGGTTATTTTTGGCGATAACCATCAGTAAAACAGTTACCTACGTGCGTGAAATAAAAAACCGATGGTGCGACTTCAATGGACCTTGTTATGAAGGACTGAGTAAAAAGACAAGCCATACGTGAGATACGTATATCACTAGGTATTGGCGAAGCGTCGAGTTTAAGAAAACTTCGGTTTCCTCAAAGGCGGTAAGTCCTTTATGTCGGCAATTATATCGCTTTTGTATTTATTTACAAGTCGTTTTGTGAATTCCGCGTAAAATTTCTTACATTAATTATATTTGAGGTGTAATAATTTTGGCCGTGATTTACCAACTCGTTGGATTATCTTGATATCATCGGCACATCATAAATATTTTAGAAACAATTGAATTGGCTCGGAAGAGAATGTTCTTGAGATATCCAATAAATTAAGTTATCCAGGAACAAAGTATCGTTTCAAGGCGACTAAGGCGATGTCCTTATAAGAGCAATGAAAATTAAATTACTGATTGATGCAAAAATAAATTTGTTAACAATTGAGAGAAAATTATTGTGACTTTTTGGCTTCAAATAATGTATAAGCATATTATAATGTTATTATGTTTATTTAAATATAATAATTTCAAATAATATACAACTTTTCGATCTCAATATAGGTCGAGCCTGAGCTACATGGGTCATATAAGCTATAAATCTTACATTTAAATATAAGAGTACGAACTACGAGATACTACTTCACTTCACTTTACTCCACTTTGAGTTTACTTATTATAAACGCGACAGTTGTCGATTCGATTCCCATTTGGAGAAATTAACTTATTTTTCATTTTCTCACTCTGGTAAGAAGACAAAGCGCGGCGTTGAGTTCCGCTCAACACATGATGTCCCGAAATATTTCGCAGAATGCAACAGAACGAGTGTTTTATTAATGTATGAGTTAGCATATATCCCAATACGAAACACACACAAGTACATGACGAATACAATTGGACCTTCTCACCACTTGTGTCGCTCTAGTGGTCGATCTTTATGTCAATCTTATAGTTATATTATATTAGTTAATAGCTGTAGTTAATTTATACGCCCATTGTTTGTTCTAAGCAGTAAGGAATTCTTCTAAAATATATGTATAAGTCTTTATATAATTTTTTTTATATTATTTTAATTATAGTAAGGATCCTTTCTCTTACTACGTAGATAGAGAAAACTACGTAGATTGTGGAAGAGTACTCGAATTAAGTGATAGAATTTCAATGACTTTAAAGGTATAAAATTCTTGTGTGAGTTTGTATAATAGGACGAATCGTAAACCATTTTATTGTGTCCTGAATAAAATTTGTGCCTACATTTCTAATAACCTCATCGCGTGCATAAAAATAACAGTACAACCTTTTTACACAGAACATACAACTTTGCATACGCGTACGGCAGTAAATACAGTAGCCGTCAAAACTGTCCCTGCTAACTTTAAAGTACATGGATCGGTGCAAATTAAAAGGAACGAATTAAAATTCTGATTTATGACCGATATTATCATACAATGGATGTACTGAATTTATATGTCTTCATTCAATGATCATAAAAAAGTAAAGGAAAATTTATGAAACATGTTAATTTGTTTCTCCTCTAAACGGACAGCGAAGCTTTGTATGTTGAACTTTATAATTTAATTACGATATAGTTGTTAAATAATGAAGTGAAAGTTTAACGGACTAAATAAATAAGAACTTAAGTACAAATATTTACTTGCAAATGTAAAATCTATAATAATTGAATCTCGGTTATAGTACGCACAATAGTAAACTATAGAAATTTTTGAGATATTATTATTAATTTTTGTTTTTTTTTTTATATATCTATCTTAAGATATTATAACAAATATTATGTATTTCAATTTCTGCCTATTAAAGGGAATAAGAAGTATCGTTTTATTTCACTAGAGCAGAGAAATGAAAATAATTAAAATATAATTTTACCTCGGGATTAGATTCAAAACCGTTTAATGTATTATCAAAAAAATGTTAAAAAAACTATTTAAGAAAACGAAATTAATATAAACCTTTTTAGTTTATTTTTTCTCTAATAAAATAAATTTAAAAAAATATCCAATTTGGACACACGAGCATCAAGTGTAATTCGATACACGTCCAACTGCGCTACAATGGCGTCTCAATTTACATAAAACATTTTATTATTCAAATCTAAGCTTAAATATTGCTGTTAATTGTATACGGAGTAGACACGATGGCGTCAGATCGTTATATATCCAGCGAGTGTAGAGTTTCAATATAATTTATGTTTTTATTTTCGACATTGAGCACCTATCATAGTGTTTTATGAATTCACCATATTATTAATGTGTATTCTATAAATAAGGTTAATCACACGAAGGATATTTGGACAAACAGGTATTAATCGTCGAAGTCATAATATTGATCATTTGTTATAACATAAACCAATCAAGGCGTTTTGATTTATTTGCCATAAATGGTAAATTACACCTGTTATAGACAATCTGATAAATATATATATTACTAGAATATACTATTAAATACTACAAATACATAATACTTACTTGTAGATATAGTATAGTATCTTTTCCTTCTCCCGCTTTATACGCTTCAAGACGTTGTGTATTGAGTGGCGAAACTTAACACTGCACTTGATCTAGTTATCATTCAATATCCCCAAGTGGAAATCGAAACAAAAGCAGATGATGTGCTACTATGTGTAAGCTATGATGGCCTCTGTGCATGTTAATTCTCCTTAGTCGGGCACTCTTAGAAGTGTGTTGGTGTACCCACCAACACTCTTCTAAGATAGCAGGTGATAATGATCTGGTTAGGCTTCTTGTTTAAGGTCCTCTCGGCAATGTAACACCACTTGTATCGGTTAGCAGCATCCTGAACGCACTGGACCTAAGTAGGTTAGTCCAGCAAGTCAGAGCTCGGCCACGTCCTATCTTGCTTTCTACTTGGCCCTGGACCACAAATCCTTCTTTCGAATCTTCAATTCTGGAGATGTGACCAAAAAACTTCAGTAGTAAGTTGTACCGTAGAGGAAAGTCGATCCTTCACGTGAAGTTCTTCTAAGATAGAATGGTTGGTGCGAAACGCCATCCATGGGGTTTTAAGGAGACGCCTCCAGCACCACATCTCTAGTGCGTCGATTTTCCAGCGATCTAGTAGTCTCGGAGACCACGTATTCGCTCCGTAGAGAAAGATTGAAAAGACAAGACATTTCATCAATCTTTCATCATCATCATTTCAAATTATATTAATCATGTTAAATAATTACATTAATTACTAGCTGCAGGAGTATTTTTTTTTAAATTCGAACCAGTAATTATCAGTAATTGTTCGGCTAACAAACTGTTATTATATAACAATTAACAAACTGTCCAGTTTTATAATATAAATAGTAGAAGCTTATGGAACTAAATGTCATTGTATGATTTACGCCTATTAGAAATACATATAAAAATTGTTCTAAAAATTAAATGATAATATAATGAAGACTATTTATTGCATTTTTAATAAAGTAATCAGATTGATATCAAATTTTATTAACTCGGAACGAAGAAACAGTATATATTTGTCATTTATTATAATTGAGTTTACGATTATGTACGAACAACTGGAACTAGTTTCCAATCGGACCAGTTCTAATCGTTACTTTTATCTAAAAAGGTATATTATGTAAATTCGTCATTCCATTTTGGTGGCATAATTCGCGTCTAATGTAAAGTAAAATGTATGATTCATACTAGATTTTTTTATTATTTTATGCACAACAAGCGATACAAGAGGTGACATTCTTGACCTGAGTCGAGTTTTGAATTTAATGACGAGGCCTTAGTGGTCTGATGAACTAAATCTTGAACAATCAATATAATATTTTCATACATATATTAATTTTATGTATTCAAATCTTTTAAAAAGTTACGTAATATTAAATTTTTATTTTTCATAATTAGCAAGTAAAGTTTCTTAAAAATTCACAAAAACTAAACTAAACTAATATTTCATGAAGCCTTTCTTATTACAATCTAATAGACATTAAATAAATAAGTATATATTAAAATTTGACCGAGGCGTACATCTAGCGGCTTGTATTGAAACATAGTCTACAAGCTGAGCTACGTTCACTATATATATGTACAGTATGCAAAAATTTTACAAAAGATGGCGCTATGTGGCATAAGTGGCACCAAAATAGCTTTCGGTATCTCTTTCGCGATTTTACACAATGAAGAAAACAGATGGCTCTACTCTTGTAGATTAATCTATCAGCTTGTATAAGATAATAATTGTCTCAAGTTTATTAATCAATTGATATAAGTGACAAGGTAAACATAGCCAAATGTACTAACATTCCACATTAGTCTACCAGTAACATAATAGGTACATATTACGTAGGAATATTCGGAAAGGAGTTCTTAATCACTGCTTGAAAGGTTAAAAATAAAACTCAATTTATATAGCTAAGTGAATAAAACGTTATTCCCTAAATTTTATTTAATGATAAAATATAAAATATTAACAACATGTCAAATTAATTTCAAAGACATTCGACAAAAACTGGATAGCAATTTTCTTTTTCGTCGGCAACCGCCCGAGCGATAGGCGCGTGACTATTTCTTAATTTAATCATAGTATTATTATTAAGTGTTACATTAGAAAACGTCTCGATTACAATATTATTATGTGGATGTGTAACTTTTAGTGAAGGGAGCTGTTTCGCATGTCCCGATATGAAACCGAGTTCGCGACAAATCGATTCTAATTCGGATTTTGTATGATTTTGAGTTGGATAACATTTTGAATACCATACGCCGTGAGATCGAACGATTACTTCTCCGATACCGTGCCTGAAATTAAGCAATATATTTTAATATATAAAAGAATTGCTCTTATTATAAAAGATAAGCAAATTGATAAATTATCACATCAAATATTATTATATAGTTAATATAGCCATAGTAGCATCGGCACTATTTAAATCTACAGTTAATTCAACTCTAGAGCGGAGTGATCGGCTCTATATTTAGAAGAATGATGAACGGGAGCTAGTATGTACATTTAAAATAATTAAGAGTAATTTTCAACAATTATCATTTAAGATGTAAGTACTTACGGAGTCCCTTGTGGGGCGTTTAGTCCTATGCAAGCTTTTTCGTCCTCCCCATTAGGACAGTCACGCACACCGTCGCACACCATATCCATAGCTACACAGTAGTCTTCGTTGTTCGATATGCCAGAACATCTGAAAACCATTTGTATTATGTTTGTATTTCACATAAAATAATGTTAAAGATATGAATACAGGTGTGAATAAAATAGAGACACATAGCGTTCACCCAGCTTATATACGGCGGGATTCTGACTAACAATTATCTCGATATATCAGATATAAGGTCGTAACGTCAAAAATTATATTATAATTTTTTTTTGTTACCATCGTTCTTCATCGTTTTTGAACAAAAAATGTGGCATACATACATATATATATAAAATTAATAAGTGTAAAAATGTAAAATAGTAAAATAATCATTTTCTTACTTATAACTTTTCTTCGCAAAACATTTACAGAACATTGGATCTTCATCGCTTCGGTCGTGACAGTGTAGGATACCATCGCACAGCCTCGAAGGCATCACTCGCCTTAAATAGTCTGAGCAAGTTGTCTGATTCGGTTCATCTGTGCCATCGCCACAGTCGTCATTGCCGTCCTTGAATAGCTCCTTTGGTATACATAAGCCGTTGTGACATTTTAATTTACCAACGGGGCATTCTGTTAAAGAATAATATGTTATAGTATTTCAATTTTTTAATCTAATATTAATTGCCAAGGAGTTTTAAGGCTCATGATATATATGGGGGAAGGAAGGACTTGAAATACAAGGATTCCTAGTTCAGGCCTCAGTCGCCATTCCAATTAATTTATTTGTTGCCGTGCTAGAATGTCATACATTTGTTATTTGTACTAATGACTTATGCTAATTGAAACAAATAAATAATAAAGAAAGAACAGTTGAATTTTGATTGAAATACGTAAAGTACATTCACTTTCTTAATGGAATAGACGGAAAATATTACAATATTATATAATAAATATTCATTTCTGCCTTCGTATTTGTTTTTTTTTGATTAACCTTTTATTAGAAATATCAAATATCATTAAGGAAAAAGCACGCCTATAAATTAAGCAAACAAACATCTCACCACAGCCTCGATAATGCGGATCTCGACTACAAATATCGTGTTTCTTCTTACAGGATTCCTTGAATTCATCAGCGCCATCTTCACAATCAGTCACACCGTCACAGACAGAACGCAACTTAATGCACGAACCTCTTTGACATCGGACCCCTTCGCAACCGTCAAATAAATTTTCCTCTATGGAATCTGATAA
This sequence comes from Dione juno, assembly GCA_037127375.1. Taxonomy (NCBI): domain Eukaryota; kingdom Metazoa; phylum Arthropoda; class Insecta; order Lepidoptera; family Nymphalidae; genus Dione; species Dione juno. The sequence continues at coordinate 3,144,806 of JAXRJS010000042.1, read as the reverse complement.
ATGTTTTTCTGTAGAAGAAAATTATATAAATATAAATTTTGAAACAATAGTTTTTTGTAAAAAATTAAAAATATTGGTCAAGTGCGAGAAGTATTCGGGCACCGAGGGTGCCGTGCCTATTTCATGTTTGTAGTTATTCCGCTAAATACTACTTATAAAAATTTACAAAATAAAATTTGCGGTTGAATGCACTCATTTTACTTATGCAACATACTATGCAACCTTATATAAACAATTTAATGTACCGTATTAACGAACGTATTAGTAGCGTATTTAACGAACTATAAATATAAGTATAAATGATTTCGTTCTGTGTTAAACTTATAAATTATCAATTTTGAGATTTTCACCTTTATAAACTCTACAATTTCTCACTTCTTGACAAATTTTATAAGTCTAGGTCAATTAAATACAACTAATAAGAGTCGATAAACTTAAATTTGCGTTCCTATGAACTCATTTTGTACGAAATGAACTACGGTATAAATTTGTAATGGTTTTTTTTCTGGGATATATCTAAAATTAAATTGAAATTTCATAATTCTAGGTCAATAGGAAGTATCCTACTACTCTGTGGGTTGCGATTACACAACGATTTACATTCAAAGTGAAAAAAAAAATAAAAAATCAACGCTCATATCTTTTGCTTGCGTTGATTAAGAAGCTTAATTATTTCCGTGCTTCAAGAGATTCTTGGCTTGGATTTTTACTATTAATTTAAGCTTGATTCCTTAACGTAATTTGGAGAAAATAGGCGAGAGACAAGCAGACAGACAGACAGACGGACCACAAAATTATCCTATGAGATTTCGGTGCACAAGGGCTGAACGTTAAAAACTTTTTTATTGTATCTTGTACTTTCATAGATATAGGACTAGGTTATAGCACCGGCTTCGCCCGCGGGGTTCCATGGAAATAATTACTATTGACGAGATAACATTGATTGATTACAGTGGATTACATTGAGAAGATTAACGTGATATAAATATACTTTTTTACCTCGATAATTTTTTTTCTGACTGTCCAACACATGAATGTATACCTGTCCAATTTTTTTTTTAGAAGTGTTTTATATCTAACCATATAATGTATGTCCAACTAAATTCATTTTAATTTAAATAAAAAACCAAATCAAAAAGTTTCATAAGTAGATTTTTAATAATAAAAACATTGTCGAAGTCTATGCTTCAATGGTTCAAAATTTATGACAATTACTGAGACTTAAAGAATATATTAGAATAAAACTTTGCCGAGGAAAATATATCGATATCTTATTAAATTTTTCTGCATCATCACGCGTTGACACTTAAATTTGCTATTAAAAGAAATTTCAATAGTATTCGCTTGCAATTCTGTTAAAAATTTCACTAAATTGAGCTTTAAAGTTTCCAATATAAAACTTTGATACGATTGAATCTAGCTCGAGTAAAAAATATTTAAAGATACGAGTTGAAACACTCGTATCTTATATATCGTATTCATAATATTTAAAAATATATTTTATAGATATTTGGTATAGGAATATATCAATCTTAAGTCGTAAGGTTTCCTTATTAAATAAGGTTTCTCTTATTTTCTTATGCGTTACATTATATACTTTACAACTTTACATTGTTACATTATATAGATTTGTTTTAGGCTTCACGCTGTAGGCATAAGAAACCTAGTGCTAAAATACTTTGTTCTGTCAGAGAACTCAACACCATTTTGTCTTGTTACCAGGACGAAGAAAATGAAGTTAAATCACTCGCCCTGAGTGGAGATCGAAATATAACAGTCAAAATAATTCGTAAAATCTGACATCTGGAATATGACATTGCTATACAATACTTTGTTATATTAATATAACTTCGAACTATAGTCAATTAAAAGTAAAAGTAAGTAAAGAAAAAACTCAAGTCAGTCGCAGAAAATGTTTGAAAACAGAAAACACGTTCTAAGCGTGTTTTCTTTTTATATCGATAAATTATTTTTTAAATTGCTAGCCGTTAAAAGTATTGGTAAGTATTAGTAATATTATAAAGAAAAAAGATTTGTATGTTTGTTTGTTTGTATTGAATAAACTCAAAAACGACGTTACTGATTTTGACGAAATTGAAATGCCCTTAAATTGACCTTAAGCCAAAGAAGTAAAATAGGCTAGATAAAAGAGGATTTTACTGTGAAAATGAAGGGGAAGGAAGGAAAAAGAAGGGAACTAAGGGGTAAAATGGACCTTGAAATTTCTTATGTAGAGAAATTGTTATTTCGCAAGTGAGATGTGTGATATATGGGTTCAACGTACTTTAACCTAAAACTAAGATGTATAAATACATCCGTAAAATGTTCGGGAAAACATTAAAATCACTATACTTAAGTTTGCATTTTTTGAGGAGTTCCTAAGTATACTTCTATAAGTATTTATTTGTACCCTAAAATGATTTAAAAAAATAATGTCCACTAATGCCAAGCCGGGACGGGCCACTAGAAAGAAATAAATAAAATACCTTCATAGTCCTTTATTTCATGCTTCACATTTCCAATGTCAGTGGCAATAATCTTTTCTTCAAAAGCGCAATCCCCGTTCATCTGTACAAAGGAAGCTGCTGGATACCATCCTTGTTTAGTGTGACAACTTATTATTCCTGCCAATTGCCGTTGCGAATGAGACTGTGAAATGTTGAAGTTAATTATAATCATTGAATTTTTTTTTAGAATATTTTCTTATCCTGCATGTAAAGGGGTAAGTATAGATAACATAATGTCAAGACACTCCGCTCTCTGTTTTCCACCTGAATTCGATACATTATATTTTTAGAGGCGGAGATAAAAGTAATTTATTCCCCAGAGGGGTATCGGGTACCGTCACGTTTACAAACAGACTCACAAGTTAACATAATATTAAAATTATGATTTTCTAATATTTGTTTTTGTCTACTAGTTGAAGTTAAATTTTCAGTCATTTTACTTAATAGGCAATTCCTTCCTAAGCAATCAGGCTTCATCTCTAAGATGATGTTACAACAAAGCGAGAATTAATATAATTGAGAATGGGGAATGAATACGTATGCTATTCATATATATGTAGTTATTTATATGTAAATTAGTTAAAGATGCAAAGAAATATGATAAAATATTCAAATAAATCATCAAAAGTACATTACTAATGTCAGTTTATTTTCTTTCTCCAAAATTACGCTACATTCGCTGTCGGGGTGTAATCAATTTGTGAACAATATCATTTTATATTCGTAGAACTTACAATTTAATAATAATATTTTTTAAGTAAGCAAGTATACATCAGATTTACAAACTAACTGTCCAATAATAAGTGTACAGCTATTTTGTACCAGTATTTAAATACGTGCGACGGGTTTTGTAGGATAATTTGAAATGTAGTTGGGTAGAAAAAGGAGCTCTGACAGTAGATGTTAGCATTAACGCGCATTAGAATCTTAAACCTATACTTGGGTTCAAGGCATTGTTCCGAGCGCAAACGCACTTTGAACCCACGGATTGCCATATTGTTTCTTCTCGTATGTGTTATAATTGTAAGATTTGATTCATTATAGAGAATTAATTATTTATTTATTTATTAACAAAAAATCATATATTATATATTAAAATGATAATTTAATAAATTTTATCATAAAAAACTAATTATATACTGGTACATGTATACATATATAATAATCAATATTACAGAAAGGTTGTGTTGTAAATTAGAAAACTCACAGGCATACTTAATTTTGTATTATACATGGTTGTTTATTATATATTTGTATATATATAATGAATTAATTTTTCTATAGTTGTTCAAATTTTAAGTATAATATTCACGTGAATATTGAGATTTGAATTTTCACTTTATATACCAGCAAGAATTCTTAGTAAGGAAACACATAAAAAAATATATATTAGAAAATTTAAATTAATTAAATTTGGTCGTTGCGGAGCAGCAGTGGCACACCGTCTGACTTTAATCGTGACAGTTGATGATTCGATTTCCACTCGGAAGAAATAATTATTTTCATATGCTTGCGAAAAAGCTCGTTAAGACAAAACACAGTGTTAAGTTCCCCCACACAACATGAAATATCTTGACTTAAGCGGAAAGTGGGGAACGTAGGACTAGATTTCCTCTGTCTACCCTCACATAATTGGAATGCACGGTTAAACAAAAAAAAGAAATAATCAACTTACGTGGCAAGTGTTAGAGTTATTCTGACGAACGAAACATCGGTGTTGTAAGTCGCAATCGTCAATTTCTTTTAAGAAAACACTAAAAGTTTTATTTAGCTTATCCTGTCCGACAGCCACACATTTTTTATTTTTGGTGTCTTCTGAAGGCCTACAAATAACAGAAAAAATGCTGATTACATTAGCTAATATTATTAGTTTTAATACTGACCTCACTTTTTCAGCAAATATCATACAAATTAATTACCAGTAAAGTTTCTTAATAGAATAAAAGCCACATTCGGTGTGTTTAGAATCATTTCATACCGTTTCATCTAATCGAGGAACCATTTTAAATGTTTTTTTTTAATGGGGATACACAAACGTAGCCATAATATTCACACACCTGTCAGCTCTAGTCTGTATTTTTGTAAAATTGTTTTTCTTAAAATAACAGTTACTTACGATGACATAACAACCATAGGTTTCACCATCGCCGAATAGGTAGCCGGTTGCTTCAAATGCAAAAGCATCACTTTACTTCTATATAGATCTTTGCTAGCATCAACCTGATACACTTGCTCGTATGGACCTACTGTAGAATCGAGTGTTTTGTGTGACCCAAGAAGTACTGAAACGTAATGATGACTTAATCTGAAATAGTAAATAGAAATATTATAATTTTTTTTTGTAATATTAAGGAATGCTTGTTTAGATCAACAATTTCCTCTTCTAAAACATTATCTCTGTAATATTACTTTTCGGCCAGTAATCAGTCAATTAGATCATTACGTCTGGACAGACGATAATCGACACAATTGTTTCTAGTGTTTGGCAAAAAGATATACTTTCTTATCAATAGCAATAAAAACAATTTTATTCATATTTTTTTCTTATTTATTGTTTCATTCCCTCTAGTTATATTTTATTATCTAAAAATTAAATAAGAATATTTGTACACAAGTACTTACATTGCACCTTGCATACAGTAATGATTAACTAGAACCCACGATAGATCTATTAAAACACCAGTGCATTTATATTTTCCATCAATATACAATTTTGCGATCCATGGCCAATTATTGGACATATCGTGTGCTTCTTTCTTATTACGTAATATTTGATTTATGTGAAAATCTGTATATAAAGAATGATCACAAAATATATATAGTGCCATACAAGTTTTGGTTATATTAGGTACGCATTCTTCTTTTATTAATTCTGGGCTTGATATTGTTTTTAAGTCATCTTTGTCACTAGATTTATATGCAAAGTGTACAGGAACCTTCAAATCGATATTTCTTCTGTTTCTATCTTCTATAATGTCGAGATTGTTTTTTATATTTATGTGTTTTATAAAATATCGATTTGCTGAACTGCGAAATATTATTATTACATTTAGTCACTAATTATAAATTAAAATAGTTGTACAATTTCAAAATAAATAAATGCAATGTAAAATTATGAAATAAAAATTTTCTTATTTTTTAGCATAAATTATTTATTATAGGAATATCAGCTAGAATCAGATTATTTTACATAAAATTTGAAATATAATGTAATATATTTTGTAATTGTACTTACCTAAATCCCAAGTATCGACATATATGAGAGGCAGTTTCCTCTTGTTGAAGTATAGACATATCGTCTCTACACATTACATGCCATTTATTATTGTGCCTTTCCGTAACAAAACCTTCTAAATCAACCTCAGGTCTTCCATTTAGATCATAAAGTATATTTATTCCATTCGACAAGGTATCTGCAAATTTTTAAATTAAATTGTTTTGCTTAGTACAATTATCAATAAAATTATAGCATTTGTAATAGAAATATAATACTCACAGCAATCTAATTCATCTTCTCCTAGAGGACATTGCGGAATTCCATCACATACATATTTAGAAGATAAACATATTTCACTGTGCTTGCAGAGAAATTGATCTTCTTCGCAACTATCTACAATAATAATAAAAATATATATACAATGGTATTTATGATATGATAAATAAATATAAATATTTCATGAATTCGATTTATGAATTGAATAAAAGTTTCAATTTCAAACAATTTCTTTTTTATTTACAAAAAACTTACAACAGTCGATTTCATCTTGACCATCAGCACAATCGAAGTTTCCGTCACATATAAGCTTGCTATTAAATGATGTTAAATAATCGAAGCAGTTACAATCCAGTTCATCCGTTCCGTCCTCGCAGTCTGCTTTATGATCGCAGCGGGTAATGTAAGGGACAGTTTGATATATTCTGAAAATATTTAAAGCATTTTCAATTATGTTAATTTTGATTCAACTATTTACACGATATAATATTTGTATTTATTAATAATGGATTATTTTTCCAATCTGCTACTGAAATCTAACACTATTAAAATTAGATTCAAAAATTGTCTATAGCATATTAGTTAATATATAGCTTTATCTATATAATAATTATAAAAATTTTAATTCTTATTTACCGTCTACATTGAAAATCTGCAGGAACACGATGTTTTTTTCTAGTTTTTGCTGGTTGAAGTTCTGAAAGCGTAATAAGATCTTCAATTCTATTTATATCATCTTGATTAAAGTTTATTTTACGATTAATTTTAGTTTCAGATATGTCTTGATCTTCCTGTATTGTAGTCGTGTTTGTTGTTGTAATTTGCTCTATTCCCTTGTCCGATTGATTCACGCTAGGTAACAATTCAATAATCAGCCCATTTGAGTCATTATCAGGTTTTTTTTTATTTATAGACACATTCTTATTTATTAATTCTGCATTTACAGCATCAATGTTAGCGAATGTTGTAAAAGTTAATTCATTTATTGTTTGATTAAATTTATCTGTGTCATTGAAATTTTTATTAATAATATTTTTCATATTATCCCATTGAATAATTAACGATGGTGTTGATGTGGAAGGTAGTGACTGTTCTGTTGTTATTATAAATTCATTACTTTCCAATTTAGTATTATTTCCATCCAATAAAGATGACATTGACTGCAATGTATCTTTTGAATCTTCTGGAATTATTCCAGACTGCTCAAATAATTCATTAAAAATAGGATCATAAGTTATGTTTTCATCGAAATTTTCTTGTGAATATGTGTTTGATATTTCTATTGTGGAAGGTTGCTTAATAGCTTCTTCGAAATTATTTATAATTATAGTTGGTTTAATTTTTTGCGTACTTTTGTTCGTATCTTGCGAATTAGATTTATTTAAATTCAAGATCTTTTTTAAATCTTGTTTTCCCTCTAACATCTTATTTTTGGGTATATTTGTAAATGTTGATGCCACAGTCATAGTTGACTCTGCAGGAATCTCATTATTTATATAAAATTCCATTATCCCCTCAGACGAAGTGGTCTCTTGATTTAAAGTAGCTATATCATCTGTGATATTAATTATAGGGTTATTTTTATTTATTTTCGAAATATTATTGACTTTAATACTTTCACTGGATAGTATTTTGTTTTTATTATTTATTTCTATTACATTCTCCTTGGAGTTTTCGCTATTAGATATATTGATTTTAGTTTTCTGTTCACCAGTTTTTATTAAAGAAGTACTAAAATTTTGCCTCAATTTTGGTTGTATATCAGTTTTGATACTTGCTTCTCGTGTCAATGAATTTTCTATTGTATTCGTTGTAATATCCTCGAAGTTTTCGTTGAAGCAATTGAACTCGTCTTCTCCATCAAGACAATCTATTATTTTATCGCACATTCGTTTTTTCGGTAAGCACTTAGAAATCCCAGAATCACATCTAAAGCCCGGACATTCTTGTTTTGGTTGTATTAAAGGTAATGTATTTGTTGCTGTTAAAAAAAATTAAATATACTTTATTCGTGGAATAAGTAAAATGTATAAAATAATAATTTTAAAGCCTATATTTATTATTATATACAATTAAATCCTATGATATTTACGATAACATTTACAATTAAATATTCTTTGTATAATAATAATACTTTAGTTCTATCGGGCATTAAATACTTACAAGTGTGGTATCTTATCCATTGAACGAAGAGACTGACTCGCGTATAAACGCCTGGTTCACCTTTCCTAGCACATCCATCGCCATGACTTACTATTCCAGCGACATACCATTGTTGTGCATTTGCTGGGTTTCTGCATAGGAGAGGTCCTCCACTATCACCCTGAATAGTTATACTTATTTTTAATAATATAATTATAATGTTTATTTGAATAAAGACAATCACTCTGGAACCCTAGCCACCAATGACTCTGACTCCTCTCGCCGGAAGAAATACTTAAAAATTTCTAAATTATTTATTTAAAATTTTTATTGACAAATTGAAAACTTTCTTCTTGTATAGTAAAAGTATTCAGATTATTTTGTAATAGTATTAAGATGAGTATGACAGTAATAGATTTTTTTCTCAATTTAATTTACTATCAACGAAGCTTAAAAATTTTCTTCATTTTACAAAATTTATGAATATCTAAATTCACAAACATCACTTACTTGGCATGCATCTTTTCCGCCTTCAGCAAGCCCAGCACATATTTCATTGCCAGCTTGATCTTCTTCGTGTTTACAATTTTCCCAAATCGGGACTTCCACTTCTCGCATATGGTCAGCTGCAAACAGATGAGAGATTAAAACATATATTTTTTTTTGTTTTTAGATATCATTATATATATTTTTTATTTAAATCATGCTTCACTGGTATGTTAGATCAATATGTAGTAATAAGTTTAGTATTGCTATAAATTATAGACATCTCTTCTACCATTGTGGCAATGCCATTCATATTACCGTTGCCGATTCTTAAAATATACCTATTTACAATTAATTTAACAACTTGTAGGAATAAATATACAATACTAGACTATTTGAAAGAATAAATAGAAATATATAAATAATATTAAAAAAAAAAAACAAATTTTTTAGCTAGCAAACGACTACAGACTCAAATTAGAACAATCTTTAGAATAGTTAAAATAAGTTAAAATTAGAGCTGATAATTTTACCTACAAACATTTTCATAATAATTCGTTTTTAATTAGTTATTTCTTAGGAATTATGGAAAGAAATACTTAATAAGAGTAGTGGAAGTTTTAGTACGTAAAACTCCCACTACTTTTGTTAAGTATTTTTTTTAATAGAACTATTTATTACTTTTTCTAACAAGCGTGAAACTTTGATTATTTTTATTATTATTATATTATCACAAATAAGGCCATCATAGCACAGCGGGATAGCATAAAGGCCACGGATCTGGATTTTATACCAACTAACCAAAAAAATTCTGAATCAGAATCAAAATTCATTCAATCAAAATTCTAAAATTCAGTTTGCCAAATATTTATGATACTAACGATCTGGTCCTTTTTCAACAGTAGCTCCCCATCCTACAGCAGTACAAATAGTGCCAGCTTTAGGTCCCCACATAAAGTCGTTGCCCGCTACTTCAGGACTTGGTAAGCATATCGGCCTGACCCAGCGACTAAATTGTATTCCTGGCTTTACTCGCAATAACGATAGATCATTCTTCATGTCCTCTTGATCATAATTTTGATTCACAATAACATGGGTAACTCTATGGTTTTGTTCTTGCGGAGAAAAAGAGAAACGTCGCAGCATTCCAACTTGAACTTCGTAGTAATGTTCCCAGAATCTAAAAACATTTTTAATAATATTAGTGAACCACAATTTCCCAAAGATCTTGCATAATATATAGTAAGTAAGTCTTATACAGTAAAGTAATTATTTTTTTATAAACTTCAACTAGAATAACGTGAAATAAATATAATTCGTTCATATATACTTAAAAATCCTAAAAGTATTTGAAAAGTAATCTAAAATTAAATTGAAGAAATAAAAGCATTCATGATTTTACAACATTATGAATGCTTTTATATCTTCACTTATTCATATAGGTTAAGACTAATTTATATTTAAACAGTAATTATAAAATAAAAATAAAGAACTTTACACGCATACCGATGCAAGAAGATCACGGCTTAAAAAAATGATATATTGGTTATATAAAAAAAAAAACAGTTTTAATACAATATACAGAATATAGTCAAAATCAATATTTATATTAATTTTTAATTGCAGTAAGAGGAATGTGAAATAAAAAAATAGATTACTTATGAACACAATGCGCGGCTGACATAATCCAATTCTGATTTATGATCACACCTCCGCAATGGAACATGCCATCTCTATACAATGCGACCATCCACGGCCACGCAGCTGGCTGACTCAGTTTCCCACCTACGACTCTGCTTTCAGCTCGTTTGTTACGAATTTCATCTATTTTGTACACAAAAATATTTATAAATTAATCTATAATTTTGTGTTCCCATGGAAATTACTAAGCGTTGCGTGTATGATACATGGCATAGTGTAAGTGCCTTAGGAAAGTCCAACCATAGGTACAGTGCGTTACTGAAAAGATTAACACGATAATAGTCTTCCCTGACAAATAGAGTATGCCAATATATACACCAATAATAATAATAATATACACCTATATTTTCGAATTTAAACCAGTAGGTTTTGAGATTAGAGCGTTCAATCAATCAAAATCTTCAGACATATCTTACGTTATGCATTCATTAGATTTCCTTTAAGCACTTAAAAGATATAGAAAAGATAAGATATAAAAAATAAGATAAGATATAAAATTGTTACAAGCTTAGCACGATTTGAACATGTGCTCATAAACTTTATTCAACTAAACGTTAATATTTAAATTTCGCTTAGTTTAGAAAAAACAAATTCTACATAATATAGAAGACAGTAAATATCATCATGTTCCTTTCAAGTACAGTCATTTAGATATTCTTATTTTTCATCTTCCCGCTGTATCGCGTTTATAGCAGGGTGGGTAAGTAAATAATCTTATATCAAACACTTCGGTTTCCACCCGAATGTGGGAACCAACGTCCATTTTGTATTACCAAAGTTGGCAAATGAAAATATTTCACTCCCTCGGACGGGAATAAAAATCATACCCATCTCGTTTAAGCTCAAAGAATAGATGCTATAGATATATAACTTTTAACATTATTAAATGTATTTTTACTTAAATAATTGAGAAACATTTCCGGGCTCAAGCTTTTATCTGCTACGTATCTCTTCGTTCGATCGTAAAAATTTGCAGGATATGACCTTTGAAGGAATCTTTTGTTCCGACCGTACAAATGACTTTCTATTGCAGCGTTCTGTAATAAAATTGTCGTAAATTTCATTGTTCATATAATAATATCAACTTTGTATTAAAAAATTGTTTTATAGGGACGATAAAACACGTTGGTATATAACAATCAGGTCGAAATTTTGTATCTGTTAGGTGTGGGAAGTCGTAATTACATCGGCACTCAAAGTTATATATTATTTATATTTAATAAGCTTTAAACATGAACTAACTTTAATAAACTTAAAAGACTCTTAAAGTATTAAATATTAAGACTAGTAAGACTACAATATTAAGACTACAATAATATAAAAAAATTACAGATTCCATTCAATAGTTAAATATTGTTTTCATCGAGATTTATATGTATTATATTGAATTTTGAATGACTATATAAATAATCACGTATGTAAAATTTGAAATTGAGACCATTACGTCCAAATAATATGCTATAGATAGCTTAAAGCTTAACTACTACTACTAGTACGAGTACTACTAGTACGAGTACTACTAGTACTAGCATAGAACTATCATACATTTCAAAGTACTTTAATTAACAAGGTAAACTCTACAATTGTTACACCTATACCTCTTTTAGTAGCTGTGAAGCGGTGAGCACTCTCGTGCCACACAATAGGTCGGGACAAGTAACATATACGGCGGATGAGTTCATACACGTATTGCTCGTATGTACGAGACCTCCGGGTGCCGTGCTTATGTAGTTCACTTTGATTAAAGGATCTATTTGCAACACTTGGATATATGGCGGTCTGAAACCAACAGATGGATTCTAGTTTAATATATTTTTTTTTAAATTTTTATATCTAATTTTTGACTAAAGAAATTAAGTAAATGTTCATAAAAGCTTTCAACTTTGCTTTTACTTTCAGTCATTAAGTTACGGATATTCAGCAAAAGTAATTTATATATATATATATATATATATATATATATATATATATATATATATATATATATATATATATATATATATATATATATATATATATATATATATATATATATATATATATATAATATATTATATATATATATTAATATTTAAATTATTATTACACCGTGCAATAATATATATTGTTTTGATTCACCTAATTATAAGTCCAGTCTCACGGCGACAAGCGTCATGAGCCCACATGTAAGGGTTAGAGCACACTGCATACCAATTGCCTTTGAAGTTTCTATGTAAAAAGCCTTCTGTATTCGATACAGAAAATAGCTGAAATAAAAAATATATATTATGATAATGTTTTTGTTAAGTATGGCTTTTGTTATTTTCATATTTTTGATATTACATGAGGAAGGAACGAAATTGTTTTAGGATTAAGTGAATATATATATGCAGCTCTATAAGTGTATAATATAATAATAATATAAACGAAACGCGACGGTTGTGGGTTCGATTCGCACTCGGGAGGAATCAATTAATTTTCCTTTTGTTTCGCTCTGGTTCGCAGACAAAGAGCGGCGATGAGTGGGGCACTCAACACGCAATGTCTCGAAAGGTGGAAATCGGTATACGAATACTAGGTTCCCCATGCCATGTTTTTTTTCATATATATCTAATATAATTCGAATTACATCCAATTACACAAACAATAAACGCTTAACTTTTAACTATACATACAAAATTTTGTCTTTTAAAGAGATGATTACTTACTGGTTTTTTATGTAGGCTCGGGGCTAACATACTACAGTCAATTTCATCTTTACTATTAGGACAATCAGGAATGTTATTGCATCTTTGTTCTTTAGAAAAACATGTGCTTTGAGAGTGCATGCTTATATCTTCGCAACTAAATGTATCATCGCTACAACCTGTCATTAAAACCAAATTAATATTTAAAATAAAATATTTATAAGTCATTATATAATTTAAATAAATTTTTTGTGATATTTAAGTATTGCTTTGTATATATAATACAAGGAAAGTCTGCTATAGATAGCAAGTAAATAATGATTTCTAAATATAATGCCTGTGTTACGATTCTTTGACGGTACATAAGAAGCTTAATGTGCAGCCTATAGCAAGTGCAATAAAAGCATAGTGTAGCTTTTTTTTAAGTTTATCGAACCTTTGACTTGTCCTTAGATATTATAAACCAACTTCTACTTGCTATATAAACTTCAGCTTCTGGCTTAAAATGTGAATTCTTATGATATACTACAGAAACAGGTATCAACTCACCATAGCATCCCATTTCGTCTTCACCAAAGGGACAGTCAAAATATCCGTCGCAGATCCTCGAGTCATCAACTCGAGATTTACAAGTGCACCTGGATTCATCGCTTACATCATCACAATCAACATTACCATCACACCAGTCTTTTTCACTAACACATTTGTTTCCGTTATCGCAGGAAACAGTTCCTAATGGGCATTCTATTTCATTGATCGATGAATTTGTTGTCGCATCCTTGGAACTTGCTTTATGTCTATAAAATAAAACAAATTATTAAATAATTCAAAGTAATTGGATTGTTCAATTGTCGTCCATATAGAAATATTAGATATGGAATTTTCCCATTTGTTTTTGTCTCTAAAAGCATTCATACACACCACAATTGTGACAGACATTTATTAATAATTAAAGGTCTATTTTTAAATTTCATGCACAATACTTTGTTATTTTTTCTATAAACAAATCTTTGTTCTCAAAAATAAAATATAAATAAAAATAAAAAATAAATAAAATATAAATAAAAATATAAATAAAGTCCAGCTCAGGTTCAAACTGAGCTACAATAATATATATATATATATATATATATATATATATATATATATATATATATATATATATATATATATATATATATATATATATATAAAAAAAAGTATATAAATTATACCAAATTACTTTGGAGCTATAAAAGTCATAGCAATTTCAATATCTTGCGGATGTGGGTTATGCTTGTGCTCTTCTACTTCCCTCGCCTGATGGTACGGGAAACCAGGAAGTTGCCTGAAATAAAAATTATCATTTTATATATGTATACTTCTCTAAGTCTCGCCAAAATGTTATTATAATAAATACTAATTATTTCATAGTTAACAATATATACTAACCTGGGAGACCCAGGGAGTAGCGGGTATTCTTGATGGGGAACATCATATATACCTATAAATATATAAACAAATTATTTATTATATTAGCATAAGTAAGAAAAAAATAATTGTCTAACACACTTAGAAAATAATGGACTTGAGTCCGTGAGTTGATAAAAATCTCAAATTTAAAAAAAAAAATATATACTCACAATCTAAGTATCAACATTAAGTTAAACAAAGTAAATTGTAGCAACTTCGGCAACCATTTCTTTTATCAAAAAAGTAGAGAACAAGGGAATGTGTCATATGGATAAAAAATAACTTTATATTACCTTGTAAATGAGGGTAGCCCTGTCTCATTAAGCGCGACAACAAACAGTTATCTGACAATTGTGTATTAGTAACATCTCTTGGATACGCCATTGGATAAGGTAGATTTGAGTGGTCAGATATACCATAGTTGATATCATGGTCAGGGTTCAGTGAAAGTAAATTTTTCATTGGTCGTAACAAATTGTGTATATGAATAGGATTTGCATCTCTTTTAGATAAATCTGTTGGAATAATACCACTCATGTGCCTCTTGTTCTTTTCATTGAGCGTGCCCTCTGTGCTTAGTAAATTATTCTTGTGACCTTCATTGTTCTCGCGGTGATTTGAAAAATTGTTCTCCGTTAACGATTTTATTTTCCTTACAAGTTCACGGCACACGTCTTTGTGATTCTCTTCATTACATAAAACGTCGTGCTCGGCTATTAACTTTTTAGCTTTTTGTATTTGATTATCTTTGAATTTTATATGGTTCGAATTATGTTTAGGTAGCTCTGTAGCTCTTTTCTTTCTTTTATTTAAATTTAAAAATGACTTGTGTACTTCGAACATGCCCTTTTCATTTTCTATTATTGTCGTATTCTGTGACTCTTGTAGTTCTGATATTACAATTACTTTCGTATCTTGAAATATAAATTATAATTTTTCATTAACTAACATACATATATATATATATATATATATATATATATATATATATATATATATATATATATATATATATATATATATATATATATATATATATATATATATATATATATATATATATATATATATATATATATATATATAATGCATGCTATAATGATTATTTACATACCATCTTTGTCCAGTAGCCTTAAGATCAATAGATAAAATACGACAATGGACATCATTAAAAATAAGATTGCTAGTATCTTTTGGAATATGGAATAACATTTTGGACAGCTCCGCGCTGAAATATATGTGAAGTTAATTGTCTTACATATTCAAATGGTTTTAAAGAATGTTTAGATTTTATGTTTTTTTTTCTATATTATGTAATATATGTGTGTGTTGTTTTTAAATATTTTTTGTGCATATAATCTTACTTGACTTAGAGTAAATTATAATATATAGTAAGTTATATAATTCAAATAATATTTAAATGAAAATAGAAAAAAAAAACTTTCGTCAAGCATTAGCCAAAGTAGATATACATAATAAAAATTTTAAAGTTTACATTACCATCAGCATTCGTCTCTGCCAATCCCAAGGGAAGGAGACCGACTATTTTCTTTTCTTCTGTATTTTTATCCATCATCTAATGAAGTGGAATGAATAAGTAAGCAAAGGCTAAAGATATAAACGTATATTAATTTCTATTGAAAATAAAAATCTATTTGCAATAATCTTTGAGTAGTGGAAATTTGTAAAATTCCCTAATGCATCGTCTTGCCATTTAAATTTTTTAGTACTTTTAGCAAACCATAAATTCCTGATAATGTGAAACTAACTTACCTGCAAATTTGCTTCATACTTTAATCATACATTTTGTATGAAATAAAAAAGAAATATTGAATGACTAAGTGATTCGCCACCAAGTTCTAACTAGAAACGGAAAATTTAGTAGACATTCGTATTATTAAATTACTAAGTAATGTAAGTCATGGTATAGGTAAGTGGTAAAAATGTCATAAGACGACAAAGTATGATTGCTTATTTAGAGTCTAATATTAATAAAATGTTCTCATATTATATGAAACAAAAATATTGCTTATTCATGACATAGGTTACATGTGATATTTGCTGACGCTTTATATATAAGTTTCATATACTTCGACGTCCTCTAGAGGACGTCGAAGAAGTAGAACTCTCCCCTCTCTCTATTATATATAATATATATATATATATATATATATATATATATATATATATATATATATATATATATATATATATATATTTACATATATATATATATATATATATATATATATATATATATATATATATATATATATATATATATATATATATATAAAAGAAAAATCCTTTCCGAAGCCTAAGATTAACGAATTCAATCAAGAACTCTTTGACTTTTGTAAATTGTACCTTTACTTATTAAACTATTTATACTTATTAAATTATTTATTACTTATTTGTACTTATTAAATTATTTAAAAAAAAACTTATACATATAGATAAATCACGACTGGATATGATATTTGAACTTGTAGAAACTAGTTTTACAAAGATACATATCAATGAGCTTAATTCTGTACATACTATAATTATTATTTCTATTATTCATTTTTATTAAAAAATACACAAAAATAAACAGTTTCTAATTGACTATAAGTAATTCCTAACTTATAGTCAATTAGAAACTTATCTTTAAAATACCATAAGAAATACTCACGTTTACGTTTGTAAATTGAAACTTTACACAGTCACCATATATTATCCATATTTTTTTAATGAAATTTCTACATGTACTGACTTATATCATGACGACAAGGCTACTGTCGCATTTTGCTGCACAAAGATGTGGGTCGTGGATTCTGTTTATGAAGGCATTTGTAAAAGTGCTGACAATATTCTATTGTTTTATTTTAGCACACGATTACGTTTGTATATTAATGTGTTATACGCTTTTTATTCATATTTAATATCATAAATGGATAAATCTTTTGTGTTTTATTTATACGCAGTTGAGGCGATAATTAATGTGCATTTTCAAACGGGCTCCGTCAACTGGCACTGCTTCGCACGAGGAATCTATAGAATGCTAAAATGTTTCTTCTCTCTCCCACTGGCCTTGACAGTGTATCCAGGTTCTAAAGAAGGTCCATTAAGAAGAGATCTTGGCAAAGCTTGGCTGAGCTTGGTAGGATGGGAAAACTTCAGCAATTAAAGAGGTATAAAGTTGTAAGGACCCGTAAGTTCAGCTCAGATTTCCGCTTGCATATTGCAGTTTAAAATAATTTCATTACTTTAACAAGAAAGTTCGGACGAACTAAGTCTAATAAGGACGCCTAATGGCTATTGCATTTTATCTACCGATCTTACGCGTTTTTGGCTATACGCCTTTATAGTTTCTAGTTCAAAATTAGAAACTCTTAATATTGTATATATATTAAAATTTAATAAATATACTATATTCTTATTCTAATTGATATTACATAATTCAGCAATCATGGATATTTTATGTATAAACTAAACCACACGTAAATTGTAAGAGAAAATTCGTTTAAAAAAAATTGCTTTACGCTGTTCCCCGTATATAGCAGGGTAGACTGGGAACCTAGTGTTAAGACACTCCGTTCGCTGCTATCGTTTTTCGAAACAGCATATGTTGAGTAGCGGAACTCAAGAAAAACTCATTACTTAAATATATATTTGAGATGCTGGCACTAGCTTCATCTTTAATCACACAATTTTCATTAGCTTTTTCGATTTACTAGAAAAAATTTACGCGTATAGAATTAACCTGATATTCTTATTATTATTCGAGGGAGATAGGAATAACGAAAAGAAGCATGTTTTTAAAATTACATACATACGAACATACATAGCTTCACGCTATCATAGCTTCACGCTTCAGCTGCGGTCCCGGCGTACTCGCCTCGATTCGCCTCGTCCAGTGTCAAGAATCTCCTCATACATGCTCTCCGAGGCGTCATAATGCTTTTTACGTGACCTTTCTTCAGTATCTTCGACTCTGTGTTTTCGAAAGTCAACCGAGGTCTTCGCTTACCTCTCTTACCATCTACTTTTGCTTCATATATTTTTTTTACCATTCCTGCATCACTCATTCTCTCGACGTGCCTAAACCACCTGCTCACGTTCTTCTTCATTCTTATTTTGACATTCTCGCTGGTACCGACCGTCGTTCTGTGTATCTCTTCGTTGTGGATTCGGTCAATTAAGTTGACTCCGCATATCCTCCGAAGAGAGCCGCATCTCTACAGCTTTCATCGTTATTTCATTCTTCTTCTGCAATACGCACGTTCCACTACCATGTAACAGTCTAGAACCAGAACTGCATTGTGTACGGCCAACCGTGCAGTTACACTGACGTGTCGCCGTTTAAAAAATGCAGCTAAGGCACCGAGCACTCTCTTACCGACAGCAATACGCCTTTCCACGTCCATTTCGTATCTTCTATCTCTACTTGTTAAGTAGAGATGGAAGAAATGAAGATAAGTTCCCAGGTATACTACTTCATTCACTTATCCCATTCCCAAAAATCTTGCATGACGTCCTTCCTTCGTCTCTTTCAAAAGTTTTTTAAATTAATTTAAGATTATTGTGTAAATAATAATATAACCATAATAACAATAAGCTCACACCTACATCAGCGAGTATATTTAAAATGGTTTATAGTATGTAGTTGTTGGTTTTTAAAGGAAGTGGATAGTGCACATCCATTAGTTAATTGATGTTCTTTGATAATATGCCACTTTTGTAAATATATTATATGACAATGTCTTGGCAAAGTTACAAGTATGTATTATGTGTAGGTGGTGAATTCAACGATCATAGCTGGGTAGGAAGAGGGAACCGTAGGTAGAAGGAACCTAGAGTTAGGACACTCCGTTCCCCAATGTCCGCCTTTCGAGGCATTGCGTGTTGAGTGGCGGAACTCTACGCCGCGCTTTGCCATGTTGCCAAAGCGAAGAAAATAAAAATAATTCAATCTCCCCGAGTGGGACTCGAACCCACAAACCGTCGCGCTTAAAATCTGACGCTGTGCCTCTGCGCCACGACGGTCCTCAACTTCAAATACAGTAATTTGTACCATCAAATATTTCACTATGCTGTGTATTTAAATCTTGAATATTTGTGATATATTGTTACGAAGGTGGATGGCGAAGTCGTTTTGGATGCTCGGATAGTGAAACATAGTGTAGCTTGTATGCTTTATATTTCGAGGTTTATATTATCAGCCAGTAATATTATCAGCTGTTACAATATCTACCTTATATCTATATATATTTTAGTTTTCTGTATATATTTATATATATATATATATATATATATATATATATATATATATATATATATATATATATATATATATATATATATATATATATATATATATATATATATATATATATATCCGTGGCTGATGATGTATGCCGATGACATAGTACTCATCGACAAGTACCGACTGATGCTGGAGCGTAAAGTGAACGCCTGGAAGGGTGCGCTTGAGAACGGTGGTCTCAAACTGAATGTGTCGAAGACCAAGTACATGGCTTGCGGGAACCCGGACTCGAGCACCATCCATATCGGGCCTGAGCCAGCCGTTAAGTCGGAGAAGTTCAGGTACCTTGGAGCCCCGTTATGCATGAGTCTGGAGGCATCGACCACGACATCCATGCCCGTATAAACGCTGCCTGGGCCAAATGGCGGGAGGTCACTGGTGTAGTCTGCGATAGCAGAACACCGCCCAAGCTCAAGGGACTGATATACAAGAGCATTATCCGACCGGTTCTTTTATACGGCAGCGAATGTTGGCCAACATTATCTCGGCACACTCAGGAGCTTCACGTCACGGAGATGAAGATGCTGAGATGGATGTGGGACGTTACGCGGTCCGACCGCATACGCAACACATTCATTCGAAGTAGTCTTGGGGTCCGTGACGTAGCGGATAAGCTCCAAGAGCGTTGCCTGAGATGGTATGGCCATGTTATGTGCCGATCTGAGAACTATGTCGGAAGGAAGTGCCTTGACATGTCTGTCCCTGGAGTTAGACCACCCGGACGCCCAAGGAAGCGATGGCTGGATGTCGTGACACAAGACATGAGAGATTGATAGATAGATTGATTGTCTATCTATCAATCCACTGATAGATTGATCCACTGATAGATTGTCCACTGAGGATGTTAAAGACCGTGCAAAGTGGAGTAGGCTTAGTCGGAAAGCAGACCCTGGCAAAAGCCGGGACTAATGCCAAGAAGAAGAAGAAGATATATATATATATATATATATATATATATATATATATATATATATATATATATATATATATATATATATATATATATATATATATATATATATATATATATATATATTAACATGTATGTACATATATTTTATATGTACTTAGATTTAGTTTATTTATAACTCAACTCACAATATTATTATGACTAGTTACCAAAATATATATAAAATAATAATTATTTGTAGCATAATATAGGAGCTAAAATTATTATTTGGAAACGTGCAAGTGATTATTCAAATAATAATATGTCAATCTAAATGTCATACCTTCACCCATCAATTTAGAAATTTAAAAATAAATATATTTACCACCACATTCAAAATGAATCACGTCTGTATAATATATTATTTAACATCCAACAAAGACCTTTACATTAAAAGGCCTAAAGCGTCCAATTACGTTGCAAATTAAAAGGTCGCTATATAATTGTTGAAAGATATCCGATAAATGATATAAACAATTTCTTTTCATAATGTGTATTATATTTTGCTATGTACAAATATTGCGTAAAAGATGAGAAACATATGATTACTTTTGAAGTTTACAAATGATTACGTTTATAACTCGCTTATTTCGTAGGTACACAATGAAGTATCAAAAGAATCAAATTCGGTAGAATAACTTAAATATCGTTTATAATAAGTAATATTACTACATATTTAGAAAACAAAGTCCCCCGGCGCCCCTGTCTGTCTGTCTGTCTGTTCGCAATAAACTCAAAAAGTACTGGACGAATTTTCATACAGTTTTCAATAACATGGAGAGTCATCCCTGAGGAAGGTTTTAATGTTTTAATTTAATATTGAATGAATTTTAGGTTTTGTGCAAAGTAACGATTTTACGACGACATTTGTTCAACGTGTCGGAAAAAATTAAGCCGATCGGAAGCTTTCCTAGAAAACGCTACCAAAACCTCTTGAGTTATAACAAAAGAATGTCTGGTGACATTGTACCTCTTTAATATCTATTTTACATTAATGTAAAAGCAAGAACTGGTATTGGATAGCCCGTAATAACCAGTTTTTGCTTTTACGTATTACAATAAAATTATGGGTTATTTAGAAACCTATTTTGAACAATACAGCACTAATCCTTATTCAATTAAATACGTTTGATACGATTATATTGGCAATGTTAAAAAATAGAAAGTAGAGAGTACATTTGTCAGAAAATCAGTCAAAGAATGGCGGTGTATGAGATCCATAAAAATTAATATGTGATGGAGTTATTTGGATTCACAATTTATTTTAATAATTGATCCGAAAATCTATAATTTAGTTCAATTGTGATTCGAAAAGATATTTATACGAAATAAAACGAAGACTTACAATACTATGCCATAGGTGTAAAATTTTAAACCAAATGTGATTCGGTTCACTTAGCGTAAATGTCATAGAATAATGAACCTATGCAATTATTTAACTTCATATATATATATATATATATATATATATATATATATATATATATATATATATATATATATATATATATATATATATATATATATATATATATATATATATATATGTATAATTTCATAGCAAGGAAAACGTAGTTTACTTCACATTGAGAAACTGTTCTATTTATTTTCGCCCAATTTTCAACCATGCTAATTGAGTAGCAGAATTCAACGTATTA
Organism: Dione juno; assembly: GCA_037127375.1. Taxonomy (NCBI): domain Eukaryota; kingdom Metazoa; phylum Arthropoda; class Insecta; order Lepidoptera; family Nymphalidae; genus Dione; species Dione juno. The sequence goes on along the minus strand of JAXRJS010000042.1, from coordinate 3,122,444 downwards.
AATACGTATTCAACGTATTAAACGAATTACTAACTAACTAACGTCTGTGGTTTAATGACAAAAAAGGAAAAAAAGGAAATCTATTGTCGATTGATTGGGTTGTGTTGACTTTCCTCATATGTTTTTATGGATATTTTTACATCTTCTTCCTTGAGGTACTGTTAAGAATTCTAAGGTGGGCACCAGACGGTTCTGGTATGGGCACGGATCAACCACCCCCTCCTCCCCCCTATTCCTACACCCATGCCTGAAAGAGTATCGAACTCATCGTCGTACAGTTAAACATTCCCACTGCGCCGCGACTGCTATAATTTACAGAACATATTATATATAATAACTCCAAGAAATATTTAAGATTATATTCTTGATAAACGATATTCATTTGACTTAATACAGATATGCTTATAGATATAATATCGTGTAATATTTTCTCGTTGGCCGACTTTGTCGCCTCAATTTGCCACCTGCCGTGCGGATATTAAAGCGACTTGTTATTGATGTGATGAATTTGTGTAAGAGTAACGGAAAGAAATGTTAACGAGACGAGTATTATGGATAATATTTGGTAAAAATAATTATGTATAAGATAATTATATCGTTTAATAATCTGTCATAGTAACTTATGGATTTTCTCCTGGCAATATTATACTTAAAAGGAGGCTCCAATCACCAGTGGATTGTAAAGATCTTGTTTAAATAAATGATTTATTATTATTATTATTGTCTCTCTTTTTATCTATACCTCAGTTTATACTTATATCTCGGTTAAGCGCTTGTTACTTATAAAGGAACGCAATTGTATTCACAATTTTATTAAACGCCATTGTATAGACATGAGTGTTGTGGTTTTGAATTGTACTTCGAGGCATTATTTATTTTCATATTCTCGCTCTGGTATCACAAAGAATAACGCTGAACTCTGTCACTCTACAGGTTATTTCTCGAATTAATATAAGATACATAACTCTACGTATATAAAATTAAAGCGAAATGTGGGAAGTGGCATGGACTGGGCTCTCTTTCCCAACTATAGCATAGTCCGGCATACGGAATTAAGCGGAAAAGTGGTAAATTATAAATACTTTGCAACATTTACCGATTCTTTTAAATGTATTAAGATTGTTCTGTCTGTATGTATGGGTTTGGTTTTTGTTTTGTTTTCCAAACAAACTAACAAACGAACATAAAATGCACGAACATAATTTATTTTTTGGTAATCCATCTCTTAAAATGTAATTTGGATTCGATTCGATTTGATTCTACATTACAATCGTTAAATAGACGCAGATCTGAAAACACTATATAAAGACACAATATCAATATCAGAAGTATAATTTAATCAATAATATAATTTCTAAGGCTAATATTATATGAAGAACGGAATAAACAGGGTATTCTTATGGATTGACCGTCACAGTCTCGCATACATAACCATGCGTAGGCAATTATTAACACTATTTGGTAGCCATGTAGAAAATCACGGGCTTTCTGTTGGTATGCCTATAAAATAGATTTCCTAGGAACTAATTCTTATTTTAAATGTAGACTTTGCCAAGGTTAGTGCACCATTGAGATTCTATATAATATATACCTATAAATATATTGTTATTTTATATTAGATATTAGTGTAAAAGCTTTATACGTATACAAGATTAGGAATATAAAATATACATCTTATTTGTAACTGGGTGAGTACACTAATCTATAAAATAAGTAACCATTTTAATAATAATAAAAAAGATTTAATATACTAATTTAAAATTATTATAGTAAGTTTTCTGTTCTCAAAATTTTGCCAGAAAAATCCTGCGATAAGTTGTCATGTTCTTTATTAAACATTTGCAATTTGCTCATATAAGTTACGTTCACATAAGATCAATTGAAGACAAAAAGCGTTAGAGTGGAAACTGAATATTATTTACCTAACGATTGTTTTTATTTAAACTACTCGACAGAAAATATACATAGTATAACTATATAACAAAAATGTTATAGTCATCACATTTATTTAATAACGACTTTCTTCATGCTCAGTTCTTAAATATAGAACTTAATAATTAATACTTACAAACATATGTACATGCATACATAGCGTCAGGCTATATCCTTAGCGTTGTAATATCAGAGAGGGCGGAGCGCCATATGCTGCGGTCCCTGCATACCACTTACGCCTCGTCCACTGTCATTAACCTCTTCATACATATCCTCCAGGGGGTCTTTCCTCCAGTATCTTCGGCATTGTGTCAACCGAGGTCTCCGCTTACCTCTCATACTATTAATTTTTGCTTAATATATCTTTTTCACTAATTCTTTCGACATGCTCAAATCACTTGAGCACCTTCTTCTTCATTCTCACTGTCCCATCCTCGCTGGTACCTACCATTCTATGTATTTCTTTGATGCGGATGCGGTCAGTTTAATTGACTTTTCATATCTTCTAAAGAGATCGCTTCTCCACAGCATTCATCTTTCTTACAATTTTTTTTCTGCAATACCCACGTTTTACTGCCATATAACAGCGTCGTCACCAGAACTGCATTATGTACAGCCAACCATGCAGCTACATTGACGTTTCGCCGTCTCAACAATGCAGCTAAGGTACCGTTCATTCTGTTACCAGCAGCAATACGCCTTTCCACGTCCACTTTGTATCTTCCATCTCTACTTAACGTATGTTAATGTTTCACAGGTATACAAGTATTCATTGCATTCACTTGTTTTAATAAGTTTCACAAAAAACTTGCATTCCGTCCTTTCTTCGTCTCTTTCAAATACCAGAACCTTTGAATACAAGAAATTAATATTTGTTTCTGAAAACATTACATAGGAGCGACTCGCCCGCGGCTTCGCCTGCTTGATTTCTCGAATTCACTCTAATATTGCTTAAATATAAATATAATTAATTAAGGTTTTCTCTTACAAATAACTTTACCAATGAAAAATAATAATAAAATTAATAGTAAAAAGCGCCCATATGTTGCACTACATCCTTTTCCATCTTATGAAAGTTCCATAAAAGTCGTTATTTTTTAAATCCCTATCAGACATTTTAATTTTATTTATTATAACTTTAAGGCAATTAAACTTAAATTTAATCATAAATCCAAGTATCAATTTCCGTTCCAATAAGTTGCTCTACATCATTAAGCTAGCTGTGAATTTCCAATGTAACCTCTGTCAAACTAAGCTAACTACATAAACTTTCGTCCAACAGCCAAGTCCGGCCAGTCCAATTTCTCTAACAGGTACGTATTTGCTATTACATTCACCTTAATCTGTGTATAACGAAATTAAGATATATACATATAAATGTTAGACTTTAGTTCCGTGGACGTGAATTACGTATATTAATTCTGTAGACGTTCAATAATCTTGTGAAAATGAATGAAATACGTACTACTTTTCAGATTTCACAAAACATAACGCACGTGCAGGAGATGGCACTTATATGCTTGAAATGAATTACGTGACTGTGAAAACGTTTAAAATGAAATTCACACTCGCTATTATGGCCCTGATGTTAGCTTGTTGCTGCGCGGAGAGTGATACGGATACATATTGGAGCAAGTTTATTGCGGATTTTTGGCTCGAAGGCACAGATGTTTTGCGGATCATCTGGAGAGATTGTTCTAAGAAGGTAAATGAAAAGCACATATAATTTCTATTTTTAAATTATTTTTGGAGAAGTCGCAGAATGACTAATTAAATTTATAAATGGAGAACGGAAGTTGAAAAATATTACTTAATAAATATAAACTTTTAATTTTATATATTACAGATTTTATTTAACATCAATAGAATAGAATTTGATAATACAATTTTGATTATAAATTATAACCTTGTAAGAATATTGTCACGAACAAAATGATACTTATACTAATAAATTTGATTTGTAATATGAATCTAACATAAATGGTGAAAAACAATAAAAAATATAGGTCAAGTGCGAGTAGTACTCGTGCACCGAGGCTTTCTTACCTATTTCATGGTTGTAGGTTTCCATTGACTAAAATACTATTTAAAAAAATTAACATTCAAATTTTGTATGAAATGAACTACCGTATAATTTTTAATAATTTTTTTTTCTGGGATATATGTATAAATTTCCAAATTTCATGACTCTAGGACGACGGGAACTAAACAGTAGTAGACGGGATTTTCATACAAAATGCAAAAACATTAAGTATAAACGCCCATATCTTTTGATTGTATTGACTTATAAGTTTGATTTTTTCTGTACTTCTAGAATTTATTGACTTGGATTTTTGATATTAATATCAACTTGATTTTTCTACATGACTTGAAGAAAATGGTCTTGACAATTTATCCTATAAGAGTTCCATTTTTTACTTATGAAGTAGTGAACCCTCAAAAATTATGTTTATAAGAAGTTTTATTAAACACATATTAAAATATTCTTACTTTCTTTTTACAGTTTAATTTGTATTGTAGTTACATTTTAAATTATAAAAATGACATTTTAAGATAAAGTATATTATAAAAAAGCTTGTTCATCTTTTAATACTTAATTTCAACGTATATATATTACTATATTTGCGGAAAAAAGTTTACTGACGTAGCATACAAAACCAAAGTCAATTAATGCGATGAGGGTGAGTAAATCATATATAAAAACACGCAGATGAAACGAAACGAGTTTTGTGCCTTAAAAGATTTTGCCATTGATATGTTTCAATTATTATAAGATTACTTGCAAGAAAAAAGCACCGTGATCTATATAAAAGTTTTCTATAAAAGCTTCAAGCTTTTTCTGTCTAGGGTAGGCTGGGGAAACAGAGTGTTAAGACACTTTGTTTCCCACTTTCTGGACTATTTTTGTTGAATGGCGGAACTCAATAACGCGCTATATCAGAGCGGTTAAATGGAAATAATTGAATAATATAATTATACCTGCAAGTGAAGATCGAACCCACATTATTTTGTTTTAGTCAAACATCCTCCTACTGCGCTACGACGGCAGTTATCCGGTATAACAAAGAATAACATTGAGTTCTAAGACAAACAATAAAGGAAGAAAAGTACTTTTTAAATTATATAGCCTCTACATATCTCGCCTCTTGAATACCGTACAAGGTTTTCAAGATGCGCAGGTTCAAATCCCACTCAATCTTTAAAAATAATAAAATATAAACTAAGTATGAGAGAAGTGTAAAAATTAATTAATTTATAATGAAATAATTAAAGCTATCCATTTTAGTTTCTTTTTATTGCTTCTGTCATCTCTACACTAAAATATACATACATTTGTAGCATTTAACTTTTTCGTTTTATTCACTTGCCGTTGTGTTATTTAAAAGTTTTTTGTTTTTTTATTTTAATAATAATTCAAATCTGAAATATCTAAAAAATTCCTACTTCTGTTTATATTCCAAGGAAAACAATTTACCTTGGCTTGAGTCTGACACAGTAATTTAATATTGTAACCGTGTGCAAATAAAATGTAAATGGGCCTCTCTCTTTTTGCTCCTTTCCTACTTTGGAACCGAAAAAATCTGATGATGTAAGACAAAAATAATACGCAAAAAACATACCTATAGTAAAATAAATATTTTATTACATTTTTAAAAGGTCAACATAATATCTCTTGAGAGAACAATCACGTCAACTGGACCCCCTATTTACCACTTGATCATAAAAATTTAATCTATATATATTTTTTATTAGTACTTATGATGGAAAATTGATCCCCCAAACAATTTTTCAAAATTTCGATTTTAACAATTTTTTTTTATAATGAAAATTTTAAGCACTTTTAATTGAAAAATGGATTAAAAATCAACCGCAAGAGATAAATTTGTGAAATTTTCAGGATCCATGGTCAAATGTCTATATTTTAAGAATATCTTTATGACTTAAAATTATTTATTTATTTTCATATTGTTAATTAACTTTTAAGTTAACAAATGAAAATTTAACTGACTTCTCGGGCAGAAAATGCAGTTTTTTTTCATCGGTCACATGCTTTATCCATTTAAGTTTAAAATTCCGGAAGATAATTTCACTGCTCGCCATTAGTTTAAATAAAATTAATTTATTTATGACAGCGCGCCAGGCGCCGAGCGCTGTGGAAATGCCGCGCTGCCGAGCGTCTTGAACTACACTAACGCTTTTATCAATGATAATTTATAATAACATTACAAAATATTATTATAAAACAAATTTTATTATTATTTATCTTATAATTTATTATAATTATTATTAATAAAATTTAATTTTTTTTAACAATGTTATAAGGAATGTAATCAAAATTTCTTCTTATTTTTACCAAACAGCGGAAATTAAAAAAAAAAATAATCAATTTTAAATTTTTAAAACTGTTTCGGTCTATGTGTATTTTCTTTTAGGTAATTTAGTAAATTATTATTTTTTAATTCATCAGTCAACACTCCATCTTTACTTAACAAAAGAAAAACCGCTCAGTTACGATTTTCATTTGTTTTTCGCGTATTGGAGTAAATAACAAAATCATTTTAGAAGTCATTCCTGTAGATTCGTGACATAAGTTTATACGGAAAACAGTGAAATAATTATTTAAAATAGCAGCTGTTGTTGAGTTGTGTTTTTTAGTTAATATTTAAGTATTATAATTTTTGATTGTAATAATATTTTCTGTGATTTAAAATGGGCCGAGTGAATAAATGTTGCAATCCGTTAAATAAAAAAAATCACAATAATGTGTTAAAAAAATTAGTTATAATTAGAGCTAATCGTGCTTGCCAATTCATTTTGATTTATTGATTACATTCCTTATAACATTGTTAAAAAAAATTAAATTTTATTAATAATAATTATAATAAATTATAAGATAAATAATAATAAAATTTGTTTTATAATAATATTTTGTAATGTTATTATAAATTATCATTGATAAAAGCGTTAGTGTAGTTCAAGACGCTCGGCAGCGCGGCATTTCCACAGCGCTCGGCGCCTGGCGCGCTGTCATAAATAAATTAATTTTATTTAAACTAATGGCGAGCAGTGAAATTCTCTTCCGGAATTTTAAACTTAAATGGATAAAGCATGTGACCGATGAAAAAAAACTGCATTTTCTGCCCGAGAAGTCAGTTAAATTTCATTTGTTAACTTAAAAGTTAATTAACAATATGAAAATAAATAAATAATTTTAAGTCATAAAGATATTCTTAAAATATAGACATTTGACCATGGATCCTGAAAATTTCACAAATTTATCTCTTGCGGTTGATTTTTAATCCATTTTTCAATTAAAAGTGCTTAAAATTTTCATTATAAAAAAAAAAAATTGTTAAAATCGAAATTTTGAAAAATTGTTTGGGGGATCAATTTTCCATCATAAGTACTAATAAAAAATATATATAGATTAAATTTTTATGATCAAGTGGTAAATAGGGGGTCCAGTTGACGTGATTTTACCGTTGAGAGAACAATTAAAGATATTTATTAAATATCTTTAATTGCATCTTTTAATAACTTCTTCATTATAAAATTACAAAATGTTTTTATATAATATATGATATAGATGGTTGTGAGTTCGATTCCTATTCGGCAAAAAATGTATTATTTCATTCCTCTGGCGACAAGAAAAAGCGCGGCGTTGAGTACTGGCACTCAAGACTCGACGCAATGTCTCAAAATTGGCCAGAAAGTGGGATAAAGAGTGTGTTATCTCTAAGTTCACTCTGTCTACTCTGCTATATGCGGGAAATAGCGTGCAGCTATTTATTTATTTATTTTATCGTACCAATATAATAATTTGAACATTATTTAAGTCCATTCATTAATATTATCCATTACATTATTATTATAATATTAATCTAAAATTATTTACTCTAATTCTGACGAAATACCAAATATAATTTTATAGAAGTATAACTTAATAAATTTGTTTTTTTCTTACTTTTTTATTTTAGTTAATCACAGCTAAAGTTGTCATCGACCAAAAGGAATATTTTCCAACATTCGTCAATTGTATGAAACGGAAAACATTAAAGGCTCTGGACCGCAGTCTAAGTCCTGACGTAGTGCCTATTGCAGATGGAGTGAATCTCGTCAGATTTGAACTAATTGACCAGTCGGGAAATGTTATACAGGAAAATCATACCAGGTTGGTATTTTTTAAATATATGTTTTATGTTATTTATACATACCAAACTTTAATATATATATATTGGTAACTTTTTCGCTGTTCACATTTAACAATTGTGTTATATATATATATATATATATATATATATATATATATATATTATATATATATATATATATATATATATATATATATATATATATATATATATATATATATATCTGTGTTGTGGTGATCATAAGCAATTCGTAAGCAGTTTTAAGCTACCAGGAGATTCGCTCAAATCATTTTGCTGTCAGAAAGCATTATAAAAATTGCAATGAAGTTATATACAGGACGTGTTCGTTTCAGTCGCGTATATATACTATGTTCGTAACTTTTATAGTCTAAAAAAATATTTTTTTTTAAATTTATATTATTACAAAAACAATAAAGCGCCACCAACAAAATATTAAATATAAAAATCTGGCTGGGTGGCTGGCTGCTCTAGAGAGACTATATTTAACTTTACAATTGACAGTAGTATCTGTCGATGTAAGTTTATATACTCATTTTACCACATAATTACTAAAAGGTTATATATAATTTGAACGAGTTCAACCGCTTTTAGATTATCTGTAATGATTCGAATCAACACTCAACTAATGCCTGTATTTCACTTTGATGGCAGAAGTTTCGGAAAGTTTTCGATGAATTAACCAGACATGATCATATTAGATATAATACGTTTATAGTTAGAAATTATTTTGCTTATATTTTAGATTTTAAATTTTATAGCATAATCTTTATGAACAACGCTACGAGACAGAGAGAACTTAAGAAGAACCTTTTTGCACATTCGTTCTTAGTAGATCTTCGCTTAAAAAAAATATTGTAATTAAAAATGCAATCAAGAGACGAAATCGTTTGATATTGTATTAAGTCTACGATTTTAAGAATTCCAATTGTCGAAATCAACAAAATATAGATAAGGTAAAGATGTATATTATATATATATATATATATATATATATATATATATATATATATATATATATAATATATATATATATATATATATATATATATATATATATATATATATATCTCTTCTTCTTCTTCCTGGCATTAGTCCCGGCTTTGCCAGGGTCTGCTTTCCGACTAAGACCAATCGGTCCATATGAGTGGCGAAGTGGTTTTTTTGTGGAGCGATTGCCATCTGACCTCCAAACCCATTACTGGGAGAAACCAAGAAAGGAAAGGGAATAAGAGGCAGAAGACTTGGAATATAGGGGAGGGACCCCACTTACATGGATTGGATCGGGTTATGAAAGTGGTGGCTCGAGGTCCCGGGGTCGCGTACCCGTATGCCGGAAACCAAATATCGGACAGATAATTGGCTAGACACCCTCTGAGATGTATATATATATATATATATATATATATATATATATATATATATATATATATATATATATATATATATATATATATATATATATATATATATATATATATATATATATATATATATATATATATATATATATATATATATATATATATATATATATATATATATATATATATATATATATATATATATATATATATATATATATATATATATATATATATATATATATAAACAAGGGTATAACAAGATAAACGTATTAAAATGGACAGGACGTGATGAATATAAATCGATGGTAACATTATTGTAAGTGAAATACACAGTGTAGGCAGAACAACACCGGGAAAATCTTTTTACCGTCTGATAAAAGCTGTCTACTCTAATGTGATTGGAATGAGTTAGTAAATTTATTTATAATATTCTTGGCCATATTTAATATTTGTAGAGTTTGCTTTTCGGGAAAAAGTTATGACCTTCACCGTATACCTTTCATCTGTAGGTTACTTACCTACTTACCTAGGTAGGTGTTTTGTTGAAATGTTTTGACAAGTGTATGATATATGGTTGAACTTAGCGCAGCGTTGAATTAACTTCGTTCAATAAGTCCAGTAATAAATTGTGACATGAATGCATAACTGTAAAAAAGAATGCTTACTTGTAAAGAACTCAAAAAAGAATTCAGTAACACGTCACAAGTTTTACTTACTTTTCTCTATTTGAATAATTTATAAACTTATATCGTTAGTTATATATAATACTTTTTTCAATATTAAAAATTAAATTAATTTAATAATAAAATGGCATTAATTTAACAATCAAAAATAAATAACATGATTCGTAATGAAATTTACAGTGTTTGTAATATAAGATATCAAATACGTATACATTCCAGTAGTACATGCGGAAGTATGAGTAAACAAAAGGAACGTTTGTTGTTTATTTTACTTGTCAAAGCAAATCGTTGTATTTATATAGAATATAATATGATGTACAATGTAATGAAAAAATAACATTGGATTTTACTTAAGTTCCGTGAAAAAAGTACTTTTTAATTAAAAAAAATATTTTTAACAATCCTTTCCCTACATTTCGTCTTTAAGCAGATTCAGGAAATCAAATTATTTTTAACTACACAAATTTAAATATATCGGGACTTGAACCCACGCTCTCGGTAATAGTTCAAGCGCTCGTCACCAATTAAATTATACAAATCATTAAGACATTAAACCGTATCGACACTACGTCAATAAATACCGCCTAATTTTTTTTTTGTATTATTTATCAAACGTAGTACGGTCAGTCAGCCAGTTGTACTTTACAGAGGTTTAGGTGAATGCACGCGAAATAATTTGTCAACGTCAAGCAAGTGGGTTTCAAATACAATTGCGTAAGCGCTCTGATTTCGTTGATGTGACGAAACGTTTTAGTAGGTAGACCAAATATGCTACTTTGTACGATTTTATCATATTTTGTTTATGCATTATTTAAATATAGGTAGCTTTAATTGTAATTTACAGTTTTTTATTTATTTTTATTAAAATTATAGAATCAATTTTTATTATTGTATTTTTAAAGAAATCATAGTACTTGTAGGCGTTAGAACACAATCGATGTATATTTGTAATCCAGTCGAGTAAGTATACTCAATAACGGACCACAGATAAACAATTAAATTATTTACGAAGTTAGTTTATTAAAATATTTATTACGACATTTTTTTAAAATGTTTTATAATAGCTCCCTCTTAGAAACAGGTAACTGATCCACTGTTTGTGCTAAGATTACATAACAAAATCTACATTTTTAACCTCTTCAAATATTGCTCCACTATAGCTAGCTAATATTTAGATAAATATTGGTACGAATAGGTTTAAAAGTAAGCAGTTCTCGTTTTAGAATAACAAATTATCACTTCTTGATGTAAGAATATTTTTTAAACACAGTTTTGCTTAAATCAGTTTTGAAAGATTTCTATATTATATGATAATGGTAAGGCAAGGAATATACAAAAAGAATATGTTATCAAAAACACGTTTCTGTAAACATTATATCATATTACAATTATTTTATATACAGAAAATACACCCTACAACTTATATTATATTGTGTATCTGGAATTATTGCAATAAATAAAACAAAGAAAATTTGACGATAAAGTTTTCTGCCAAGACTCTTATACTTTCAATAACATATTGTTTTTTTTTTGAAATGTAAACATTACGTGGAAATGAAATCTTTTAGTACGGGTAAAATGCTTTTAACGCAAGGCTGGGCGCTTTTTCGGATAATCAAATCGCTACTTTGATGTTGAAGTAGTAGAACTTACAAAATAAGGCGCTACTTAAGAAGAAAATTACTAGCACAAATTTCATAAGATGATAAAAATATTATAAAAATAGAGTTACTGTGATACTGTGGTAGGACGTCTGATTCTAAACACGATAGATGTGCGTTCGATGAACACAGGGAATCTTCCTAAATAATGAATTATTTACATTTTCTTACTTATGAGACAAATCACAGCGGTTAATTTCGACATTCAAATAATATCTCGATTTTAAAACATTTTTGATTTATTTTTTGATACTGAGAAATGGCTTTACACAGACCACCCATGCTTTCATCTGCATACATCAGGCGAATAGGAGGCACGTCGATACAATACCTATCTCGGCAATGCCCACTAAAACCTAGCACAATCTTGGCACTTCAGCTCTGCTAGACGGGGTAGAATCAATTGTACATCCTACTTCATGACGTCTTGGTGACAGGCATACCTATTGCAGGCTATCTTCACCTTCAGGGTATCCTGGGGCTTTTTCCAGGGTAGTTGGCTTTTTCCCTTTGGCAGTAGCCCCTCTGGTAAAGAGGAGTTGAAGTTTCTCATATTACATTGGACAGCGAAAGGTCCCTGCAAACTACAGCCATCGAGCATGGCGATGTGGGATCCAAGCGGGCATTCGAACAGAGTATTAAACACTCATGGTACACTGGTGACAACTCCCGATGTTCAATATGGCGCATATATTTGCCGAAGCAACTGTGCCACCCTGTATATCGGGACCCCAAAATTTCTTTAAGCCCAGTGTTGTAGGTGTAAGCAGACTTCCTCTACGGTCAATAGGCCTGCCGCCGGACCTGCAACACGGCAACATAAAGCTATCAGCAAGAGGTATCCGGCCTTCTAACATTCAGCAGTAACCAGCCAGAGTACCAGTGGCGTTCACAAGCTTTAGCACAAGTTGATCAAGGATAATATATATTTTTTTTTACGGGGTAAATCCTCATGGACTGCCTCCGCCCGGGGAAAGGCGGAGGAGCATGCCGGACTCTTACCGACTAAAACCACCCCGGTGTCTCCTCACACGTGCACGTAGGGCCGCGGGAGTTCAAATTCTTACACAGCCCCACACTAGTGCTGGCCCGGTCCGTCTGGGCCTCATCATACATGGAGGAGTGAGGTGTTCAACTACACTTTGCACCGACTCAGAGACGTGCACCGACACACGCACCCGACTCCACCTCGGGTCCATCGAATAGGGGTGGAGACTTCCCCAAGTCCCTCGCTCCTGGACTCATTCATGGGGGCCGGAAAATGACATTATCCGGATCAGGATATACATATCAGGATCTTTCTCTCCCGTTCCGCAGTTTCTTTCTGTGACATCACGTCCTCTCAAAAGGACATCATTGCGTCCCATGACTCTGCGTTACCGACCATCCTTCGAACTGCGGCTGGCAGCGACAGATCGCTTCCTACTACATTAGTGAGGACACGGCGCTGCTCCTCCCAAGCAACACGTTGCGCAGTGTTCTCTCCGCAATGGAAGCAGTGTTGGCACGGAGCCACCGGTTCCCAGTCTATGCGGCACAAGTACTTGCCGAAGCAGCCGTTCCCCGGCATCACCTGCGTCGCCCTAGACACACAAGACAGAGAGCCGTGCCTTCTCCTGAGCCTTCTACTGGCCGGATCGCCTCAACGGTAGCCAGGCCGACGGTACGGCGCAGAAGCCATTCCGTCACCAAACATTGACGGCCGGCCATCCGGCCAGGACGCAAGCCACCTCGTAGGAAATCATGCAATACCCACGGACGAATCTCATGGCCTTCGCCTTCTGTGGTTTACGCAGAATGGCGAGAGTGCTGGCCATCCTGTCCATCGCCCACACAGGGGCCCCTTACAGAGCTATGGACCGCACGATTTTCACGAACAACCGACTACAAGTGGCGCTCGGGAACCTCAAATTGGGAAGCAAAGTTGAAAGCGCGCCCGCTGCACCCATCAGCGTGGGTGCCAGCCACCGGAAGTGCGGCCCGAATTCTCCCCGGCTGTCAAGCACTCGACAGCTATCTGGACCCCACTGACCACGTCAGGGCGCCATGAAACAGCATCCTAGCCTTCAGACTCCGACTTGTTTAGGGCTACATCCTAGCCAAGGCACCGGATGCGGCTCACCACCTGCGACACCGCAGCCGTGACTATTAACGTCGCCTCCCTGTGCGCGCTTCCCCGGGCAGTGACAAGCGTGTCGTCCACATAACACGTCAAGTCGGTGCCCAAACAATGACTATCACCCATCCGGGAAAACCTTTTGGTTAGTAGTCATAATCACTAACCTTTAAACTATCAGGTCAATAATATGAAACGAATATTTCACGACTATTACCTCCTTTTTAATAATATTCAATAGTCATTCAATTCGGTTTAGTTATGACCAATAAAACATAAGTGAAATATGAGTGTAATACTCGTGAAACGATCTAATCCATATTGAAAAATAGGTAATATATAACATGTTATGTGCCGTGTCGTATTTTAGATATCAATAATGTCATTTTAAATTTTATTTGATTCTGACATAATTGATACTCTTCATAATAATTAATCCATACTAATATTATTGGCCGGAACAAGTTAATTTGTAGAATTCTCTGATCTCAGGAACTATTGGTCCAATAGTTAAATAAAAAAAATTCTTTTTTTTGTTGTAAGGAAGTCCAATTATGTAATGTAATTATTCGTATCCCATTATACCTTCAATCAGAATAACCTTGGACTCTTAGCACGTATTATAGCAAATATATGCCCACAATAGTGCTGAAACAGAAAATACGGATATGATCACCATATTGTCCGTCTGCATTTAAACGTCAGGCAAGACAATTTTTTAGATCGCTATATAAGATCGCTTAGAGATGCCACGGTGAACTTGATATCAACATCAATATTACTACAACTTTTATTCGTAGTTCCTTGAAGCACAATAAAAATTAAACTTCTAATTCGACCCTATTGGGGGATATTTCTCCAACAATTATAAAATTTGGCAAAAAGTGAAAATATTAACTATAAATAAAAGAAAAATTCCGGTTATTGATATTTTGTTAAATGAGGCGGTTATGCTAAATCAGAAAAAAAAGCTATTACAAACTTACATCTGTAGTTCATTTTGTACAACATTAATACAAATTCAATGTAATTTAATTTAATATTAAATTAAAATTGCATTTTTACTCCCAACATATTAAAATAATGATTTATTTTCAACCATATGATAAAAAAAGTTCTGTATATATAGGAATTGCAAGCTTCGCACTGTACGGACGTATTCACTACGCTCATACGGCCCGAACCTTTCTCTTGTCTTTGGAAATTTTAAATATTTAATTGGTAATTATTCTATAATTTTCGCCGGCGTTCTGTCGCCGTGTCGGTTTTGTGACGTCGTTGTGACGTCACCTCAAATTGATTCTCGGTCTTCTGTTGACCGTATTGTTGACGGTTGTCGTGTGCGGGCTTTCAGCGAAGACGTTGCCGTCTCAGAAATGAGCGGCCGAAATAATGCGCACCGGAATCGCTCCCGTTCGCGCACCAGACCTCCCTCGGACGTAGGGACCAGTGGGTCGGGACCAACCCCACCCCCTCGCGCCCCGCACCTCTCCCGAGCAGGAACTTCTGCAGGCTCCGCTTCTGCGCGGAGCATGCCCCCTATCGGTCCCTTGCCGACCGCAACCGACTCCGGCCTTGTGTCTGTCACCAGTGGTAGCACTGAGTTGGGCCGTTCTATGGCCAGGCCCGCTTTTGGGGCGAACTCCCGGCCTACCGACCCCCCAACTCCACGCTAAGACTTAGCGAAGTTAAGCTAGTCCTTGGTAGTCCTCTTCAGTGCGTGTCTGGCGTGCGAGAGGTTCCCGAAACCGTGGAAGGAGGGCCAATTGTGCCTTCTTCGGAAGGAAGGACGGCCGGCGGACTCCCTCTCGGCATACCGACCCATCGTTTTGCTCGACGAGGTCGGTAAAATGTCCGAGAGGATCCTCGCCGCCACCATGTCTCACCAGGACACCATGTTGGCGCTTTACGCAGACGACGTAGCGATCCTGGCAAAGTCCCTCAACTCCAAACACGCGACGTTGAAACTCCAGCGAGCCCTCGACCTCCTCCCGAACTGGTTGGCGGAGTGGAGGCTCACGCTTAACGTGGCCAAGACCCAAACGATCTCGTTTGGCAGCCACAGACCGCTGCCTCCTCCGCCGAACATCCAAGGCGAACATGCCAAGTCACATACCTGGGTGTCGTCATTGATAGGCGACTCTCGATGGGTGCCCAGGTATCCAAGGCCAGGACCGCGGCGCGAGCTGCGCTGGCATTACTGCGTCCTCTCTTCCAATCCCGACTTCCTCTTCGCACTAAGCTGGGGTCTGTACAAGACGTATGTGAGGCCACACCTTACGTACGCAGCCCCAGTATGGTACTCCCTGACTAGCCAAAACCTTCGCAACGTCTTACAGGTGACGCAAAATGTGGCCCTCCGAAGAGCCACTCAGGCCCCTCGATACGTGAGGAACGCCACTATACAGCGCGACCTCCGTATTGAGAGCCTAGAGGACCCGCATCTTCCAACGTGCTGACGTTTCGGACCATTTACATATCCGGAACATCGCACCATGGCATTCCCGTCCGCCAGATGCGCACAGGTTCCCCAGGGATCTCCTCCCTCCTTCCTCTCCCGATTCCTGAGCTGCTACTACGGTCGCTGGTCGCCTAAGCTGGGTCTCTCCTGGGCAACCAGGAGCCTCATTTGACTGGGCTGACCGCCCTAAGTAGCACACGGCTCTCCCTTAGTGAACTCCCCACAAAAACCCTGTCCCTTTAAAGGACACATTGCCTGGGCTTAAGCCCAACACAAGAACGCGCCCATATTAATGGGTGGAAGTAGAACCTAACGGGCAAAGGGCTACGGCCTGGAACCGTTTGCCTCTCCCCCTTCGGGGGTCGAGAGTGAGAAAATACGGTATCCAAGTTAAGTTTGCGCAGAGGCAATATCGTAACCAATGAGGTTAATCCGAGGTGCGATTATTGCTAGTTGAAAACTTTACCAATACCCCGCCGTATGGACGTGAAATACCGTCCGCTATGGCAATTTTTGAACGGCTGTAATGGCCTAAGAATCTAATATTATACCTATTCGCTGGGTGCGAAGTAGGACGTGGGAGAACACGAATCGGTCGCAGCGCACACAGTGGCTAAAACGGAAACTTTGTCGGACGAAATGTGACTTTTTTCTTAAGAAATTTACATATTTGTAATACACAAAAACTCTGCATTATTAATGTCACCACAGTTATAAAAGATGATTTTACAGAACCCTCAGTGCGCAAGTTAAACTCACACTTGACCCGGTTTTAAGTTTTTAGGAATAGTGTTAAGTATTTCATTTTGTATTCCATCTTACAGCTCATGGTCAGAACAAGAATTGGTCGAAGGAGAATGGAAAAACCTCGCACTACAAAGAATGGCAAAAGTGCTTCGGACACATGTTATCAAAATCGACTTCGATGAAGTTAAAGCTGTTGATAAAGGTAAGGTAGGATTACCAGGTAGTATTTAAATAGCAAATTTACAGTTTGTTATTTTCAGTACATATATACCGTTATCATTATCTTTTATTTGACTGGACTGGTTATGTCAATCTACTTCACTGGTTAATGGTTCAAATTACTGGTTAATAGTTTTTCGTTATTTAAAATACTGAAGTATTCCTGTATTGATTACATCAGTATTATTTTACTCGTGTCAATCAAATTTGCCTTTCTTAGTGAATAATTCCGAAAGGCTAATTGAACGCCTTGCGTTTGTGAAACTCAATTTATTTCAAGAAAGATATCTGACTAAGGAAATTTGCAACTATTGAAAGCATCAACGGACGGCGAGTGATATAGGATACTAGTATCCAAGCATAAGCTTTTCTCTAATTAATAACGCAAACGGTTTTTTATTGACAAATTGCAGAGAAAATAAAAAAATGAGACTACTTTAAAAAATATCGAGATTTCTATTCACAGCAATCGCATTTATTTAAGTACATACTACAAATTCGGCGTACTCTTACATAGAGATAATACAATCTTAAAATACGCGAAATATAATTACACCTTGTTATTCGTTCGTAAAATTTGAATATTATAAGCTCACACGCTTTAGCTTAGGTAATTATTAGAACGTAATTCACTTTTAATTATTATATCTCAAGTATCTCGAATTAATTTTTCACTGAGTAAATACTGCTTTTGATATATAATAATTGTGATGTTCTATTTAAATCATTTATTGTGGAGTGACAATATTTTGTTAAACAAATTTGTTATTATTTACTCTATTATTAAAGCTTTCTACTTAATTTCCATATCATCATAAGCAGTTAAATTCTAATTCCAGCAACTTCTTTAAATTAGTAAAAAAAATTAAAAGTTATATACTTTACTAAAAAAAGAAAAGCTAAGGAAAAGCCTTTTCTTATACTTAATATTTTAACTGAAGGGTTTTGTTTAGTTTACTGTACTTATCTCAGGAACGGCTGGAAAAAATGTTTAAATTGAAATCATATTTGTTGTATAGTCCATTTATTGAAAAAGGCTATAAATTTGGCTATATTATATCATGTCAATGATTTCTATGTAACTCACTATAACTGCGTTCACGTTTATATTACTTAAATATGTCGCGTGTAAGTCACAACGCTTAGTTATGTCCATTGCAATGAGGGCGAAGACGTAGATTAAATTTAATAATAATATGTTATTTTCACAATTTCGACAGCATTCCTACCTAAACTAATTAGTATTCTAAGAACACTTCAATTTTATTTTACAATGTTTTATGTAAGCAAAAATACAGCAAATTAGTTACTCTTACACAAACACTTATTTGATTGTTTTACAACATTATTTATATTTAAGATTATATGTTAGTATTTTTTTATTTTTTTGTATGAAACTTAGTTTTAATCCATCTTCCTGATTTTTCTCAGAGAGGCAGAGAGAACCTAGTGCTAAACCCTCCATTCTACATGTACCACTAGAATTATAGACCGTAGGAGGTGTGTGGTGGAATTTAATGCAACGTTTTATCATACCAAAGCGGGAAAATGAAAATAGTTTAACTATGAGCATTACTCTGCATGAGGATCGAATTCAAACCTAACTGAACTTAACTGCAAGTCACGCTGTTCCACTCAAGCGCCACAAAAGGCTTTAAATTGGTTTTCATTTTTAGTTGAATATAGAGGTCGACGTCGCTACCACATGATGACGATGATGATGTTTGGAATCGTGTCCATTGGTATGGTGCTCGTTCCTATGGGCTTCCAATTTTTAGCTGTTTTAGGTGGAAAAGCTTTACTGTTAGCTAAAATGGCGCTTATACTTGCTTCCATCCAAGGACTTAAAAAGGTAAATATTATAAATTTAACCATATATATATATATATATATATATATATATATATATATATATATATATATCTTCTTCTTCTTCCTGGCATTAGTCCCGGCTTTTGCCAGGGTCTGCCTTCCGACTAAGACCAATCGGTCCATATGAGTGGCGAAGTGGTTTTTGTGGAGCGATTGCCATCTGACCTCCAAACCCATTACTGGGAGAAACCAAGAAAGGAAAGGGAATAAGAGGCAGAAAGACTTGGAATATAGGGGAGGGACACCACTTACATGGATTGGATCGGGTTATGA
The DNA here is from genome assembly GCA_037127375.1 of Dione juno. Lineage (NCBI taxonomy): Eukaryota > Metazoa > Arthropoda > Insecta > Lepidoptera > Nymphalidae > Dione > Dione juno. The sequence continues at coordinate 3,102,943 of JAXRJS010000042.1, read as the reverse complement.
AAGTGGTGGCTCAAGGTCCCGGGGTCGCGTACCCGTATGCCGGAAACCAAATATCGGACAGATAATTGGCTAGACACCCTCTGAGATATATATATATATATATATATATATATATATATATATATATATATATATATATATATATATATATATATATATATATATATATATTATATATATATATATATATATATATATATATATATATATATATATATATATATATATATATATATATTTATATATATATATATATATATATATATTATATATATATATATATATATATAATATATATATATATATATATATATATATATATATATATATATATATATATATATATATATATATATATATATATATATATATATATATTATATATATATATATATATTTAAATGTTTTTGAAGTAATTAGAAAATTGTATAAATTTCTATATGTATAATTTTGTACAAGCAACATAAGATTGTATGATGTAATAATGGGAAAATTGTATAACTATCTACGCAAATTACGAGAATATTGAATAATTATTTGTTGAGCATACAAATTATTGGACTACCATTCACAACGAGACATTCGAACGTAATTAAATGGCCACCGCCCCGAACCGGCTAATTGAGTTGACACGTCACTTTAACTGACACGAGACTAACCTAAATTGGTAAATTTAACAAAATTAAATATATTTTGCCCCATACTAACACTATTAACAAAATAATTTTCTTTTAGGTTGAATCCTATGATGGGTATCATGACAGAGGGAAGGTATGATATTCAATCAATTAGAACAAAGCTTTATATAATAATCGCGTTAATATAAATACTAAAAATTAAATTTGAAAAATCTCTAAAATCGAATTATAAATTTCACAAACCCTCTGTGCAGCACGCTTACTAATCAAATCGGAAGATAACCAGTTAACAGATGTTTTGTTCCAGATTGCTGCAAGTCCGTTAAGCTACGGCTTCTACCATTCTTTCCCTCCTTACGAACACTTAGACAGGAGAAGTCGTGGTGATTGGCAGAATGAAATAGATTCCACACAAGCCCATGCTCTAAGTAAAATTGAAGATTTCAATAAATATAAAATAATCTTAGCGAATACTAGAAATAAAGAGAGAGAGAGAAATGATGAAACTATGAAACAAAATAGGAGAATGTCAAAAGAATCCATGCTATACCCCATACAAATAAGTGCTGCTGACGTATCTTCTCAAATTAACGTATCGCCTTTACGCACACCGCTTAGCCAGCAATTAGTAGATCTCACTTCAAGACCAGGAGAAGTGCAAGCAGATTATTCTATAGATTTACCATATAATGGATTTCATTTTCAAAGTCCCACTCCTGTCGTTCCAGCTTGATGTATTTGTAAATTTATTTAGTGCTCTTTACAATATTATAACTGGAATATTTTCGTATTTAGCACAAGTTTTGTATCCAAATAGAGATATCACTTATAATATTTATTAATTACGTAATAAATGGTTTTTTAAATACCATGTATTTTATTACATAGGCTCGTAGTTAGATTTAATAAAGACTTTTTTGTGGATACCTACTTATGTTTCGTAGCTGAATGTTCGTGACAATATCCATCGATTGTGTAATTAAGTTGGTATAATATTTATACTGCAATAGATGGAGATCACCTTGAGACTTGATGAGATGTATCGGTTGTGGGCTCGACCCTTGCTCAGGGAAATTAATTCATTTTTGCGCTCTGAAAGACAACGTATGGTCTTGATTTTCGCCACACATTAGCGCTTGGAGCGTTGTCAACTCACGTAGTTATATACGAGATAGTGCAAAATTAAAAAATCCAATAAAAATATTATGTATTATAATCGATATCAGTAATGATGTTTTTAAAAGGAGCAAGAAGTAAAAAGACTAAATCATGTGTCACTAGCAATTCTCTGTCTTCCATACAAAGTGCGCGGGACTAAAGTACTAAATTTATATATAACTCAAATTTGAGTCTAGAAGAGCCCGGTAGAGTCTATAAGAGCACTAAGATTTCTAAGCATCGCTACGGGAACGGAAAACGTTTCACGTTTTGTCTCGCACGCAAATAAAGTCGCAGGCAACTCATATATTATAATTTAAGTCTATTCTATAGCAACATACCTACAAGCTACCTATAAAATTGTGTTGAATCATATGTATAAATGTAATGTCCACAATAACAACTAATGGACATTTTATTTCGATCGCAATTAACGACGTGTTTTCACTTTTATGTGTTTTCATTTTACTACCTTAGCCGCTTAAGTGTTTTATATTTAGAAGTTCAAGAAAATGGGATTGAAGAAAATATACAATGCATATCAATACGTTTTTCACATTGAATATATTATATAACTTAAGATTTTTTCTAACCATTATAATTTTTCTTTGAACTTCTCACCGTATTGGGATACGGTGAGTAGGGTAGGCAGAAGTAACCTAGTGTTATAACCAGAAAGAAAATTAATTAATTAATTTTAAAATTAATTAATTAATTCTCCGAAGTGGGTGCCCAATCCACTACCTACGTGTTTACAGTGAGACTTTGTGCTTCTGTGCCATGATGAACATCAAGACATCAAATCGAAACAGCCCAATGTATGCAAATATATTAAATTTGTAAGCCACGTCATTACAAATATCGGAAAAAATAAAAACTTTAGCATATTTCTATTTATAATTCGTGGTAGATTTTCATATTACGGGTAATTTAAAGGAAAATATAAGTGCCTCTACAATACGAGTAGCTACCTACCTTTCAAGAACCTTGTAATAAGGCTGGTGCCTTAACCAGCCTTAACCAGTAAAGCAGTCAACTTAGGCTACTTTACTTAATTAATGGCACTTGTCTATTAAAAATATTTTAAATTTTTATATAAACGAGCTTAAATCTTATTCCTTTAACAAGTTATGTAAATTATACTAAAGTTTGAGCCCTGATTTCGTTATATAAAGAAATATTCTCTGGATTCCTAATAGTATTAACGTTTTTTATTTTTATTAATTTTAAGCTATTATTCCACACTAAGGAACAAAAAATTCCTTTTTTTAGTTTTTTACACAAATAAGTTGTAATAACCAAGACATAACAGGAATTTCAATTTGGCTGTCAGAGCGCTTGGACGATTTCCAAATCACGCGGACTTAAATTCCTCACCGTAATTTTTTTTTATGCGATGTGTATAATATAATCAAATCGTGTTATTACAAAGATATATAACACAAACCTATCGTAGAAAAATTTTTAACGTAATCAATTTAATAGACCTATACGTATTTCACTATAAGTACACTTTCCAAGATAGGGTCATAGAAAGTCAATTGATTTATGAGGTTCCGCATAAATTGACGTTGTCAAATCTGTGACAGTTTTGATGTATTATATTCTAGGCGATAAACTGGTAAGATTATAGAGTGACAATATAATTATCACATGAAATGTTTAAATATAAAGAAAAATAATTCGTCATCATCTAAATTTGATCATAAAATTATTTCTTTAATATTTTATTATTTAAAAAAAAAATTACCTATAAAATGTATAAAAAATACATATACTTATATCCTGCTATCTGTGTCAAATGCCAATATATGCTACACCAAAAGGACATCGATATATTTAAAACATCAACTTGATTGAGCGGAATTCGAACATATAAATAACTATGGAATTAACCACGTGACTTTTTTATTGGTAAATAACAATAAACTATGTTAGATAGGATTAAGGAGAATATCTTATATAATAAAGGGAAGAATCTGTTTGTTTGATTATGCTAATCTCAGGAACTAACAGTGAGATTAGAAACATTATTTTTATATACGATTTATGAGGAAGGTTTTGGTTTTATCTAAATTTTGCTAAAATTCTTGGTTAGTCTTAACATTAATCTAAGCTTATTTTTTATAAAAACAGGAAATAGAAAGTCACAGGCGACAAGTACGGTAATACCATAAACTCCCCTGAATTTATTTTTTTAAGTGATAACCAAACGTCAGGTAAATTATACTTGTGGAAGGAAGAAGTCAGACTACTTTATTACATCTAACTAAATATTACTTACTTATTACACTTACTTATTTACTTTTTACTTACTTATTACACTAAATTTACTTATTACAGAATTACATATTCACATCAATTGTATATCACAGTCTTAACGACAGACTTAAGTTATTAAATAATACAGTAGCTTTGATACGTCATATGGAGTGTATATAAGATATGAATTCTGTGTCCTACAAATTATGTAGGCCAGTGGAAGAATTGCCAAGGTATGCGCTTACGTGTGATTAAACAACAGTCAACAAACCTTAAGTGTAAGTAATATATACATATAAATGTAGATATACTTACTGGACAAAAAGTGATTATTTTATAGGACCAAATGTACTCAATACAAACAAAATCGTATATAAAAAAATCTTAGTATATTTCAATTTGATGTTACAGATGAGTTAAAGAAAACAAAATCTCATTCCTATATAATAATTTATTATATTTAGCTGAGATATTTTTTCATGCAGAAAAGAATAAATTACGTATTTAGTATAATATATCATACGCTAATGACGATATCTCATTTCAATGTTTCTTTATTGTGATCGTTCTTAGAATATTTTTATACTATTATTTTTTACCTATTTTTTATTTGGGGTTGTCGTGATGCAGCTGAACAGGATCTTGTATTAAACTGTTGTGAGTTTAGTTCCCACTTGAAGACATGCAATGTCTCAAAAGGCAAACACTAGACCCCCTTTGCTTACAATATTACTATTAATATTAATTATTACATTTATATACGGGATACTGCATGAAGCTGGAATTTTTTTATTATTGAATTACATCATATGTTTTTACTTGATATTTATAGAATGGAATAAAATATTTTTTTTATTTGCGTACCACATATTATATAGCTTTCATTGCTATATCGCGTACAAGTTACAGTTATATGTTAGAATAAGTGATTTAAAGTTTTATAATAATAATTGTAATAATAAAAATTATAACTAAATAATTATAACTCAACTCAACTAAAGTTCCTTATACTAAAACCAAATTTGCTTGTAGACAATATAATAAGCGATCAGCACTATTGTATAATAATATTAATAAACACATCAACCTACATAAAGAAATACTGGTGGAATGTAAAAAAAAGCTAAATAACTGGATAAAACCGCGAACCTATGAAGACACGGAGACGTTGCTGGAATAAAACACGAACCCACATTTTTCTCACGCACACACACTCACACACACTCACACACACATACAAGCACACATGCACACACATACACATATACAAGCATACACACACATACTAACCCACTAACTAAAATACACAACTCATTATAATTTTTTTTCTCTTTAAGATTTTAGAGTTACCTCTTTTAATTTGTTAAAATAGTTAAAATAAACACAAAATTGTTTCTACTACTATTAATTAGAACTTACCAACACTATGAACTTAATGATATGGAAGAGCGGGGTCTCCTAAAACAGGCTTTTTTTTTGCTTAACAGGAGGCTCCAATCACTATGATAATGTAATTAATTTTGAAAACGAATAAATCATTTATATTTTATTTTTATTTTTTTATAAAATAGAATATTTTGTGGTACAGCTGCAATATGTCTGACTTTGTGAGTGAACGTAACGGTTGTGGATTTGATTCCCTCTCGGGGTAGTAAAATATTATCATTTGCCTATATTATCATCTTTATGCCGTACTGCCAATTTAAGGTTCAATAAAGTGATAAATGGTAATTTAATGATGAGAGAGCTTTCACTAACATCTCAAGAGACTATCGCTTAACTGTTGAGCGGGGATCCTAATGCAGAATGCAATATTAATTTAAAAAAATGCCGCTATACGTGTGTTCGAATAATCGAATTTTCAAGCCAACTGTGGCTTGGCTCCTCATCTGCCTTCGATCGTCATTTTATCTCTTATATATGTATTTACATATATATACACTAGACACCATCATGGTGCACACGCAAAGGAAAAATTAAAAAAAAGGAATCTTGCTAGATGTAAATTCTCTAATATTATATATTTTGTGGTAATCCTTTATATTTACCAAACAGTTTTATTCTTACTGGATCCTTTATTCGTGTACAGATCAACATAAGCTGTTTTACTAAAATTCGTCGTTTTAAGTTCACAATATCATATAACACCTATAAAGCACAACCTACTTTAGTATGCACCCGTCGTAATTAATTCACAACTTTAACTGGCTCTGAGACCTACTTTATTTTCTACAGCGGCTAAAGCAAAGGGTTTATTACAAACTTACGCAGCATAAAAATAGCGAAATCTAGTTTTTTATGCATTTAAAGTAAAATTGTATATAAATTAATTAATTAAGTATATAAAATATATTAATATATATAAAAATATATAAAATATAGCACATGTTAGATGATAGAAGGACAATATATCATTATGAATAAATCTGTGTAAGATAATTTACATAATAATGATATAGGTATACATATTGTAACAAATAAGTGCCAAAATTTCTGCTAAAATAACATATACATCCACAACTTCATAATATATAAATATACTAATTAGTTCGATGAGACCGACTTCAGAAAGCTAAAAAAGAAAAAAAGGAAGGAAGGAATAAAGCTTATGCTCCATAAAATTTCAGCCTTATTCCCTTAACAGAAGACCAAAGAAAATTCTATCTTATTAATGTGCACTAGATCACACAGATACATTAATCGGCTTTCCATGTCCATTCAACGGACAATGTTGATCCAAAACTAATGAAATACGTTACAATTATACGATTTGATCCTATACAACGCGGATTATACTACTTAAGCTTTAAGCCCCTTTGTTGAATCTGGTAAGTTAGCACACTATGAACTTCCCTTGAAACTCCTTTAGACAGCTCTTTTATATAACATTAAGCTGAGATATAAGTGAATATTAAAGTAGAATTTTATTTTTCTTTACAATTTTTTACTTTCCATGTCTCAAGACGTTTAATGAAGTGATCATTAAATAGTGTGACTATCCTGGTGCAGCAGCTCCGCGTCTGATTGTTACCGTGGCGGTTTGTCTTGTGGGTTTGAATCCCACTGAGGGAAATTAATTATTTTCATCCTCGCCGTAGTAAAAAGACAAAGCACGGCGTTGATTTCCGCCACTCAAGACGCAATATGCCTACCCTGCTACTCTACTACATGCGAGACCTAGCGTGCAGCTTTCTATTTATTTAATTATTTATTTAATTATTTATTTTGTAATTAAATATTACAAAAGCATTGAAGGTAAACAGTGAAATTGCAAATAAAATAAATGTCGTACCAAATAATTGATAAATATAATTTTTCACTCAAAAGATTTCTTCTTCCTTTTCACTATAAACATCATGTTTCAGCTCTGATTGACATCTCCAAAGGACCCTTTCTGTCATCTATCAACGGCTTATAATAATAAAAATGGCACGTTATTGTACCCATTTTTCTACAGAAACATATATATACATATACATATATATGTATGTAAATAAACCTAGATTTTATATCATTAATTTTTACTCAAATGTACATATTTTTCTTAATATCCTTTAAGATGTTTCCCAAAATCATGTGGTAATTATGAATACCTTTTAATAATACAATTTAGACTTTTTTCAAATTTCAATGTCTTATATAAATAATTTGTGTATCAAACTACTAATGAAAATTTAAGCTTTCAATTTTGAAATCTAAGATTGATGTGAACTTGCTTTACACTTTCTTTTTATATATTACATACATCACTTAGCACAAGAACCTAACTTTTCGTTTAAAGTATTTCCGTAAAAACTAAGTAGTTTTTGTAATAGAAAGATATATTTATATATGTAATAGAAAGATATATATATATATATATATATATATATATATATATATATATATATATATATATATATATATATATATATATATATATATATATATATATATATATATATATATATATATATATATATATTCTTACTTATTCCTTACCTGACTGAAATAACTGATTCTTTTCACTCTAAATCATATTCTTTTTATCTGAATCTCTTCCAGATACCCATCTGGAAGAGATTCAGATGAAAAAAATATGGCTATCTATGATCATGATTGTGTATTGTATTTGTAATATAATGTACAAATAACGTAATAATATTATTATAATTATTAATTTGTTTTGTTATGTAACGTAAAAGAGTACGCAGAGAAAGCTAAAAATCAAGATGCCAGAACTCCAGATATTATATGGGAATTGAAGTAATTCAATGCCGCATTTCTTCTTGGCAGAGCGGGAATATGAAAATAATTCCATACCCCGAGTAGGGATCAAACCCACAGGCTTCGTTTCTCTCGAATCTTTTTGAAGTAAATTTTCAAATCCATGTAAATTTCAACAAATTGTTTTTATTAACATATGTATATGTAATACACAAAAAGCTTTTTTCGGCGGAACACATACAGTATGTATCAAGCCTACGCCACCTACGCGACGTTTATAGAGTCAAATCCCACACAGGTGCTAAAGCTCCATTTTATATCAAAAACGTATAGCATTCTTATAGCATGAAATTCTATGAACGTAAAAAATACTATCTAAATATATACTATATTAGACTATTAAACCATAAGTGACATTGTAAATATTTGCTAAAGAACTATACCTACTAAATATACAAAAGCATATCAAATAGATAAGATCGCCCGTGCGTTTGATAACATCTATAGCTAAGTTCTTTAATACATAACGAAGAAAAACCTCTTACGGGAAAGGCTATTGAAAAAAGTTTTATATATAATAATAAGTTTAACTTGTACAATATGCATATATATAAAGAACTTTAGTAAAGTCCAGGCGCATATGCGCAGAACATTCAGTTTGCTTATAAAGCTAACGGGAAGGCCTTCCCATTCACAATCCACTGGAAGTCGACGTCACGGCACAGTGAAACTTTGAAATTCGAAACCTGTGAAGTTTTGTGTCGGACATAGTATATATTATTGTAAAGAAGGACTTTGTCATTATGAGAGCTATTATTTATATCGTCGCCGCTGTTTTAGTTTGCAATTGTATAGAAGCACTACTTTTGCCGGTAAGTTTTATATTATTATTATTTCAATAATTTTTTTTTATTTTTTTTGTTATTATATATTGAAACAATATTTATACAAAAAAATAAATTGAAATCTTTCATACTTATCATCTTTCATACTTACTATTTCTGTATTAATAAACTTATATAATAGCTAAAACAATAATTAAAATTACATAGATTTAAATAATTTTCATTTCAATGCAAAAGTATATAACACTTATGATATAATATATCAGTTACATATTTGTACGACAAATTTGTAACTTGCGTTTTTTTTGAAAAGGTAATCTTTTTCTTACATATATTTTTTATGAAATGTAAAAAAAAATCAATAATTTTAGATAATTTCTAGAAATTACCTTTATTTTTAATAAAATCTTTAAGTATTATTAAATATAGCAATAAGTACTCTCCTGACACAAAATTCGTCTATTATTATTTGTTATATAATTACGTATGAGAATACATACGTACATACATACATGTATATATATATATATATATATATATATATATATATATATATATATAATATATATATATATATATATATATATATATATATATATATATATATATATATATATATATATATATATATATAATATATATATATATATATATATATATATATATATATATATATATATATATATATATATATATATATATATATATATATATATATATATATATATATATATATATATATATATATATATATATATATATATATATATATATATATAATTCAATTAGCAAATATTATTATAAAGCAAATATTTTCAACAATGATAATATACTATGGTATTTTAAGTATACTTTGTTTGTGACGTGCTAAATTGATAACATTCTAAACTTCTCATAATTGAATGTATGCTACTTTTGACATTTAGTGCCTCTACTATTTTCATATTGCGATATTATTTCTTAAAGCTTAAGTTAAATGCGTTAATATTAGGAATTGAAATTAGTTCAAATAATTAGTTGAAATTAGTATAAATACTTTTCTTTTTGATAGTATTTTTATCTAGAAAGCTATTGTCTATGTCACATTACGTTAATCGTTTTTATATAACCAAATATACCAGCGGTAGGTTACTTCGGGCACTGAGAATGTGTCATGTCAACCCACAGTACAGCATTAAATAAAGTAAATATTATTATTATAATTACATTTAAAAAAATATATATTAAAAAGCATAAAATTAAATTACTATTACAAATAACAAAATTTATGAATTATTAATAATTAAATTACTTTACTATTTATTACACGTTTAATAGTAATTTAAAAGAATGTTTTACAGGTGGCGTTGAGTTCCGCCACTCAACACGCAATGTATCGAAAAAGCGGAAAGCGAGGAACATAGTGTCTTAACACTACTTTCCCTTTACCTACACTGCTATATTGTGGGAATTACCGTCAAGCAATTTTTTTTTTAAATTTTGTTAATTAAATAAAAAAAAAATGTTGCTCTTTAATGTTCTGGTCGCAGGTTTGCTTGATTACTCTCCTCTAATATGCATACTTGAATGCATTAAAATTCTATAATAATTTCAAAGTTTTAAGCATATATTTGTGAAGAAATTTCATTTACAATTTATACTAATATACATATTCTATGGTAAATAACAATAATTATTTACAGATTTTTTTTATTTATATATATTTTTTTCCAAATAGGTTTTTATTATTTTATTTTATTTTACATTATGTACTCATCTTCCACAAAATATTGGTAAACTCTTTCTGTTTCCATATTTTGACAAATATTAATTAAATATTATATATTGATAAATATTACGTGGTCGAGAGGGTCAGATATTATTCTATAATTGAAATATTTTGAATTTAGAAAAATTAAATAATATTTTGTAATTTTTTCATTTGACAGGATATAGATCTTTTTTTTCAATTTGAACAAATATTATACTGAATATATTCAATTATAAATAAGAACTTTCCCCAAATTAATTTATATGAAAGCTAGGACATGTAAAAATGGCATGTGTAAAGATGAGTCATTTTATGGATTATAATAATTGAATCGACTTAATGATATTAGTATAGAAAAATATAGAATTGTAATTTAAAAATTAATAATTGTAATTATTAATTAATTTAAAAACGTAATTTCGGTTATTAATTAATTTAAAAACGGACTCGAGCCTCGGCTTGCGGCCGACGAGAGGGCTGGGGGATGTTCCCTATTCTTAGCAAACCAGCCGCAACCTGAAGACGCAGCTGGAGAAACTTAGACTAATCTGCAGGGACCTAGCAGTCCCTAACCGCTGGACCCAGCCACGCCAACGCGCGGTCGGGCCGTCAAATATGCTGGACTTCGTCGTCGTTTCCGTCGACGGCGGTGTGAGTGTCGTGTATGTGTTTTGTGCTTCCTACCTACATATGGAGCATTAGCAACTGTAATGGGATCACCTGGGTCTAATAGAACGCTACGCGGGCGTCTGAGCTGAGTTTTAGCGTACGGGGTGTAGTCACAAGCCTGTACGATAAGGGGGTTCGCGTGAGTAGCTGCGCGCTTGAAGTAGCGCCTGGACAGGCCTTTGCAGTACTCTTGAATCGATTCCAGTTCGAAGTCTCTATGAAGGTCGACATTGCGAACGAACCAGGGGCAACCTGACGCGATTCGCAAGAATTTATTCTGAACAATTTGAAGGGCATTCAGCTTAGTGTGTGCCAACACGACACTAGCATAAGTAAGGACAGGTCTTACACAAGTTTTGTATAGTGTCAGCTTATGTCTAAGTAACAATTTACTCTGCTTGCAGATAAGAGGATAAAGCCTACTGAGAATAAAGAGAGCTTTGTTTCTGGCTCTCTTGACGTGTGAGCTAAAAGAGAGTCTGGAATCTAGGATTACTCCTAGATATTTTGTCTATGGTTTCCAGGGAATAGGTCGGTTTAACATGTAGACGGTGGAGGCCGTTTCGTGTTTGACACGAGGAAACAGGATCGCTTCACTCTTATCCGGATTAACTTCGATCCTCCATAAACGGTACCAATCGCCGAGGGCGTCGGCCGCAGTCTGGAGTCTTTCAGTCAACAGGCGAGAATAGCGAGAAGTAGTGTGTATAGGGCGGTGTCATCGGCGTACATCGCCACGTGGACTAATTTTGTACGAGGCATGTCGCTGGTGAACAGTGCGTACAAGATCGGAGAAAGGGTGGAACCCTGGGGAACGCCTGCACGGACGAGGCGGGGAGAGGATAGAGTGCCCTCTACTTTGTATCGAAAATACCTATTTGACAAGAAGTCTCGTAGGATGTACACTAGACAGTGTGGTACACCGGCGATGAGCAGCTTGAAAATCAAGCCGTTGTGCCACACTTTGTCAAAGGCTTTTGCGATATCGAGAAGAATGACTGCAGTGCTACTGTGTGCCGTCGTTCTGATGTTATAACGAGCTATATGCTCTACGAGGCGGAGCACTTGGTGGACAGCAGAGTGCTTTTTCCTAAAACCAAATTGCTTATTTATGAGCAAGGATTTGGCCTCTACGAGGAGCGAAATCTCATGTTTCACTCTCCTCCTCAGATTGTACAGCTTTCTACGATTTTCGTCAGTCGGGTAAGACCAGTATAGGTTGATTTTTGCCTTTGTAGGCAAATAAAATATGTATGGGTAAACGCTTGTCAGAAACTTGTATGAAAGCATTTAACTCATACTTGTCGTAAGCAAATACACATTTAATTTGACGCTGACTTGAAATATTTAAGAAATGAATAACGAATTATAGGTACCTACTGAAATTATCAAAAATTAAAACTTCATCATTACAATTCACAAATTGTTAATATAACTGTATAGTAGTATAGATAAGTAACTTAATAGTTCCTAGAACCGAAATTTACACGCAGATTTAGTATGTACTCAATATAAAAAGTAGATAACGTACATACACAATTAGAAATGTTATATATATATATATATATATATATTATAGTATATATATAAATATATATATATATATATATATATATATATATATATATATATATATATATATATATATATATATATATATATATATATATATATATATATATATATATATATATATATATATATATATATATATATATATATGTATATATATTTATATTTATATACATGTGCCATCGTGGCGCAGCATCACCGGATCTGATTGCAAACACGACGGTTGTGGATTCATTGTCCACTCGATGGAATAAATTATTTTCATTTATATCGCTCTGGTAAATAAAACAACCGCGGCGTTTAGCTTCGTCTTACAATACTCAATATACATAAGGAATAGGAGTATCTTAACACTAGGTTCCCTATAAGTGATGCTCTTGAAGCCAAAAAATATAATAATTACCTACGGTATATTTATATTCAATTATTTATTTATTTATTTAGGCAAGCCAACGTAACATACAATGCGACTTATTAAAAAAAAGTATTGTGTACAATAATGAGAAAGCGAATTACACTGTACATCACACTTACAGGCATTTCTAATCTATGACCCTACACCAAGTTAAATATAACAAAAAAATATTAAAAACACAATCAAAATATACATAATTACAACTAAACGTCTAAATAAAAACAATTAGAAAAAATTAATTATTAATTTATATGGCAACTAAAACGCTTATCTTTTTAGTAAATTATCATTTTCACGTTGTATATTTCGTCGTTATCTATTTTGCAAATCAATTGGCGTATTTATATCACAGTTATTGTATATAGCTCATAAAAATTTCTTCTAAATTCCTTATACTTATATATACACCAATATAATCATACTACAATTATGGCATAATTATGTATTTGTTGTGTTCTGATCCTTTATATATAATAACTTTATATATCCTTTCTTTTATATATAATAATTTCATATTTAATAAAATGTAATTAAATTAATTTAGACCGCCTTGACACAGACACTCGAAAAGTTGAAACTTTTTTTACGACCTGGACAGTGTTATTCTTATCTTCCAAATTAACAGAAACTGGCTTGGCTATCGGTTTCGTCTCTCTAAATAAAACATATCATAATCTTCGTTTTCATAGCAATATATCGTAAAACATAAAAAAAAGAAACACCTACTATATCTTATTTTAGACACAAGACAATTATTCTATGGGAATCATAAATTCTCTTAATAACAGTTAAAATAATAATCATCATGACCCTTGTAACGGCATACACAACGATAAATTATACAAATATATATATTAGGGTGGGCCAAAATAAATTTTTATTTTTTTTTTCATTTGCTACCATAAAAATATCTTTCAAAATGGCGAAAATAAAATTCTGGTATAGTTTGAGCTCTTAATATTAAGAGGAGGCGATTTGTAATTTTTGATTTCCCATTTAAATAACACAGGAATATTTTTTTATTTTCTTTGGATTTTTTATGCGTATGAATGGATAGCTGTCGAGTAAAAACAAATACTTTTTCTTGTAGAGAATTTGACGATCTACAAAAAAGGTCTGATATGATTTTTTGCTAGGGTAACTCCTTTAAAAGTTATTTGAAGTTTAATTCCAACTCATAATTGTAAAAAATCATATTTACAATTTTTCGAACTTCATTGAAACGAATTATTTTCATTTAGAGCTTTTTAAAAAACTCGAATGTGTAGAATTGTAGCAAAAAGTTGAGAATGGAGTGTCCTAGCACCTACGTAATCAGAGTAAAAAAAATACTATAACAGACGGACGGACACGGACAGTCAGACAGATATAACGAATCTGTAAGGGTTCCGTTTCTTGCTTTTCGGCTACGGAATTCTAAAAAAAACTCTTATGAAGGAATTTAACAGATTAATTTCCTATAATTCTTGTATTATTCTCTAATCTGGCCCACGTATTCGATTAATTGCTGCAAATGTGCTCACAAAAGCAAATTTTAATACCCAATGCTATCCAAAAATAAATTAAGCCAGAAAGAGATCATCTGTTTTCATAACTAATTCGATTTTCACTCGGAAAATATTATATTTTAATTTTCACACTTTAATAAAAAAAACGCCTTGATTTCCGCCACTCCACATGTGGAAATATCACTCCAAATATCACATATCACATAAACAAGCGTTACTTATAGTTCCAGTACAGAATATATTCAGAAATTGGTATACCCCGCCTGTGTATTTAGATTTGTAAGAAACAAAAATACACTCATATATGACGAGTTAATCTCTTGTTTTGGAGAAGACATCAAACACTCGAATCATGTAATTGCTACATAACATTGTTAATATGCTGATAAGATAATTATAATAAAATAAAATAATATTACATTAAAATGAAAAATGTACAATATGTACATATATGTACCTATATCAGGTATAGTAATTTTGAAATATATTAAATTATACAATAAACAATTCGAGAAAATAAAAGCTTTATAATCGACTTTGAAAAGCACAATAGGAATGTTGACGGAAATCCAAATTTTGCTAAAACTTACTCTTTATCAAATATTAACTTTGGATATCAATGACGGTTTCAGAACGTCAAACGTTTTGTTATTTTCTATTATTTCGAAGGGATCAGTGGACTATCTCATCAACGGAATCAAAATAGATGTCGTTTATACTTTGAAATGTAAAAGCAAATGATGTCTTTGAAATCGACAACACTGTAGCTCTAAATTAAAGATAACAAGAGACAAGTACTATTAATAATTATAATTAAATTATATATAATAATATTATTATATATATTATTAAAATATTACTATTAATGTACACAAAAATCAAATTATGCTTATTATTATGTCAAAGGCACATAATAAGTAGAATTTGATGCAATTGATGATCGAAATGGGGCAGCGTCTAACCACAAACGTGGTGATTATCGATGATGTTTCGATTCCTACTCGTGAAAAAAATTGTTTACATTTTCTCGTTTTAGTAGGAGAGGCAAAGTGTAGCGTTGAATTTTGCCTGTCAACACTTCACTAGTGTCTTTATACTAGATTCTAAGACATACACACCGATGACGATCATCGGCCAACCGGAAGCTTAACAAAAAAAAAAGAAAATCAAGAACCAGATATGATTGCTACATTCTATATGTAATATAAATAAAAATAAAAAAAAAAAACAAAACAAAGTCACGGACACCAAAAGTCTGTGGTTATGAAACATAAGATATATAGGAAGTAGCCATGTTCACGCCCACGTTCTATGCCCGATTTTCCTAATAGTACAATATGCATATATTCAAATGAATGTATTTAATATTTAATGTGCATTTTGTGTAATCAAGTGATTACCATAATAATGTATAAGTAAATTGATTTATTTATTTATATAATTTTAGTGTGTGGTAGTGTGATAAAATAATAATAATAAATAAATATATACTACTAAATTATCTCTATATCCTCTGATTTATGCTTTATTTATAAGGACGATGAAGTAAAAATATTGCAAATAATAAAATATTTGGGAATATTAATAATTAAAATAACATTGTTATTAAATAGGTGGTAATCAATATTGTTTTAGATAATGTAAGCATTTTATGAAAAATAATATGTTGAGATAAATAGTATTAACTAAGGAAGAATTCAAAATATGATTTCAAATTAAGGCCTACTATAAAATTCCTTGTGATAGTTCTAATCATTTGTTATTTACAAAGGCCTAGAAACCTTACCAATAGAACGTTTGCCACAATCCCAACCATAGGAAGTGGAGATAAGAAATAATAATAAAAGATAACAGATTAAATTAATATCCTTATATACACAAAGTAAAATAATTCTATATATATATATATATGTATATATATATATATATATATATATATATATATATATATATATATATATATATATATATATATATATATATATATATATATATATATATATATATATATATATATATAGGAGGCATTGCATTTTCAAAAATCAATCTCGGTTGATTTTTGAAAATGCATTGTCGAATATACTGGACTGAATATACTGGTCACGTAAAAAGCATGAGCAAAAACCACTCGGAGGGCATGTATGAAAAGATTAATGACAGTATACGAGGCGAAAGAGATATACAGGAACCGCAGAGTTTGGCGCTCCGTTCTCTCTGGCTACCCCGCTAGGCATAATACGTGAAAGCAAAAAAAAATCATGAAATTGAATTCGTAGTTTTAAGTAATTTCGTATTTTCGTATTCGTATTTTCAAGTAATCATTTTTGTACAAGTAAAAATATTTTTTTAATCAATTTAACTTTTAGAAAAGAAATGAAGGCTTATTATTTTAGAGAGTTTATTATTTTAACAAAAAATTAAGCTATCGTGGCACAACGGCACTGTAGCTGACTATACACGCGACGATTACGAGTTCGATTCCCACGAGGAGTAATGAATTATTTCATTACGTCGCTCTATATATATATATATATATATATATATATATATATATATATATATATATATATATATATATATATATATATATATATATATATATATATATATATATATATATATATATATATATAATTTCTCTAAAATTAAGTGGAAAGTGGAGAATGCATTGTTCCCTTGGTGTACCCTGAAATATATGGGAAAAAGTGTAGAGTTTATTTATTTGAATTAAAACGAAGAACATTTTTTTTTATCTCGTGGACGCCTAACTTCATTGGCGTAGACTTTGTGATCCCTGCCTACAGACTGTCCTCTTTTTTCATTGAGATTCATGAGATTTTATTCCACAAGCTAGATTTTTACATGACAACGAAAACTGTTCTTTACACTCAATAATTATTACTAAAACATACTTTTGCTTATTTTTTTGTTCAGCTTATCTATTTTGTTTCTACATCAGTATAATATTATACGTATATCAAAATGTCCATCATGTTAAATATTTTTTTTTAGTTTATCTGGATGATTCTCCATGTGATTTTATATGTTATTGGAAAGTGCTAATCACATTCAATCATTTATGTTATGACAGAATTTCATGGTTTCTTATAATTTAACTGGTCTACTAAGATTCTGCATCAGGTATTCTAGTCTTCAAAATCTTTTATAGTCTAGATCCTGCCCTGATTTAACAAACATACAATAAAAAAAATCATTGAAATCCGTCCAGTAAATCCGAAGAGGTGCGTGTATAAACAGACAAACATACAGACACAATTTTTTACTGTTATTATAGACTGAAAAATGTTGTTTATATATTAATTACATATTTAATCTATTTATAATTGAAAGTTAAAAAAGAAATAAAATGAAATGGTCCCTAAATTTTATATGTAAAGCGTATAACGTTTATTATAAACGTTTTATTTTAATTTAAAAAAAATGTTGGAATATAATTAACACTTGATCCGTACACTTTATAATTTATAATTGTTTTGTTTTCTTAACATCAATATTAATTATATTACTGTTAATATATAGAATTAATATTGATCGTAACAAACTCTTATCATTTTTATCTTATCTTATAACATGAATCTTTACATTAGTCTAATATTAATTGTTACCTAGAACTTAGGCTATGAATAAACGAGTTAGAGAATAAAAAAATATTTTAATTAATACATTTTTTTTTATAATTGTTTTTTTATTACTTTTAACTGGCAATTTACGTTCTATATGAAATCGAAAAAAAATTATGAATGAAAATATAATTTTATTTCATAGCAAGCCCATAAAAATATATGTAAGTTATAAAAACCATATAAAACATCAAAATATTCGAAGTGTCGATCGAGGTGAAAGATATTAAATTATTATATATATCTAGTTTTTTTAATTAAAAATAAACAATGGTATATAACAAGCTGAACGATCTGCCTTTCAATAGCGCACTAACAAGCAATGACTTTTATGTAAAAGTCATAAAATATAAGAGAAATACAGTAAATTATTTTATTTAAATGAAAATAAATTTATTCCATAGTTATAGTAAGTAACATTAAGTCTCTGAATTTTAATTTATCAATAAATTGAACTTTGAATATTTTGAAATTGAATTTCGAATGTAGCACTAAATTATTTTAAAGACTTACGTATACTGTTCAAAAATATTAATATTATTTTGTTTTTGTAATCAACCATTCCAATTTATGTGAAACACTTATATGTGAGTGAGTAATAATAGCTACTAAAATTGATTTGAATTAACTTTATTGAATATTTTTTTTATTCAATTAGATACATATTTATTTGTCCGCCATGTTCATGTCTAGATATACAGAACGGAGCGCTAAGCGCTGCGGGCCCTCTTTCGCCTCGTCCACTGTCATTAACCTCTCCATACAAGCTCTCCGGGGCGTCCTTATGCTTTTAACGTGACCTTCCTCAAGTATCTTAGACACTGTGTTTTCAAAAGTCACCCGAGGCCTCTCCTTACTTCTCCAAATAAATCAAAAATATATATTTGTATTTTAGTAACGTTTAAATAACTATAACAAGCACTTGAAAAAATAAGTTCTTTGGTTTTCGCGATGTTTATACATATTAAATAAAACACTGCAGTAGTACTGCAAAGTGTTTGAAACGTCGGGTTTCCAAAAAATGTTAATATACGCGATTAATCCGGTTAAACTGCTTTATTTAACTTGAAAAAATACCATTATTTTGAAACCACAAACAGACACGTAAATGTTGCCTTACTTAAATTGTTTTCACGTAATTTTTTACATAGTTGTAGACTGTGAATAATAGGAAGTTTAAGTAAGAGCTTAAAAGATGTCTAGAGTGGGCGATGGTTGCCCGATAAAAAACATCGTAAAGTTTAAGTGGCCATTGATGACAAAGGCTAAGAGGAAATATAAATGAAGGAAAATGCTTCAGCTACATGAAATTATTTATTACTAGCGGCCCGCCCGCGGCTGCGCTTGAACTACACAGTACTCATTAAACCAACTGAATTTCGTTCGTGTGTTCGAAGTACCATTATAGTGATTTCCAGTATGAATGCGAGGGCTACCTTTTTTTTATTTTCAACATAATAAATAATATCATAAGGATTTTTGTTTGCTTTGGATTAAAAATAAATACGTGTATTGATATTAGATATTAATAGTTTGGTTTTGTATGTTGTATGTAACATATAATAAATTTTTATTTAAATATTTTATTATATTATTTATATAAACCTAATGTATGTGTGTTATTCCACAGAACAAATATTATTTAATTTTACATCAGTACATATAACATATACTGATCTAAATAATTCGTATAATTTACTCCAGCGTAGCTTAAATTGTTATATAATTGATTTGGATAAGGATTCATCAATTTCATTATAGGGATATTATACCTTTTATGTTTATAACATATCATAATATAGATAGAAAACTATTATAAATATTAACATCTATTTACACGCAGGGGCACTGCCGTTTAAAACCGGAAAATATCGATACTAACTGTTATATGCTATTTTTCCTTAAGATAGTATAAATTTAATGTTTTTCAAAGGTTACTCTCAAAAGTGTGACGATTTCAGAACTGTTCATGCATTTCTATTAATACGAACGATATTCAGTAAATGGCAATAAATGATCTAAAGTGAGTGCACATCGTATGTAAAGTATTATTGATATGAGGACACAATACTGTATTGCTTAAAATAGTTACGTAAATTCGTTTTTTAAGGTTATCCATTCTATAGATTAAAAGGAATTAGTTCAGGCAGCAGAAGATGCTGACGCGGCAAAGTTGATTCGGCAAATACTTGTATTAGATTGTACGTCCCCTAGGTCCGTGACAACTCCGTCGGTCTAGTGCATCACAGCACGCCTTGATTGCTGTAGTGGGTAGGGACATCTGTCCAGTGTAGTTATCATTCTGCGAGTAACTGAGGCTGCGGGTGCCTTAGGAAAAGCCCCAGGACATCCTAAATACGTCGGTGGACCATGAAAGGTGGGTCGGGTCTTCCATCGAGGCGTCGTTGTAAAACACACGAGTGCGAGTCTTATTTAGGCAGGCACTTTAGGTATTTTCCTTTTGCCTTGTCTATCCTCAATAGATGAAATATCCCATATTAAAAAATATAATATTTAAAGACGCCTGAGATTAACGCGTTATAATTAGTACTAAGCGCTTTGGCTGCCACCTCCGCCGCCCGCAGTCACTTGGGAGTCATACAATTCACGGATTACCCTACTTTTTGTATGATCATGATCATGATATGTATTGTCTTTAAAAATTGTTAACATAGAAAATTATAAAGTGTCAAGTTCGTTCGCCAGAGAGGATACCATCCGCGGGGGTTCCCTAATACTAACCAGAAATGACTTAGCGTATAAGTCGCAACAGGATATAGTGGCTCTCTCTGTCGAACGCTCTATTGAATTGTCCTGTATTGAGTTTCAACAGTATATTATAGTATGCGTGTACCGACCTCCGTTAGGTAATTTTTAAATAGTTATAAAAAAAATAGAGAACGTTTTAAGAAAACTTTGTAGATGTAATAAACATAAAATTATTTGCGGTGTTTTAATGTCGATATATTGCAGAACACCGCTCAATGTGTTCGCTTTTTAAATCTATATATTAATACGTGAAGCAAAAACTTTGGACCCCTTTTTACGTAAATTGCGCGGACGGAGGATTATGAAATTTGGCACACTTATAGTTTATGTGTAGGAGAAGTGCAGAACGGTAATATTTTTCAATTATATTGTTTATAAAGTATATTAAATCGATAAATAAAACATTACACACACACTACCATATCTTCAGTTCAGTTCAGTTCTTTAAGTATGGCGTTTCGAGCGTGTCAGTAGAACACAAATCACTACGCCAATGTCACGTTGAGTGGAAAACACACGAAGGAGGTTGTACGGTAAAAGAATGACTCCCACACAAAAATTACAATGCATGTTATTATAATGAAATGTTACTACCATATCTTTAACAATATAACTTTTGTATAAAGTGACATATGTACACGTTGCTATGGCAACGCATATTTCACTCGTCAACTGGTCCTCTAGTCTATATAAATCATTTAATTTAACAAATGCTTTTTGCGAATCTACTCGCTTCACAAATACTTCAGCAACTTGTATAGATAACGTGTTCTGTCACTGTGATGTGTATAGGACACACGCATAATAAATAATTTGAGTTCTAACAGTTGTGGACTGACATTTTCAGTGTCAGGCCAACATGTTAATAACACTCAAAAAATTATATATAGGCCAGTTACTACTCGTAGATTAAATACATTTAGTGAAAACGTAAAACAAAAAATATCTAGTATAGAAAATTGTGTAGAAAATCCCAATAAGTCTTATAACAATATATTTAATTTACGTTTAAATTAATTTAACACACTTTTTGAACAGAAAACATTATGTAAACGTTTTAAAATGAAATTTAGTGACTGGGCAACTGCAGGAATATACCGTAGTAGAAATACATTATATGAATTATACGATATGAGGCAATTGCATCGTGATCCCTTATTTCTGAAGCGGGTCAGTATTTCCTCTAAAATATTTAAAAAAGTTTGCATTGAAACAAAATCTATATATATAAGAAATATAATATTAAATTCTAAGAATAAAATATCTACTACGTGGGATATTATAACTAGTACAATTGGGAGATCGAAAACTTATAATAAGCCGGTAGAATTAAAAATTAATAATAAAATAATAAGTAAAAACTTAGAAGTTGCAAATATTTGAAATACCGGTTAAAGTTACTTCCTCATTAAAATCATCTCCTTTAGTTGCAAATCAGTTCATACAAAGTTGTTATAATAATAATTTTACTTTTGAGCATGTGACACCAGACGAAATTGTTAAACCTTTTGAAAGCCTTAATATAAAAAATACTGGTGACTTATGGGGTATATCTGTAAAAGTATTGAGCTCTATCATACGTCACATTGCACCTCAGTTGGCTAAGACATTTAACGAATGTGTTGACAAAGGTATTCTCCCTGACCTTATGAAAAACAGTAAAGTAGTTCAGTTGTTTAAAAGTGGAGAAAATAATGACCCGCAACTATAGACCGGTATCTGTATTGCTATAAATAAGCAAAATTTTCGAAAAAATAATTCTAAATCACCTAACAAGCCATTTTAACAAGATTAAATTTTTCATAATACACATTGCACAGTATGGTTTTACTAGGGGTTGGAAGAGGTCACAGAACGCAATCGCAGTATTTTGTGATTTGTCTAAGGCTTTTGACTGCGTAGACCACGATACATTTTTACTCAAACTTAGTCATTATGGAGTCCACGTCAATGCTCGTAATCTAATTGCTTTATATCGCACTAAAAGGATTCAGCAAGTTACTGTAATGTAAAGTTATTAAATAATGTATTGGTTGTTATTTACGGATGTGTGTGCCACAAGGATCGATATTGAGGCCTTTCCTATTTTTGGTATATATAAACGATCTTCCTTTTTTTGCTGAGAATTTATGCGATATTGTATTATTTGCTGATGATACTTCTTTGATCTTTAAAGTAGACTGTAATAAAGATAATTTTGACGAAGTGAAAAGTGCACTATCGCATATTATTCCCTGGTTTACTGTTAATAATTTAGTATTAAACACGAAAAAATGATAAAAGATAAATGTATAGAATTTACTATGTCCAATGTTAAGATACAGAAGCTTAACTTAAGACTCACAGCTAACAGCTTACAGACGATGTTACTGCTCGAATCGTTTATTTTAGTTATTTTCATAGTATCTTGTCCTATAGAATATTGCTTTGGGGCAATGCTGCAGATATTGAAGCAATAATTACAATTAAAAAACGAGCAGTGCGGGCTATTTACAGCATGAGAGCTCGGGATTCTTTTCGAGAAGGTTTTAATAAAGCGTGTATTCTTACGGTTGTACGGTTGTTAGTACAGGGTACTTTCCGTCGTCCTAGCGTTATGAAATTGAGCAATAAGTAAGGACTAAATTCAAGACAAAATTCGGACAAAAATTTATTATACCACAAAAATATCATTACAAACTTATACTGTAGTTCAATTCAATCAAAATATAAAACTTGATTGTAACAAGCGTGTAATATTTTCAACGAGTTCGTTAAGAATGGAGTTCGTGTACTTGTTGTTGTAGTGGTGAAACTTCTAGTCAAGTCCAATTCGAGATTTTTTTATAGATATTTAATCATTAAGGCATTTTAGGTCTTATATTCAAGATATATATCATTTTCTCATATATTATATAGTTATGACTAAAACATTTATGAATCTCTGAAAATTATGAATGTAAATATAAAAATAGAGGTTAGCGTACTAGTAATTGTTTCGGTGCTACGTGAATGAATCCTCGTTATCTTATATAGGGGTGTCATATTTTTCATCGTTAATAATCTTGCCAACAACCTCCCGAGGGAGGAATGAGAATATTAATTATGACGATAGGACAGCTGCATATTTAAGCCATTTTTTTCTTTTATGTATCAATAGAGTTTGGTATAGAATTTTTATAAAATATATTATTTGAGCTGACTTCATAGACTGCTTCCTTTATATTACTCCTTTATGGGTAAAAAATGGGCTTTTAAAGAGCTTTATCAAAAAAATATTCGCTTAAATATCGAGTGTGAGTTAATTTAAAACTGCCATGGTTTTTGTTAGAATTTATTTTGAATTTAATGCCCACAACAACATCATATTTATACTCAATTTTAAATAAAATGTTCCACATGACATCGAAACTTTTAGTATTGAGTGTACTCAACCCGTCGTTTGTCTACCATAGCTGGTAAAGTAGAATAAACATCATTATTATTATATAAATTTAAATATATATACCATACACTGATAATTAATAAATAATTTAATTTTTCAACTAAATTGATATAATTTAAAAAGTTCAGGTCAAAATCATTAGAACTTTGGTAAAAGTTTCCTATTTTTTTAATAAATCAACCATATTATACTGAAGATGAAAAGCTAATTTTTATAAACGATGTACATACGTTTCCTTCCTTTGTTATTTCAAGAACATTTTATAATAAAGAATGAGAATGTACGCTTATGTTGGTTCTACGAGAAAACAAGTTAACTTTAATTAAGCGTTGTAAGTAAAAGTTTGAGATTGAAGCACCTTGTGGTTTACTTATATATAGACATATCAAAATAGTATGGAAGCTGTCTATAATTTTCATAATTTTAATTTTGCTATTAATTTTCATTGAGCACTTAACACTCTATGTTTCAAATTCGGTCAAAAACCGGAGAACTAATATAAGTAATACTGAAAAAAGAATAAACATATTGAAATGATAATTATTAGTAAATTGTTCTTATGAAACAGAAACGAATATAGATATTGAATTTAATGGAAATTGAAGGTTAGGACATGAACAGATTAGATTTGCTATTTTTTCCTTTCAAAGCCAAATAAAAATACACAAATGAGTTCCAGCCACTGCTTCGAGTTCCTCCCTGCAACTTGGTTGACCCGGCATCCTACACTTATACCTATATAGTAAATTAAATGTGGTTCATTATATATAATTACTGTACCGGAAATTTTATGTGTAAATATGGAAGACAGTATTTTCAAAATCATGTGTGTATATATATATATATATATATATATATATATATATATATATATATATATATATATATATATATATATATATATATATATATATATATATATATATATATATATATATATATATATACAAAACAAAAAGAGAAGCGAAAACATGGTAGTGATTTAAAAAATGTATAGAGATCCGAACATAATGTCATATCATTTAACTCTAACGTGAAATCCCTCTAATCCATCCACTAAAAGGGGTTGATGGACAAAATAAATGCGGTTTCAAGAACTAAATTTAAAATTTTACAGCAATAGAAGTCTGGTTTTGTAAGTTGCTGTTGTTACTTGTTAATAAAGTAACTTTACTATATTTGTCAGAAATAAATATTTGTTAGCGAACGTTAGAAAAATATTAATACAGTATTATTATTCAAGTCATTGTTAATGTGGATAAAAAAGGTTAAATAATAGTACAAGTAGAATAACTTTTAACAGCGTATACGCTGTTAAAAGTTATAAATATTGAAAAAATTAAAAATATTAAAAATTTAAAATATTGAAAAAGCTATACTTATTTCAATATTTTGCTATAATTTCATATAAAAATTATAGCTTTTTTACTATAGAATTTAATTGTAGAATTGTGTATAAGTAGCTCAGGTAAAAAAACGATTTTACTCGATTAAATAAAAAACATTTCAAGATGCAATATATATCTATATATTCAACTTTCATAATTCTAGTTGTACATATATATGTATGCATGTACATATGTGTAGGTAGTATGTACGTAGGTGTACATGTACTTTAGTAATTGCCAAACATACCAACAGCTTCAATACTGCCAACGTCGATCGTGAACTCTATTTCCGAACAATTATCTCTAGTACGAACAAAAGTATATTACTAGACAGCTGGGTGCTATACGTTTAAATTGAGCATGTATCATTCTAATCAAAATAGAATAAATAATTAACGCAGTTATTACTTGTTACCTTTTTGTTTCGATTTTTCGGCTTTTTTCATATAGAATTTTGTAAGGTACTTTTTATTCTTCGGTTTCCACCCTAATACAAGATATTGCTTGTTGAATGAAAAAATCAATGCCATATTTTTTTCAAAAGTAGAGTATTCAAATGTATTTAAATATATATAAATTTTCACTTGAGTGGAGTTCGAATCCACGACCGTTGCTAATACAGCCTTGCCTCTTACTTATTTGATTACTCTTACTTACATTAATATCACCAAACATCTCATATTTCTTAATAAAGCTCAAACTGTCAATCAAACTCTTTAAAGCTCACTCATATGAAAATCTTAAGCTTATTACGATCACACAAGTAAACATTAATATATTATTACATTCATGTTATTTTAATATTTGATTTAGAAACAAAATTAATATACCTATATTAAAAGTTCAATTTATTTAGACTGTATTTTCGGCTTCGCGCAGAAATCTTTCTTCTCGCTTTCTGCTCAATTTTCATAACGTGTAGAGTGACGATACCTAATGCCAAGTTTTGTCTTGTTACTAGAGTGAGGGAATTTAAATAATTCGTTCCCTCTATTGGGAATTGAACCTACTACTTTAAGACGATTGTTACACGTATCATATAACGAAAAGGCTTCGGTAAATAATCAACTGATACAATAATATGTACTTTTTACAATGATAGGCCATCATATATTTATTTTTATAACTTCTTCTTAATAGTGAAAAGTGGATTTTTTTTGGCTTCTATGTCTTGATCTTGATTGATGATCTTAACCTTGGCTTGAACTGGGTTTAGTTTTATTCAATGAAATATTTAACATGTATAATTACTAATAGATAATATTATATTTCTTTATTTAATTAAGCTTCACGATGTATCCCGAACATAGCAGGGTAGGCAGAGGGAACCGTAGGTAGAAGGAACGTAATGTTAAGACACTCCGTTCCCCACTTTCCGCCACTCGATGCATTGTGTGTTGAGTGGCGGAACTCAACGCCGCGCTTTATCTTGTGTCCAGAGCGAAGATAATAGAAATAACTCATTCTCACCTAGTGGGAATCGAACCCACAAACCGTTGCGTTAACAGACAGACGCTGTGCCTCTGATCCACGATGGTTAATAAATTGATTAAGCTTATGTCTTAAATTTAATCAAAAAAGGTTTTTCTTTTAAAATATTTGTGAGGTTGTCTTGATCAATTACCAATAAGAACCTGCTTATTTTTTATAATTGTCAAATCGTATTTGACGTTTTGTAGCTTTGCAGTGTTGTTGTTCAAGTTAATTCTCGATATTCACTTATTATTATACTTATTGACGTCTTGCGTATTATTTATAAATGAGATTGATTTGTATTATATAAGTTTGTGTGAATGTGTGTGTGATTATATAAGTTTGTGTGAATGTGGGTGAATTCTAGATGACAGACACCCTAAGAATATTTTGTTATATATTTATTTTCAATTTATGGGTTTTTCATTTTTTTCCGGGAACTGCATAGAACCACCACCATGTTTTTTTCCAAAATTCATTAAATTAATTTCATGTTTAGTTCATGTTCATTAAGTTCATGTTTTTTGTGAAGCGCGTACAAATGAACAGACAGATACTAATTTTCTATTGAGTTGTTTTTAGCTTAAGCTATCGATATATTCGATTATATTTAATATTTTTTAAATCTGTAAAATGAAGAACACACTTAACTTTTCCATACTTTTATTAAATACTAACAACCTGATCGCGACTTCGCCCGCTCGTTAAATGCTCTTGTATTGACGTAGATTTGTAGGTGCTTAGTTAAGCAAACACTAAACATATTATAACTATTAGTTATTATTTTTATAACATGTTAAGACTATTTTACTGTAGACAAAAAATTATTTAACAAGTATATTGTTCAGTATTCTTCGTATGAGATATATCAGATATGAGAAAATAAACAGTGAAATATTTTTAAGGTACTGATTGAAGTCAAACATATTATAATATGCACTTTCGTTGACATATAAATTTATATCTCTCCCGAATCCCATTCATACGCCCACCACGTACAATTGCTGAACCCTTACAATACAAGTTACTTAGGAAAGAATATATTATTTCATTGAATTCTGTACATATACAGTGTAGAGTGAGACAACGATCCAACTGTAAACTGTTCCGACGATTGCTGATTCGATTCCCACTCAAAGGAATAATTTGGTACATTTTTATTTTTTGCTCTTTATTGGTCACACACTGTGTCGAAAACTGGGTGGTGCGTGGGTAACGGTATCCCTTATACCGTTACCACGCACCACCCGTTACACACTGCGTTATTTCTGTCTATAGCGTATAAATGCGGAAAAAAATTAATTCCAATATACTTAATTCTACTATGATCATAATTATTCTAAAATGTTATTTCGCTAATAGTATAGTGGCTTCAATGATGGTTTCAAGTTTGATATCCACTCGTAGAAATAAATTATTTTCATTTAAGCACTCGGCGACCAAACGTGACGTTGATTTTTACCGTTTAACAGGTAGTGTCTCGAATATAGACTTGACACTTGGTTAGGCCTACTAGTGGCCTAACCAAGTGTCAAGCCTTGCTAGGCCTTACTAGGCTTTGCTATTTACGGATCAAAGTGTTTTAAATATATTTGTAATATGACAAATATATAACCAAGCTGTATTGGAAATATCTTAAAATGGGTTAATACTAAAATAAGGTTCAATGATACTTTAACTACATAGTTTAGATGACACGAGAATGAGAAACAAAATCATGTTACTACAATAGTACTCATTAGAGTAATAGTTTTGATAGATTAGTGTTTACTGCGCAAATATAATATGTATGTATTACACTTAAGTATAATAAATGCATTTAATATAAATTCAGCGGTAAGAGAGGTAGAGGTAGAACACAGTGTCGAAGTTAGTTAGGAGGGTCACGTAAAAAGGCATGAGACTTTCTGTCAGGGCCACCAGAATGAAGAAACTATATAAGTATCAAATAATGAAGTCATAATCATTTGACTTAAAGTATTGTGTTACCAGTACAACAACAATAAAATAATAAAATATTAAATGTACGTAACAAAAATGCAGTGAGCGTGTGAAGCAAGCCACAAATTTAACTGGATATAAGTAAGCAAATCCATGTTCGATCCATCGAATTTTGAATTACAACAGCTTATGTCAAGTAAATTTTGATAGAATCACGTATAGACTGAGCAGACAATGGAAAATAATCATCATCTTAACGAGGGTCGATTTGAGTGGCATTCAACGCCCTTATAGGTATTCTAAGAGATACTCGGTAGAGATAAATCGGATCTATGTGATAATGGCTCACATTGGGCGGGCTCACTCTCGACGGGCTATTCTATTTGTATTAGATTCAAAATATAAATTGGTAGCCTGATGCCTAAAGCCTGTACCTCGTATATAGCAGAATTGACAGAGGGGACCTAGTATTCAGACACTCTCATCTCCACCCACTGCCCAATTATCTAACGGACATTGTCTGTTAAGTGACAGAACGCAACGCCACGCTCGTCTTCTTACCATAACGAGGATATGAAATAATTAATTCAACCTGAATCGATTCAATTCTTCCTGAATTTTATTAATAATTTGAAATTATACATATTAAAAAAGTAACTTCATATATGTACACGTTACTAAAACAAAGAAGAAATTTTAAAATTGTTGTCTGTCTGTCTTTATTTTTGTTCGGACTAATGTATTGTATAGCAGAACCGATTTTTATGGAACTTTTGCAACAAGATAGAGCAGGGAGTGCAGGTTCATATAGGATTTTTGATGCATTTGATGTATATGCATGAGGTCGTCTTTGTACGGCGGCACAGCGTCAGCGTCCAGCTATTGTGAACCCGATTCCCACACGAATTATTTTTATTTTCTTTGCTCTGGTAAAACAAGATAAAAGTCGTTTAGTTCCACCATTCAATACGCGATATATCGAAAGGCGGAAAGCGGAGAACGGAAGGTCTTAACAAATGGGTTCCCTCTGCCTACCCTGTTATACGCGGAATACAGTGTAATCAAACAAATTCTATAATACTGAAACCACCTCGCTTTCATAACTAACATTAAAAAAGAACTACTTTTGTTTTACAATGACATTGACCGTACAATCCCCTTTGTGGGTTTCCCATACAACATGACATTATCAAAGTTAATGGTGCAGGACTCGAAACTCTATAAATAAGTAACTATACCAAACTGAACCAACCTTGAACGATCTTAACGTAAACATAAGTTTTTATTTTATATCTAAAATAGGCTGATGATAATTTTTAAGTACAGTACAGATTTAGAAAGTACATAGGTATATACTAATCACAAATTTACGTGTAGGGTTGGAGAGGACAACGGAATCAGGCACCTTCCTGGTTTTCGAGAGTACGTCGTTTCCCACTTCCCACACATCGTATCATCGATCCCAATGAAGGTATGAGGCACTATTTATTGTTTTCTATATAAATTTACTTATTTTATACTAATAGCTTATAAATATAGAGGCTTTCAAAGTCCATCTTGGTAATCAGTCTTTCTTATATTTTTGTATAGTCACTTTTCACGGTAATAAAATTTCATTGAAACTTTTATAGGGGATTCAATATAAAAAAGATTCTTGAAAACTAAAATAATTTTCTAATAAACTAAACTAAAAATATATGGCTTTTACCGATTTTTATATATGAGTTCGTCCTTCCTATTTTAGTTATTTTCAATAGAACTTAGATACTTGTTCAACATTTTTTATCATATATTACATTATACAAGCTAATATTATTAAAAATATATATTGATTATCATTCTTTGTAGATTGTTTCCTAGTGACATCTGAAGAGGGTGAACTTTTCTTTAAATCGCCGTCGGACGAGCCAACAGTGTGTGGTATCTACATGATAGCCGAGCCCGATAAGCGGATCCAGGTCATATTCAACTACTTAGACGTGCCCTGTGATAATGGTGGCTTAGTTGCGGTAAGTGCTAAAGCAAATCTTAGAGAATGTTAAAAGCTTTTAATTTTATGAAAGCTTTATGATAGTTGATGTTATATTAAAGTTTATGTAGTATAAGAAGTGATAT
Source organism: Dione juno (assembly GCA_037127375.1). Taxonomy (NCBI): domain Eukaryota; kingdom Metazoa; phylum Arthropoda; class Insecta; order Lepidoptera; family Nymphalidae; genus Dione; species Dione juno. The sequence continues at coordinate 3,071,169 of JAXRJS010000042.1, read as the reverse complement.
ATAGATATATTTCTTTTTATTTTCAGTGTGTCAAATATCCATACTAGTTAGATCATAAAAAATAAATTATCATGTATAGCTTTTTAACAAGAAAACCTACAAAATAAGATGTACAAATATATAATTTAATATATACAATATACATTTTACGCAAAATATGCTTGTATGGTATCTTTAAGGCCAGCAACAACCTTGTAGGTAGGTATAAGTGCTACCGGCCAAAAGTCTTGAATTGAAAAAGTATTATAATTCTATAGAAAGAACATATTTTGAAAATTGATTTTATTTGAACTCTCTAGAAATTTTTTTAATATATTTTTATAATTAAGATACAAAAATATTGAATAAACCCACTATATATTTAACATTGCAGTCATTTTAAACTCAATTAATACAACTTTTAGTAAAACGTAAAAGCTAGCGTAACTTCGCTGAAAATGAGTTGGTAAATTACGTTTATATTTGAAGCATGCTGTAGCCAGAATTTTGTTTGTGACTTTTTATTCGTCTTGTAACACTTTAGATTATACAACGTTTCATAGTCCATATTCCAGAACTCTTTAACTGATTGCTACTTACATAAAGATTTTACATTGTATTTTTTTCATGATTCTGTGACCCTTTAACTAAGCTTTGGATATGGAATACTATATTTTATATATATATATATATATATATATATATATATATATATATATATATATATATATATATATATATATATATATATATATATATATATATATATATATGTATATATGTATATATATATATATATATATATATATATATATATATATATATATATATATATATATATATATATATATATATATATATATATATACATACATATACTAACCACATACACCAGGATAGACAGCATTCCGCCTAATGAGACATTGCGTATTGAGTGGCGGAAATCAACGCCACCCTTCGTCTTTGTTACCAGAACGAGAAAAATAATTCACTCTTCTCGAATGGGAATCGAACCCAGAACCGTCATATTTACGTACGACGTACGACAACCTCACACTCTAAAAACGAGAATTTTTTTTCAACACCTAAACAATACTATATAGTTAACCTCGCTTATATTTAACAAAAGTCGTTTTTTGACTTTGTAATAGTAATAATTTTTTTGAATATTTTATCAATAGTAAAAGCAGTACTAAATTGACACTTGACACAAGAACTAATTTTCAATCGTGATTTTATTCACTTGACACGACAACTAATTTTCAATCGTGACTTTATTCAAATAATTGGAAGATTTACACTTACCTTGCTAATAGTATTAACATAAAATTTTCATATTTTAATACAAACGACGTAAACAAAGTTGAGGACTTGTCTCTTTCGAGATAGATGATTACCAATTAAGAGAATCAAATTGATGTTTAACACTAACTAGATTGCAGTTAACTTCGTCATAATTATTTCTTCACAAGGTTTTCTCAGCAGTTTCAAGGCAATAATCTTATCATGTAATATATAATATTATATAATTTTTGTATTTATTATCCCTAGAAAACATTTTTTGCTAAAGGACGTAAATTAGAACTTTATATGGAATTTTAATTTCTCTTTCGAGACGGACTCGGATTCAATAACTTTAAAATTTAAATGTACACTGTCGAAACTTATTATGAAGGATATTTTATACCCATTTACATACAAGGTATGTATCTAAGTTACACTACAACGGCTTTAAGTTATTATAATTTCAGTAGGTATAAGCTATAAAGTACATACACATATTTGAAGAAATACTCAAAACATATGAAATGCTTAGTAAGAATTATTTTTTACATCAGAACCCTTATACTATAGCTTCGATACAAATGCGATTCAATTTCAAGCGAAATAAACTTAAATCAACAGAGCGTGGTATTTGGATAGCACTAGTAGTAAAACTTTTGCCTTTATTTAACCATTTCGTAACGAAATTCTAAAGCGAAAAAGGAAATACTTCGTTAACGTACATTACAATTATGCGTCTACGTTTATTTATTTTGGAAGAAGAAACCACGACGTTGAGTTCTGCCACTCAGCGAAAGTGGGGAATGGAGTGTCTTAACACTGAACTAGAATTATAAATATGTGTTTTTAGTGGGTCGATGGCTGGGAACTGAACGGGCAAGTGTGGCCAGCGGACACCTGGGACGACGACAGGGTGGTTGAATCCTGTGACAAGCGACCTCAACGCAAGCTGGTGTCACAGCAGAATGCAGCCCTAGTGCAATATCGTGTACCTGCTAGGGGAAAAGGATTTGCTTTAACTATACGACATCTAAGGAATGCGAGACGTAAGTACTTTTATATATTCAAATGGCTCCAGTATAAATTATTTTATCTATTAAATATGATATTTAATTATTTTTTACTGTGGTAACATTATAATAATAAATACATTTTATTTTGTTTAATATTATTATTTGAATATGAATGTTGATATAATTTTTTTTTTCGCTTTATTTCTACTTTTGGGAATAATATTTATTTCTTTAATCCAATGTATGTAATTCTACAAAAATATTGCTATCATGTCTGTATAAAATTTAATATTCATTAATAAAATCAGAACCCAATAATTTTATAACGATTCTGTGGTATACGTGACACATGAGGTGAACGTTTGCGTTTTATTAATATTTTAACGTGATTAACGATTACGCTGTGGTAAAATTCGATACAAGTATATATTTATTATTACGAAATACTTTTTTTATATATATTTAACATCTTAGCAACGGATTATAATGCGCATATCAGTAATAGACTGATCGTGAGATACATACATATTATATTCTTATCCTTCTTCTCCTCAATTATAGCATTCAAAGCATATTATAATACTAAAGATTTGTAATATGGCATAACATAAACATGTTTATGCGCATACTCGCCAAAGTGGGAAATAAAGAAAAGCCAGGTACTTCTCTCGGGCGAAGCTGTGATCAAAATATAATTTAGTATATACTATAATTAAACAATAAAACAGTTGCGCCTGTACATTAAACATTTTTATGATAAAATTATTTTATGATATTTTTTTTATTTTTGTCTGTTTGTACACGCGACTTTAGATCTACTAGACAGTTGTGAATGATATTTTTTGTTAAATTAATAAATAATGAAATGCTGTCGTATCAAAAGCAATCTAACACAACATTCCATTGACATATAATAATCAAGAATCTTGATGTAGAATCTCAACAAATTAGCTGATTAAGAAATCTCAATAATAAATGTTATCGGGCGTGACAAACATCTTTTGTTGATAAATGAAAATTTAGAATATCTCACGAAGAACCATCCACATCCAGCAAAACTATATGAAATAAGTAAGTCAATAAGTTATTATGCGAAATATTTTAATTTGACTGAAGCATTGACAGAAAATAAATAAGCACGCCCCGTCCCGTCCCTTGTATTTACCCAACAAATGTTGACAGAATAACAATTACAGTTTGCTTGCGGAAAAGTAATTGTCCACAGTGACTTTATTATTGTTTTCCCTTTACTTTTAATATAAGAATGTTGTTTATGGAAGAATTGCCAAACAAGTAAAACTACTGTTCCAGGAATCATTGATAAGGATAATTAATAGCTTGTGATAAAAAGTAAATATGAAAAGTTCCACTTAATTAGAATAATATAATATTCACGCCTTACGCATTTGGCAGGATAGATATATGGAACTAAATGTTGGGTGGAAAGTGTGGAACGGAGTCAGAGTCACTTGTCACTGCCCAATATTCGGAACATTGTGTATAAAGGGGTAAAACTAAACTTCTTTCCAAGTGGAAATCTAACTTCTAACCGTTACCTTTACAATTAGTTTGTACTATTATTAGCATAGGTTATTAGCATTGGTATAGGTGGTTATGAAGTTTAAGATATAACTTTTTTTGCGATTCAAAGTTCAGGTACCTACTGAATGAAAATTAGAAAGAATTATATTTCAGTCTTAAGTTACGATCGACATTGAAGACCGTGTAATCTATTTTTATGTGTATTTGTTTTGTAAATAACTATCTTTAAAGCTTCTCTTCCAGCCTATAACGATAATGTTAATAAATTTGAATAACAACAATGTAAATTATTTTTGCACTCACTGACGTAATGACGTGTTATTGATGTAATCGTATAACAAGTGATTATTATGTATGATCATAATAATCACTTGTACAATATTTTTTTATATTTTTCATCACTCCATACGATTTCGTCCATCATACGTCATTCATCATCCATCATTCATCATCATTATTTATCTATCATCTATCACCCGTCAGCCATTTTTCATCGTTTGTCGACTTATCATAATGCAATATGAGATAAATTGGATTACATTATTATTGTGTAAAATACATAATTTTTTACGTACAATCTCCTTCGCGTATTCTCTATACAACGTCATATTGCCTAAGCACAAATCGTGCTTAACTAGCACACTCGAAACTCCATTGTCAAAGAACTGAACTGAATTGAACAATTGGTAAGTCATTGTGGTGACTGAACGATGAGCTTACAACAATCCTACCTGATACTCGATTTTCTTGATTACAGCTGTCGATATTCATGTATTTTTATTTAATTTCATTTTCACATTGGTATATTACTATAGAAAGATATAATTTGCAGCTTTGATAACATTATACTTACCTGCTTTTAGATGCTAAAAAAATTTAAAAAATATATAATATATAAATCTCTTATATATATTATATTTTAATATACAATTCTTAACTAGTATCATAGATTAAATAATGATCTAACAAATATTTTTAACTTCGTTCATATTACATTTTAAGCTTCCTACTCTATAAATGTAAGATCCATAGAATTAATATTTAAATAGTTTTGCAATAATATAATTTTTAACCCACCAATGTAGATTTTCTCGTCATTTATATAGAAGAAGTAAATAAGTAAAATAAATTAAAAAAAGTAACTTATTTGTTTAACCTATAGCACAAATTATTATAAGATTTTCTTCTTAAACAGCTTGTAACATCATGTTATTCGGATCCGAGGGTGTATACACACTACGGAATCATGGCGAAACCAGCAACTGCTCGCTTCTTGCCGTATCACCAGCCAGTGTTCGTGTATTGGATCTTAACGTTGGGCAAGTTATAAAAAGGGGCAGTCTACTGGATATTGAAACTGGGACTTTACATCATGTAAGTACATCAATATAGTAAAAAAAATCTTATTTTTACTAATATTTTAGTGTAGTCAAGTCAAGAACAAAATAAGATAAAAAATCGTAATGAATTACAGGAATGTATGAAAAAAATATATTCATTTCCGATTATATAAAGTGATAATCCTACAAATACATATAAATATTGAAAGTGTACATCATATTCGTGTCCCAAGGAAAATATAAAGGCTACAAATAGGCAGAGATTGTAACATCTTTGCCAAGTTGTAGATTGATTTGAATATAAAAAGCACTCTCGACTATCTATCTCGCTGAAGTTACTAAAGTATATGTTAATTGATAAACAACTTCTCTGCCGATGTTGATTTTCTGTTATTATATATATTATTTTATATACTGTCTTGTTTTTTATATTATAAATAAAAGAAATATATCGTATACTGTCATATCAAGGATGTGTTTTCTGTATAAATGATGTCCGTCTTCTGAATTCCGTTTTTCCGAATTAATTTTTCAGACAAAATGAAAGTTGTGGATCTTATAAGAGTCCATCGTTACTATAGAATAGCATCTGACTTGGTTGTGGGTTCGATTCCTAATCAGGAAAGTGGATTTCGTCGTTGGGTTTCGCCACATAACATACAATTTCTCTATTTCGGGTAAACATTGGAGAACGGAGTACTATGGCACTATATGTCGACGTGCTATATGCAAGATAAAATGTAAAGTTTTTCTCCAGTATAAGAATCTACAAACATACAATTAATAAATTCACAGAAATTTAGTTCATTTCCAAATCAAATTATATCTATAATGATAATGGTACGAGTATTACTTACATTTTCGCAATTTTCGATATAAAATTGAAAAATATTTTCAAGCCATAATAATTCATAAAACAGGATCTGATACTGTAATACGATATACTTGAGGGGATTAGAAAGTCTTTGCGTAGAAAAATCCCGTCATCCCTTAATATTCCTTAAAATGCTTTATTAAAGAAAGGCACAGCTTAAAAGCCCACGCTCTGTGCTTTTGTGCTTTTGATATAAATCATATAATTTATAAAATATTTCTTTTTATAATAATAAAAAGATAGAAATATATTTCCGTTTCACTATTTATTCCATGGTTCGACATTTATAATTTTTTATTTGTTTATGGTTACTTTTCTAATTGTCTTTTGTTTTATATAATGACGCTGAAAAGCTTGTTACTTTGAATGCTCTAATTTCGGATTGGAAAAGTTATTTTTATTCATCATATCCATTTACATGAGGAAAGCTATAGGCTCTTTTGATCTTCGGTTTTATATATCATATTTTTAAAACAAATCCTGAGTATATTTTTGATAAGACTAAGTACAAAAGAAAATAACTAGTGTTAATATAAAATTAATTAATGGAAAAATGAACACACGTCAAGTCCCAAAATAGTTTTGACAAATTATTTCCAACTATTAAAAAGGAAACTACTGGCAACTAATACTATATAATTTGCTTATCAGTCTTAGCGATAAATATAGATTATTTCATTAAATAAAAGAAATAATCCGTATCAGGACATTATAAATCATAAAGTTTAACCAAGTATAAAATAATAAAATAATATAAATAACATAATAAAATAACATAAAATTTAACAGTGTAGTGTATAAGTGAGCCTACGAGTTAATTAAGTCATGTGTACACTTTGTTCAGTGCACAAAGCGCGGCCTCGTCGACTATGCGGACATCGGCGGCGCCAGTGGCCTCGATCACACCAAAATGGAGCTCTACGACAGCATATGTGGACTGGACTCAAATGAAGGTAAATTTACAGAAATGGCAGCAAATTACTTTGTATTTTGATATTTTTACTAACTTAGACACTGTTTTGGTGCTATAATTGATAGGTTGGTAATTATTTTTGCAAAATATCTGTTTATTTAAATTAATGATTTATATTTTTCAAATAATTACGTTATATTTAATTACATTATATTTATTTATAATTTTAAAATAAATAAAACAATGAGTTCCCAGGATCAAATATGTTGGCAACACGCTTGTTTAAATAAAATGTTCATTAGGATTTACATTTTAAGTCATAAAACGTAAATAACTGAAGCAACATTGCTGTAAACTGTTATAAGAAACCAATATTGGATAATTTGATATTAGAACTGCTTTGAGCAATAAAGTATGAGAAAGGTATATATTATTGATTATTGAAATCCGTTTTAGGTGCACAGTGTAAGTTTTCTTGGCTTAATTTGATCTAGAAAGGTTTTTTTGTTTCAGCATTTATAATAATGCGTAAACGAATTTATTATCATGAACGCGATATATATTGGTATGAGTTCACATTTATTGGGTCGTTTCATTTCATATCAATTCTTCAATATATAAATTTATTAATTTTACCTCTCCAAGTACAGAAATTTAAAAATGATAGATTTGATATACCTATATATACCTATTATTGTATTTATTTCTAAATTTTATTACTTTCTATAACTAAGATAATGAATTATTTTCTTGACTTTGTTATGAAACTAATCTCTATATATTGTATTTTTTTATTTGAACTAAATTTCATGTCTGTTGATATTAAATTTTAAATAAAACTACTTGTATCAATATATTGCTAATTAATAATGAATAGTCACATTTAACCTTAAATTTTACTTTACAATCTAAAAATATGGTCCAGTAATTCAGTCATGTTTAAAATGTTATCCAATTTTGATATTCAGAGAGTTTCGCCGAAGATGGACGATAAAAGCTCTCAAACGTGAATCACTTGCAATTGAATCATGTCATTCATTGTACACAAAAATGGAGTAAATTTGTCGAACAAAATTGAGAGTGCCCTTTGACACCATTTCTTAAAAGATTAAGTTCTTGTTAGTAAAGCTTAAAGCGCGAGATATAAAAGGAAGTATAAATAAGAAATCTATTTTATTTTCGTCACACTTTGTGTTTTATTACCGTATAAAAGAAAATATCTATACCAAATGAATAATAGAGACACTGATAGATGGTACTATGGTCGTGGGTTTCATCCCCATTCCCAAGAAGAAATTATTTTGATTTTCTCAATTTCGTAGGGCAAAATGTGGGGTTAAACTAAGTGCCTTGGTATTGCTATGCATCCCTTTTACGGTATGATACAATAATGAACATTAATTATAGTCCCCCAAGTGGCTGGTGTACTGACGACAAATATTTATTTCTTTTGAGTTCTTAAGCTACAGAATGTACGAGGCTGCTAAACTATGAACGTTGTTACAATCATATCAAATATGCATGCGTAGCTCAGGTACAGCTCAGCATACAGCTGCTTGAATGGTGATCCCCTGCCAAATTTTTACTAATTTTAAAGTTATCCTTCATTTAAGTTTTCCATATTTTTTTATCTTATCAATAAATATATATATATATATATATATATATATATATATATATATATATATATATATATATATATATATATATATATATATATATATATATATATATATATATATATATATATATATATATATATATATATATGTATATATATATATATATATATATATATATATATATATATATATATATATATATATGTATATATATCTTCTTCTTCTTCTTGGCATTAGTCCCGGCTTTTGCCAGGGTCTGCCTTCCGACTGAGCCTACTCCACTTTGCACGGTCTTTAACATCCTCAGTGGATAATTTATTGGCTCTCATGTCTTGTGTCACGACATCCAGCCATCGCTTCCTTGGGCGTCCGGGTGGTCTAACTCCAGGGACAGACATGTCAAGGCACTTCCTTCCGACATAGTTCTCAGATCGGCGCATAACATGGCCATACCATCTCAGGCGACGCTCTTGGAGCTTATCCACTACGTCACGGACCCCAAGACTACCTCGAATGTGTTGCGTATGCGGTCGGACCGCGTAACGCCACACATCCATCTCAGCATCTTCATCTCCGTGACGTGAAGCTCCTGAGTGTGCCGAGATAATGTTGGCCAACATTCGCTGCCGTATATAAGAACAGGTCGGATAATGCTCTTGTATATCAGTCCCTTGAGCTTGGGCGGTATTCTGCTATCGCAGACCACACCAGTGACCTCCCTGCCATTTGGCCCAGGCAGCGTTTATACGGGCATGGATGTTGTGGTCGATGCCTCCAGACTCATGCATAACGGCTCCAAGGTACCTGAACTTCTCCGACTTAACGGCTGGCTTAGGCCCGATATGGATGGTGCTCGAGTCCGGGTTCCCGCAAGCCATGTACTCGGTCTTCGACACATTCAGTTTGAGACCACCGTTCTCAAGCGCACCCTTCCAGGCGTTCACTTTACGCTCCAGCATCAGTCGGTTCTCATCGATGAGTACTATGTCATCGGCATACATCATCAGCCACGGAGGCTGGCATTGGATGTTAGCCGAGACAGTATCCAGCACTACATTGAATAAGAACGGACTAAGATCTGAGCCCTGGTGAACCCCTACTGTAATCGGGAAGGGCTTGGTGTCGCCAACAGCGGTCCTAACCACTGAAGCGGAGTCGTTGTACATATCTCTGATAACCTCAATATAGGCTTCAGGGATCCCCTTGGATCGCAATGCCCACCAGATACACTGATGTGGCACACAGTCAAAGGCCTTCTGCAGGTCCAAAAAGGCCACATGCAGAGCTCTCCTTTTTTCCCTGTAAGCTTCCATCAAAGTTCTGAGGGCAAAAATGGCATCCATAGTGCCTGATCCTGGTTGAAACCCATACTGAGACTCAGAGACAGTACATTCTTGGCGGAGCCTGAGGCCGATCATGCGCTCGAAGAGCTTCATGGTGTGGCTCATAATCTTAATGCCCCTATAACTACCGCAATCCTGAACACTGCCCCTTCCTTTGTAAATAGGGATAATAAAGCTTTGCCGCCACTGATGTGGCATCTTTCCAGTATTCAAGATACGGTTAAACAGGTCAGTAAGTATAAGCACACCAAGAGAGCCCAACGATTTCCACGCCTCGATTGGGATGTCGTCAGGTCCTACCGCTTTTCCGTCCTTCATGCGTCGAAGACAATTACGAGTTTCGTCACGGGTTATTGGAGCAACAAGTCCGAGGTTAGGAGATAATTCAGGAGGAAGACTACAAGACTGCTGAGTGTTCAACAGCTCCTTAAAGTAGCTTCTCCATCTCTCCTTCACAGAGGCATGACTACAAAGCAACGTGCCCCGAGAATCTCTGACGCAAAGACATTTTGTAATATCCTGCGTCGCTTTATCTCGAGCACGAGCCAGTTTGTATATGAGCTTCTGCCCCTCCACAGTTTCAAGTTTATCGTACAATGGCGACAAACTTTCTCTGCGGGCTCTGGCTACAGCTCTTTTGCTGGCCCGTTTCGCTGCAATGTACTCCAGTCTGTCTTCAGGAGAGTTGGAATGCTGCCACTCTTTAAACGTAGCCTTCTTTTCCTGAATCACCCCCTGCACCTGGTCATTCCACCACCATGTCTCCCTGTCGATGTCACGCCCACCCTTAGTAACACCAAGAACTCGCTTGCCCGCCGCAATGATTGCTGAATGAGCTCGATCCCATGCAGTCTGAGCGGTCTCGGTGTTAGTCAGTAGATTCTGACTCTCCACCTCCGCCAAGAAGTCGGTCTGCATCGGCCCATTCAATAACCACCACTTAATTCTAGGCTTGCGATGGCTAGGCTTGCGGCTACTTTCTTTTTCGGAGTAACATTATAGTCCATGACAAGGAGACGATGTTGGGCCGTCAGGCTTTCGCCGGGAATGACCTTACAGTTGGTCACCCTGCCTATATGACACCGTCTAGTCAGCAAATAATCAATTTGAGTTAAGTGGGACCCGTTCTTATACGTTATAAGGTGCTGAGGTTTCTTCTGGAAGAAAGTGTTCACGATAGCCAGATCAGATGCAATGCAGGTTCTTAGAATATTTTCTCCCTCTGCATTGCGAAGACCATATCCAAAACCCCCGTGAACACGTTCATACACCTCAGCGACCCTACCCACGTGGCCGTTCAAGTCCCCCCCAACTAAGACCGATTCGGTAGACGGTATAGCGAGTAGTACCTCTTCATACTGCTCCCAGAAGGTCTCCTTTTCAGCCGCGCTACAACCTGCCTGGGGAGTATAAGCACTGATTAAGTTTGTGATAACGCCCTCGATCAGTACCTTTATCCGCATCAAGCGGTTGCAGCGACGGTCAACTTCAAGAAGCCCATTCTGAAGCTCTTCAGAAAGCGCTACCGCCACACCGTTTTTGCCTGTAGGTGATCCAGTGTATATAAGGCGGTAACCCTGCCCGATGTTACGAGACTTATTGCCCTTCCAGCGAGTTTCCTGAAGGAAAGCACACTGGACCCGACGTCTCATGAGTACATCTGCGAGTTCTCTGCATCGTCTGGTTAGAGAGCCAATATTCCATGTTGCAAAGCGGAGTTTCCGTCTGGGTACTGACGTCGTTAGCCGTGCCCGTACTTGACACGGTAGCCCTTGCCCACTTATCGCAGGTGTAGGGCGATGTGCCTGCGCGTCGTTTAACGGCGACGCCCTAGCCATACCCAGCTTTTTTCTAAATCGGTCCATACTAGTGGCGAAGTGGTTTTTAGTGGAGCGATTGCCATCTGACCTCCAAACCCATTACTGGGAGAAACCAAGAAAGGAAAGGGAATAAAAGGCAGAAAGACTTGGAGTATAGGGGAGGGACACCACTTACATGGATTGGATAGGGTTATGAAAGTGGTGGCTCGAGGCCCCAGGGTCGCGTACCCGTATGCCAAAAACCAAATATCGGACAGATAATTGGCTAGACACCCTCTGAGGGTGTCTAGCCAATTATGGGTGGTTTCTTGTATACATACACACACACATATATATATATATATATATATATATATATATATATATATATATATATATATATATATATATATATATATATATATATATATATATATATATATATATATATATATATATATATATATATATATATATGTGTGTGTGTGTGTGTATGTATACAAGAAATCTAAAAATATAAAAAAAACTTAAAGCTTTTATATAATATCATATATCAATCAGCCTTTTAACAGAAATTGTTTCGAAGTAATAATTAATTCAACGAGATAAGATGATGATGAAGATTAATGAAAATAATATTTTTTTTTATATAATAACTATTTTTTATTCGAGAAACGTTTATTCATAAGTAATGCTAAGTAATTTAAAGACATTTATCGTACTTACAAATAATATTCACAATGCGTACAAACGCGTACAGAATGCGTACAAACTGAAGCTTCGTTAACCGTATTTCACATCAACAGGTGACAAGTGTATTGCTAACATGAGTTTCAGTATTTAAGTTTATTTCAAATACAGTTTTATTATAGAGCCTTTTGGTTACAAATTACAAATAAACGATTTCTAATTGTTTTTGTATTATTATTTGTTTATTTGTTTATGTATTTTATTTTTTGGTATATTATTAATTATATTAGATATTAATGAAATAACATTATAATTTTATTTATTATCTTTCTTTATTTTATTTATTATTTATCTCTTTTGCCTTGGTACCAGAGCGAGTAAATGAAAATATTTCATTCTCCTCGAGTGGAAATTAACCCATCAACCGTCGTGATTGCAGGCAGAGGCTATGCCTCTATGGTCACACGACGACCATGACGGTCCTCATTTAAAATATTACTTAATTTTTGTATTTATTTTTCGATATAAAGAATTTTGGAAATGTAATCAATTTCAGCTTTAGGGGCATTATTATATTTAAAAGCTATATATTATCCTATATATTATTGTATTATATATATTTATTTATATTTGAATACATACCCTTCGAACTCAATTAGGCATATCCACATACGCCATATTATATTAATATAAATGTACTATTAATAATATTGATTTTTTTTCAGCACATCGTCCAATCCTAATCGCCTGCGAAGACACCGTCGTACGACTGGTATCGAGTGGCCAATACCAGAACTCAATCACTCTTGCATTCACTCCGCTGCCCTTGGAACATTACGAACATGCTGATTTAATTTGCGGCATTAATGATATATAAACCACGAAATCGGCGTCTATAAGCAACATGTCTTAGAATAAACGGTTAAATTTCATTTTTGAAATAACAGTATTGATAATTATAATAAAAACTTTCCAGTAGCTATGTATTAAACGTATACTCGTGTACTTTGTCATTGTTTAATTGTAGAAGTACTCGTACCTATATACTTGTATCTAGTCAATTGGTGAAAATAGGCTAATCCTAAACACCTAATAAATTAGTTTATATTGACAGATCGTTTCATTCAAATTTGAACTTCCAAAATAGTCATATAAATATGATTGTATGTCTATATATTAAAACTATATATAAATGAAAACTATATGTAAAACTATATATAAAAACTTTGGATCCCTTTTTACGAAAATTGCTTACGGGGGAGTATGAAATTGGGCATACCTATTATTTATGTGTAGGAGAAGTGCAGATCGTTACATTAAAGGTAAAACATTACACGCACTATTATAATCTATTTAACAATACAACTTTTGTATATAGTCACATACACGTTGCTATGACAACGCGTATTTCACTCTAGTTTACTTAGATTTATAAGTATTGAATATTTATATAAATAACATCATTGGTACACCAAAAACAAGTTGGGATCTCTTTAAGTAGCGTAAAACCTGGCAAGATAATTAAAGATTTTTAAAATAGACTCATTTTAAAAACATCCGTTTTATATAAATAATTTGTATGAATGAGCTTGATATTTTACGTAGATTTTGTAGATTTAGCTTTTTCTAGAGTTTTTTTTTTTGAAGATAATTCATAAATGTACTACGAAGGATAGAAACCCATGGAAATTTTAAATCGTTCCACTTCTAAAACTAAAACAGTGCCAAGGAAATGGGGTAAATTATGACAAAACACTGTTTCTTTTGTTCAAATTTATATATTATTTATATATTAATAATTAATTATAAATTAATTATAATATATCAATTTAAGATAATTATTAAAATAAAGTTTCTTTTTGTTTACTATTAAATAATTTTGAGACGTTACGTTTTGAGTGGCGGAACTCAATGCCGTGCTTTGTCTTGTCACCAGAGCAAGGACAATGAAATAATTCATTCTTCCCGACTGACGACAAAGTCAAATAAATATGAACCATTGAAGTAATAGTAACAGTAAACGTAAGATAGAGTCGGAAAATAGTAGAGACGTATAAATATGAGTATTGGTGTACATTACAAATAAAATATTAAAAGTATCCATCAATTCTATGTGTGCTAAAAAGATATTCAAGGTCATAATAATGTATTTTCATTGGGGTTTTCTCATAAACAGTAAGCTATATAATAGTCAAAGAAAGTTTTAGATCATAAAATCATCTACAAAAGAGAAAGCTACTCAATATCATTGTATCAATTTCACTAGACGAGTATAAGATAATATGTTAGGTTCATATTTGTTCTATATAGGTCAAAGTTCCTTATACCTTTCAAAGGCCATGCAAATGTCATAAATGTTGAAGAAGTATCTAATTTGAATTGACCTCACTTGAATTCGTTCCAGTTTGATGTGCCAGTGTCCTTTTTTTTTCGTGAAATTTCATTTTAAATTTATAAAGTTTTCCTGAATATATTATTATGTACCTAGTTATTTAATTAATAATAATATATTTTCATATATATTTACAGACTTCATGTTTATTTTTGCTTAGCGTTTTGCACCTAATTTTCGAGATATTGTATATTGAGTGGCGCAACTCGCCGCTCTTTGTCTTAGCGGAACGATAAAAATATTTTATTGATCTGAGTAGATATCGAACCCAAAACCATCGACTTTACAGTCAGACGCTGTGCTGCTACGCCACGGCCTTATAAAAGTTATGAGACATTATAATAAACGTTTCAATAACTCAAGATGATTTTATAATCAATATGGGGTTAACCACATATATTGTTGTATGTAAATTTAATTACTTTTTCATAACGAAGACGCTGAGGTGAATTTGTGGCCTGACCCTATATGTAAAACGTTAATTCGAGGTAGTCTTGAGGTGCGTGATGTAGCAAAAAAGCTTTAAGAGCGTCAACTGTAATGGTATGGCCGTTAAGCACCGGCCTAGGAAATATGTCGTAAGATGATAAGTACCTTGATATATCTGTTCCTCGGGGCTTAAGCATTACCCCCGGAAGCTTAAGGAACCGATGGCCAGGTGTCGTGATGCCTGACATGAGAGCCTATACATGAACCACTGAGGATACTGATATGGATATTTTAATTTAATTGCCCCCATCAATATGGTATGCAACAATGGCTGCGCCCACACTGTCCTCGCTGAGTTTGCTGTCATCTGTTAATTTTTTTGTGTAATTATACAATTTAGGACTATTAATTTCCGTAGTTGTTGTACTTTTATGGATGTTAATGTTAATGCTTGATGACTTTGCTGCGATACTTAGTGTGAATCATAAGTATAAATGAAAATCTCATTGGAGTGGAATCATAATTCTCTCTTTGATGTAAACATGATAAATCTTTAAAGTGACTTTTCCCATATGTATCTTGGTAAGTTTGGGAGGTCCTTAAAAACATTTACAAAAATTAAATTAAATATTTCTGATATTAAATTTGTCTTAGATTTCACTCGCGTGTAATACTTGTTCAGCTTCAAAGCAATTGAAAAAATAAAAACTTTGTATAGGAAGTTTCGTAAACTTTTGACTCTTTTGCCTGTTTAATTTCAGGAAACCGCTTCTTCAACTACGCCTACACTGTAAATTCAATATCCTCTTACAAAACTCAATACCAGATTAAAGAACTACTTAGAGCGTTAATAATATGCTTTTCTTTTCATGTTTTTGTTTATAAATTTTCATATATAACTAATTAATAATTAATTAGAAATATGTCAAAGATTAAAATGTGTGTGTATACACGTAGATTTGAATATCTAAGTATAAATTAGAGAACAAATAACAATTTTCTGAACTACTGAAGCTGGATTTTTACCAGCTATAAAATAGATGCAACAAAAAATATTTATATTTTTGAAATGCTACAAGAAAATTGTTAATTGAATATGACTATTCCTTCAAGTAAATTTAATATTTTTTTATTGGAAGCTTATACACCTACACACCTAGAACAACTTCGTTTACAGTCAAACACTGGCCAAAATGAATTTAAAATTAATTATCTTTTACAATTACTTCATTTTTAAATATTTCTACTTAATTACAAAACTTCGTTTCTTTTTAAATTTTTTTCTCGTGGGAAGTGGAGAAGGCTTATAACTTATAAGGGACCCACGAGACGTCAATAGGATGGCCTAACTCATTTAAACCTCACCGTGATCATCTTTGACTGTGTTCAGTCTGGGGGTTATCTCGGATGAAGCAGCGTGGCGTTCACGGAGTTCAACCTCAGGTCAAGAGTCCACGTTATCAGCTTCCTCAAGCTGTATTTTTTTACATCTAGCTATTTAATAAATTGTAATACGTATATTTTTACAAAACAAAGAGCTTCTAATATTTACTTATAATGGAAATAAATTTACTTCGTACATTGCTTTTTACATCTAGCTATTTAATAAATTGTAATACGTATATTTTTACAAAACAAAGAGCTTCTAATATTTACTTATAATGGAAATAAATTTGCTTCGTACATTGATATAAATGAGTCCAATTACTCTAAACAAGAGATGATGGAAGAGTATGTTTCTGTTTTCTTTTTATAAAGATAATTATCTAATTTATATATGTATCAATCCTTCTATTTTGGTCGGTTTGAATTTCGATTATAAAATTATTTAAGTAGTGTCATAATTCAGTATTTACTATTCAGAAAATTATGTTGGTCCTTTTTCGCATAGCTTGTCAATTCTATACATTCCGCCCGTTTTTGAGACATCTAGTAGAGTATTGATCTGCTTTCTGCCCGAATTTATGACATTGCGTATCGAATGGCGGAACTCAACGCCGTGTTTTGTTTTGCCTCAGCAATAAAATGTAATTTAATCATTGCCCTTTATGAGAGTCGACTTTATGATCACATTTTCAATGAGAAACCGTCCCACTGCGCTACGATGCCCTCGTGTGTTGCAATGGCGACGTGTCAATAAAACAAATAAAACAATTCCCATCGGATTACCTTTTGTAAATCTTAATAAAAATTAAAAATAACAATTAATAGTTAAGTAACAAACTTCTCACTATGAATTAATTTTATTTAATGCAATACAAACTATAAAAATATTTCGATCTTTTTTTTTACAAAAATTAGGAAAAATCGCGGCATTCGGCGAAGTACCAAAGTACGGTTAGTCCATGCACTCGTATATTCCACATTTTTATACGGTGCCGAAACTTAGACTACTAATAAGTAAAAACATTATAAGTGCTTTTGAAGTGTCAATTGATATTAAAGTGCCAGTAGTGTCAGTCCTACAGGAAGCTACCGGCTCGGAAGC
The DNA here is from genome assembly GCA_037127375.1 of Dione juno. Classification (NCBI taxonomy): domain Eukaryota; kingdom Metazoa; phylum Arthropoda; class Insecta; order Lepidoptera; family Nymphalidae; genus Dione; species Dione juno. The sequence continues at coordinate 3,053,461 of JAXRJS010000042.1, read as the reverse complement.
AGGTTCTGCTGAGTAGAGCCGGCGAGAAACTCAACAGCTCCTTTAAAATATTATTTGCAAATGATTCATAATAATCATATGCTTCCAGAAGTAGCAACAGCATTTAATTCCACTCACAACTATCTATAATATTCATGGATAGAATAATAATATAATAATTCATAAATAATACGTTTTAAATTTTACTTTAAATTATTCAATTGGAAGATCTAATCTTGTTATACATACGTAGCTGATGAAAGGTTATTAATTAAATAGTATCAATTAAACACAAAAAATACAGGATGGTAAATAAAACTAAAATTTTTAATTAAAATTTATTGAATAATTGTCTGAATAAAGATATGTTATTTGATATTTAAAGCAAACAATTATAGCTATAATCTAAAATTTTCTGATAAAAATATTCGCTTCTCCTACGATGGAATAGTGCTCGTGTACAGCCATCGCCGTATTTTGTTTAGCAAACTATACTTCACAATAAAATATTTTAACTTAGTTTCAAACACTAACAATAATATTGTATCAATAACGTTAATATAGAATGTGATCTAATACAATTAGTTAATCAATTAGTAGGAGCTATTTTTAAGCTTACTTAACATGGCTATATAAATATAGCGATGACTGTACATTTCCAAAGAATAATATAATTGAATTGCTACCTATTTTCATTACAAAATAGAATTTTTCTAATAATAACTAAATATAGGAAATTATTTAATTTAATCTTGGCCTACTTTACTGTTCCGGTAAAGTGACATCGGGAACTGTAGTGCTTGCAGCTTATCACTGTAAATTTGAATTTAACAAGTGAAAGAAAAGACGATACGAGCTAAAATTAACAAATTACAAAAAAGCGTTCATATAGGAGAATTTTTTGATAAGATGTAATTGATACTAAATTATTGCTTTAGTTAAATATGACAGTTGTGTAGTTAATTTGGTGACATATGTCTGAATTATGTATGAAATAAAATAGTTTAAATAATTAGAAACTTCAAGGTAGACGCTGTTAGCAGTTTCTAAAATTTGCCTCCCCTTATTGTGTACATAAATTAAGTTTTTTTATACTAACTAAGTTACTACGGAACATTGTAGACCAAGTTCTAATACAACAGAGGTATAGATATAAAGCGTCAGCATACATTGAAATCCAAAATTGTTATTCAGATATTGTCAATGTCATTTGCATTTCAGATTAATTTGTATTTATATGCACACCGATATGTATACATTACATAGCACCTAATTTAAGCAATACCTACATACATATGTTAAGACAGAATTATTTATTACTAATATTAGTAATAAAATATATATTTAAATAATTAAATTGGAATTTTTAAATCAAAATTTGTTCGACATATGATGCTTGCTTTAACTGTTCCTTCTGTAAAAATAATTGTTAATTATGAAATTATACTCACACACATATATATATATATATATATATATATATATATATATATATATATATATATATATATATATATATATATATATATATATATATATATATATATATATATATATATATATATATATATATATATATATATATATATATATCAAATGTAACATTCTGTGTCTGTTGTTACATTTAATTTAACACCATGTATACAGCGTTTTATCCAATACACGGTACACGAAGTATTAAATTAATTTTCGAATGAATTCAGTTTCAGTTCGTTCTCTCGTTCTTTGTAGTGTTATCTTATCTATATATATAAAGGTTACTAATTTTACTGTTATTTTAATATATTTAAAGATTAAATGAAGACAAACTGAAGATAATGTACAAATAATGTATATATACCATACATTATACGGTTACAGTAAAATTTTTCAACTGTAACCATGTAATTAATGAAGAAATAAGAAAATTTAAAAGAAAGTAAATTATACATCTATGAAAATATTCTACACAACATCCATGTATACGAATATTGTAAAGAAAAATGTAGGTCACAGTTCGCCTTAAGCTACGTCTACTTCTTTCTAAAAGTGTCAACATCAATTCTTGCATAACATATAAAAGCACACACATAACATTAAACATTCAATTTTCTAACAAACAATACTCTTTCTAAGGAACTACACATTTATTATGATCATTGAGATGCCAATATACATAATATTATTGTAAATACGTAAATCAATTTTGATTTCAGGTGAAAAATAATTTTAAAATATTTTTTCTATAGTATAACAATTTATACTATTTGAGTTGCCTACCACTACCTTATAATTTATATAAAGATCTATATATACTAATAGTTCTAAACAATACACTGAAGTGGGATCACCATTGCAATGTGCAAAAGATATGACAATAATAAATACCTAAGTATCGTATTAAATATTATGCAATTTAATTAACTTTATTAAATTATTATTTAATTACTTAATTTAATATAACAGTTAAAGGAATACAAGAAACTAGATAAAATCACATACAACGCAACAGGTTTACTCTAAACGCCAACAATTGTTCTTATAGTTATTTTTATTCACAGATTACTTCAAGAATATAATACGTCGCATATTTGTTATAATTAATTTAGGCCTGTACAAAATAAAACTACACATAGGTACATATTGAAGATTGGAAATGAAAATAAACTGTAATAATGCAATGATATGAATTATTTTATTTTATCATTGAACTAATAACTAGTATTGAAAACTATATGTCAAGTGTTGCCAATTAGTAAATATTTAGTTTCATTATTAATTTACAACTAATTAAAGCTATCCCATACAACTTCTCCAATTGTGCTTAATTCGACAAAAAAGCAAGATGGTGCCTAGTGTCATAACTATGTTACTTGAGAAGGACTTCCTTGAAATACTATTCAGTGGACAGATACTATTGTAAAATTACACTACAAAGTGCTTACAAACGCGTAACAAGACGTGGACTACTTTATTTTCTCTAATAAAGATAAATATATAAGTGAACTATTTAATCGATTAATCAGTAAGAAAAAATACTATACAAAAGACACCTGTATATTATATTTAATTTTGACTTCATATCCATAAAAAAATTATGAGATATGTAAATTTATCATGAAATTATAATTAATACTTTAACTGAATGATATTATGTATTTTCTGATAACATTTAGCTTCAACAAATGATATGAAATGATAACTTACAAAATTTAATAGAAATATTTGTAATTCTGTCAATTTATCGCAACTCTCCCTTATTTATTTTCTAGCATATTTACCGATTCGATAGTTCATTTATATATGGTAAATTTATTTAAAATAAAACATGGCAACACCAAATGGCACATTATTCGTGTGCTAAACAATATTTAAACTCATTCAAGATAGTAATTGACAATCGCATAGGTATACATTTCTACCGCTAATACAGATTGAGTCGTATAAAATTTATATTTTATAATTTATAATAATAAAGTGATAACAATGATGATGTTAACACAATGAAAATCAAATATTTTATTTATAGTTTTAAATATAAATAATATAATTATTATTTTTTTAATTTTCTTTTTTTTTGTAAAACGTTTTTACTGGTTATGGCTAATTCCATACGACTCATATCTCACACAAATACCATGTTTTAAATTTTATTAAATTCATAAGATGATTTTCTCTTAAAGCATGTATATGCTACCACCTTTTGGAACTATATTTTGTTATGTATGTAATTCAACATATTTCTGATTGCAATAAAGAATACTATATGCTACGTAATACATAATATTGAATAGATGAAAAGTATTCCAGTGTTTCTAAGTTCAGATATATTTAAAAAGGCTGTCCTATATATTGTAGATTTTTAAGTGAAAAACATATTGTTTAAATTTATTTATTTTAATTGAAATAAATAAAAGCTTTTCTAATCCCATTATTTGTTTGTGGAATATCTATTATATGTAATTATTTTATATAATTTGAAGTTATTTTTTTTATAATAAATACCTTTAAAACTTATACTGCTACAATGGAATGGTAAACTGAGCTCTATTCGTGGTCGCTTGTGGTCTACAGAATAGTTTTGCACGGCAGTGCGTTACATCGTGTAAAATGCGTTAAGTGATTTAATATAATATTAGATCTACTAAAATCTAAGGTACAATATAACCGTCCCATACGTACATAGAAAATTGTATCTTTTGGATACAGCGACCTAATTTAGAAGGATTTATTTACAAAATATAGAATTATTTGTTTTGAAGTCATAAGAATTGGATATCATAAGTAGTGGTACGTCGCACCTTGAAGTACGAGTCGATAGCGCCCTAAATAGTAAATACATAATATATTCATAAAAATTCGTCACAGCGTACACTCCTATATAAATATATATATAATATAAAATTCTAAAATCGCCCTATTCAAGATATGTATCGATTGCTATCCAAGCAGAGGCACACATTGATATGTTTAGTGATTAATTTCAATGCCTTAAAAGCTGAGCATCGCTTCAATAATTAAAGCCGATGTTAAACTCTATTTATCCTAACACACAGTTAAATGAACGGGGATCCCCGTGCTAAGAATTACTTCCAGGGCCAGATTTGAGGAGACAGGGGCTAAAACTCCAATGTCTCTGTTTAATCAGATTTTTCTTTTTTTTCAGTTTTTTTCTCATATTTATTATTTATAAAAAACATTCTTCATCTATTCGTGTCTCTGCTTCTGTACTCCGGCCCTGGCCACATTTCACAATACCTACGATCTACAGGTAGAGGAACATCGTGACAGCTACTCACTTAAGCGCTATATTCCTTACAAATAAATACAGAGATTATAAAATATGTTTTTTATATATTAATATATAATGCAATTTTCGCTATTATTTCCTTGCTATGGGACTATAAAGTTAAACTATAACAAGATTCTTAATAATAGCATTTGCAGTGTCAATATCTAATTTCAAAGTTCCCGTGCCATTCTTTGATAATATCTATAAGATTCTCATAATATATATATGTATAGTATTATTAATAAATATTATTATTATATATCTCATAGTATTATTAATAAATAAATTAAATTTGTTGGCTGCTTATAGAGCCACTGTAATTGCCAGTGTAGTTAGTAGTATGATAGGTAGAGTAGTCCCCGCTACGCTTGAGTATGGCCCAGTCACGGCCCCATCGCAAGGTACGTGCTCCAATTCTGGAAATTAAGAAAAAATCATATTATTATTATTGGCAATACAAGTGATTCAGGATACATATGGACAATAGAAACAATATTTAGTAGATATAGAAAATAGAGACTGAAAAAATATATTGTTTTATGATAAAGTTGAAATTTTTTACTATAACATTCCAAGTCACCAGATTATATTATGCTTTATTAATAAATTACTGAACATAATATTGACTTATGATGTAGTAATGTAATTTATGTATAATAATATTTTTTTAGCAATATCCCGCATGTAAGTACCTGCAAGTATTCTTAAATGCGTAAACAAAAAATATACCAAAATATAGGTCTCTTGCAAATTTTTTGTACCTAGAACTTGTTCTCTAAAAAACCCAAATTACTAAGCAAAACAACAGATAGTTCAATTAGCTATTTTAGCAAATATTATTTGGCTATTAGTATTTAAATCTAGCGTATACTCTATATTTCTTTCTGTACAGCGATAAAAAGAGATTTTTTGTCTTTGAAATGCCAATATAATGTAATGTTTGTTAGTAAAATTAACAAACTGAAATAAATCAAATAAAGTGGAAACGCCTTTGTGGGTCGACTCTTAGTTAAGGGAATGATTATATTTATTTTATTTCCCCACTCTAGTAGGTATAATATGACATTCAGGATTCACTTAGTGGCGTACCACTCACCACTAGATTCCCCCATATACCCTGCTTTGTGTGAAAAAGGGTGGAAACGTGAAGAAGAAGAAACAAGATACAGTGCTTAGTGTAAATTAGTAACAGAATTAACTTTTACGCACTTACTATAATATTTATTTAACACATTAATAAATAACAAATGTTTCAATTTATAAAAGCATAATATATGTATAATATTTAACCATTGAGTTTATTCAGGAAATCGTTCCAGAAAGCGCAAGCGGAGGCGCGCGGTCCACGCGGTCCCGCCGGGCCGCTCGTGCCGTCCGCCGTGTACGTGTAGTAGTGTGGCGATGACCGCGAGTACAGTGGCCACTTCTCATCTGGCTTGTGGGGTTTCCTGCAACGTTTTGAGACGTCTTTTAGCTATTTGAAATGGGAAATAAATTGCAATAATTAAATGCAAAACATCGTTTCAATGAAAGCATGATGCATACTGATGCATGTTGATGCATGCTGATGCATGTTGATGCACGTTGATGCATGTTGATGCATGTTGATGCATGTTGATGCATGTTGATGCATGTTGATGCATGTTGATACATGTTGATGCATGTTGATGCGTGTTGATGCATGTTGATGCATGTTGATGCATGTTGATGCATGTTGATGTATGTTGATGCATGTTGATGCATGATTATATTTATATTATTGTCATTTTCTCATGATGTTAAGCTCTGCCACTTAACACGTAATATATTTATGTCGAATAGACGGAGAGTATTCTATGGAATATTTTAACACTAGGTTGCCTCCGTCAACCCGTATGTGTTAGTGTTTATGTCAATGAAAATAATTTGATTGTAAAAACGATCTTTATAATCGTAAGCTGTTTAGTCAGCATATACGTATGTATTTAGCTGGAAGAACAAAAATTATATAATAATAAATCGCAACAACATAATTGCCATTTGTGAATGTTAATAAAATATTAACACTAATTTGAGGCCGTCGTGGCTCAGTGGCACAGCGTCCGATTGTAATCACGACTGTTGTGGGTCCGATCCCATGAGAGAAAATTACTTATTTTTATTTCCTTGCCTCGCCATGCCTGCCATGTCTCAAAAATTAGACGCAAAATGGTATAACTCTGTATAACAAGGTTATATGCAGGATACATAGTGAAGCTAAAAAATAATAATTTACTATTGCCAATTTTTTTATATGTAAATATACATTTATCGAGAATGTTTCTTTTTTATTCAGCAATACTTTAAGTGCTATTCACCTTTAAATGAAATTTGATCAAAATCTATAGATTTTGTACAAACACGCAAGCATCAGACGAAGTGATTACAGTTATAAAAAGAATGGTATATGTTTGGTTAAGTAAGTATCTAATATAATTTAAGCTAGCCTTATGCTTGTCAAAGGAACGTATATATATATATATATATATATATATATATATATATATATATATATATATATATATATATATATATATATATATATATATATATGTGTATATATATATATATATGTATATATAGGTTATTAACTTTTAAATTGGAACGGGCAAAAAATTATATATGATCGAGCGATGTAATGTACCTATACGAAACTCGTTTTGAAGTGACAAAAAGTGTTTCCAATACTGAGAAATCATTAGCTTAATACGTTGTTACAAACAAACATACTAGATATCTTGCTTAATTATGTTTTTTTGTGAACAGATTTAGATCTTAATTTCATTAGGAAAAAAATATATATTTCCTAACTTTAAATATATATCATTATATAAATATAAATATATATCATTGTTATATTTAAATTGCAACAGAAAAAGAAAATCGACTAAAAATTCAAAATAAAGTTCAATATTGAAGAAATTCATCTAAAACGAATTCAATACAAAAGTGTTTGCTTTCCATACTAGAGCAATCTAAATAAAACCTTTAACGAGGAAGGCAATAATACTTAGTACTTACCCAGTTAAAGCGAATCTGGTAAAAGATTGCATGATGTGGGCGGCGAGATCACGTTCCCGGTTGTGATACTGCAATGACATATTGAGAGGATGTCCGAATACGTACTCCATTTCATCACCGTGCATCACGCCCATCCACTCTCCCCAAAGACTGGTGCTTGTACGCTGGAAATTATAATGATAAAAATTAAAAACATTTAATACGTGTTTATAGGTATTTCGTGGCAATTGTGCGGTGACGGCATAACGATTGTTGTGAGTTTGAACCCCACTCGCGGGATTAAGGTATTTTCATTTCTTCTGATAATAAGACAAAACGCGGCTTTAGGCTCCGACTCACGCCAGCATTTCTATCAAAATTGGTCGGAAACCAGAGGACGGAGCGTGTTAACACTAGGTTTCTTATTATCTGTTCAAAATATTAATTTATATTGAACTTTATTAAAAAACAGTGAACAGTGATTTCCGAATCCACTTCACTTCACAATCCGACATTTTCAATCTAACAAAAATTTTACGAGATTTCTAGTTTTATCTCTTGGATATTGTGTTCTTATTATTTAGTTTAAATTCACAAGTAAGTTACACTTACCGTAAGATCTTATGTAAAGTTATTTACAATGATCTCTATTAACACTTTAGCGAATTATTAAAATTATAAAAATATTAGAGAACAGTACAAATTAGTACGAATTTATAATATATGAATTTAGTATTTATCTTATAATTATCTAAGGCCCAATTTATAAATGGTTTTTACAATACATACATAAAAATAAAATTGAATTGTTTGTTTTTTTTTAAATACCTGTGTGTTTTGTTCAAGTACATTTAGTTATTTAAAGAATAACACAATAAATGAATTTTAAGAAATTGTCCGTCTTTCTGTTTGGCCGGATTAATCTCCAAAACAAAGAAACCGATTCTTATGAGAATTTCACTGGAAGATAAAGGACGTTGTGGACTCTTTATAGTACAATTCTTACGGTATCAGGATTTATGCAAAAAACCCGCGTTTTCCGCTTGCTATTCTGTACTTAACGCCCAAATAAAAAAAAACACTACCGAACTGAACGCAAATCTAATTACTATATAAGTATTAATTAAATAAAAGAAGAGTTCTTTCATATATTTTCACTTTAACAGTGGGTGACTAGTTTAAATTAACTTTCAAGTACCTAATTATCATCCAGTAATATATGGCTGGAATTAAAAAATAACTTATTAGCTTATTACATTACAAAAAGTTTATATTAGTTTTTGTTTATGGTTTTGTTTAATACTTTATTGAAATATCAAAGTAAACAGTGAATTTAGATATATATGATTTACATAATCATAATACATCAACCTACACACTTTCGCGTGACTGATGTATTCAAAATATAAATATACGCCTACAATTTCCACATTTGATCTAACAATTTAAGGACTTGTTGAATCCATTAAAAGTTGACAATATCACAAATATTATGTTAATATTTTAATGTTTATTTCATGAATATTGCAGGAATCGGTGATTGAGTTACGGAGATACGCCTACTGCGAAGAGTATTTTGTATGTGAAAATCTTTTGCCTCTCGGCTCTATTAAGCAGATCTGAGATGATAATAATATTATTACTAAGAATCACGAAATGTCAGACTTACTTAGATTTGTGGTAAACGTGAGTTGTAGTTAGTAAAACAAATACACACGAGTTAATTATTATGCAAATTGATATATTATTCTATTTTTATACGAATTATATACTTGCTTAAATATATATTTCAAAACATTTCAAGAAAACATCTTTATAATACATTTATATAAATGACTAGCGATCCGCTAGCTGCTTCGCCGCTTAATAAACTGAATTGTGTTAGAATCGATATGTTATATGACATTGATCATGTTCAGTATACTCGTATTTACTTATAACATATTTTTTTACTTAAATAAAAAATAATAGTAGCCTAAGTTACGCCTTATTACAGCAGCTACTTGTAAGTTAAGGGCCGTCAAAATCACTCCAGCGGTTCAGAAATTAGCTGGAACAAGCACACAGACAGACAAAAATTGTAAAAATGTTATATATATATTTATATATATATATATATATATATATATATATATATATATATATATATATATATATATATATATATATATATATATATATATATATATATATATATATATATATATATATATATATGCGTGAAGTAAAATGCGGTTATTTTAATATTACATACAGACACTAATTTTATTTATTAGTATAGATGAAATGCCATCTTAGGCGACTGTAAAGGCAATGGTTCAACCTTCATCTAACTCTCTCTCTCTCTCTCACACTTTATCTAACTAGAAGACGTAAATGTCGATTTCTAAAATAAATATTCTTTCGAGATGGAATTGGACTCAGAAGCATCTCGTAAATTATTTTTTCCGTAATATTGAGTCATTATATAACAGTATTCCATGTATTCCTACTGTAGGAATATATCGTGATAAAACTAAAAGCTTTTGCAAATACTGCTATTTTTACCAACATATCATCAATCTGTTTCTGTATGGACGCTATTATGCCTCGTTGATGCTTTTATTTTCAAGGAAATTAATTTCAAATCGGTAAATTTCTAAATGGGCTACAAATTTTAATTCAAAGAATATTTTTAATATGATGCCTTAGACAAATTTGTAACTATTTTATTTTATGTAATCAAGTTTAGATTTTTATTACGCAATAATATATATAAAATTAATCTTCTTTATAGTATTAATATTTAAAACTATGCAAAGAAGTCGCGAGCGTAAAAACTAGATTCTAGTTCTGGTCATATTTTTACTATCAATCTTGTCTCCAGGGTTAATCATTTTATGATTCAATTTCATTCCTTAATCGAAGACATCGATTGCATCCGATATGGAAAATGGTATCATAATGATATCAGCAAACGTTGTATGCCGCACATGGCAGGGAAGGCAGAGGGAACCGTATGAACCTAGTGTTAAGACACTCCGTTCCTCGCTTTCCACCTTTCGAGGCATTGCATGTTGAGTGGCAGAACCCAACGCTGTGCTTTTTGCCTCGTTACCAGAGATAAAAAGAAAATGAAAAAAAGATTCATTCATTCTCCCCGAGTGAGATTCGAACCTACAAGCCGTCGCGTTTACAAGCAGAGGCTATGCTTATGCGCCACGACGGTCCTCATGGATGGTCCTGGATATATAAGCCCGCAAATAATCTGTTCATATTTACTTGAACCTTCTTGCATATTAACGAAAATATTTCTACAATTCATTTAAACTGACGATGAAAAGCCATAACTCGATCATAACAAATCATAGACAGGAATGTTACATTTTTTATAGTTTAAAAAAAACAATACACAGATAAAATTGTAAGTTGTAAGCTGTTATAGTTTAAAATCCGTTTCGTTGATTGCACTGCTGCATGTTACAGGATATATTATTATCCCGACAGGGGCCGCAGATTGGTATATCTAGTACTCTATATTATTTACGTTATAAACAGGATATGCTGAATAATATTGTTTTTGTCTACTAATGTTGATATTCTTTTTTTTTCACATCTTACCCCGAATTGCATGTAAGAAAATAATTATCAAAATTGTTCTAGTGAGGAGTAGAACGCTATCGCATTGCGTCACGATTGCTTCCATTAATATTTTTTAATACATTTTTAAATAGATTAATTTAATTTCAACCGTATTGGTTTTTTATCGTATCTATTGTACTTTATATATAAACTTTTTATTCTCTTTGAGAAATCTTTATTTCGATGTGAACTATATATTTCATCTTTAAAAAATTATAATAAAAGCAGAAAATTATAAATATATTATAGCTCATAGGTCAGGTTATTATGGTAACCTTATAACACCGTGTAATGTGATGCCCTAGATAAAGTTAAAGTTAACCTTGTTTCCGTAAACATCATGTAATTACATAGGAAGAATTAAAACTATCTAGAAATGTAAACCTTGTAACAGCATTTTAACAAATCTTTTTATGATTGATCATGAGTTTATCCCAGATTCACCACAATGACGTCATAGAACAACTCTATATATCTAACTATCTCTGTCTACGTAGTTCTTGTGGATTCATATTAAATAAAACCTATAAAACCTATAGCAATATTACATTTTACAATTATTATCATTACAGTTTGTTTATTTAATATGTCTTCTAGGTTTAACGCTTCATTCTGTAAATAGCAAGGCAGATAGAGCATATTTAAGACACTGTTATCCAGCGGAACTAAACGCCACAGTTTTTCTTACAATTTAATATACACTATATATAGTATATACATATTTACTTTGATCGCTGCCAAAACGCCAATTGAATATTAATAGCTACAGAATCAATACCGAAGCAAATAAATCATCAGTTTAGCTAAAACTGAATGCAATGCACAAAAATAGCGCCAACAGGTCACGGCCCAAAATAGCTCGTTAATCTCGTGACCTTTGATCTGCAGATGTCCGACCATGTTTAAATGATTGACCTACAATTTTAATGTATGTAACTAATGCTTCCTACTTTATAGCAGGTTTGAATATGATACTATGCATTGTGCACTAGTATAGCAGTTCTAGGTTCGATTCTAGCTTAAAGGTATTTATTATTTTCATATATATGGTAAAATAAAGTCTGACGTTAGTTTCCGCCACTCACCGCAGTATTAAAAAATTAAATAACAGAGAACAGAGTATCAGTATTCCAGACGTCGGATAGTAATAAGATCGTTATACCACAGAGCCACGACGGCCTCCATAAATTATATAATTTTAATATATTTTTATTTTTATTAATATAATTTTCAATACTCTAAGTAATTATGTAGTAAATAATAACAAAATATGTATAGATGTTTAAAAAAATCATACTAAATCTAACAACGTAGGTGATTAATCTCATTTATTATATATTCCATACAAAATTTATTTGAAAATTCAACATCTACGAGAATTTTCCGAGCATTCTTATTTAAAAGAAATCCGCTGATATATTAGCATTTTGTCAGCGTGTCATCAAACACATTTACCGATTCGGTAAACTTATTAAAAGATTTCGGGCCGCCAATAGAGTGACCTACTTACATTCTGTTAGCGTTCGGTAGAGCCGTGAGTCGGCAAGTTGCCGCTGTTACTTAGCTTCCTGATTTATTGCAACCATTCATCCCATTTACTCATATTTAGGTCGACCGTTTAAACTTAAGTGAAAAATGTTCGCCTTTTGTCAAAAAATTATGAATTATATTGTAAATTTTAATTTTTCATTTTAGATCTACTATACCTATAGGATATAATATATAATATGTTTGTTTATATATTTATTCACGCTGTATCCTGCACAAGGTAGGGCAGGCAGAGGGAACCGTAGGTTGAAGGAACCTAGTGTTAAGGCACTCCGTTCCCCACTTTCCGCCATTCGAGGCATTGTGTGTTGAGTAGTAGAACTCAACCACGCGCTTTGCCTTGTTGCCATAACGAATAAAATGGAAATAATTAATTCTCCCCTCATGGGAATCGAACCCACAAACTGTTGCGTTTACAGGCAGACGCTGTGCCTCTACGCCACGACAGTCCTCACGGACGGTATAATATGTAAGATGCGCAAAATATTTAATTAAAACAAATCAAGTGGTCTGTTAAGTGAAATCGTTGGTCTAAGAGGAGGTTTCGTCCTGCCCACTGAATATGAGAGAAATATAAATTTAAAATATATATATACTATAATTATTTTAATAAAAAAAATTGGTCCTTTAGTATTTAATCCAGACTTTAATCTGGATTACAAAGCCAAAGACAAGGCGAATGAAGTAAATTTCATACCCAGTTAACTAATCATATAAACAATAAATGCAAATGTAAAATTTTAGAAATACATTTAAAAGTTTTAGGTACTTTATGCTATTTACAGTTTGCATGAAGACACTTCTTTGTTTGTAAGCCGATTTTGTTTCTTGCGTTGAGTTGAATGAAGAGCTACCTAGATTCTAGGCGCATTTACGCTTTCGTATTCTATTCAATTGTTTTACTTATTATATATTACTATTTGACATTTTTTAAATAATCTAGATATATATACCTATATTATTTAATTTCTCTTCCGTGTATAGATTAAGTTCTGAAATTTTCGCACTTATTTCTATAAGTCGTGTCGTGATCGTGTCAATTATCTTTAGCTACAAATGTGCTAAGATGACGCAGCGTGTATATGACAGGAAACACCATAGTTGTGAGTTAATGGCTTTTATGGAAAATGATAATTCTTAATTATAATTATTCCCTTACGAAAATCGAAGAACTGAGTGTATTAACACTGAGTTCTGTCTATTAACGTTATGCGGGAAACGTGTGAGTCTATAAAACCATAATTCATTTGATACTTTACAATGTAGTTTTTGAAATAAAATATATGATGTAAAAATTACAAGCCCCGCTCGAATATAAGGTCTTTAAATATTACTTGAGGAAAGCTGCTTTCAAGTAAACAACGTTAGCAAAAGCTTTTCATACTTTGACTGGGTCACTCGAATATTTTAGACTGCAAAATCTTTTAAATATTTCTAAATTCTTTATATTTTGGAATGCTATGCAAATATGATGACATCGTATTGCATTCGGATAGTATTTGATTGTAAGCTCGATAAATGTTGGTTCGACACCCATCGTTGGTTGGTTCCCACTCGTAGTAATTAATTATTTTTATATCTCCGCTTTAGCAAGACAAAGTGTGACGTTGAGATCCACCACTCAACATCTCGTAATATCACGAAATCAGACAGAAAGTGATGAAATGTGATGACGCTGTGCTGTCAGACAGAAAGTGATGGAGTGTCTTGACGCTGAATTATATAGCCTTAGCGTGTCCCCTCCCTCCTTCTCCGTCTTTTGAGACATTTCTCGTTAAGTGCTCACAACAGTGAAAAAAATTAAAATAATTCTTTCACACCTAGTGGGAATCGAACCCACAATCATCCCATATACACACAGCCACGTTGTTTCACGATTTCCACGCAAATAACAATTCAATTTACAATGTTACGTATAACATTTAATATCAAGCTATCGTGACGTTAAATAATACATTATAATAACTGAATGTTGAATGTTCAGTCACGCGAGAGATTTATATAAATAAATTTGCACAGATTATAATTTACGCTAATATATGGGTTTAATTATTATGTTATACTTAATTAATGCATTTTTTTTTAATTTATGCTTTCACTATCAATTTGATGTATGTTGTAGGTATGTGTATCCAAAGTTGAACATCATGTAAACAAATACATAGGTAGACTTGAATGTTAAAAAATATGGCCATAAAGACAACAAGAAAGACTTTACCTAGTACGAGTTTATTGACAATGACATATTTACAAATTAAATACTCACTAGAGTGTAATGGTTAAGGTTTTCATAATTTAATTTACGTTTTGTGTAAAATAAATACTTCTAAATTGAAACTATCTCCATCATGGCATAGTAGAACAGTATAAGACTGTAAACGCGATGGTTGCAGGATCTATCCCTATTCGGGGGAATATATTATTTCAATTTCCTTACTCTGCTAGACAAAGTGCGGAGTTGAGTTCCGCCATCTAACAAGTAATGTCTCAAATTCTAGATGTTTCCATCTAGAAGGCTAATAAGGCTAATTATTATATTTTCTATATTTCATTGTATATTCTATATTTCGCTTATATTACACTTATAATATATAATATAAACAGTATTGTATATAGTAAATATTAATATATTGATATCCTTCCAATTAATTTCTCGAAAGACCATTCAACGCTGAGTGCTTCATTACGTCATAAACACGATAACTCAGCTATCAACTGCAGATTCCGAGATCGTTAACAAAGCCGGTAAAAGCTACACTTTCTATCAATATTTATTCAATTACATTTCAATTTTGTGCAATCAAATCTATTTACTATAGCATATTTAAATTGAAGCTCAAGAGAAATTCTACATCAGCTTTGCTTTTGATACGTATAGTATAGTAATGTATAGTTTTTACGAGTCGTGATGTGAATATTTCATAGAATTTATTATAATTTTACCATTTTCAGTCTAGAATTTAAATAGGATATGTTAAATGTATTTTATTTTTAACTATATTCATTTGATAGAATATTTATGGAGTATTATTAATTTATATAATATTTTTTTATATTTAAGAACATGTTGAAAATAAAAAATAGAAGTAACAGAGTATTTATTAAAGCCTCGCGATTTATTCCACTTTTTTGAGGGCATCGTGGTGCAAACTGATCGTTATTGACACGATATTCATACAATGATATATTTTTATTTCTCTGCTCTGGAAAAGAGAACCACCGACGTTGAGTTCACAATTAATACGAAATATTTCGAATTCGGGCGGAAAGTGAGGAACAGAGTGTCTGAACACTCTGTCTATCCTGCAATATGCAGGATATTTCATACATAATTCATACAAATATACGTTATCAAAGTAGAGTAAGGTCAAGTAATTGAGGATTGATTTATGAAAAACATTTTAATGTAAAGCATTTTCGACACATTTAATATAGTTGAATTCAATATAAATGAAGGTTTTCGGTAAATAATTCGGTAAACTAGGCTAATTAGGTTGGTAACTAATTAACATGTCAAATTTTGGCTTGACTCGACGTCGAAGTAAGTTAGTAGACCATTCGTAATTACCTTTTCCTCTCATTTATTTGGATTCGAGAACACGGTAATAGTGAATTGAAATATATATATATATATATATATATATATATATATATATATATATATATATATATATATATATATATATATATATATATATATATATATATATATATATATATATATATATATATATATATATATATATATATATATATCATATATATCATATATATACTATAGTGGTATGATATCCTATTATTGTTTCATAATAGAAATGTATAAAAACCAAAATCTATTTAAAATCGACATTCTATTATTTAAAGGTACTAGTATATGAATTTATTTTACATCAAATTATTCTATACAATAAATCAATATTTTACAGATAGGTTAAGTGTTCTTCTCCTAGGTCCAAGACTAAAGTAAGTATTTGATTGGTCTACAAAAGGATAAGAATACTCAAGGGTGAAGATTTGCTAACAATATGTGGACATCGTTTGAATTGCAATTGTGACGCACATTCCCATGAGGATAGTACACGTGATAAGGCCACAATTGACATACATACTGTTATTGTTTAAAAAAATACTAACAGGCCTTCGTTAAAAATACTACCAATACTAATTTTTTGCTATGATATATATAGAATAAGTATAAAATTTGTATAAAATTTAAATTTACTGTACTTTTTTATTTGAATAGGTATTCCTATAAAAAAATTTTAAACGTATTCTTTTTTTATGGTCACATTGTATTAGAAAGATTTTGTAAATTTATCTTAGAAAGAGTTATCGAAGGAATCTCATGAAAAATTTAAAAGTTTGGATTAAAAAAATATGAAGAAAGAAAATCTTTTCTGAAATTTCAACACCCACAGATGCAGTGGGTCAGTGTTAGACTGTACTGTTAAATGCGATGCAAGTCTTCGAATCGCGACGTCATCTTCCGCCACTCCATATGCTAACTAATTTGGACTTATATAGATAGAAATTTCACTTTTACTTTCTAAATTCGGGAGATATTGTGAAAATAAAAAAAAAATATTTATTTTAACTTTGTTAATGGAAAACGCAACTAATTCACAAAAATAGTTTCCATTCTTATACATTTTAACATATGCCGTTTGTCTGAAGTTGCAGCTTTTAAACGGAAACATCGATGTCGCTTAAAAGGTGGCTTGATCAAAAACCGTTTCAGAGCACGTTGTATTAAAGTCCGCCCAGTCGTTTGAAAAACATCATTCCTTTTGTAGTTTACTACACAGTTTCGAGCGATTCATTTAATATTCCTTTACTATACAGTATTTTACTTTTTTCATATTTTCTGTCAAGTATACGATATTCTTTCTAATTTATTTGCGTCACTAATGATGCCTAGTCTAAATAAGCACGAGATGATTAGGTATTCGAATTCCACAAAGGGGAATGCTTAGATATATTTTTTGAGCTTTTTGAGGTTTTGCACTTTTCCAGTTTTCACCCAATTCGAGACACTTTCATCTTACTAGAGCGAAAAAAACAACGCAAAACGGAGTGTCTGGTCTCTACTTTCTCTTGTAATAAAGCAAGATAATTATTATGAAAAAATAACAACTAATTAAATATAATATAAATATTTAACACAATTATCAATATGAGCTGGACAACTAAACAGCTAAATCCACATAAAAGAAACCTAATACAAACTTCCTATATAAAAGCATTATACAGCATATAACAATACTTCGCTTTATTTTTTAATGAAATGTTTACTTTATAAATTCCTCTGTAGACGTTTCCATTTACTCGGCGCTGGAGCTGACAATTCAGCGTATACCTACATACCTTTGTTATTATAGTTTTAATTATTAAAAAGCTTTCAAGAGAGAAAACATCTTGATTTAACCTGCTTCTGCCTTCTTGGCCTTGCATTTAATAAAGTACGACCGCCTCTTGTGACTAGCTCAAGTACGTAATATTCTTGTTATTTACCTTTTAGATGTAGAAATATGATTTAATTGTTATCGATATTTTTCTCTATTTTTTTAATGAGCCGAGCTTTTGTAGTTCATTAAAGCTTTAAATTGTAAGTTGAAAAATATTTGAATGTGCAAAGAAATAATTTTTAGCTCAATTCCTACTCGGGAAGATTATATTTATTTAATCTTGTTTCTTGATTTGGTGTAAAATATTACGTCGTTTAACTCTGCCTATAAATACGCATGACTTATAAATTAATCAGAGTGCAAATTATCATTTCTTATCCTTAGTGGATATTTTGTAAGCAAATTAAAACTTAGAAGAATAGCGTCTGTCGTTGCGTTTACATGTGATGGTTTGTGGGTTCGATTCCCACTCGGGGAGAATGAATTATTTTCTTTCTTTTCGCTCTGGCAACAAGGCGCGGCGTTGAGTTCTGCATTCACAAGCAATGCCTCAATAGGCGGTAAATGGGGAACGGAGTGTCTTAACACTAACTTAATTCAGCCTATGGTTCTCCTTGCCTACTGTAATATAAAATTATTGGGTGTTCATAAATAATATATATATATAATAAATATTTTTTCTCGTCCCAAATCTGTGTGGTCATTATGTACCACAATTAACTCAACAACTAGTTGGTTAATATTAAGTTTAAGAAAGAAAAAGACTCTCGCCAAACAGCTTCTGCTTCAAAAATCTGTATGTATTGAAACATTTATACGTACAAAACGGTAGTAAAATCGCGAAAACAAATACGCGAACGTTTTTCGTTTTCATTTTCATTTGGATAAATATCTCCCACGGGCCTGTACCGAATCCTCATCAGTATGCATGTTATATTCATATTTACAGAGGCTTACACATACAAATGAGAATGTACCGATTTTGAAAAATACAAACGTAAGTTTTTTCTATTACTTATTTTTATTTCACTGATATTTTTTAAATATATATATATATATATATATATATATATATATATATATATATATATATATATATATATATATATATATATATATATATATATATAATCGTTGGTTGGTTGGACTTTTGGTGTGGTTGTGGGTTCGAACAACCCTACTGGGCTTTCCCACTGGGTTCAATCTATCTATCCCACTATACAAAAAAAATGTCAAACTGAAAAAAAAAATTACAATCTAAACAAAGATTTAAAACCTTTTTAAGTCTACATGATGATGCAAACGCATTTATCATTCGCCAACATCGCGTGCATTGCAGAAAGCATTCTTCAACCTACAAAGTTCCTGTAACTGTAATTCGTGGCAAGATCCGGCGCACTTTGTTCACAACCCGAAGTACATATTACTACTTCATGTCCGTATAAATCCTTCAATGGTAGATTTCCTACACAATCGTAAAAGCTTATTACATTTTTCAATATAAAGGCTTCACTTTCGTGATTAAATTATTAGGAACTCGTTTGTTTTTATTTGTGTTACTATGTAGGCGAGCTTCTATTTATATTTTATTATCATTATTTAAACTGCTTGTATAATTTTTAAATTAAGTTGTTTTGTTTGAAAACTCTTCTGGTTTATAGAAATAATAAGTACTTTCTGCCCCGTAAGGAACCGAGTATCACACTTTTCTTTCTTTTCACTTTTACTGGCATAAAAATAAGCCAGTGTCAATTCTAGACATTGTGTGTTCAATAGCGGAGCTTAACGCTGCGCCTGGCCTTGCCAGTGTTGTCAGACTGCAGACCTACGATTACAATATTTCCCTACATCACCTCAACATACAAACAATCACAATCGATTTACAACATTTTTACGTATTATTCAAAATAATTCTTATTAGTTCCATTTTCCATTCACCTTTTGCCATCGAATGTCGTCGCATTTCAAAAACTGAACGTAGCCTCTTTGCGAGAGCCCTAAACATTTGGTTCGTTAGCTAAATTAGCGTGTTAACTCAAACCGGTCTCTCTGGAGAGCTCCTAGACGGAAATTTCTTTAACATTTTTGCACAAGCATTCTTATAGTCACGTCAAATATTTAAAGCTTTAATATGGTAGAATTTATTTAAACTCAAGGCTTATTTATTATTTCGTTATTTGTTATATATAAGTAATTAAAAATGTACTTGATATTTGTTTAAATTTTACATAACTACAGGACCGTCGCCACGATTGTGGGTTTGATTTCCACCTGAGGAGATTGTATAATTTTCCTTGCTCTGGTAATAAAATTGCTAAATTGTTGGGTTCAAGACTTAGTTAAACCATAAAAGCCAGTATTCAGAAGTATTACATGTAATATTATTTATTTTATAGCCTCAATGTAATCTCATATACTTTAAGCCTCTTGATAAAATATTACTGAAAAATAATTCTAAATAATGAACAAGATATTATTATTACTATATAAATACTAAATTGAAATCTGTAGATATATTTTATAAGCATTTATATAAATATTATATAAAATTATTGAATTTGACGCGAAGTTCGGCTAAAATGATAAGAAAATGACGCCAAGGGCTTCTTGACGCCTTTGCGGCTGACAGCTATATTACGTGGTGGCGTCGGATGAAATAAGATTATATATGAGGTAGAAAATGTCTTATTACAATAACACAATTGTACTACTTTTTGCGGTTGGAGTTTGTGAGAGCGGAGAGCTCTCAGGTAGTGGTATATATATATATATATATATATATATATATATATATATATATATATATATATATATATATATATATATATATATATATATATATATATATATATATATATATATATATATATATATATATATATATATATATATATATGTGTGTGTTTAATACACATACGTATTTATTAGCTATCACGCTCACAGTTATAGACGCTGCCACACCACGACGGCCTCAACTAAAGGCAAAGTCAAATAATGTTAATCTAATTAAGAAGATAAAAATCAAAGAATTTACCACCGGCTCACTAAAGTTAATCACCTCACCTGAGAAGAACCGGCGGAAGAAACACAGCGCGATTTATTTTTAATTCGCACAATTACAGATATACAATTATAAATTACTAATTTATAATTTTGTCACTAGAAAATGATACTATTGAAATAGAATGGAGCGAGCATTTTGTTTCTAATTCAAATACAATTAATTTTATTCAAAATAAGAATACGTGATTCATTTTGTGAACTTCAAAAACATTACCGCCGGTTCACTAAAGTTAATGTCTCAGCTCTGAGAAGAACCGGCGCAAGAAACTCAGCGGGACTGTATTTTTGTGTTTTGTTTGAATTTTTTTTCATTATTTAATATAAAAATATATTTTACAAGTTCTACTTACATGTGTAAAGTAATAGTAGTACACATTCACGCCGGAATCGGCCAGTATCTCAGCGAAGTAGTTAGTAGGGCACACGAAGAAATAATCTCCAACGACGTCAGCGATCATCTTCTGGTTCAAATAGCCGTCTGTTATTTCTTCCCAGTCTGTGTACTGAAGGAGAAACACAACAAATTAATATATTTATATATGAAAGGTACATGTACAAATTAATTACTTAATAGTTATTTATTTCAATAATTAATTTGTTAGTATCCAATGTATTTGATTTAAGAAAAAAAGAGTTTTATTTAACATCTAGAATGAAATGGGGAATCTTAAGTATGTATAGTCCTATTACAATATCAATATATATATGTCGATATATATATATATGTCGATATATATTTATACATATATAAGCATTAAAAATTATACTTCACGCAGAAAACAAAAAGGATCGTATTTGACGATTTAATACAATTTCTATATGAATTACATGTAAAGTGAAGATAATTGCGACAAAAGCGTAAAATTATCCAAATGCTGTAAGAAATTAAATTAAATTATTCGCATTACTTATATACATGTACCTACATAATTTTCCATCAGAGTTGGCAATTTAAAATGGGAAGTCGTCAATACTCGATTCTCAGAAGATTTCATTCCACAGGGACATTAGTATCAGTATGGGTTGAGAGTAAAATATGAGAGAACAATGACAATGTGCGATAACTAAATTGTCTGCTTATATTATTTACATATAAAATTTTAAGAGATTCTCATCATTGATAGTTATTATGTAAATTTTCACTTTATGCAATATTCCGCATATATAGCCGCAAGGGACTAATGCCAGGCAGAAGAAGAAGCCGCGAGGTAAGTAGAGGAATTTCATTTTCGAATATCCGCCAAAGATATTATGTGGTGACGGGGTGAGTGGGGGAGTTTTGCCGGAGCAGTCATCGAAAATAATTCATGGCCCGAAGAGGGAATTTTTCAATTCATTCCCTCTTGATTTGATAATTCATAAACTATTTTCCTATGACAATCTACAACCAACGCGTTTACTCTCGGACTCTGTCGCCTACTGATAACGGTGGATATTACAGTTTTATATATCTGAAATGTTGGTATCAAATTCAGATCGGAGCTATTATATGTTATAATCCCCTAACTTGAAAATCTTAGTATGTTTAAAATACAATGTTAGTTATACTACTTTAGACAGCGAATAGATAGATTGTCTTCTTTACATACATTCACTGTGGATTAGACAAGATTCATTGACGGAGGCTATTTGAGCCAAAATAGCCTGCGACCGATATTTAAATGAAATATCAATAACTTTATACGATGTTGTATTCTTAAGAATAGATACATAGTTTAATTTTTCATATTTCAAATCTCAATTTTCGAGTCCTTGAGTTTGAGTTGAACTCTCCAACTCTCCACGCCGCTATTTGTCTACCAGAGCGGAGCGGAGATATTCAGAGCGGAGCGGAAATCGGAGCGGAGATATTTCATTCCCCCTACTGGGGATCAAACCCACTCCATTCGCCTTCAGCCAAACAGCACTACACCACGATAGCTTCAACTATCAATTTAAATATATATATATATATATATATATATATATATATATATATATATATATATATATATATATATATATATATATATATATATATATATATATATATATATATATATATATATATATATATATATATATATATATATATATATATATATATATATATAAATATATATATATATATATATATATATATATATATATATATATATATATATATATATATATATATATATATATATATATATATATATATATATAATATTGTATAACAAAATTAATATCTCTGAATTATTGACTTCGTTACCCTCTTTACCCTTTTATAACTTAGAGAAGCTACTTTCCTCTAATTATAGAAAAGCTAATAACGTAATAATTAACTTTTAGGAAGAGTATTTCAAGATAATTGGATTGAAGCCACATAAAATGATTGTCATTTTAATTATCTTTATAGTAAATTTAATTTTTTTCATAATTTTTGTTTCAAATAATTTGAAATGAATTTTCCATGATAATTTTGAATTTTGAAGTTATATTGAAATAAAAGAATATACGCTTACGTATAAATTGTCACCGTCTATGATCAATATATTGCATTAATAATAATACTGCTACATATTATAAAACTACAGTTAGCATAAAAACTAACAATGAAATATAATTAATGTTTTTTTTATAATAGGTATGGCAAAGCGCTCTTATAATATATGTTATATTACTACGGAGACAAGAAAGCAAAAAAAAAACATGTAATAAATACGAGTATATATTGACGATACAGATACTCAAGGCCGCATACATAACAGGTACCTATTGACATATAAATACAATGGATTTATAACATCTGCTCGTAATATGAATAAGTTAGCATTCTAGAATTTAAAATATATGTAGCTACAACTAGGGCTATAGTTATTATTTAACTACTTTTATATATAATAATCACCGTGCCTTAAAGAACAAATATAATTTAGAAGTCCTATATAATATCTTATATTATAAAATATATTATACAATTTTAGATTTACTTATTTGAGTATTATTTTTAATAATTTAAAAATACGTTAAGAAATAGAATGTAAATAAAGGTCTTTTGAAGATTCTTTTATAATACTATGGCTAAGAAACGAACAAGATAAAGGGATATTAATTTAAATCTCAGTATAGAAGATATATAGTGTAGACGCCTATCTATATATTTATTTTAGTAGTAACTGAAGCATAACGAGAGAGGTGAGACCGCTCTTGACAGTAAGCGCAACGGTTATATGTTGGAGGATCGCTCAAAGGAAAAAAATATTTTTTGTTTTATATATATAGCAAGAAATCACCAAATTCCCGCACTAGGTATTACAATGAAATGATAATTTGGTTATACTAATTTACCTGAAACACGATAGCTTCCCTCTTGATTTTAGAGAACTCTTTGAAAATCGTGTCAATAATCTCCAAGAACTTCTCTCGCTGCAGAAAACTCGGCCCATCCTTTTCGAAATAGTCGAGGAAGTCGTAAAGCAGAAAGTATGTTCCTGAAAGTAAATAACAATTTATAGATATCATATCTTATACAATATCATGAAATATTTTATTGGATAACCTCTGATCTAATAAAATATTTCATACGGCCATTTTAGATACGTTTTTAGAAAATGAAGCATATTTAAAATTGATAAATTCAACACATAAAGTACCTATATATATATATATATATATATATATATATATATATATATATATATATATATCTATATATATATATATATATATATATATATATATATATATATATATATATATATATTATATATGAGCTGCTATTATAAAGTACATAATATTTGTACATAATATTTTAGTGTTAAGGAATATAGTGTGTGTATCCGATCGTATATGATAAAAGCTTATTAAGATTTCATACAGCCTTCTTAAAAACGCTAATATATAATAGTGTTAATATATTTTATATATAAATTGCTATGATTATGTAAAAACTGACGGTAAGTTATATGTCACGACGAAGCCCTGGTATATGTTAAAAAATTATATAAAATTATTGAATTTTGTAATATGTTTGTTTGTTGTTGTTTGTGCATACTGATATATTTAATGTTTTGTGTTATATATATATATATATATATATATATATATATATATATATATATATATATATATATATATATATATATATTATATATATATATATATATATATATATATATATATATATCTATATATATATATATATATATATATATATATATATTTACATATATTTTAATGTTTTATTTAATTATTTATTTATTTAATTGTATCAGTATATTTCATAAAAACAAATGAAGCTACATAAATTTCATAACAGTCACCTTTAAACTTTAAACTATGTATCTGCATAACAAAAATAAAGTTACTAACGAGCCTTGTTAGCAAATAGGAAACGTTGAAACATTTCCAAACAAATTATTCTCTTATAACCTCCTTAAGTTGTAGAAAGTTCTAGCTGTATTTAAATGAGTGGAACATTAAAGTTTATGATGACAAAATTAGTTTTTTAAATAAGATAGTGTGTTTGAACTTAATTAAATCATTGTTGTCGTGAAAACTTTTATATCTCAACTAGTTGGCTATATTTGTTTTAATATGTAATATATATGCTAGATTTTTTAAATTTTGAATTGTAGTTTTGTAGCAATATAGCAAGTTAGTAGAGAGAACCCGTTCTCTATTCGTTTCGGAGTGACTTAATTCAACGTGGTTAGACGCTGTTAGTCTATATGAATTATTTAATATTTTTTAGCTTATTATAAAATGATCTATTTATTTTTACATATGCATAAATCTTGCATTTTTGATAAAGCCTAATAAAGAAAGTAGTTGCTTGTAACTAGTAAGTTACAAAGCCTAATTTATGAAAGGTGCTTTAACTATGAAATATGCCAAGTGACATATATGACATTCTAGGTAGGTACCACCGACATCACAGTAAGAATGAAGAAAAACGTGCTCAGTTGGTTTGGGCACGTTGAAAGAATGACTGATGAAATAATGGTAAAAAAAGATATCTGAAGCAAAAGTGAGGTAAGAGAGGTAAAGGTAGATCTCGGTGGACCTTCGAAAACACAGTGTCGAAGATACTGGAGGAAGGCCACGTAAAAAGCATGAGGACCCTCGGAGAGCATGTATGAAGAGGTTAAAGACAGTGGACGAGGCGAAAGAGGTATGCAGGGACGACAGCATTTTGAGTTCCGTTCTCTCTGACTATCCCGATACCCCGCGGGATAAAGCGTGAAGTTATGTATGTATGTATATATGACATTAAGGTTTACACATTATTGCCTATATACGTATTTCCTTTTCGAGTGTGCAGAATAAGAATATGTGCGAAACATAAATTTACTGTTGCTCACAAAAAGCATTGTTAACTATATATTAATACGTGAAGCAAAAACTTTGGACTCATTTTTACGAAAATTGCACGTACAGAGGGGTAGGGTAGGGGAGGGGTACGTAATTTGGCACTTATATTTTATGTGTAGAAGACTCGCAGAACGCTTATATGTTTCAATAATAATGCTTATAAAGTACATTAAATCAATAAATAATACATTACACACACTACCATATATTTAACACTATAACTTTTTGTGTCATACACGTTGCTATGGCAACGTCAAAGGGCAATGGGTCCTCTAGTAATAATAAAAGGACCTAACACTTATTGTAAAAGATGCTTAAGTGAACTAAAACGTTTTTGATGATAAAAAAAACATTATAACAATTGTAGTAAAATAAAAAGTTTACCGATACTCGATCGTGGGAATGAATTATTTTAATTACCGTATCAGTAACACAAAGTGCGGGGTAGAGTTTCGCCACTTAACACGCAGCATCTCAAATTCAGGCGGGTTACTTAATACGGAGATCAGAGTCGCTAACTCTATATTCTCGCAGTCTATCCTTCTATAAGCGTGAAATGCGTGCAGCTAAAAAAAGTTATATTGACAAAATCTTATACCATGTAGGTATATTCGTGCATGAAAGGCCAAGAAAATTCAATTTGAATATGAAAATTGTATCTTAAGAATGACATTGCGTGTCTCGTTTATTTTCTATTACAAAAATTTTCAAATGTTTTACTGAAACTCTGCATATAAATACTGAAAGGTATGTTTATATGCGACTATTTAAATAAAGACTGTTATTAATCTTTTTATTTCTTTTTTATCCCGACATATTTTCATTTTTTATTTGGTTGATAATCATAATTATAAAATTTACATATTTTACTAAACGCGTTTCCCATATCCGTATTTTTAAGGGGAGAAACTTCTTAGCTTCCCAAGGATTCGCCGTTCAAGTGGCGGACTTCTTATCAGATGAGGTCACGTGGCATGAAAAGGAATTTGGACCAGTGCCTGGGAATTTCGACCCATACATAGGTTTAAAAGAACTCTTTAAAATATATATAAATCTTTGCTTGCTTTCACAATCTCAGTTAATCACTCTACCTTAACAAACTATATAAATTTTAATTAAAAAGTTAAAATTTTCACGTATATATGTGAAGGTCATGATTATATAAAAAATTTACATAGAACAAAGTGTGTGAAACGAGCGTCACAAGTGTCTTCATTAAAGCACACTTGGCAACGCTTGCCGCGCTGAAACGTGCTTTCCTAATACAAAATAATTAATTATAGTTTACGTTATTTAAAAGAAAAAATAAAATTTATATTTTCTTTTTTTTACTATGATTGCTTTATTGCCATAAATAAAAAATCGATATCAAAATATTTTCGGAAAAGAGTAGAAGGTTTTTTAAATTTATATTTCAAAAGAATCACTTATTCGTAAACAAAATAAATTGATCGGTAAAGAAAAAGCATTGCAACCGCATAGGCTGATATATGTAGCCACACGAGCTTCATAGTTTTAATCTTATTTTTGTGAGCCCGTTGCACATCAAAAGCGTTCAATATCAAAAGAACTCCTGTGCTTTTTACCTGTACTAACATTATACGAATTTTGGTTTAAAATGATTGTAAATCTATCTATTTTTTTCTAATTTCTATAGTAATTGATGCCCAATAATTTGTTTCAGATGGACTTTATGACTTATGCACTTAGCAGCTAATCTCTTGAGAGCTTAACGTGAAATTAACTTCAACGAGCTTAACGTCAAAAAAAATTAAAGAATGATATATATTAAAGTAGAAATCTAATCGCAAATAGATAGTTACAAAGAAGAAACAATATTAATGGGTACATACATACATATATTGTATATTGTGTAGACAATAAAACGTAGCAATACAATGTAGCGGAATAATGAACAAAAATATTTGTAACAAAGGCTAAATTAGGCAATTGTTAGATTGAAACACGTAAATAACTAATTAAGAAAAAAAATATGATTTTGTAGTTACAGCCTCAACTATGTACGTGGACTAAATTGTACTTACACTGTACTTTTTCCATCTTTATATATAAATTAAATGTACTTTAATAGTATGTTAGTTACACATCACAATTTTCTCCTTACACTACTAATAAAATATATATACATATATATATATATATATATATATATATATATATATATATATATATATATATATATATATATATATATATATATATATATATATATATATATATATATATATATATATATATATATATATATATATATATATATATATATATATATATATACTTGTACATATTATAATAAAAATGTACGAAGAAATTTAGCTAAAATATAAACTTTCCCACGTAGACAAAGTTGCGGGTAGGCGTAGCTAGTATAATATATAAATTTATTCTACATTGTAAATAGTATGTGTTTAATTTGTTGTAGGTGAAGGAAGAATTTTTATTGGATCTCTTTTTTTACATGCATTGTATTATTGTGTAAAGTTAGTTATCTTTTCACCGTACATTCTCCTTCGTGTATTCTTCATACAACGTGACATTGGCGAAGTGAATTGTGCTCAACTGGCACGCTCGAAACGCCATTACTGCAGTACAGAACAGAACAGTAAAAAATATAGTACAACTATCATAAATAGAATAACCAGACCAACCATAAGTAGCCGTAGGTTATACAATAGTTTATTCTCTCTTATTATATATTAAAAAAAGAGAATTAAGAGCATAATGATAAATAATTACCTCTCTCCTCTCCACCTCATTCTCCTCTTTTATTGCCGGATGTGTATTGGGGCGTTAGATAGCAGATTAAAAATAACCTGTTATTTTAATACGCTCGCTAAATAGTATTGATTTAGAATAATCTAAATTTTATTTTAAATATTTACTTTAGCTTCAAACTATATCTCATATATAGTACGGTAGAGGGAAGACGGTCCGTCCTCCACTTTCCGCCTGTTTGCTTTATCTTACCATTATGAAACAATACAAATGATTCATTGACTGTGGATTTCAATCACATATTGTTTTTGATACAAATAAAGACATTTTAATTGTATTATAATTATAAATTTGTATTCCATATTTGTTTTAGCTATACACTGTATTCCGCACATAGCAGAGTAGGCAGAGGGTACCTTGTGTTAAGACACACTGTACCCCGCTTTCTGTCTTTCAAGAGTTTGCTTGTTTATTGGCGGATCTGAACAACACGCTTTGTTTATCAGAACGAAGAAAATGACAACAATATTATCTCCGAAATATAGTATATCCGAAATCGAACCGTCACGATTACATACAGACGCTGCGTTATGACTGTCTATTATATATATAAGTATATCTACATATATTCCCAATAATATTATCATTCAAAAGAGCTTTTAACAAAATTAAAGCCATTATCTATTAAATAATATTTTACTATCGACAGATCTCGTAATTGACTGACAAAATGTGGCAGACGTAGACATATCGCCGCATATTTGTGTTAAAACATTTGATACAATAATCTTTTGTCAACCAAGGGTTGGATAAATACCAATAATATTTTCTAAAGGATAACAATCCCAAGAAAGGTGGACGCCGGGTGACGTTTTCTAGAAATTTCTCTTACGAATAGGTATATAGGACAAGCTTAGGGATGTGGCTACATAGATATTAGATAATAATAACTATATTAAATAGAAACAATTTAAAAAAATGTCCTAGACAAATATTTTCTTAGTTAAATGTTCAATTCTTTTAATTACATTAGCGCTATTACCTGTTGTTGTTGCCGTATTTATTTATTTATCTATATAAACAATTTCAATTGCGAGCTAGACTAGCGAAAATTATCAAAATAAAAGAAGCCCTGGGCACCTGGCAACCCTGATTTCACCCGATGGGGGGTAACCACCCCGCAACCTAACTACGTGGGCGAGTCTGTAGTACTTGGTAGTACGACGACGTGAAATTCTGTTTACGTGATATTGCGCACGCGTAGTCTTGCCCCCTACCTCCTAGGTGTGTGCCGTGCAGACGACCTCGAACTCTATGCCCGATATTGATATGTCACGCTTCATGATAAAAACAAGGTGATAGAGGTTATCCTTAGATTTAATTAGATTTTTTTTGGCTTTTTGAATGTAATATAGATGTACAAAATTGTTTGGCGTATTTGCTGTGGGGAGTAAGTTTATGATTATTTACATAATAGGTGATATAATAAAGACATGTGTGTATATGTACATGTACAATGATAAATCGTTATGTTACATAGCCTGCCTGTCTTTCTCGATGTATAGAGTATTCAACACACAAGGAATTTTTCAATTTGAACCAGTAGTTCCTGAGATCAGCGCGTTCAATCAAATGAACTCATCAACTTTATCACATTAATATAGATAGATTTATAAAACAATAAAATGTAAATTAAAGTCGATATTTTTTTAATGCAATACTAATATAATATTAGTTAAAATAATTAGGCCGTTTATTAATTAAACAAAATAAACTAAAGTGAGTGGTAAGAGCGGTAAGCGGAGACCTTGGTTGACCTTCGAAAACACAGTTTCGATGATATCCAGTAAGGTCACGTAAAAAGCATGAGAACCCCCCGGAGGGCATGTATGAAGAGGTTAATGACAGTGCACGAGGCGAAAGAGGTGTGCAGTTACCGCAGCGTTAGGGCGCCGGTGCTCTCTGACTATCCCGCTAGGGATAAAGCGTAAAGATATGTATGTATGTAATAATGAATAATTTCCATACTAATAATGTATTGAATACCTCAATAATTAAGTCGTATTTTTTGTACACAATAAAAAGAGATGTTCTGAAATATTGTCTTTGCTACGTTTTATATAAGATGTTGTTTGTTAACTCAAAGATATACCTTTTTGCAAAGAATAAATACGGTTGCGTAAATAAAATCTCGAGAACTGCGGCTACGCTTATATAATGCACTATGAAAAATACCTCTTCACTTTGTTTGTAACTACAAACATAGTGCTGAGGCAAACAATTCTGGTCAATCCTCGAGTATAACGTAAACTCGTACAACCAGGCTGTATTTAAAATAATTAGATGAACTTTAACAACAAATTTATAAAATACTAGCGACCCGTTCACAGTTTGGCCGCTTAATTAAACCGAATCGCGTTCGATTCGATAAGGTATACGAAATCACATTTTACGTTTTCAGTATACTCGATTTACTCTAATATATTCTACAAACATTATTTATACATATTATTCTCTCAAATTAGGCAATAAAAGTAGCCTAAGTTACTCCTTATTACATCAGCTACCTATATGTGAGAGTCCCATCAAAATCGGTCCTGGCATTTTAGAGATTAGCCAGGACAGACAGACAAACATACAAAATTTTAATAAAATGTTATTTATATATATATATATATATATATATATATATATATATATATATATATATATATATATATATATATATATATATATATATATATATATATATGTGCATGTAGAAAAAGCGGTTATTTTAATATTACAAACAAAAAAAATTTTACTCGCTCATTAATATAAAATAAATGTTGATTAAAATATCTGTAATATACAATTATTATGTTAAATATAATAAAAAAACTATATTGAAATTGAAACAAAACCACAAACCGTACTAATTTGTTTTGATGGTAATACTGATACGATAGCAACGAGCCACTTAGTCACGTCGCGTCTCCCTCCATAAGAAGCTAAGATTTATGCCGCTCATTTGTTAGATGAATAAATCTCTTTCTTTTGATGTATTCTAAGAATTTTACTGTCGGTTTGTTTCCTCTTAAGGTAATCAGCAATATAATAAATCGTCTAATGTGGAATGTTAAGTCAGTCATTTTAACTTATATTATAATTGTGTTACGTAGCTTTTAAGCTGACGATAATTTTTAAGATTTAGGTTTAGTATATACTCCGTGGATTTTTTAATACAATATTGAGACTTGTTTATAAACAAATTAAAAAGAAGTACATACCTTCATCTTGGTTGCTTCCAAGTAAAACTTCTTCATTGTGAAAATGTCCTTCTTTCATCATTGTATCTGGATCTTTTGGTAAAAATATACCATCAACGGTTGGAGCTGATGGAAATCCTAAAATACCAGTGTAGGAATTCCATTGCTGGACAGATATTGTCTTTGCGTCGACTCCTCTCATGCAATCCATCACTAGGCTTGGGTCAGCAGTTAAGAGACTACTGTTACAATTGCAATCATCCACGAGAACCTTGCCTATGTCTTGCGCTCTCTCTCCAGTCATCCAACTCCAGGGGGCGTTGAGAGTACCTGACTGTAATATTCCTCTCTTGAATAATCCTTTCATTTCAGGTGATAGCATATGCAAACTTACACTCCCTCCACCCGCTGATTCACCAAACAGAGTTATTAATTCAGGATCTCCACCAAAAGCTCGAGCATTGTCTTTTATCCAACGTATTGCCAATTGTTGATCCCACAAGCCCATATTTCCAGGAGCTTCTTCACTTCCAGGAGAAAAATATTTATTTAAATACAAAAAACCGAAAGCTCCAACCCTATACTGCATAGATGCTACTATAACATCACTTGATGAAGCCATTATATCTGCTTTATACAGGTCAAGTGTCGCGGTTCCACTCATGTACCCTCCTCCGTAAATCCATACTAGTATAGGCACTTTCGGCCTTTCTGCAATAGGCTTGTCTTGGTGATGACGAACTCGTAAATGTTGCGGAACCCATATATTCAAATAGAGACAGTCTTCTGATATGTTAGTGTTAGGATTCCACATTTCCTCACCCTCGAATCCGGGGAAATATTCATATCTTTCTTGATAACAACTGTTAGGCATAGCAGTAGCTTCAAGGACACCATGCCATGGATCGATGGGTACAGGTTTACGGAACCTCAATGGCCCTAGAGGAGGCTTAGCAAAGGGTATGCCGGTAAAAATATGCACTTCGCGACCCATCACCGTCTTGGCATAGCCCTTGACGAGACCACTCTTTGTTTCAACAATAAGTGGGTCATTGTGAAAATTCTTCGGTGTAGAGCTAGTCGTGGGCGTGGTCTGCGTCGTTGAAGTTGTAGTGTCGTGGTGATTTGCCCAAGATCGTCCCCACACTCCCGATACACAACAAAAATACAAAAGTAATTTCATTAGTACACTTTTGCAACTCATTTCGATTTCTTCTTATATTCTTTACTTTCTTAACGAGATGTATATAATCGGAAGTAGTCCGCCAACTTTATTAAGTATTTGTTAAAACACATTTCTATTTTACTGCGACTCTGTTTCGCGCGTTCACATTCCTGAAACAAAAGGAAAGACATGTTAGCATATTCACTTGAAACATTCTCGCGTGCCAAAATTTGTTTATTTAGCTTAAATGGACCAGAAATGCCTAACGTATGTGAAATACTTCAACTTATAACGATGTTGCGCAATACTTATATAAGTAAGACCTGGTTATAGTGGCCCTGCTAAAAACGGGAAAAATGGTGAAGCTGTAAGACTTGGTCTCCGGTTCTATTTTATCATACGTGGTTAAATAAGCTTATATAATAAGTATTATATAGGTACTAGTATTAGCTCCACACTGTATCCCACATACAGCCAGGGTGGGCAGAGGAAACTTTAGATTAAGACACTTCATACCCCAGTTTCCGTTCTATCTTTGAGACATTGCAAGTGACGGATCTCAACTCAGCGCTCTCTCATATAACTAACCGTCATGTTTACAACAAACACTGTACCGCTGCGCCACGACAGCCTCAACTTTTCACTACGTACTTAATGCTTAATGCATACTACACATATAATTAAATAATTATATTTGAGTGTATTTTACTGTATGTGTCGTTAAAATTTAATCTCACTCAATATCTATTAAAGTTAAACAGAGATAGATAGTTGATAGAACCTTCCCGTGGATCCATTAGATAGGTTGAAATCGAACGAGTTTTACTGGCGCTGAAATGGTGAATCAATCACAATGAAATGGTTTGACTGCGAATTCATTGCTCTAGTAGCTATAGGTGAATTTGGTGTTTGTGTTACAAAGAAAATTCTAATAACTGAAAACAATATTACATTATAAATGTCAAATAATTTTGTCTGTACAGTATATTTTATTCATTATTCCATAATATTAGAACAAAAATTGTACTAAAAACTAAAATGAATACTTTACGGCAAATTCTGATGAATTGTATAAAATATAAAATAAAATACTAGCAAAGATTATTCTTTATTGTTTTATAATTTATGCTTATTCCTACCAGTTAGTTCAGATCTATTAGAATACCATCTTCCAATTTATTTATTAGCTTCACACTGTGTATATATATATATATATATATATATATATATATATATATATATATATATATATATATATATATATAAAGGCGGGCAGAGGGAACCGTAGGTTGAAGGAACCCAGTGTTAAGCCACTCCGTTCCCCACTTTCCGCCATTCCAGGCATTGTGTACTGAGTGGCGGAAATCAACGCCGCGTTTTGCCTTGTTGCCAGAGCGAAAAAAATGGGAATAATTAATTTTCCCCGAGCGGAAATCGAACACACAAACCGTCGCGACCGCCAACCGGCAAGCGACTATCCTCTAAATTCTATTTATTTATTTTTTATAATAATCATCGATGTTCTTATCGATATAGGTTACAGCATAAGCGCGGCTTCCCACAATGTCCAAATTTGTATACATTTGTAAATATCATCTTTCAAGATTTTAAATCATGCTTGATATATGTTAAACAGTATATAAGAGAGAAAACCGGTTCCAATTGAATTATTCATTTGTGTCAATTATTAAAAAATCAAAAATATCTATATTTGTCTCGATTTTAACTGATTTATTCAAAGAAATATTTATGCAATTTTTATTGACAACAAAAATTAAAGAAAGTGGATTCGTTAAACATAATTTTAGTATATACCAAAGAATACAAACTACATAGTTCCATAATATAGTAAAAAAGAAAAAAAATCGTCCAACAAATCTTGCTCACATTCAACAGATTGCCGATTGGCATCTATTAATATGTATGTAGAGAGCCAAAGACCTAAAGCCAGTGGGTAATCATTATTTCATCGGACGTCTGAATTGCTCACGAGGGAGACATTACATTGTTCCAAAATTCGATATAAAGTCGAATGAATATTGAATTGTTGCAACACCTTATACAGAGTATTCTGAAAGGTTAAACTACATATATACCTCTATATTAAAAGATCGAATAGAAAAATTGTACAAAAAAATAAAAAAAAAAATATTGACGCTGTTAATACATAGATAACGACTCTGCAGATTTTTGTTTGTAAATCGCACAAAAGCTACAACACAGAAATGTATGATGGCTTATAGTACTATAAAGAAAAAATTTCAGTCTCGTCCATGCAGTTTCTGTGGAATAAATAGTAATATTGTTTGTTGTGTGTTTTGTTTTTTTTTTTTTTTGTTTAGTCGAATAAAACATTTATCTTTTGTATTTAATTTAAGCATTTATATTTAAAGGTAATAATATATATTAGTTTTTAATATAATATAAATATTATTAACTAAAAAAAAATAAAGTTGCGGATAATTTTGGAGTCAGTACTCGATTTTGCTCAATAGCAAATGACCAGATTCTACTAAGAGTCTTCAGACTAATAATAATTGATAAATAGAAACGAGTCAACCTTATTTATATATAAGGCTTATTTATTAAATTTGTTTTTGTAATACAAGTATTGAAAATAATTGGAAAATGTGATTCAAATTGAAACTTAAATGGAGCTCTATACTTAAACTTATTTAAAATTAGTATATAGTGCATTCGTGGCCTTCCATTTCCAATAGAAAACATATCAAAGTATACTGAAGTAAGTACTACCTACAAGCTAAGTTGATTGCGTTCGTACATAATATTCTAAAGAAAATATCTTAAAATGAAAATTTCTAATATATTTGGTGTAATAGTTCTCATGTATAAAAAGAAAAAAAGGTTGCTCTTAAAGCTGAACTTAAAAAAAACACCACACAAAACTTAGAATTTTTACTGACTTTGAAATATCGCATTCTTGTTATATTTATGGGATATCGATACAACTTAATAACAGTTAAAAATGAATTTATTGTAAGCATTCAAAATGGGAAGCTTAACAAGAGCGCTAATTACTTGTTCCAATTGATAATTAATTTATCTATATCAACAATATTTAATGAACACCGTCATTAATTTATTCAACTCTTTTAGCTTTAACAAATTCAGTCCGTGTGAGGAAAGTATATCAAAACAGGGTTTGAGATCACCGATCTCGAGGGAACTGTCTTCTGTAAATTAACTTAAAGCACTCTGTATGCAGACGATCGTGCGCTGTAACGAGATTTAGGCCCTACGTATCCTTGGAATTTGGCTCGTCCTAAACTTGCCCGGCAACTAAAACTCGGTTCTCCATATAGGGCCGGACTGTCCGTGTGAATTCTAATAGCTAAAGTCATTGTATGAGACCATTATGGCGCAACTGGTTATGAATGTTTTTAGGTTTAATGAAATAAAAAATATTAACATATTTAAAGTGGACAGTAATAAGAAAACGGTATTTTTACATTAATACATAACTGTTTACCTTCCTCATATAAAATGGGAGATTCGTGAGTATGAAAAAAATTTATTATGTAATAACAGGCGACCTTTTACCAAACTAGTTATGACTGATGTAGGTTCAAGTCCCCATGATTTATAAAATAAAAGTACAGTGAAGTATATTTAAAAAAAAAACTTCCCTCTCGCTACCAACAACATTTGTATAAACGGAAAGCACATTTACAAAGTAAGGTAATAGAATCTTATGCGAGAGAGAAAAAACGTAGGTAAGTTAATTTCGCGTTCGCGACGGAGCGGGGAAACAGGCGGCGCGCGCCGTTCAATAAATCGATGTGGGTACAATGCCATGCGGCCTTGGGCGCCTGCAGCCAAGACACACCTCCAAGTTCAATGCCAAGTCGCATATACGCCTTACACGGGAATTACGATGATGATGGATTTTGTGATGGTAAAGGATGTTTTCTTATCTATTTGATTTTGTTATTGGCCATACACTGACTTACAGTCATATCTTGTATCATTAAAATTTTAAAATATTCCGTTATACACAGTGACATTTCAATCTTTTCTTTTATTACTTCTCAAGATTAAATTTGTAGAAATATAAAAAGTAAAGCTTAAGTAAAGTAAAGCTTTTTAAGACTTTATATGCGGCTTCCGCCTTTTCAAACGAATAGCTGGAAAGACAATTTTATCATGGTTTCTCTGGCAAGACTAAAATTTAATCATCCCCTTTATACATTATAAGCGATTTATATAATATTCGCCATGGTCGTTGTAAAATACTTTCTATATTATATATTTAATATTTTTATTGTAGTTTACGATTTCTCCCGTACTTTACGGGTTCTAAGGAGTGATTTACAGAGAGTTCTCTGTAAAATCACTCCTTTCCGTTCTCTACTTTCCCCCTTTACACTACTTTACAATTATTTCGGGACATTGCGTGTTGAGTGCCTTACTTAAGTATTCTCACTCCTATCTAAATATCTTCCCAGAGTAAGATATAAAAATAATTAATTCTCTCGAGCAGGCATCGAACCAACGATCATCGCGTTTACAGTCAGACACAGTCTCACGGCGCTAAAATGCGCTATTTGCATACAAAAATTCATACCATAAAATCTAATTCTCCTTGCCTACTATCTGCTGTCCAAGCTTAACGACCACCCCGAAACATATGATAATGATTATTCGAAAACCAAAGGACATATCAGGCCCTCACAAATTGAATGCCGCCCTGTTCGTGACAACTAAGTAATTGATAGCCCTAAAGGGAAATTCTGGCCAACAATATTTACTTTAGCGAGAAGCGTTAGGCGTGAAAGAGGATCTTGGGTATCTACACTGACACTTGTGCCCAATATGTATTGTTCTAACAAAAGTGAATTAAATGTATTGTGTGGCACAAATTATTACGGATTTTTCTTAAGACCGCGTAGACATGGACTTGAAATTCATACGAAAATTATTAGTCATCTCAATCGTCGGAATGGAAAGATACGAACGTTTATTCTTCCTGCAACATTTTATAGGAATTTTGTTTCGTAATTAAAACCTACAGGGTACCTCCTGCTGACCTGGAATTACGACCGCAAATTTAAGCTTGTCAATTTTTATAAGTAGTAATTATCGCTTAAGAACACGAAATTTATACGGAACCCTCGGTTCGCGAGTATGACTCGCACTTGACCGATATTTTTATTATTTGGATCTGTTAAATATTTTGGAAAAAAATTCATTTATCGAATGTGTATTATTATTATTTGTATGATTCTCTGATTTAGTATGACCTACTGTCGTGATATTTTTCGTGCCGAAAATCGAGTTCATTTGCCGCTACATATTGCCTATTCTTTTTTTAACTTCACACTGTATCTCGCGTTAAGCAAGATAGGCAGAGTAAGCCCGGTGTTAAGACACCGTTCCTGCCATCCGCCCAATTTTTGAGACGTTGCATATTGAGTGACGGAAGCTTTACCATGTTACCAGAGCGATAAAATAGAAATAAGTTACTAACTTCCCTCATATGTAACACGAACTCACAACCGTCCTCTTTACAATCACACTGCGACACCGCGTTACTACGGCGTCATACACTCTATTTTTTTCACAAAATAACAAGGGGAGCGAACGTCAAAATTAAATTATATATAAGTAGCGAATATCAGTATGCAATTAAATTAAGGAATATACTTTGCTTCTTGTCTTGTCCTATTGTTTTAAGAATGTAATAGTTTATTTTATATTTATATATTTATTATAGGTATATATTTTTGCGTGAAAACGTATTATAGAGACTTTAGAATTCACCACATATGTGTCACGTATAGTATATGTCTTTATGAGCCGACAGAGATGCAGGATACAGCTTATCGCTCGATTATCAATCTGCATATCTGCATCCGCATAATACGGGAAATACATGAAGATTATATACTGTACTCATGTATGTGTATGCCTACGTACAATGTCTTCACGCCACTACAATATAGCACAGTGGGGCTGTGAATTTAATAACACTAAAGAGTTTATATTTAACACGTTGTGCGTTCGATTCCCACTCGAGGAAATTAATTATTTTCATTTTCGCACTCTGGTAAGAAGTTAAAATTCGGGAAAAGTGTGAAATCATTTAATTTTTACAATTTATCTCTAACATATAACGGAGCGTCTTAACACAAAGTTGTCGAACTTAAATTGAAACGAACGAGGAAAAAGCGAGAAGCTGATAAGAAAACGCATAGCCTGATAGTCTGTGTCCAGAGCAAATAGCACAAACTCATAAAATATTAGCACCAAATACCAATTATTGTATATTAAAGCTATGTATCGAGGACAGTGTGTTTTGAATACAAGGTTGAAATATTTATTGGTTAATTATAAGTTGTAGAGGGCTGAAACTATATAATTATAGGTATGTTTTATTTTATATGTAACTAGAAGAAAGTTTTATTATATATATATATATATATATATATATATATATATATATATATATATATATATATATATATAATATATATATATATATATATATATATATATATATCCAGTTCAAATGTAACATTACAAGAAGAAAGCTGTTAAATTTCAAAAAATTATGTTATTAACCAACAAACAAATAATAATAAAGTTTAAAAATAAATGACATAATAATATCAATTATTGACATAGAAATATTATATTTTAATCAAAATTACGTAACTTAAAACAGTCTAAGTTAATTACGCTATTGACCTAAAGCAACTGCTGGTAATCCGAGCGGTATCGATCTCAAATAAGACTAGCACGACTACTTAATTGGCCGCCTTTGTTTCTGAAATATCAGAGCTCTCGTCACCACAGCACCGTGCCGGCTACCCTCTTGAATACCTAATCACAATCTTTTGAAATCTTTAAAAATCATTTATTATGGAAGTTATAAGAAAAATCATTTTTTTAATGTAATAAACAATACTTTATGGAGAAAATATTGGTTTTATCAAAAAATAGAAAAATTTTTGAAAATAAAATGTTTCTGAAATCAAATTTCGTAAAATATCTACTATGACTTAGTACAAATATATAATATATTTAAAATATAGCATATGGTTTGTAAAAGTGATTTCCTTTCTAACTTACGATATATAAGTAATTCTTCATTCTCATATTATTCAAATAACAATTTACTCTTCGTATATTATATACGAGACTGAGTTAGCTAGGAAAGCACTCTGCCGGAATTTAAATGCAACCGTAACCGTTATCAACCGTAATCGCAACTGTGATATATGATAACGAGATCATTTCCATTATCAATAATATCGACATCATTGCCGTACGGTTTGGAATCGTGTGATTGTGACTACATTATGGTAGGAGTGGATTCAATCCTAGCATCTTAAATATTTTCATTCCCTTGGCCTGTTTGGTTGTGAACCACTAATCAACAAGAAATATCTCTAAAATTGACAGCAAATGGATACTCTTGCCACTATAAAATAACGACATAGGTATATTTCTTCTCTCTAGTAAATAAAAGTGCGGCGTTGAGTTACGCCAATCAACACGCAATGCCTTAACTATATCTTGTGTTGACATTAAGTTATGACTGCTAAATATAGAATACAATGTGATATGCTCGTAGCATAGTTGTCAATTATCAATAAGCGATAGCTCAGCTTCAACCCTTTCAAAATAACACAATTTTAATCTCTGTATATCTTTTTGTACCTAAGAAATTCGTTTGCGCTGAAGTAAACAAGTGCAAAAATATATACAGAAGCATTACTGGGTCATCTATTCAACAGCACATTTGGGTCAACAACTCTGTAACTGTATAAAATATCTATAATTCTCTGACTAAAAGATATTTCGCAACAGTAAAAAGAAATTTACAATATAGAGGAAAATTGCTAGAATACTGGAAGACATAATTGTGTTATTATCTTCAAGAGGACGTCTTTTATATGTAGAACTGCTATAGTAGAAAGATATCAATATTATCGAGTATCCTCAGAAGGGACTTTGTTTTGCATGAAGCGCTGTAGCGTATATAAAATGCAGCTAGTGGTCCTCGGGGACTCGTAAAGCTGAGAATCGTATCGATCTAGACTTACAGATTCACGTTTGTGACATCTTTTGGATTTACTATTGGATAATGCTGAATCAACATTTCTAGTATTTGGTTTAGTTTTTCCTAATTTTTTTATTATTTAAATAATTATTGTACCTAATAATTTCTTATAGCTATGAGTATACTAAATTTATATTATTGACATCATATAACATAGTATATAAACAATATATATTAGGGCAATTGACATTAAGTGCGACATTTTGAACTAGTAGCATAATAGTTATGAATGTATTTCCTAACTAAACATATATTTATATTAATATTAATTTCTTGTTACATCAGCGATATAAAACACAGCAATATATTAAATAATAAAGTATTTATCTGAAATGCGCCAGAATTGGAAAAAAATTCTTATCTAGAGCTAGTTCTAGATTTTTAATCCTTTTAGAACCATTAAGAAGTGTCACACTACCTAGTGTATTTTTCTGCTATTATAAATCTCTGAATCTTTCTATTAAATAAAGCAGTTGTGTGGATATGTAGTGTGAAACTTCCGTGTGGATATGTAGTGTGAAACTTCCGTGTGGATATGTAGTGTGAAACTTCCGTGTGTGTCTTCAAAGAGTTAGTTTCCCATGTATTTGCAGGCGTTACAAACCAAAGCAATCCCTGAGGCCTATATTAACAATGTAAGAGACATGTACCATGATTCTAATTCTATGACTAGGATCGCTATTAGCGATACCAAATTCTTCCCGATTACAGAAGGAGGTATGTCAGGGTTTGGTGTTTAGTTTACTTTTATTCAATGTAGTGATGCTGTCTCAGCTCACATCCAGATTACAGAGCACTCAATGACAACAGCCAACTAATGCTAGAGCATAAAGTAAACGCTTTAAAAACAGCGATTTTAAACTAAACGTGTTAAGACCGAGTACATGGCCCGCGGATACTGGAGTGTGGCACTATCTATATAGGCGCTGAACAAGCCATTAAGTCTGATAAAATCCATCGTGCATTAGGCTGGAAGCATCGATCACGATGTTCAAGCCCGGAAAAGCACTACTTGGACAAAATGACGCTCAGGATAATCAAGCTCAGGGGATAGTTATTTCGGAGGAAGTCAGGATCTCCTGGCCTCTGTACACATCCCAACGTGAGAAAGTAAGAAGCTGAAGAGACCGTGCAATGTATCGTAGTTTGACCACATACGTAACACATTAATTCGAAGTAATCTTGGCTTCCTTAATATCGAAGACCATGTAAGGTGAAGTAGTTTGAGTCTAAAGCCAAGATTAACTCTACGTAAAAAGAACTTAAGCTCATTACAGCAAGCGCAGTTGTGGTTGGCAGCCAAAACGATTCAGATAGGAGCTTTCTATGAAAAGCATTTTAAAAGCTAACAAGAGTGTACTATTTTTAATTGATAATATAATATTGTTTATAGGTCTGAAATAGAGTTAGATAAAACATGTATGTAAATTTATTATTATTAATTTTAATCGGACTCAAAAAAGTGCGTACGCAGAAGAAGTAGTAGGTAGTAGTAGAAGTCACAGGTAGCCATAACAAACAATAATAATAATATTCATTGTTATTAAAGAAATTGAATATTATTCATATTTTTATTAAAGTTATTTATTTATATTATGATATACCTCCACCGTACGCC
Organism: Dione juno; assembly: GCA_037127375.1. Classification (NCBI taxonomy): domain Eukaryota; kingdom Metazoa; phylum Arthropoda; class Insecta; order Lepidoptera; family Nymphalidae; genus Dione; species Dione juno. Next base: position 3,009,866 of record JAXRJS010000042.1, on the reverse strand, counting down.
GCGTCGATAGGTCACGCAATTGTATTGGAGGCTGTTGAATTTAAAAAGTTTTATGGGTGCTTTAAACGGTTGAATAAAATGTTTTAAACAATATTATTAAAGTTGATTTTGATAACAGATCAATTATCGTAGGTTAGTCAACTGAACTTCCAGTACCAAGTAGGTACATAATATTATAAATGTGCAAATGTGTGAAATTTTGGATGGATGTTCATTCCACTTTCGGGTAAAAAGTACTGAAGGGATTTAGATGAGACTTTAAAGTAATACAGCTTATACACCAATATAACACGTGGGCTACAATTTATGATAAACGTATGCAGTTGACTATACTAATAAATAAATAATAGTGTAGTTCAAGCGGGCGAAACCTCGAGCGGGTCGCTAGTGAAAAATAATTGTCAATTCTAATGCGTGGTACATTGTCATATGTAAAAACTAAATTATTTAAATTAAATTATATCAATGAAGATGATGGTGAGGATTATTCGACAAGTTTATTATTAACGTCAACTTGTAAGATCCCAGAGTCACAAAAGCATATGCACATTGTTGAAATAACCTGTTTAGATTTAGAACAGGTATTTTAAGCTTTAAAGCGTCCTTTAACGGCGACTGAAATAGAAACAAGGCCACTGCCGATAGGAGGTCACCACATTATGTATATTTTATAATAACCCACGCGAATATTGTAAAACTTGCCTATTGAAAAGTACTTTCAACGGCAAGCACTAAACTTTGTGGAGCTTAATGGAAATCATATTCTATAATGTCATTGTAAATTTTATATATTTTAAGCTAAAAAGGAAATCGAAAATTTAGAGTTTTAGTTCATGAAGTATATTTTAGTACGAAATTACACAAAGCAAATCATTTTTATACCACATGATATGATACAAAACTCTCATACAATTTTAAAAAAATCCATTAAAATTCAATTCAAATGTCAAAAAAATTTAAAATAAATTATTATTGGAATATTATTTTATAGAATATAATATTTAATATAATATGGAATATAATATTTAAAATACAAGCAATTGCTAAAACAAACTATGAAAATTAAGTTATATTGAAAAATGCTATAAAGCATGCTGAGGGTAAGTCATTAAGAATCGGGGCGGTTCTTAATGACTTACCTCTTATCTCTTTAATTTTAATACATACTAGACTGAGACGATAAGAAGCTAAGCTTTGTTAATTAGCTACTTTGGTTACGTGTCTGTATATAAACAATACTGATATATAATTATCAATATCCTTTAAATAAAACTAAAATCATCTTAACATACAATAAAAGTGTAACCGATCACGGTATTTTAATTATAATTAGGGACATTTGTAAATGTACGAGAACCCAAAACAATTTTTTTTTAAATGTTGTTGGTTTATCTGTGCGTTTGTGGACGCTAATCGCAGGAACGGCTTTACTGATTCAAGTGCAGTGTCAAATTTAGAGTTTATTTTATTTCTATTGTCTTATAATAAGACTAAAAAAGTAATTTAAAATGTACAGTATATGCACATTATATTACATTAAATCCGAGAATATCGCTCAAGCTCGTGAAGCCTGCAAGCGGTTCGCTAGTATTAACATTAAGTTATGATTGCAAAAGTTATTTACCATTTTTAGATTTTTTCTTTGAGAAAAGTTATGCCAATATAGAGATAGTAATTGGAAGCGAGGAACCTACACTTGGCTCACTAGTTCCAGGCACTGATCTGAGGATATTTACCTGTAACGTGATGGGCCTTGCACCAGTACAGTGTAATATTAAGATGTTTTTTTCTCGAAGCCTGATCCAGAAAATCTTCTATTCACTTTATATATACACATACATATATAAGTAATAAATATATGTATATAACATGGGTAGTTAGATAATTCTACATGTACTACAAAAATAAAGCAATAACAATAGTTTCATAGTTCATAGTTTCCCCACTACCATCCCCAATAGGTCATAGTTTTCCCACTCATGACAAAACTTGTATTGACCACATGTTTATTAAAGCCAATACCCACGCCAAGACACTTGTCTGCTGTACTGATATAACAGACCATTACACTGTAATCTGTGCCCTCAATTCTACAAACATCTCTGATTCTGACCTAAATAAAAGGCGTTTGGTCACTAAAATTGAATATGAAGGGCTAAGTAAAAACCTGGCCGACACTAACTGGCAGGATATACTTTCTTGTAACAATGCCGAAAAAGCTGCTACAATGTTAACTGACACCCTCCAAAGCAAAATAAACAAATTCAAAACCACAAATCATTTTCTAACGCTACAAGTATAATAAAACCTTGGATGACTTCTGGATTACTGAAATGTCAAAGGAAAAGAGACAAGCTGCATATATTTTGTCGTAAATACCCTAAAAACGAAGAATTAAAAGTAAAGTATAATAAATACAGAAATTATTGCAATAATATCATCCAAAATGTAAAAAATGAGTATGATAAAAACGCTTAATAGAATCCACAGGAAATACACGTGAGACTTGGAGAGTTGTAACAGAGGTTTGTAATATAAAGCCACAACGAAGTACAAACTATGAGCTAATAAATATCAACCAAAATGAGATGGAGTCATTGAATATTGTCAATGAATACTTCACAACAGTAGGAGAAAAACTTGCTAATAATATTTTACGCAACATGGGTACGACAGAATCAGAGTTAGCTAACAAATATAAAACCACTGATAGCAATTTAACTGATTCTATGTTCTTTGTCCCCACGAATGCCAAAGAAATTGCTAAAATTATTGATTGCCTTAAAACTCTCTCTCTCGAACAACACTAATCAGAAAGTTACAAGCTATAGGTGTAAGAGGTCTCGTACTGTCCTGGTTCAAGTCCTATTTATCAGACAGAACGCAGAAAGTTAAAATTGGCAAACAGCTTAGTGAATCGCGAGCTATAGACTTCGGTGTTCCTCAGGGCAGCGTGCTTGGTCCTACTCTCTTTCTAGTATACATTAACGACCTCTGCAATATAAAGCTGAAAAATGCAAGTGTTTTCACGTATGCAGATGACACTGCCATTGTGTTTCATGGTAGTAGCTGGAAAGAAACTAAGGACACTGCAGAAGAAGGACTTCACCTAGTTGCTAAATGGCTGCAACTCAATCTACTCACCTTAAATGAGAACAAAACCAAGTACGTTGCCTTTAGGATCACAGAACACTCTGCTCCAGATGATGTCATCACAATTAAAATTCACAAATGTGATGATAGAAAATGGAACTTCTGCACATGCACCATAATTGAAGAAGTAGACTTCATAAAATACCTAGGCGTAACAATTGATGCGAAACTATCCTGGTCTCCACACATAGATGCTACCACCGCGAGAACAAGAAAGCTTCTCCATGTACTATATAAGCTTAGGCAGGTAGCTGACACAAATCTTATAAAATTAGTTTACACTTCCCTGTGCCAATCTGTCCTTAGCTATTGTGTGGTTATTTGGGGAGCTGCACTCAAGACACACCTTTTCAAGCTAGAACGAGTGCAAAGAGCAGTACTCAAAGTGGCATACAAAAAACCGCGTCGTTACTCTACCAGCCTTCTTTATAAAGAATGTCAAACCCTCACTGTACGGCAACTTTACATCCTAGCTGTGGCTTTGAGATTTCATAAAAAATCGTTACAATCCATTGAAGTCTCTACCAGATCAGCTCGTTCATTAAAATGGAAAGCTGAACCAACCAGAACCACCTTTGCACATAGATCCTTTAATTTTACAGGGCCCTTTTTATATAGCAGAATCAATTCAAAATTAGATATAGTTTACAAAACTAGATCAATGTGTAAGAAAACTATTAAGGCATGGCTTCTCCATCTAAGCTACATGGATACAGAACACATTATCTATATTAATTAAAAAAAAAAAAAAAAAAAAGTTTGCTTAAAATTAAAGAATTAATAAATAAATATATGTACTCAACTAATATGTATTCCAGTTACCATGCAGTCACTGTCGCTACAATAACTACACACCCATACACACACACACACACACACACACACACACACACACACACACACACACACACACACACACACACACATGCTCACACACACACACACACACACACACACACACACATACTCACACAAACACCTACTCACAAACACACACACACACACACACACACACACACACACACACACACCTACACTCACACACATACCCATGTAAATTTATGTAAGAGTTAATTTTAGTATATAGTATAAGTTTTTGTTTAATCAATGTAAATCGCTACTCACCTGCTATAATTTTTAAGTTACATTAAGATAGATCTTAAGGGAAGAGGCTGACTACCCACAACACAGGGAATCCTAGTGTGGGTGTCAGTGCGCAACCTAGTTTAAGTTTTGTTTGAAAGACAATAAAGATTTTTGATTTTTTTTTTTTTTTTTTTAATACAACGACATACAAAAAAAACCATTATTATTTGCTTTTCTATGTAAATAAAAATTAAATGTTGTAAACAAAATTAATTATTATCATACAACAAAGTAAAAAGCACTCGTGTAAAGTTGGACCTAGCCCGTACCTTATATGCGAGATGCACTAACAAAACTAATTTAAAACGTTGCATCTTACTTTTGTAACGATTATTGAGAAAATAGTATTTTATAGTATGGACAAGTATTTTATAGTAATAGTATGGATAATACAATTGTTATAATATATAATTATAGAACATATATATTTATTTACAGTGTGTGAATATAATCTAACTATTTTTACTACCTCACTAATAGGTTTTTTTGCCTACTTTGCTAGATCTATTCTGTCTCTGATCTTTTATTATACAGCTGAAGAGTTTCTTTTCTTGAACGTGCTGATCTCAGGAACTATTATTATTGTGTTGGATAGTCCATTTATCGAGAAAGGGTATATATAGGCTGTATAATATAGTGTTCGTTTCGGTACAGCTCACTCTACTTAATACCCGATTTATTCCATTTGTAAAATCAAGTGAAATTTAGTGTGTAGTGGTAAAATAAAGCGTAAAGCTAAAATAATATATAATATATATAAATGAATTATTGTCTGTATGTTTTTTTTTATAGAATTGTTAACTATGGATTTGATTATGTGATGATCTTTAGCAAAGTTGTTTTGCATGAGCCCACGAAGGATTCTGAGTTGGTATGACTGTCGACAATATGTTTTTTTCGAAATCAATAAAGTGACTCAAAACTAATTGAATATTTGTATAATGTCTTTCCTTGAAAATTATTTTAATTGGTACATCTAGTGACATATAAATTTTGTATATATTTTTAAAAGTATGTTAATTTAGCTAACAATAACAATTTACGGATAATATTCTGAATGTTTAAGTCGTTCAAAATACATAAAATACTTTACTACATCATTAACCTCGCATTTTATTAAATTACAACAGTAAAACAGTTCACCTATTTACCTCTGCCTCGAATTACCATGCAATTAACAAAGATTATTATAATGTTTCAAATTTCATTTGTCAAATCACGCAATAATGAAAGCTTAAATGTGGCTATGTAATAAAAATTTAATGAAATAAACAAAAGCTGCATTGAACTTTAATTGTTTATATAAATTTTAAGCTTTGCTATCTCAGCTTTCCTGACAAGTATAACAATCATTGCCTTGTCATCAATCCCCACCAAAGCGGTTAAACATTTTTAATGTGAATTAAATGGTGAGAATTGATTTAAGATCTACATAAAATATCAAAATTCAATGGCTTCCATAATACAGTCGAAATTCTGTGGACTAATTACTGCAAAACAAACAAACTTTTTTTGTTACGAAATTGACTTAGCGTGCAATTTTAAGATACCATCGCATTAATTAGAAGATTTCATGTTTCATTTTCTAAATATATTTCACAGCAGACATATTATTTGAAAATTTATGACAATTGTGAAACCTTTTCATAGAAGCACATATAAGTAAGTAAAATTCCATATTAATATTAGATATATGACATAATAATTAACCCAAGATGGCTCATATAACGACCTTGTGAAGTCCTTGATAAGTCTTCAATATTTCTAATGGCCTTGTCTTGTGTAAGTTGGAGCATTATTCTAAATGAGTGGTGACGTTTGATCACGCGAGTATAATAAAGTAATAGGTATTACTGTTTATTTCAGATACCACGTTAATTTATATGTTATTTATGCATTGTTTTAAAGATTTAAATAAAAGTAACTATGTTGTTATATATATTTTTAAAAGAACTCAACTAGTACATTTGCTAAGAATAATTAGAAATAAATCTTGTCATTCTCCATACTTAATTCGATTATATTGCATCCTGATTTAGATACTAATCGAGGATTAGAAATCAAACATTTATTCTATTAGAGTCACCCACGACCACGACCATCTTTTTTCAGTGTGTGAACCTTAGTTTTCTGTATTTTTTTTCATTATATATTGTTTTCTGATGATTAAGTTATCAATAAATTAAGCTATGTTTAAAATTAAATATTTTTAAAAAATTCTTAATTTTTAGATATTTATTTTTTTTTCTTTTTGGGATGCGTTGGGCCATTTAAAACCTTTGGGTTGCGTTGGGCCATTTAAAACCTTTGGGATGCGTTGGGCCATTTAAAACGGGGGCGCCAATTGTTACTTTTAAAATAAACACACACTGAGAAAAGAAATAAAAGGTTCCAACCAAAATAAGAGTCCAATAAGTAAAAACAAACCGACAAAGTTTTTTTTTGTTCGGACTTTTGTCAACCGGACAAAAGTCCGGTTTACAAAAAAAAAAGTTGTGCTCTGAAAAAGATGTACTTAACTTAAGTTAAGTAAAGTGACACATGTAATCCGCCACAACGCCATCTTGGTTTACAGAAAATCATTGTACAAGGTGAATTCTTACACACCTCGTCTCAAAACTTTCAATATTTGCAGATTGCTCGAAACCTACATTTCAAATTATTTTCTTACCTCGAAATACCCACGTTAATATTTTATAAAATATTTATAATACTTTTTTATAAAACATATAAGTCATATGTTAAACCACCTTTTGGCAAATTTTGAGGCACGAAATCCACCTATGTGCTTTGTTTTAAACTGGCTACATAAATAAATGACACCGAATTAAAATACTATACGATTTCATATATAATAGCTGCAAACCATTAACTTTTATAAGTGAAGCATAAATAACATCTTATTGTGTACACTTTTAAATTTTGATTATTTAACTTAACTTAATAATTAAATGTTAAATTTTTGGAAGTAAACTCGAATTACAATAAATCTTAAACATTTATAAGAATAAAAAAATCAACCATTATCATAATATTTTATTATGTCTATATAAATATTTAAAAAAAAAACACAAACATAATTTAGTACACCAGATAACAATTTATTCTTAGGTATACCTAATGGAAAAGTTTCCTACTAATTAAATATGAACCAACCTATATTCGTATGGGTAGGAAAAGGTCGAAACCTAGAAAGTTCAAATGCTACAGCTGAACTACAAAATTACGGATTTTATTTAACACTAACTTTTTAAGTGCATCGCTGATATGGTCAAATGGAAGTTACTGAGAAGTATTCTTGGTGCCGGAGGTAATTCTAACCACAAGTGGTTTATATTGAACGATTAACTTGAAAATACAAATAACAATTTCCGGTTTCAATCAGCAGTTCAAGCAGTTCTTTCAAGCAAATAAATTCTTCAACACTATGTATGACAGTAAAGATATTGACACTGTAACTAACTCCCCATACTCTTGAAAAAGATTAGATAATATTTAGCCATGTGATTGTGACCATGAATGGCCCAACTTTTGGTTGATATCACCAAAAGTTCTTGTAAAGAAAAGGAGCAGGTGCATCCTACCATCCCTCCATAATAACTATCCATAGCTAGTAGTCAGAACAAAAGAAAAAATGAACAGTTCGCTAAAGCCAAATATTTTGACAGTAAACGTCATCGTCATCAGATATGAGCAAGTCGACTAATCGAACACTGACAGCAGCGTGTCACAAGTTATTTCAAAGTCTATTACGTAATAAAAATAAGAATTCGCTTAAGCCAAACGTATCAGCCTCAGCGATGCTAAACATTTGGGTTGTTGTTGGGTCGAGTATTGAACATCGGTTATAAGTAAGTAAGCCGTGCTCGCCTTAACCCGACAGTAACCCTTATCTATCCTTATCTTACCTTATCTTTCGTCGTTTTCATTTAATATTATAATATTGGTCAAAGCGCACTTTGATGTATATCGATGAATATTGGGAACTTTCTTGGGGGATTGCATATCCAGAATTTGGTGAAGACATTGTTTAACCAAAAACCTAGAGCTGGTGCTTTAGTTACATATCAATAGCAACAGAAATGTTATATTAGACCCAAAATTCTAAGTCTATGGGATCAATTTTCATGACTGCCAGATTGGTCAGAGAAATACAAAAATTGCTTGGGCTACTTTAAACTTCGACTAAATGTCAATTGCATATTGAAAATGCTTCAAAATTGTAATACATAATATTGAAATATATTTACAAAAATTAGCTAAAACTTATCTAGCCGATTAGGAGAAATAAGGCTACGAACAGACATGGAGAAGAGATATGTATAAAATAATACAAAAGAAAAAAGAAGTATCGCAATGAAATAACATTTCGCGATTCCAATAAAGTCAGTGTCACGTATCAAAAAATTGATATCAAACATGGACTATAATAAAGCGAAATTCATATTTTACATTTTACGATTTCCAATTAAAATATATGTACATTGATTGTTTGTGTTCGTTTTAAAACTTGTTAAATTGATTTGTATATATATTTTTTTTTATAATACGTAGGTAGAGGTAAATATTTAAACAGTTAAATAAACTACTTTATTTCTAAAATACAAAATAGTCTTACTAAAAATTGCTTGAAAAATCTTAAGATGCTCAATTTATTTTAGATAACAAAAATTTCATAGACATTAAGACAAAAGCTAGATAAAGAGAAAATCACTCTCACAATAATAAAGATGATATGTAAGCGTGTCCCCTTCGTCATTCTAAGTATAGATTATATTACTCAAGGGAGAGAGAGTATTAGCATTGAAGAACTAACAACAATATATGGTGTAAAATATTATCAAACGCGGCATAGAAAAGCAGAAGTGGATATTATTGTGTTGAATAGGTCACCTATTATTATTACATATATACATATATAAATAAATACTTTTTCCTGCATATAGCAGGGTAGACAGAGGGAATAGGTTCCCTTTGTCTACCCCTGTCTAGGTTAAGACACTCTGTTCCCCACTTTCTACTGGCGGAATTCAACGCCGCGCTTACTTCTCTTACTAGAGCGAAACAATTTAAAAAAATCATTAATCTGAGTTGGATTTAAGCCCACAACCGTCGTTTGGAGTTAGACGCTGTGCCGCTTGCGTTATATATATATATATATATATATATATATATATATATATATATATATATATATATATATATATATATATATATATATATATATATATATATATATATATATATATATATATATATATATATATATATTATACGAATAGCCAAGCTTTATAGATTTCTTTATTAAATTTAGTTTGTTTAATTGGATTTTAATAATTCTAATAACACTTCTTAAAAATACTGACCAGTCGGTAAGGCATTATCATTTTCTTACAATTTAAAACATTATTGTTTAAATTTTAATTCTTATTAAAAAAAATATATACAAAACCAAACACTCATATCAAATACATGACGTCATTGTTATATGAATAGGTAGGCTCATAGGTATATGAGCAAAATTTAATTCTAAAGTAACCTACTAAACTGCTTATTAAGAAACCTATTTGCTTATCTGACCTCTTTTAAAACAAATGAAGATGATTTCCGATAGTAATCGCTTTTAACAAAAGCCTTGCGTGAAAAGCTTTCTTCTTGAACTTTGCATGGGCGTATTTAGTTTTTATATAGATAAAAGAATATTAACACTGATTTAGAACGTTTTATAGCAGAAAACATACATATATTTTATCACAAACAAAGTATAAATTTAGTTACAAAAAATATATTTTCTTAACCTTACAACCTTACCTACGTCCTACTACTTCCATATATCGTCCCCGCTTACATATATAAGTACAGTAATCCTAATAGTACATATATCATTCAATTGTCCAATTTCGACCCATTTAGATATCCTTTGCGTGCTAAGTGATTGAATTCAATACTGTACTTCAAACCAGACCGGGGATGCCACTCCCCTAAATCGAATTCGATTTTACGGCTAATAGCATTTTTAAGTGTCGCTTATTTTGTTATATTGATAGTGTTAATATAAGAATAATATATAACCTTTTTTTAATATTCTATTATTATTGAATTCGTGTGGCAAATTGGTGGTGTCCACCACGCCGTCTGAATAAACGTACTGGATTGATTTGTTTTGATTTGAGTTGATTTTGGGTTCGATCCCCAGTCGGAGAAATTGAACAAGAAGAGTCGGTCGGTATTTCTGTGTATTCTGAACTAAATGAAGTTAAATTCAATTAATATCTACAATTATTCATTTATTTTTATTATTTTACAATCCTATCCACTTTGTAAATGAATTCACGAAATGTTCTAGAAATAGCTTCGAAAATGTCGCAAGGGTTAAATGCTTTTTATAGGTCCTTAGTTGCGTGCGAAAACATTCAGACTACGATATAAAGTGTTAACGTTAAATAATAAATACACTTGAGCCCAGGCTTGGAAACGACACAAGCGTATGAACATGAGTGAGTGCGTGTTGAATACACCTTAGGAGGCTTCTCTGTTCATTATAGACAATCTTTCAATGGCTTCTATTAAGGACGTTGCGATGAGATAGTAAAAAAATTCATATAGACAGCTATATTGAGAGAAAAGTAATGTTCAAATCCTGCTACCTTAAAAAAGTTTTTTTACAAAGTATTTTCTTAATAATGATGTGGAATAACATATAAATAATGTAATAAAAAACTCTTATTCGCGTCTCACAACTTATTTATTTTGTAAGCATCTCTACCAAGAGATTTTTAGAAATTTCTACAATACGTTTTCTAAAAATAATGTTCGTTCCTTAATCTGGTCTAACACTTTAAAAATAGTCAAAATATTTAATAAATAGCATTCTCTCTTGCCAAATGATTATTCTTAGTGATATTTTGGACATTTTAAGCAGTGTTTTTCTGTCTTTTCATCCTTCCAAAAGAATAAAATTTACAAAGACGAATTTGGAACTCAAAAATATTTGAATTTGATCCGTAAAAAATTTAAAAGAATTTATTTCAACATAATAATCGTTATAAATCTATATTAAAATGTTTGTTTACCTAATGACAGATTTCCTCCATTTTAAAGTTTTTATCTTTAAAATGGAGGAAATCTGTCAAAACTAAACAATACTTGTAAATAGTAACCTATGGATACACAGTGTAAGTAATTCTTAATTTAATTTTTCTTTTTGTCAATTTTGAAATCTAATCCAGAATATAGTAATTTTAACTTTACACTTTATCCTACATATAGCACTGTATATATAAATAACATAGTAACATATAATAAAACTAGTTGATGACAAGACGTTATGTCCCTTGTCCCAATCGTCATTTATCGATATACCGATTTTATTCTTATTTTTATATAGTTTTATATTTAAAATATCAATGAAAAGAACAATCTTATTGTTGTTAAAGCGCCATTTAAGATTTTAGATTTTTCCTAAAAATATTCAATGCACAGACGCAATATTTTTATTGTTTTGTTATAGTATACATAAATATATTTTCAACATGCATATATTATTTTATCGTATTCAGTATTTAAGTTTCTCCCTAATAGACTTAGTTTAGATCTTCCCTTAATAGTATATTTGTATTTACAACTACAAAGCTCGTACTATCCTTAATATAACTAATATTAGCTAAACTAATGTCAATAGAAACTAAGTATATAAACAAATAAATGCCTAAGTACTTAAAACCCACGTGACCTTTATACTTCGTTTGAATTATCCATAAATGACCTTTGACAATTTATCTAACCTATATACAAATTACGAACTCAGTTTGTATGGGAAGTTACTATATATATACAAATTCGGAGTAATTCAAAAGGACGTTGTTTTGAATGTAAAGAACGTGCACAATTAAACTTTAAAAGGAAACTTGCCTCAGGGTTTGCTCCCTTAGCATACACACAGAGTAAATAGTTTCTACGAACTGCTGATAAAAAATCAATTGATTTATTTAACTTTTCTCAATCTGAACTAATGAGAAGTGGAGAAACTCACGGTGTACATCGCGTTGTAAGAGGAGCTCAGAGCAGTGCCAAGGACTTCCGACTCAAGTCTCAGGTGTAGGTTTAATAGGTCCGTTTGAAATGCGTATAAACGCTTAACCCCACTGCCTCAGCTCCACATTCTACGTGACCAAATTCGAATTAATTTTTCTGGTACCACCTTAGAAGTACAGTTGAAGAAATAAATTAAAAATAGTTCTAAACTGAGACAGGCCGAGATTTTTTGGCAAACAAGAGAGATTTCGCTGTTATAACTTCTCCTATTTCTATTGCATACAATTTAACTCTAAGCTTCAGGTCAGTTCGTTGGTAAGTTGGGCAGAACACTTGACACAGAATTAATATATTATTTTGATACTTGTAGTGGTTTGTGAGTTAGCTCGTAACTTAAAATTTTTGTACTATTTATTATTTATATATATAGTAAATGTTATATTTTGTTTTGCTTTCCCTATTCCTGCGCTGATATTTTCGGAATACAGTATTAAGCTTAAAAAAATTGCTTTAAAATATTAATTAAGGCAATTAACTTATGCAATTAAGTTTTATGTATATAGTACATAATATGAGTTAATAACTTGTAATAAAAATCAGTAATAGAGATATCTTGGCTGAGCTACTTTAGCTATTTTAGGTAGATATATAGTTAAATAAGTCCATAAAATAAAAATAACATGACTATGTTTGAGTATGTGAAGCTATTAGAGAAGTTTTAGTTTTTAGCCAAAAATTCCCAATAAGTGAAGAAGAATTACTTTAAGTAGAAACTCAAAATCTCGAAATTACATATATAAGTACTACTTTATATACATATTATGAAGCCAAAAGTACAGAAAAGTTATATAGCTGTTTGTTGACTATTTCGATTTGTATATAAATCAATACAATCAAAATCAAAATTTATATGAACGATATATTATTTTTATTTTATTATAATTGTAATATAAAGAAAAGTTCTGGAGATTCCTATAGAAACGGGAAACTGTCGAAAGTACGGGAGATAAAATAAAAAAAGTAGATATGACAAGGATTTTTAATTTCAGTCAGTAACGACATTATGGCCAAAGCTAGTGTATAATAAATAACATTAAATAAGATATTATTAGTAGTTTGAACTTTAAAGCTTTCGTAAAACTTAAAAGTTAGTTTTCATTTCAGTTCTATAGATACAGATTTTTCTTATATCTTTGTTTTTTTTCTTTAGAAATCAGTCAGTTATATCAATCAGTATAAGTTTGTTGCTTAGGTACCTTTTAAATGTGCACCGGTAAATAGGTCGATTAGTGTGTGTTTCTTCAACTGGAATATATAAATAAATAACTATACATTTTTTCTTATTATTTTAAAAATATTATTCCATTTCCAGTTTCTACTGAGAAGACACTAAAAACTGAAATAAGTTATAACATTGACAAGCGTATAAGAATTCCGACGTGGGTCGATGAGAACGTATGGCGTAGTTGTCAGAGTACTTGGACAGCTTCCAACAAGCGCGCGTTCATGACCCGCTACGTTTCAATTTTTATACGTTTTCTAAAGATAAAAAACTATATATTTTATAAAATCATAATATCCTACAAAACCAAAACATGTTATGACTACAAACTACATATTAGCATTAGCTAAATTAATTTTGCGTGTCTCCTGTCATTAAATGTCGCTTCGACGTGTCAATTTGACATATTACTATCAAGAATCTAGGTTACAGACATGATATTAAACTAAAATTAAATTACCTTATGTAATATTTATTGCTCAGATTGGTTTTGCAAATTTTCAAAGGCTAAAATAAAAACAGTTTGTAATACATTTAGTTGTTGACTTGTTACAATTATCTTACTTAATAATATATATATATACATATATATATATATATATATATATATATATATATATATATATATATATATATATATATATATATATATATATATATATATATATATATATATATATATATATATATATATATATATATATATATATATATATATATATATATATATTTCTTTTAGACCAGAAAAATGAAATTATCCATTCCATCCTTCTTGTCCTTCCTCCTCCTTCCTCCTTAAATTACTCTTGGATAACAAATTTTCATAAAAAAAAAGATTTTAATTATTTTTTTTCTAAAGTCAACATCTACAAAGGCTGTTTTTAATCAAACGTATTGCGTACTCCTTTAATCTTTGATCTTGCTTACAGTTTGCAAAGCGTAACTGTCCCGTCATATTAAAGTCACGCAAATAAGCCCGTCTGAGGGCGGAGGGCTCATAAAACTCGTAAATCATACTTAATTCTCTGTCAGAGACTCGCTGCGTGGTCGTGAGCAGAATACTTTTCTACCGTTAAATTTCTTTTACTGTGTAACTATAATGCTTTATGTCATCTAGATTTTGTCATAGTTCCTTGACTTGAGTTGAAATGTAATATCAAAATATGTAAATGATCGATAAAAAAAATATATATTTATGTCCTTAAGGTATTTATTTTATTTTACACTATATCAAATTCGCAGTGGTACCCCGTCTGATTGTGAAACGGTAGTGGGTTCAATTCCACTTATCATTGTATTTAAATACTTTAGTTATCAATTTAAGAGTGTCGGAACTCAACACCGAGCTTTATCTAAAAGCTCGGTGCTGAGTTCCGACATTCCTTACTCAATTCTCGAACAAGAAGCAGAATGTAGGGAATGGAATGTCTTAACACTAGATTCTCTCCGTTTTTCTATACGGAAAATTCGTGAAACTGCTGTATCAAATAAAAATGTAAACCTTTTATCATGATATCACGATATAGATATATCTAATTTCACTGAAGTTCAACAAAATTAATTTATCAAAAAGTGCTATTTGTATATATAATTAATTTTTTATTATAGCACAACAATTATTAAGTAATAAGAATAAAGATTAATCTTATGGTTTCCTCTTAAATATATACAAAACAACTGTTTACTTTAAACGTTCTATCAAATAACGGCGTAGTACCCACGTTTCATTAAAACACAATCAATCATCTCTTATGTATGATTGAAGACTTCCGTGGCGTCTTTGGCGATCGTATCCTATACCTAAAGCATGTATATATATACATTAGTACAAAAGTAGCTGCATTCAATTTTTCTACATGACAATGACTAATATTGTAAAGGCTATTGTTACTAAGTTGTAGATAACATATCCTTCTAGGACTTCTTTAAGTAAATTTTAAACTTTAAGTTAACTGATATAATGTAAATATATATGCATATATAATGTTCATTTACTTTAATACTTTAAAAATTATAAAAACGACCTTTGCCTACATTGGTGAGACGACGAAACCTCAGGCA
This sequence comes from Dione juno, assembly GCA_037127375.1. Classification (NCBI taxonomy): domain Eukaryota; kingdom Metazoa; phylum Arthropoda; class Insecta; order Lepidoptera; family Nymphalidae; genus Dione; species Dione juno. Next base: position 2,994,190 of record JAXRJS010000042.1, on the reverse strand, counting down.
TGGCTGCACGTTTTGCCGCACATATCTAATGCAGTGCTAGCACCGACTCTGTTATACGCGAAACGTGGGTATTACAGAAGAATGAGATAATAACGAATGCTGTAAAGATGTGATCTCTTCACACGAATCCGCATAGAAATTTTATACGAAATGAGTTCACCTGACTGAATTCGCTAAGGTTCGGTTGATCTTCGTGAACATAGTATTGAGGTAGACTCCTGGATGGCCTGAACGAAAGATTTTGCGAAAGCTTTCTTCAACTCATTCGAGCTTTTCTCTATTTACAACAAATACAAAGTAGAACAAAACGGATCATTAATATTAAAATCGCTCATGATTAATTAATCAGCTTCGTGTTATTGATGAATGATGTATTATCACAAATATTGTAGACTGGTAGCATTCCTATATTATATACAATTATAAAATTATTTTACCGTTGATATAATGTGCAAAAAATTTTGTGTCGTGAATTTGGTTGTTATTGAATATTCTCGTATTTTTCAGATGAAATTTAGTGTTATGAAAAAAATCAAAACACCTTATTGTGTGAACTGAAAATCAATTTTGATATTAAGTAATGCATCGTTTCCGACTTCACTTATAAAACAATCGAGATCTAAAGGAATCTATCGTGGTCCAGACGGACAGTGGCTCACTGTGGACTTTCAGAGGAATCAATTAATTCCATTTTCTCAATCTGGTAAGACAAAGCGTGGCATTGAATGTTACCACTCAAACTATAGGTGAAAAGTAAAATTGAAAACTTATTGTAAACTGAATAATATAAAGTAGGGAACTTTCCTCTAAAAATGTATATATATGTAGAATCATGGTCAATATTACCATAAAATAAACAAAAAAGCCATACAAAAAGACTATTTACTATAAGTACTTACGTTACACAACAAATAATACGATTGTCTCAGACGACCTCTCTCCACCTTATCAAAGAACTCGAATATTATTCAATTACGAAACCCTTTTATTGTTATGGATTATGGTTTACATACATACACACACATATGTAATGTAATGTCTACTACATTGTCTATGTATGTTTGTGGTTTATGTATCTAGAGGTACTTTGTTTATAATTAATATGTTTATTTTCAATATAATGCCATAAAAAAAATTAATGTGGTAATTTGTAATGTAATAATAGGTCACTTTCAAGTGGGCGAAGCCTCGAGCGGGCAACTAGTTAAATTACAAGTACAAATAAAGTTACAAGTAAAAGTAAAGTATAAGTTGCACAAATACCAACGAAAATAATGCAGCTATATAATAAGATATTATAAAACTAATATTTGGTTAAACTTCCTAATCTCACGAAGTACGGGTACGAATAGAAACATTATTTGTGCCTAAAAAAAATCATTTATGTAACCATTCTTGCTGTAGGCTGTATTATATCACGCTATGAAGACGGAAGACTTTAAGAGCATCTGAGACTCTCTTAGATTGTTCAATTTAACCAAGCGGCCGAAGTTGTAGGTAAAGCAAAAATACCTATATTATAATTAGATGAGGATATAAATCTATAAAAAAGAAACAACTACGTTAGTATCAAAGTACCATTTTAGTTACACTCTTTACTGTCATTTTTAATTTATATTTGGTATCCATCCAAGTAAAAGAGCACGCGAGCTAACAAGAGCGTTTAAGAGCCTACACTTAACAGAACTATGTCAACGTGAAAATTTATTCACAATTTTGATTACAATCAAATATATAGTGATTTCAACAGAACTTTTTGATATGAGATTAAAAAAATTATATATTCTCAATGTCTTAACAAATTTTACTATAATATTATATTTCACTTCCACACTGTGTTCATCATATAACTTTGTAAGCTGAGACACTCTAGTATCAAGAATTAAACTTTGTCATTTATTTCTCTTGTCGGAGATAGATAAAAATAATCGTTCAAATCTATTACATTGAAAGTCATACATGGTCCCACTGCATCACGATGGCGGCGTTATTAACATTAAGCGTTTGTTATGTAGATGAGGTAAAAAAATTGTTTATATGATTTTTTTTTATGGTTCTAATTTGTCATCTTGGGTCTGTTGGCGGTGGTGGTGATTGGCGAGGTTGGTGACGGGCTGGACACTCGATGACTTTAGATCGATTCCCTTTTCGATTGACGGTTCATATCGAAAAATGTTTTCATTGCTGTGTCACCGTCTTCGTTTCCGTCACTACTGGTTTATTATATACCGCATACGCAACACATTCATTCGAGGTAGTCTTGGGGTCCGTGACGTAGCGGATAAGCTCCAAGAGCGTCGCCTGAGATGGTATGGCCATGTTATGCGCCGATCTGAGAACTATGTCGGAAGGAAATGCCTTGACATGTCTGTCCCTGGAGTTAGACCACCCGGACGCCCAAGGAAGGGATGGCTGGATGTCGTGACACAAGACATGAGAGCCAATAGATTGTCCACTGAGGATGTTAAAGACCGTGCAAAGTGGAGTAGGCTTAGTCGGAAGGCAGACCCTGGCAAAAGCCGGGACTAATGCCAAGAAGAAGAAGAAGATATATATATATATATATATATATATATATATATATATATATATATATATATATATATATATATATATATATATATATATATATATATATATATATATATACCGAAACGTAGATAATGGTGTGTTGTATTGATTAAGTAAGCTTAAGCTGTAACTAACTGTACTGTAATATTCTTCATCGTTGAAAATAAATAGATTCAAATAGAATTCGTTTTAAATGTCAAAAGTTATATTTATAGGTCAATCTATAAAATCTATGATTAAAATTGTATCAAAGTTGGGAGTTTGCGAGGCGGCAGTATCCGCGAAAAACTACTGACCTGAAACAAGTCTATTTATAGAAAGGATCAAAATTTACTCCGCACAATAAAATCACGACTCCGTCCGACTCTGCCCACGCTGATGTCCCGAAAATTTCTCCACACGATAACCTAATGTACTTTGCAATTGACCGAATATATTTACCGCAACTAACACGTCCATCGACACGTACAATATATAACACTGTTTGTGTCATTAATTTATGTTTTATATACAATTTTATTTTCAGCCTCACACTCAGTTGTGGACTAAATATCAGAGTAAGCAGCTGTCAAGATATTTTACGCTTTTCGCTAAAATTCAAGGCACTGTCTATTTATTGGCGGAATTCAACGCCATGTTTTGTGTGAATAGAATCGGAAAATGAAAATGATTCATTTACACGAATGGGAATCGAACACCGAACATACCGCCTCTACAGTCAAACGCTGTCACGACGGCCTTAAGGCCTTAGTAATTGATGCCTTAGTACTATACAATTTAACACGTAACGTTCCAAACATGGTGGAAGGAAAAGGTTCTTATTACTAAACTAGTTTCTACGTGTGGCTTCGCCTGCGTGTTCAAATGAAAATAACTAAAAGCAAGAGTATTTATTACAAATGGCATATTTTATGTTCTCGACGTAGCTCCGACCGCATGTACAATAGGTTCCATCGAAACGTTAATATTAACGTGGTGTATTATAGACTAAAAAAGCCTTCTTCGATAAATGGACCGTTCAACATAAAATATATTTTTCAATTCGATTCAGCATTTCAAGATCATATCAAAATATTCTTCTGCTTTATAAGATTAAGTACCTATAGATACCTCATTGAATGCAGGAGTAAAGTAAAGAATGACTCAAAAGCCTTTTCGTCATTTTCAATATAAGCTTGTTATCAGTCCAATATTTATGTAAATCCCGGGTTACGACCGCGCTAATTTAGAGATTCGTAAAATGAATTTCAATGTGGTTTTCCCTATTATGATTTAGGATTTACAAGAAAAGTTAAATTGCTGTTTAGGAGTCACTTAATATTAATAATGTGGTAATAAATAATAGATGCGTCAAATATTAAAAGACCGAAAACGGCTTGGCATATAGAGTTTATTGATCACTTGTTATAATAATGCTGTTGAGGCCATCGTGGTGCAGTAGGCTATTAAACTTAGGAATGCGACTGTTCTGAATATGATTCCTACTCACAGTAATAAATTGTTTTTATATCTCGGTCTGGTAAGATCAAGTATAGAGTTCCGCCAATAAATACACAGTCTCTTATTCGGGCATAAACTGGAGGTTCAACCTACTGTAGTAGTAGTAGTAGTAGTCTTTGCCTAACCTGCTGTACTCAACAGAAAAAGAAAAAAATATATATTTTTCACAAATTACACCTTAAGATTTATTTTTACTTAAGCAGTAATTAAATATGAAATAATATAAAATTTAATTTACAGAAAATGTGTGACTTTTTAATTATAAATAACAACTAAATCGATAATTTGCACTCATTTAATGTATAGTATAGTATATTTAATTTTTAGTATTTGAACCCACTTTTGCTACGTGCATTTAAACTTGTCGCAACATAATGATATAAATAGTCAATATAAATTATAATAAAATAACATTTTTTTGTTTCGTCATCAGCCTCAACTTCTCGAATTAAATGTGTTATATTGTTAAAATATTATATTCTTTCTTTTTTTTATCTTCACGCTGTATCCCACACATAGCAGGGTAGGCAGAGGGAACCGTAGGCAAGAGGAGCCTTGTGAAGACACTCCGTACTCCACTTTCCGTCTTAAGAGGCATTGCATGTTGAGTGGCGGAACTCAACGCCGACTTTACCTTGTTGCCAGAGCGAAGAAAATTAAAATTAATGATTACTCTGAGTGAGAATCGAACCTCTAAATAAATCATTCTTCTATTCTATTAAGTTTAATATTATAAGCAAGGTATTTTGTTAATGTAAAATCGATAGTAGGGTGATGTAAATAATATCGAGCTTCCATATGCCTTCTTTGCTATATATGAGATACAGCGTGATGTTAAAAAAAACTTTGAGTGAAACTGTTGTTCAGTTAAATTTTATATTTTACTTATATATTTTGATCTATCCGTAATTTTCGATTAACAAGAGAATGATAACTGTAATTTAAAAAGAACAACATTATGATAAAACAATAGTCATACTTTCTTTAATTTATATGACGGTATAACAGTTTTGATTTAAATCCGAAAATGTTATTCGAATCATAAATCATAGTACGATGCAGGTAAAACGTGATAGAGGTCTAAATTTACAATACAGAACGTTTGAATGTTATACCAATAATATCGATTTGACCTACTCCTAGTAAAGATGATATGAACGCTAACGCCTCCCTGGAAACGGGCAACACATCGACCAGTGCTATGCCTAACTGCATACTTCTAGGGATGTCGATACTATCTATACTAAAATGTTTTTGTTTTATTTTAAGCTGCCCGCTGTACCCCGCATATAGCACGGTAGGCAGAGGGAACTAGCGTTAAGCCACTCCGTTACCCGCTTTCCATTTGATATCGCATGTTGAGTGGCGTAACTCAACGACGACGTGCTTTGTCAAAAAGTGGATTAGCTTTATCTTCAAAATTAATGTATTTCTTTTAATTTAGTTATACATAGAGAACTTGCCACTATTATACGTTGTATAATCGTGACAAGATCTCTATATATATAATCATTGTTCATGTAAAATAATTAGAATATATTAGTTAAATAAAATAAAATTATTTTATCTAAATAAAAAAGTCGTTATTTTAAAAAATTAAGATTTATTTTTATTTTGACCCATCTTCCGCTTATAGAGTTAAGTAGACAGGATGCTATACCAAGTGACCTACCTGCATCAAATGGCACAATAAAACGCTACTTTGCTTAACCAAATCAAGAGACAAAAGTATATATCTATCTATAAAAATAAGATTAGATTTGAACCTGCAATCAATGCATACAGGCAGACGCGCCGTCAAAATGGCGTTAGCCTCACACACTTAATTACTAACATATACAGACACACACACACTTATATACGTTATATGTATATAATACATGCAATATTATCCTTTGTTTTTGTGTTTATCATATTAAATACGGGCTTCCCTATTTAGAATTACAGCTGTGAAGTGGGCTGCCCTCTGCTCAGCGTGCGACTTAATTAAATTATTTGAATGAATCCGACGCTTCCGCCGCCCCGTAGCAAACCGATGCAGGATATATCAATTGCCGCTTCAAAACAATGTTTCTATTGTTTATACTATCATATACTAATATTAGAACTATTTATCTATAAATTAATTAACTTATATATTTTAAAAATAATTACAAATATAAAAGCAAAAGTCATAGCTAATAGAAAAGTCAAAAGCTAAAAAATATAAGAAAAAAAATATAAAGCAGTAAAGGAAAATTTGTAAACATAAAAATTCTAAGCTCTCACGAAATTCTGAAGATGCATAAAACATATTGACCTTGAACTACAGGTGGCATAATAGCCCATAATAAACGCACGACTCGCTTAATTAGTAAATTTTAACATACATACATAATTATTTGATATGCAAGACGAAGTTGGAGAACTTGGCAATTATATAATGAAAACACAGTTTATGTAGAGTTCACGTACACTCGCGTTTATATGGGATGTTAGAGTTGCAAGAGATGTGTACCCGCCGGCGTCCCAGAGAATACTGAGCTTATACGCGATGGACACCAGAGTTGCTACATGATACGCTTTAAATCTCCCTTTTAAAATTGTATTTTTATTTGTCTGTTTATGTTGATACTTAGTTGTAATTTGAATTCTGTTATTATTATATATTAAATATATAACCTAGAATAAATTTTTCTTATTTAATTTAATTCTAATATTTAATAAGTAATAAGTAAGTAATATTTGTATACTCTATAAATTTCAAATTTTTATCTGACATTACTTTGTATGTAAATATACTAAAATTATGAATAATAAAAACAAATATATAACCTCCATTGTCAAAATAGTGGTATAATTTACTATATCCCATGTAAATTAACATTAATTAAAACGTAAATGTATAAAATTCCTATTAATAACGAAAATAACCATTTCAATAAAATTACCCTAAAAAGTGGTAAATAAACAGTTCGGGTATCATAAAGAGTAGATGATCATTCTCCCGACAACCATTCCCCGGGAACCTTATACATTGACCCGTCACTGTGAAGCTTTGTACATTTCGATTTATTCTTTAACTTCAACGTCCATTGCCAGCTGCGTTCTATGAAAAAAAATTTAAACTAAATTCAACGTGCAATGGATTGTAAATATAAAAATAATTGAGCAAGTAAAATATATGTTAAATGTACTTAGTTTCCGTAGAGCAACACCTCGAAAACGATTAAATAATTGCAGATTCGTGGCCGTAGCTTGGTTTATTCGTAAAATTATAACGATTTCAAGACCTTCAATCGGAGCAAATTTTATTTCAATCCAGTTTTGCTTGTTTCGTTTCGCAAAATATTTTAAATTTTGAAATAAATTTGAAGACTTACTTTGAAAATATCTTAGATAATCAGCAGTACGGCTTGTTATGTCTTAACTATTCATTGACACACACACACATATATATATATATATATATATATATATATATATATATATATATATATATATATATATATATATATATATATATATATATATATATATATATATATATATATATATATATATATATATATAATTTTCTAAAGGGTTATTAATATATTTAATTTATATAACATTGTACAATCTTATACTTACATATAAAACATTGCTTTTGAACTCTCTCGTCTTGTCTCATGGGACATCGCAACTTTAACATATAACTCGGATGTCACATCACTTGGGACATTAAAGTTCACGTCATCACAGAGAATTAATTTAGTTTGACAGACGGACAGACAACAACAACAAAGTAATTCTATGGGCTTTTGAGGTTTTCGGCTTTTTTTAATATTATTAAAATCAATATTTGAGTAATTTACACACTATGTAATGTATATATGTGTATGTCGTCGCAATAACCGTAGACAGGGACCAACTATAACAGCTATAGTTATCGGCTCGACTCTCACTTGAGGATATCCATAAATTATTTCCATTGGACAAATCTCGTAGTACCAAAGCGCGGCGTAGAGCTTTACAAATGGAGAAGGGAATATCTTGACACTAGGTTAGTAGTAAGTCGTCTTTGTGAGCGGACAAAAGCTGTAAGCTGAATGTTATAAAATAAATAACTATTCACATACAAGAGTCCAATAACGAGATTCGAAAGAAGTGAAGTTCTCGTAAATGAAAATCTTTAATCGCCATATTAATCTAGAAACCATTTCCAGCTATAATGATTACTCCGTCTTCCTATTTTGTTTTGTGATAACAGAAGAAAATTCTACCGTCTTATATATAAATAACATTAGGTTAATACGGATAAATTGATGATTGATTATGATGAATGATAAAAATTAGTTTTATTTCTCCTGTTTCTATACTATTCTACACTATTCCATACAATACAAACCTTTACATTTTGAACAGTGACATTGGGGGAGTATGTTGTTATCATATAACAAATGTGAAAACATAAATATACAAATATATAACTACTATTTGTTTGACACACAAGATGATTAAGGATTTGGATAAGTTATATAAGTTATAACGTAATATTCGGAATATAAATTTCGTTTTTAATAGGTACTGGATTTCAGTATGAGAGAGGGCCGCTACAAGCACTAGCTAACTCGAAATTTGAAATTTATCAATTTATCAAGTGTAATTCAAATAAAGATAGAGAAAGAGAACATATTTCTATTTATTCTATATATGTTATATATTATATTCTATATATATTCTATATATTCTATATATTCTATATATTCTATATATTAACATAATATGGGACTTGTAGTTTTGTTTGTTGCTATTTTGGGGCTCAAAAATATTGAAATATTAATTTTTCGCTGAAAGACTTGAACCTTAAACTACTTAGAGCTAAGCGGGACTCGAACATGCACCCTTTGCCTGGTATCTAAGAGGCGCAAGGTGGCATGGAGGAATAAAATTGTATATTTTGTTATATATCTTGAAAATATTTATAGCATTTATTTTAAGCATACAAAACATACAAATTACTTATAAAAAATGTTATTAACATATTCAGCCGAATGTTACTGAAACTTAATTTACCTAATATTATTTTGTATGTACAGGTTATTATCAGGTATATACCTTAGAGAGTATAAAGATTGTTAGCTTCTCCTTAGTATTCATGCGGAGCGACTCGGGTCCCGTCTGAGACACTGAAGAAATTTCTAAATAGATATGAATTTATAACAAGACTAAGCTTGTAGACAACATCACTGTAAATGCGAAGTGCATTTCATAGTAGGTGTGTACTGTAAGTGTCTCGAGAATACACTTGTCTGCTTCATAAAGTTACAAATACTTTTATCAATACGAATATTATATTGATTGGAACAAGTAAAAAAAATCAGTTTTTAATTTAATTTCATTGGATATGAACAGAATAAAGCTGGCATGCAGCGTTTACATATTTCAGAAGACATAATCAATAGGATTACTTTTTAGGGTTCCGTAGCCAAGTGGGAAAAAACGGAATCCTTATAGATTCGTAATGTCTGTCTCTCTGTCTGTCCGTCCGTCCCTATGTTACTGCCACTTTTTTCTGGAACTATAAGAACTAGACTGTTGAAACTGGACAAGTAAATCGCATTAAGGTTTTCACACTAAAATAGAAAAAAAACCTCAACAAATTTTGGGGCTTCCCCATACTTAGAACTGAAACTCAAAAACGTTTTTTTCATCAAACCCATACGTATGGGGTATCCATAGATAGGTCTTTAAAAGTTATATCAATGTTTTAAATATTTTTTTTCTAAACTAAGTAATTTACGCGCCAGACACTTCCAAAGTAGTAAAATGTGTGTTTTGATGCTGTATAACACAATTATCTATAAGTTATAACATATCGGGGATTACAAGTAAATTATGTGAAAGTTAAGTAAGGCATTATGACGCTGTTACGCTGACGCGATGGTACTCGTGGGAATATTAATATTTCGGTATAATATTTTAGTTTAGTTATACAGATTGCGGCCTTGAAATTTAGATAATTTTGTATATATATATATATATATATATATATATATATATATATATATATATATATATATATATATATATATATATATATATATATATATATATATATATATATATATATATATATATATATATATATATATATATATATATATATATATATACATATATATAATACTGGTTAAAATAGACAAACAAAGTGTAGGTTTGGTAACGCCTAAATTTCATTATCATTATCATCACTCCAGGAAAATGAGGCTTAACACTTTTTAACTGCGCTCAATTTTCGTCAAAACAATCAGTGCTTGTAGTCCCTTGAAGAAATCAAACATGCCTGGATATTTGACATATATGATTGACGAATCATAAAAATTAGACACTTGACAGACAAACAACTAAGTGATTCTATAAGGCTTCCATCCTTTTTTTTCAAATACTGAACCCTAAAAACGGAGCTTTCGCTGTTGGTACGAATCTCATAAGTATGTATGAAAATTATACGCGACTTTTGTGACTTTAAATCTTATTCAAACTTATTAAGAAGACAATCTTCCCAATTCCTTATATAAAAAGTGAGTATCTCGTGAAAAAAGTGCACATTTATGTTGGTAGAATTTGGTCGGAAAGTGGAATACGGGGTATATTATCACTAGCTAAAAAATAGAGTTGCCAATAGTCGGAATAATTTGCCACTAGTTCCTTTCACCAAACAAAAAGTTAACCAAATGTTAGTATTAGTTGAAGCTTGTAATCTAATTTCACCTATCTCGAAATGAAATTAGCTTGTTTGTTCAGCATTGACCACCTTTTATATTACGTTCCTGTAGAGCCTGAATAACTTTTATATAAGAAGAATGCTAACAAAACCTCTTTGTCCCATAAATGATTGTAACTGCGTCGTATAATGAATAAATAAATAGTAAGGATCCGGTTGCCCCAAATTAGTAGCAATCTCGTTTGCAGAACAACCATCTGTTTGGGTTTTCTAATGTTTTGTGGATTGTATACAATTACGGTATGCTAGGTGACGTAGGTTTTTCTTTTTGATTTCACGCATCGGATACATTACTTCATTTTAAAATATATTCTATATAAACAACTAAGGTGTGACTTACATATTTAAAATATATAGATGTGGAGCGAAAAGAACTAATTTAATATGATTGATGGATTGTTATTAAATTTATCACGTACATATTTTTTAAATAAAAACAATAAGATATACACAGAGAAAATTTATATACCTATCAAATATATTGCAGAAGGTTGAAAATAAAGAAGGTCGAATATCGAAGTCCAACAAAAAGTTGTTTTTTTCAGCTGCAAGATTTATCCAAAGCGGTGTAGTCAAAATGAACGGAGTGCCAATCGCTTCGGTTCATTCAAGCCCTTATCACCTCGTCCACCGTCATTCAACCTCTATATGCAACCCTACGAAGGGTCCTTAGGCTTTTTACATGAACTTACTCCGTACATCCTTACGTTAGGATAGCATCTCTAATCAGTTATCTTTCTTTCATTTTTCATGAAATATTGATATATTTCGTCTTATTCTTCTTATGAAATATGGATACACCATATTTTACTGCTGTACAAAGCACACTACCAACATTGCATGGCCAAACGCCCATCAACGCAAACAAGACACTATTAATACTATGCCTTTCCACGTATTTGCTATTTTCCAATAAATACTAAATACAAATCTTAAAGATTGCTAGCTAGAATATAAACAGTACCTAATATTAACTCGCGATAACAATTAGATACATTGATGACTATCTCTATATAATATATGCTTTAAATTCCATCTTATAATATTTAATATCTCAATTTGATGTGGGCGATGTACGCAAGTTCCCAAAATATATATATTTGTGTACTGTACGTGACATATCCATTTGTGTGCTCGTAAGGTTTTGATAGAATGAACAATTTTTGAAAATATACTACATGTTTCTGGAATATTGTGACAAATATTAATATATTAAATTTCTATAATTAAACATATTAATTTTAAATATACATATATTAAATTTAAATATTGTGTAAATAGATTTATGAGGAACATTATCGGAGTGATAATGTTCCTTTATTCCTATTACTCAACTTAAGTATCCAATATATACTAAATAAAAAATAAATAAACAAATTCACGTTCTCACATACAGTAGGGTAGGTAGAGGGAAATTAGTGTTAAGACACTCTTTTCCCCACTTTCCACCCAATTTTCGAGATTCAATTTTAAGTGACAGAATTCACCGTAGCGCTTAACAAAAAAGTGAAGTTATTAAATTTTTACCAAATAAAATCAGATCAATATGTACAAAATATGAGAGAATATATGTTAAAAAAATGTGTAGTGTGGCTTGTTATTTAATATTACGCAGTTAATTACGCTTATATGTAACAAAAAGTGATTGCTATTATTTGCAACCACGTGATTTGCATTTCAAATAATATGTTTTTATTGTGATCAAAATTATTGAATTGTACCATTTATAATCTGTGTAGTATATATTGTAACATTTGTTTTATCTGTGACCATTATAAAATACAAATAGGTCTACATTTGTTTACCTATATATAGCATCTTCTATTTGTACCTAACGTATGGTAAATTAATGAGTTAACCTGCCTCGCTCCCTCGTCCTTTGTTTACAGAAAGCCTGCGCCGGTGTGAAATATCGAAATCCTTGTTTATGACAGAAAATATTTTTAAAAATAATGTGACATTCTTTTCTCTTTATTTTTCTTTCTTTTTATTTATTATTATAAAAATAATTAAATGTCAGCAGTATAGATTCAAGTGCATCTATGGTGTCACGTGCATTTATGGTGTCACGTGCATTTATGGTGTCACGTGCATTTATGGTGTCACGTGCATTTATGGTGTCACGTGCATTTATGGTGTCACGTGCATTTATGGTGTCACGTGCATTTATGGTGTCACGTGCATTTATGGTGTCACGTGCATTTATGGTGTCACGTGCATTTATGGTGTCACGTGCATTTATGGTGTCACGTGCATTTATGGTGTCACGTGCATTTATGGTGTCACGTGCATTTATGGTGTCACGTGCATTTATGGTGTCACGTGCATTTATGGTGTCACGTGCATTTATGGTGTCACGTGCATTTATGGTGTCAGTCATGTGCCAGCTACAATGGCTAAACATGAATCATTGCGTAGTATCTGAGATTGATTTCTTATAGTGGGATTTGTCACATATAACGCTTCAAAAGCAATATAATTATGTAAAATTGAAAAATATATTAATTCGCTTCACGCTTTTTTTCACTTATAAAATGGTAACCTAGTGCCTAGTGCTAGCCCAATTTTCGAGATATTACATATGGAGAGGCCAGGAGATTTGTCTTCTTACCAGCGCGGGTAAATGAAATAAATCTATTGTCTAGAGGGAATCGAACCCACGATTACAGTCAGACACTGTGCCGCTACACCACGCTGTCTACTGTAAAGCTAAAATAGAAATCCCATTCTGGATTTTTTTAAACTTGTTTTTTTTTAAAGTATAGTCAATGGAAACATCAACTTCAAGCACTAACTATTGTAAACATTTGCCTATTTAAGCATCCCTTCAAATAAAGTAAATAATAACATCCATAGGACTTAGACAAATAAGTAACTAGATTGGAATAGGATGAAATAAAAGAACTCTTAATGAAACAAATATATTTCATTATGAAATTAATTACCCAACAAATCCATTTTCAACACGTTTTCGAACCATTTTTCAATTATATTAGGAAAATGTGCCTTTAAGTGCCAAATTTTCATTTAACACGCTAAAAAGTATGGTTACTGATTATTGAGATCATAGCAATGTCCAAAAACATATTTATAAAATAAAAATGTGACGGCAACTCGGGTGCCGCCCATCTTATTAGTAACCATAATTTTTAGTAAAAATTTTACGCCTAATGGTAACACTACAACACACACATTTATTGCACATTTAGAAATTTCGTGAAGTGTTTTTGTCTTTTTTTTAATTTTTAGAGATCCAAGACATTTACTATAATTTTGCACATCGATATTACTTGAAATAATATACACAATAGCAATTTTAAGTGACTTAATACATATCCAAAATATCGAACTATATCCTAAGTTTAGTTGATAAATGGACAAGAGATTTTAAAACCAATGGACTGTTCCGTAGATAAAAATTTGACATAGTATTGCCAAATAAAAATCTTAAAATACCTATTAAAAAGTTTGTCGTGTTAAAACTATAAAACAGGACTCTCTGTTTAACAGTAATAATTATCTGAAATATACCAGTAAAAAAAATATATTATATCATATAACAGTATGTATTACGCTAGCGTTGGCTTAAAATTGAGAGATCCACCCACCACGCCTGACACCTTGGATGACAGGGTCGATGTATATACGTCAAAATAATTGTCATAAAACTATCACCGATACATTGTATAATTCAAAACTAATCTTTCACTGTATAGTTTATCTATTCGGTGTCACCCAAAATATTATCGCCAAGTGAAGTGGGTCGATCACTTTTTAATATATATATTAAATTAAAACATTACACAACAAAAACCGTTTTACACTAACTACCAGAAACAAGACTATGAATAAAATTCTTAAGAATCTTGAAGCGTTGAACTTGTACAAAATATTTATTTTCGTTATTTGTATAAGGCCGTAAAACAAGTTAACACATTCACATATTGCGAACATCAACGATGAAATCAAAATTATTAACTAATTAGCATTGCTCGTACATTAAATACGTAATAAATTACAATTAGAGAAACATAAAAAAACAAGCTAAAACCTATTCAACAAAAAACGATTCAGCAAAATATATATAACACGTATGTATGCACTAACGTAGTTCGGGATTTATGTACAATTTTCCAAGAACGTTCCGAACTGTAGTAAACATGAGACACTGGGTTTTCAAGAGCGACCGATACGCCCAAAGGGTTTCTGCTCCTATAAATACTGGAAAACAATCTTATTATTTACCTAAACCAAATTATTGCTGATGATGTTTGTATATAAAAATGTAATGTGATTTCATTTATTAACTATGGAAGCTTTAATAAATAAAAGTCTCTGAAGAACAATTTCTATCACATATCATTACACATTGTAGCACCACGCAGTTAATAGACCCATCTACAATACTCTACACTTACCTCTATTCATCGTTTGTATATGGACATGTATAAAAATGAATAATTTAAGAATCCGTATATAAAACATTCTGTATAAGTTATAAGTGTTTAAAATTAAATATATTCTCTTATTGTTTCATAGACTATTGAGACTGGGATTTGGCTTTTAAAAAATTTCCTTTAAAATGAATATCTATTTATTAAATATACTTATTGACTGCGAAAGATCTGGCCTACTTTACTTCTACCCGAAAATCAGTCTACGTTCGTTCGTTGGCTAGGCTGTGGAGAGACTGTCAGACTGTCAGATTGTCAGCTGTCAGACGTTACGCGGTAACAATTATTAGTAATATCACAATGAAAGCAACCACCACACTGCCATACCGCCATTGCACTTCCGATGACACCCGAATTTGATAGAACTTTAACAATTGTCACTTTGGAATATACAAACATTTTTAATCGAAACATATAGACAATAAAAAGCAATAGGTCAGTAATTGTCTATGAGACCAGTTAGAAATAGTTATAATGTTTACAATTACTTCATTATTGTTAGTGAAAATCTATTTGTAACTAGATCTAGATGGCTGTATGCTCTAAAGTTCACAATATCACAAAAACTGTGATACAAATAGACTTTACTTTTATTTACTTTGTGATGATTGCTTTATGGAAAACTTACGAAACATTCAAAGACTTATTTTCAAATATAATAATTAATAAAAAAGTTTTGTCTATCGTTGTTATTCGATGTAAGTTGCATTTGAAGACACTCAATTTAGTAAAAACCTAGAAAGACGTAGCCACATGACCAAAGGCGAAAATAACCGTATAGAACATGGCTGTACGAAATAACCGAACGCTGATTTGATGATAACTGGACGGACATAATAATATTATGAAAACGATCATATTGTGCGCAGTTTAAATTAACAAACACGTGACTCTTACGCTTAAAATCTGACCAGACGCTTCAAAAACCTCTCACACACCTCAAGTGCTAAAATAAAAACGTTAACTGACAGTGTAAATAATGCCCATCGGCTCACAGTTCGCGGTAAAATTATTACATAAAATTTGCTTATAATCTGTGGCAAAAAACACAGACAAAATAATATCTAGCTCTGAACAATTAAAATGTCTTATGTGGTTTTAGATTTGAACGAAAGATTCACTTAAAATCTAATTTATCACAATTGTCCTGGTTTAGCACATATTTACAAAACGTTTGCTGTGCTCGATATACATATCTTTAGAATCTGATTTTAATAATTAAAAAGTATAAATACAGTAATAAGTTACTAACATGTTATTATAAAGAAGACCACACCAATATTAAAGACTACTACAATTTAAAAAATCACTCAAAGTTACCGCTGTAGACGTTTCTATTATTTCTATAGATTGATTTGTTTGTAAAAGTGGCATTATCCAAAACTATCTGTTCAAGAGTAGTAAAGTGTGGAAGGTCACTTTGAGGGATTTTTCCTTATATAATAAGACACTAATTACACCACAACATCAAGTAACTACGGCTGATATAATTATAAAAAACAGTCAACATCAATTTCGAATGATTAATTTTATATAATATAAATTTTGACATAATGGCGATTATCTTACATTTGAATGTACGTAACATTGTACAATTCAAATTTTCAAAGTAATTTACACGACAAAAATGTATTTTTTTTTAAATTTAGCACGTACCTAATGCCAAATGTTTAATGTATTGCGTTTTAGAGTATTTTGGTAGTAAAAAATAAAAAAATTCAGAGTATTGCTTCTCGTTTTATACTAGAACTTTCTACTACCTAAATATTACTTATAATAATATCCCTCTGCCAAATTCAAAAATATTTTTTAATAAATACATTATTTATTAACTGTATGTATAACAATAAAAAAAAAACATTATTCTTTCAATGTACTATTTTTTGAATAAGAACGAACACACACATTAGGTTCTAATGAACAATATGCTGAAATATTTTATTATGCTATACATATTAATTGAATGAAATAAAAGTAATATTCCAGTATCACTCACTCACTCACTCTTTGATCAATGAGACAATAAAACAGATGGTGGATTATCGTAACTAATGATACAGAATAATTTTCTTATATATGTATATATGAAAAAGATAGCAATGAATTTAAGTACATAAAAATCATACGAGAAAAAACATTCCTCATGTCAATAAATGATATTTTTTCATACATAACATCACTATAATGTGTGCATTCGTACTTATAATTGAAATCATCTTACAATTAAAAAGATAATATATCCATCTCTGTCCTTCCCGTCTACCTGAGGCTTTCCCTCTCCTTCACACACTACTAAAACTAACATCATCGCCACATAAGAAATCTTTTACAAAGACAACAGTACTAACTAAATAAATTATACTATTTACCCTAACTTCAATAATAACGGGTACCAAACAGTTTTTCGTTGCATTGACTATTATCTTACGAAACATGAACAAATATATTTTTAATCTATATATTATAATGAGAGTTTATTGTTACGTTGCGTAACTAATGCCCGACGGATTGATTTCAAAAAATACTGGCCCGCACACTGGAATAACGACTTTTGCCACACAATACATACATACATACATAATATATCCCTATCCATAATTATAATAATATAATTGACGACAGTTTACAGTCAAACGTGACACTTAGAAAGAAATGTTGAAAATAAATTAATTTTAATACACATATGTAAATATAAATACAATGGTCTAAGCTGTATTTTGAATAAAATTAAATATATTTATTTATTATATCTTAAATTAAATAAATGTTGTAAATAATTATAGTAATACAACTTACGTAACATAATCTGTGAACTTCAGTATGAAAATGACAGCTGAAATAAAAGTTTAGATATTTCATGAAATTATTTTTTATACATTACAAATATAAAAGATAGAAACAAAACCATGATATATTAAGTTTTATATACACCATGTTCTTTTTATTTAAATAATTATATATAAATGATTGGAACTTTAGCACTGGTGGAGTGTACACGCCAAAAAGAAATGTAAACGAAAAAAATCCGGGACTTCTAGGACGTTTAACATATCATAAAATAATTGCCTAAGAATTTCTATTCAATTCTAATTGTGCAGTTTATATCTATAAAGAAATATCACATTATCGGCAGTTTGTTTGGTCTTATGTTAGAAGAAATTAGCATACTATTGGTAGAACCTTCCAGAGCGGCGGAAAACGCGGGCAAGTATTTTTTTCTAATTGATCATAAATAAAACTTATATTTGCATATATCAGTATGAACCTGCATTATAAACAAATGTGTATATTTTGACAATTACTTTAACTATTCCAAGGTTTACTTTTATGAGGTACATATTTTGGCACAGAGAGACTTCTTACATCTATTATGAATATATAAACTAGACATTTAAAATTACTTTAAATTACATAAAACATTTCGATGTTTTAAAACTTGTTGACTGGTCTTAATCATATTAATCACAGCTTTTTGCATTCTCTTACCTACCTACCGTCAACACTACAATTTTCTAGTTCCCCACCAATGGAATGAAATATCAATCTTATTTTGCGCATTAATTTAAAGGCAACACAATTCAGCTAAATTAAATTAAATCCTTTTAAATTTCAACCTAAATACACTGTTACTTCGACTACTAAATACCCATAAAAAAAACCAAGACTCAATATTAACCAAATTGTATCCTACTCAGACTCTGTTTCAGTTCAAATAATAATCGTTACAATAATTAAACAAAATTTTTAAAAATAAATTATTAATCCGTACCTATAAAGCAGCAGCGTGTAGTGTGACGTACGATAAAGTTATCCGTATATTCCTTAGCATCAATCATTATTACGTTCCATTTATATGTAATAGAATAAATATAGAAAATTATTTATTAAACTATAGATACCACTCCGAAAAAAGTAATATGGTAAAATTCTATAGACCTGCTTAAATATATTCCACAATAAACTTGTAAAGATTCAAAACATTTTAAAAAATATTCCGATTTGCTGTTGTAAAATGACTCGGTCATTAACTATAGAGGTATGAGAAGATTGAAAACAGGACGGCGCAGTCAATCAGCGTGCATTATGTACGTGGGTGGTGAGATGCTTCGACAGGTAGTCGGCCCGAGCGAAGCACTTGCCACACGCCTCGCAGTGGTACGGCCTCTCCCCAGTGTGAATACGCAAGTGACGTGTCAGGTCACTCTTGCCACCGAACGCTCGGCCGCAGAACAAGCACACAAACGGACGCTCGCCAGTGTGCTTCCTGACGTGCAACTTCAGGTTCTCCTTCGACCTGACACATTTACCGCAGAATGGACACGCGAATCGCCTCTCCCTGTCGCGCTGGCGGTCATCGTTTTGCAAAAATCCCAAAATACCGGAGTGTGAGCTGGAGCTTTCAAGTTTGCTGTTCTCACCACGTGATTCACTTTCAGAGCTGTCTGCCATGGAGCTAATACTAGCGAAAGATACAGGAACGCGTTTCCTCTCAGTAGTAACGGAATCTTCTCTTTTAGTTTCGCTTTCGGCGCTAGAATTTTTGCAATCATTGGAATCATCGACTGTAACAATGGAATCTGTGGCTCCATTCGAATCAACGGTACTGTCTTGCTCCCCGTCTATTACTTCTATAGGCGGTGTCCTCACTACATCGGTTCTATTCTTTTTCTTCATAGACAAGTCCATTTCTCCACATTGGCCAATCAAGACTTCATTAGTGCTCGACACTTGGTCTATGCCGTCAGGTGGGTCAGTATTTTTGGTATGAAGTCTTTCGAGTGTATGATTGAGGCGATGTTTTTTGAACGATTTAAGATACCGGAACTGCATGCCGCAGACGTCGCAAGTGAAAAGCTTATCAGCCGGAAGTCTTGCCCTGTGATTTTGCTCTCTATGCTTTACGTAGGCAGACCGATATCTGTAGCTTTGCCCGCACTGTTCACATACAAATGGCTTGTCATCTGTAGAGGCTTGCGACGCGTGCTGTAGGGCGGCATGACGCTCTAGCAACCAAGTAGTGGGAAATGAAGCGAGGCAGACACCGCAACGACGTCTTTCCGTATGGAGCAAGTGTCGGCTTTGGTACGCCATGCAATCATCACTAAGGTACCTGCGAAGACGACACGCCTGTAGCGCCAGCAGGGGCGACCACAGCGGCAGTGCAGTGGGGCTGCTGGGAGCTATCGGGCTGGAAAGACTTGGAGATCCACACGTCATGTCCAAACACATCTGGAAGTGGAGAATTTTAATTATCAATAACTCAATGAAAATTGCGGTTAAAATAGCGCTTACGTACCTTTAAATCTGGTAATGCAATGGACAAGAAATAAAAGATTACTTCAGTAATGATTGTAGAGCTTTTATTTGTCAAAATTGTATTTTTACAGCTATGATATGCTTATATTTGTTTCAAAAGTTACAATGATCAACAGCGATGGTTTTGTTTACTGTTGCATTTTCAATTGACGAAACACCGATTCGATCCTCGACCGTTCTGATATACTGTAATTATATATTAACAAAACCGTACTGCTCTCTGTTACAACATTATGACCTATTATTAAATGTTAAGGCAAAACAGATTTCACTAATCTAAAATGTCAACAATGAAATTTAAATAAAACAGCTTAAGGGAAAAATAATCATTGATGCCTCTATGAAGTAACAACGATTTAAGCTATATAATAATATAAATAAAGTGGGCCTACGTATTTGAACTTGTGCTGATTACAATTAATTTACAGCATAACATACTTAAGCGCCACGCGACTCTGCCGGTCGAACACGACAGGCGACTGAACAGACGTACGTGACAATTCGTATGTGTACATCATGCTTCCAATCACGAAACTTAATCTAAATAAATTATATTAAAAAAAAATCATATCAATTAAAACAAGTTGTACCAATATATAATAATCAATATACCTACAGGAACTTAGAAAAATTGCAATATAAGTTATATATTTATGTATGCCACTTAAAATAGTAACATAATCACAAATAACCAGTGATTGCTTGCCGCGGCCCAAACTGGTCGATGAAACTTAACAGTATTATCTAAGACTATACAAATAAACTATTGTCCTAGTATTGGTCATTAAAATAATTTTGCACTGGGTAAACTTTAACGGTATAAACATCACAAGATTGGAATGCGCTAACTACGGAGGTGTGTTCTCGTTCTTGTACTCGTCGTGACCGAACCACGGTTGTACGAGCATGCATCGAACTGTATCTTATTAAGAATAAACATGTAAATACATATATAATAAATTCATGACAAACAAACTTCTGACAATTTAAAATTAATAATAACAGGTTTTTTAACCAAATATATTTAAAAATATAAGAAGGTTGTAAACTTTTTTATTGAATGAGAAAAATCTAACAATCTCCGTATGGTGCCTACTTTAAATTTAATTAACATTACACATCTGGCAACATTGCTTGTCACTTTGACATTGACGTTTTATGTAATATACATGTTTTGCATAAAACTTCAACGTCAAAGTGACAAGCAACGTTGTAAAATGATAACGCCAAAATAACAATAACTTAACTACAGTTCGATTGAATGGTCGTTCCGAACCGCGACCGAGCTTAGATCCTGGCAATTGTTAAACTGAATCACCTGTCGTTGCAAGTCACATATCATAACGCAACTTACAATTTTCACCATAAAATACACATATTTGTCTATAATTCATTCCCTACATAAACTATGTATATTTCGTGATTTGCAGCCTTTATATAAGTCTTATATAGGCAAGAGGCACTCTAAATATAAAACTGTGGTCACAATATATAAAAATGAATCTAAGTTGTAACTATTCAAACGTTTTAAATAACTCGTGCTATTCTCGACTTATATGCTCGATAGGTACTCAGAGAAAATATATCTACATAAATTTTACATAAATATTTTGTAATATATAACTATTTTATTTTATTTGTGCTAACGGCGTGTGCATTTCGCAGGGACGTGGCAACAACTGGCGAATGTTAAAATTTGAATAACTGCACTTAGGGGCCATATAATAAATACTATTGTACGTAACAACAACCACGCCTATATACATGTCAATACATAGAAATATGTATATTTATAATAATAATATTTCATTAATAAATAGTATCTCTGAAAGTTAGGAAACAAAAATAGCATTTAAACAGCATTCAGTTCTATTATAAAAACTATTTCGATAAAAAATCGTACTTTGTTCATTCGCATCATTACTAACCATTTAATTATTGCTATTAATTTATAATGTAAATTGTAAATATTCAATCTTTCTTAAAACAAGAAGAGGAACATTAATCAAAGTTACAGTATTGCTATGTTTGGTAACGTTCGACTCCGAAAAATAAGATGAGTGCAGCTTTTCAAATAGCAACATTAGTGTTTCTAATTTTTTTTTTTTACCGTTTTACTCCTTTTCAACCATTTCTAACTCCGGAAAGTAGCGCATCTACCAATCTATATTCTAATTATGCATTTACATATATGTGCCTTTATCAGCAAAACAAAAAAAAATCACAGCGATAAAATCCATGTTATAATCTATAGAAATGTACCATATTAAAATCACGTCTACACAAACAATATGTACCAAAGAGGATCAATTGAATTTTACTATCTGTGAAATTCTTGAGAACAAAACTTTTGTTTAAAACATGAATATATATAATCTGTTGTCTTGTCAAATATAAGCTAGAACATCCACACGAATGGAATGTTTACTTTGTTAGTATTTTAAATGACCATCAAAACACACGGTTCTCATGAAATTAATTTCACAAATACTGCACAATTCATGCTTAATATACATTTTTCTCGGCTCCCATAAAGCCTATCTACGTACACTATTATGACAATTTCTTCCAGTACGCCACAATACATAGAAAGATTTAGATTCATCTTGGAATGCTACGGTACCCGAAGTTTAAAGTATGTATCTATACTTTAATTTATTCTACTTTAATCTTGCCAAAAAGTTAAAATATACTATTAGAACTTTAACTATAAACAGTTAAAAGCGTGTTCTAATTGTTAATGAAATAATAACAGGTATGCGAACTACTTTGCTATGAAGTTGAATAAAAATTTTATCTTTGTACAAATAAAAATATGGTCTGAGTAGTTATTTAAAAAGTGTCAGATCTAGCCAAATATCAATAGTCCAGCTTATCGACATTATAATGATTATCGAAAAAAAAATGTAAGCCTTAAACGCCTATGGTATAGAAAATACTAAATCTAAGAGCAATGAGATCTACTAAGGGTCGTTTTTGACAAAACCATAATTCCCCACAATTTCGATATGATACATTTTACAAACCTCACTACAGGTACAGATAATAAATGTTACGATACGTATGTATATAAATAAACATGACTGGCTTTAATGACATTCTTATCATGTCCGTTTAATAGTCTTCAATTATATAGATATAATATATTAATTTAAATTAAATATGATATATAAATTATGTTTTGTCTTTTTTGACATCAATGTTGGAAATGTCAACTTTCGCTTGTTATTCTGAGATCGAATTTAACTCCCAGATGTAATACCTTACTTGTATATCACAGACCTTTTCCTAAAATACCATAATACTTTGAATCGTTAATCGAATATTAATATAGAAATAATATTTCTATATCTCATTTTAAAACGCCTTATAATTGAAATCAGTATATTTTACACTAGAATATAATTTTTTTAAATCAATTGTCGTAATTTAGTCCCGATTCGTAAAATGATATGCACGATCCTCTATTTACGCAACGAATGTTTGCCTAAAAACTATTCTACAATTAAAATTTTATTCTTAAACCCGAGTACCGTCAGCATTAAAAGATTAAACTTAATATAAAATAAGAAATTAATCAGTCGTCCAAACATATTCTATGCTTAGCGCGGCAGAACGCAATGTTTATTGATGAAGATAGTTAGTTAGGCAAAAATAAACTCTATATGTTTACTATAAAGCACATTTCAGAAGTTACGATGTGCCGCGCCCAAGCCACCATTGAATCAAGAACAAATCAAAGCTTTAGTAATTTTCGGGTGTGACGTCATGACAGTTCGTGTACATACATAGTTGCGACAAAAAGATTCATTCATAATGAAAATTGTCGTCCCAAATATGTATCAATAAACTAAAACATCTATCTGTGAAATGAACGTTTATAATTCATAAAATATCCCTGTATTTGACTCTGTTTAATTTCTTGAACACAGCAATTGTGAGATGAGTTTCAAATGCTTTCCTTTTTTTTATAAAACGTTGAATATTTATATTTTATGTTTATATAGCATTTGAAACATCGTATAAAAATAAGAATGAGACACAGTTAATCTGTATGAAAATAGATAAAACTTTACTACGTGCGGTCGCTATGCCTCTTATGCCCGCGGACTTAATCGACAAGAAAAAAAACGAACAAAAAGCTAAAATTAATACTACTAACAATGTTTTATTGAAAAAAAAAATGTATATACCGGTTTTTTGTCTGTCTGTACATTTCAGTGTTACATGACGTTAAATTATACAATATGTGTGTATGTAGCTAGTAGGTCAAAGAGGCATAACATTCTGGTCGAACTGAATCGGATCTTAAAGCTTTGATTCCCATGATCACAAACCCCCATTATAATCAGCTACTGAAGCATTACTCTAATAAATTTCCTAAAAATCCGATATTAGGTATCAAACTATATGTATTTACATTTTATATGTCGTAATATTGCTTTTGAATTACCTCGGGGAGCGTGCGTCGTTTATTTCAAATGTTAAAAGTCACTAAAAACATCTAATTTTTACATACAAATTATGAGTGCATTGAGTAAACTCTAATGATTGTAAGCACTCAAGTTTATCATTGATCTGGTTAACAACTCATTTTTTCGCTATATATAAGTAAATCTCGAAACGTAGCATCTAACTTAATATATACTTAGTGTTCTTTAAAATTAAAATGTTACAGCCCTAAAACGAAAAGCAAAGCAAACGAGATCTATATCTTAATTATAATTTTGAAAAAGTTTTACTTTCTATTATCTTTGGCTATGCCAATTAAGGGTAGCTAATAAAATTAGTCATTAGTTATAATATGAAGCACCTAAGAATGAAAGAAGAAAGCAAATTAAATATAAAAACGCGTACGAAAAAAAAAAGAAAATTTGTGAATCAATTATCTAAGTGAAATATCAAATATTTATATCATTCAGATCACAGTTGCGGCGTTTAAATCACATTCTTAACTAATAAACATATTGTCCCATTTGTTCATTCAGTTCACACCATTGACTATCTCAAGCAATAAAATTGAATTTACACTGTCGAATAAATTATTATTAATCAAAAGAGCATATATAACCAATAAACATACTAGGTTCTCAAATAAAATGTGTCCCTTAGAAGGTACAGATAAAAAATATTATTAAAGATCATCTGTCAAAGTCATTTTGACATTTAAGGATAAGATATAATATTCACAATGTAAATTCAATCAAATGACGGCTATTTAATGATTCCACTATAGCCATTCCGTTCATTGATGTGGACTTTCCTCCTCAGTGTCAACTGGGCTCGGTGATAGAAACTTCCTCGCGTACTTTGGATAGTGGGTTTTCTCGTGCGCCTTCAATATTGTAGAACGTGAGAACGTCTTACCGCACAAAACGCAACGAAACGGTCTTTCACCTATAAATAAAATTTGATTAAGCTATTGATACTAGTATTTAATTAAAACAATTCAATTGAATTACTGACAAGCAATATAGTGTGAAAATATTATACCATGTCTTACCTGTATGAACTCTACAATGGTCCTTCATATGATGTCTTAACTTAAACGCCTTCCCGCAGAACTCACATTTAAACGGCCGATCCCCTGTATGTACCGGCAAATGTGCTATCAAAGAAGACACATCGGGAAAACTTTTCCCACAAAATTTGCACAAAACTACATTCCCAGGCTCCACCGGGCCAATATCTAAATCCAGAGGGGTTTCTTCAGTTGGCATCATGTAAGTTGGTTCATTGAATTGCCCAATCATCGGCAACCCCATAGGTCTCGCCAATAGAGCATCACGATATTTTAAAGTATCGAGCGTGTGCGTCGTCAGTATATGCCTTGTTAATTTACTCTGGTGTGGGAACGTCGCTCCGCAATGTATACAAGGATACACCCCCTCGTCAATTCGCCCCCTACCAGCCCCTTCGTACTCCTGCAACCACAAAAAGACCATCAACTTCTTTTTTCTCTTCTTTTCTAGCAAAGACCAAAATGTGTGCAGAATGTCTAATACTACTTTCTAAATTGGAATGCATTTTCTTTATCTATCTAAATAAGAAGTTGACGCTCATTTTTGCCCAAAAAATGTGCAGGAGTGAACCCGGGAGCCGGCTACGCGTAATGCCTTGTTGTATAGCAACGCACGCGCGCACTGAATCGTAAACATATCGTTTGCAAGAATATGGCCAAATTTTAAATAAAAATACTGCCCATAAATATATGAAACAAAATGAATGTATGTAAAAAAAATGATGGCCAACAAAATGAAGGTCAACTTCTTGACAGCAAGGCATAGTACTCGACGTCAAAGTAGCGCAGCACAATAAGCATGCAATTTAATATAAATCAACTTCCACACCAACAATAACTTAAAATATATAGCTTGGTTATCAGAATGCACGCCAGAAGGTTTTTTTCTTCATAAATCAGTTGCAGTCAATGATATTAAGTGAAATAGAATACAAGTGCATTGTAATAATGAAAAAGCATGTTATACCATAAGAATAGATAAATCAATCAAAACCAAGTGCTTATATGGGAATTAAAATGAATATTTTAGAGATTATTCAGGTATTTTAAGAATTTATTCTTCTTTTTTTCAAAGTTATTTCTTTAACAAAATCTCTGAATTGATTTTAATAAGTAAAGCTATAAAACTTATTGTTTCTATTAAATATATTTTTTTAAGTTGATTTCATTTGTGATCCAATTTACTCAAAGCCATATAATTAACATTGGCCATAATAAATTAAAAATGTCTTAGTGAAACAAAAAAGCGAAATGAAAATAGCAATAACCATGCAATTTGTGCAAAAAATATATTATAACATGCATATAATTGAATTAACCTACAAATATAATAGTATTGACAATATTTATTGGGCAAAAATAAAGCAAAATGAAATTTTTCACAGAATTTCCTTCACACTTCTTATACTGGATACATATTTAACATTAAGAATGTTTGTTCTTTTTTTTTTATTTAACTATTGTCTGTAGCCAATAAAAAGCAAATCTATGTGGTGAATTTAAAATAAAATAGTAAACAATCTACCACAACCAAAGATATATTCAGAAAATAGGTAAATTATAAATACCGTTTCATGTTGCAGTCGATACTCTGTAGAAGATTCTCCACTTTTGTCATCATTTCTATCCCAGTCTGCTTCTTTTTTGAGAGACTGAAATGTTTTAAATAAACATGTGAGGACCCAAAACCAAGAGATATTTGAATTTGGACTTAGAAAAAAAAAATTTTGTAAGTGAAAATAAGTTAAGTTACCATTGTGAACGTACTACAAAAATATTTAAACAAAAATATTCATCCTTGTGTCATATTTATCGTTTAAGTTATATTTGCATTGTGTAGTTTTAAACAAAATTACATTACAAAGTTATACTTTCAGTAAAACATTTATACTTATACTTTCCAAATGTATAAATAAATAAATGTAACAAATTAATTCTATTTGTACACAATACATGCAAAATATATATACCTAAATATACTATGACTTACAACTTATTTTTAGTACTATAGACATTAAATGATAAATATTTGTACTTTTGATATGTGTTTTGTATAATGGTTTTATAAAGTTTTATAGAAATGTGTTTACCAACGGTACTTGCTGAACTGGTGGCAGCCCTGAGGGTCCTGCAATAGGTTCATTTCTTGGACTCGATAGAGAAAGAGGATGAGGCAATCCAGGGTGAGAAAGTGTATTTAAAACACTCAGCCTTTGTTCGACGGGCGAGTACCGTGGTCCCAGTCCATGGCTGTTTATGGTCATGTTTATACCTGTAATATAAATTGAATAATTTAAAACAAAAACTTATGAAAATAAATAATTTCTTAATAAGAAGATGTACATACATGAATATTAATTGATGTCTACATTCGTATACATAAACGAATAACATATATATCATTGTCATTGTAAAAATATAATACACATAGAAATATATATTAGCGAAGATCATTTTCATGATAAATCAATTAAAAACAAAATTTCCCGCCGACAGAAAACAAGCAAGTAAATTTCTCTTTTTTAATCTTTTGACAATGACTTTTGACACATGATATATTTTCTAAAGATAAAAAATGAAAATGCTTAAAAACATTATTATGAAACTAAAAGTGACAGCAGAACTCTACAATACTTCTTAAATCTTAAAATCTTAGTGTAAATATTAAAGTTAACATAAAACAATAATGGAATAATATTTGTAACAAAAGGTTAAAAAAATCATTAATGGAAATTTAATATACTTAAAAAGTATATATTTCCTTTACTTGAGCAAATATTATATATTGGTACCCTGGTATACCTGGTCTGTACTGGTATAACAGATTACATGCAATATTATTCTTAACTATATAAATATATCTACAATTTAATACCTAATAAATAGGCGGTGAATACTCGTACATACCCATGTTTTCGTTTGCACCATTTGACCGAAGAGACACTGTATCATCTTCAGGTGACGATGGCCGCATTGGTTCGTCTGGTGGTTCATCTTTAGGTATAGGCGGATGCGTTAATGTCGGTGTTTCAATTGACGTTTCAGGCCTAAATCGTCGGACAGATAATAACGGAGATATTCTTGGAGGTGAAGCTTCTGGCACCTCCCTTTGATCTCGGCTGTCACGTACATCTCTCGGATCTCTTATTTCCCGTAGATCACGAGGTTCTCTGTTATCTTTTATGTCACGTAATTCTCTATGGTCTCGGTGTTCCCGGTGGTCGCGTAGGTCACGAATATCTCTATCTCGCGTTACATCTCGCTCTCTTTCTCTATCACGATCCCTTTCTCTATGTTCTCTCAAATCTCTTGTCTCGCGAGAGTCCCTATGGCTTTCTCTAATATCTTTGCATTCCCTTTCGCGGAGCTCACGGTTATCCTTTACATCTCTGCGTTCGTCCTTATCACGACCGTCTCGTTCATCTAACTTTTCATGTGAATCTATTGGTTCCCTGGTGTCTTGTCGCTGACACTCCTCCATCGGTTCTGGAACGTTTCGCGTGTCGATACCGGCTGCACTGAGTGTAGTCATTTCAGCTAATCCTTTAACCTTAAAAAATCATGGCATAAGTATTTCATCATAGAAGCCCAATTAAAAATTATTTTATGGAACGATTCACATTAACTTTACAAGTTGTTACTGTTTGATGATCAATACAACAGAGTTCAGTACCAAGGTATAAAAAAATAACACATGTTAAACAAATTACATCAATTGTAATATAATAAAACAATAAGAGATATAATTAGATAGACAGATATTATCTAATAATTAATGTCTTTAACAGTATACATTACTTATAGATAAAAAAAATGTATAACAGTTCTCACCTGAAGGCTCTCAGCCGTTTTAAGAAGAGCAGGCAGTTGGCAGTACTGGACGTTAACTTCGCCCTTGTACATGAAGTCGACAAGCGTTCGGAGCTCCTCTAAGCCCACGTCTTTTAAAATTACAATTGGATGACGCGAAGGGTGATCCACAAAAAGCGACCGGAAGTAAGATGAGCACGCAGATAGGACTACCTGTAATTCAAGAAAAAATTGATCAATTATAATTTTATTATATGAACTTTTAATTGTACTAGTGTCGATCATAACCTGCGCAATCTAGCGCAATTGGGATATCTGGGAGTCAGAATCAGTCAATCAGACTTTTGATAATATAATAATTAGCAAAAAATACAAAAAAAGCATAAAATTTGCAAATATAAAAAAAAAAACATTTAACGAATCTAAGAGAATCGTACACATCGAATATCAATCAATACAACATTCAATATAAAATATAACAGGCTGTTTAATAACTAATAACATATTGGTTTTTCCACGATGTACCCATATGACTCACACTACTTGCAAAAAGGCTTAATTTTTTAACGAACGAGAACGACACATAACGGTTATAAAATAACAACTTGGCATTTTGTATATATATATATATATATATATATATATATATATATATATATATATATATATATATATATATATATATATATATATATATATATATATATATATATATATATTCCGCATTTCATCAATTTCATGGTAAATAAATGATGCATGGAAATATTTATATCTATTTTGGAAACAGTAAACGAAAATAGTTTTTATTACCTTGAGTAAAGTTAAATTATGAAATATATTTATAAATAACAATAGCAAACAGTGTTAAATTAAAATATCCATGTATTTCTGGAAACGCGTATGATTTTAACGTATAAAATCTACAACTAACGTCTTTTCTCATGTGTTCTCCACTGATGAAGGCATCTGTGATGCATTTGTGACGTACGTTGTTACCACACGTCTAATAAGTTATAATATTGAGTGGTATATAAACATAAACAGGACCAAACGTATAGTCGTTACATCGTTAACCTCCTACAATATGTTTTTGCTTTATTAATGTTCCGGGCAACTTCAACAATCAGAAAAGACAGTGCATTGATACTCCGTTCTCCAGTTTCAGAAAGATACGTTCACAAAACACGTTGGACTGTCGTATTAGAATAAATTAAAAGCAAATATGCTGTGCTCAATTCTTACTCAAGGCACAATTATAAATGCCACACCACGAAGGATTCATCCCATCATATCAATATTCCTTGCAAAAGCTTTGTTACATATGATTTAATTCTGTAAACCAAGTTATACCTTATGAGCCCGGATGGAGGCACCTTCGGAACAGGCGAGCGTGACGTCCACCAAGCTCTCGTCGTGTAGCAGTTGGCTGAAAACGCCGAGCAAGTTGCTCTGATGATTGTTCCACCTCAGGCAATAGTGCTCACTTCCCATGTCTGAGCTAGCTCCCGCCGCTGTGATATAAAAAACTATAATAAATATATAAGAAAAAAATATATTTTATTACCAAAAGTATTAGGGATTGCTAAATAATGTACGTAATAGTCATCGGTACGTATAGTAATATCCGCACGCACAACCTTTTTCAAGCGGAAAAATCGTAACGTGACAAATTTGAGCCTCGCACTCCATTACCATGGCACTGGAACGTTTTATTGAATGTAATTTGAACTCTACAAATTGTGAACTTAGCAAACAATAGTTAATATCAATCGCTTAATGAATTTCAAAGCTAACGGTCTAATAACATCAAAGTCGAATCACCGGATACGATTTGATAAAGACATCACAATCGCACAAAGGCAACTGTTTGCATTTTTAGCATTTAGATCAAAGAAGGACGCTACATCTATATGCAGGTCGAGATGTTCGTGTGATGTAATAAAATAATACAGGCATTGCCAATTCGTTTTAATTTGAATACTATTATTATATAATCTGGTTACCTGAAAAAGGCATTAGGTCATATATGATATTAAACAACTCGGTGTTTGGGAAAGAAAATTGTACTCGAAAATCGACTAAGAATACAAATTTTTAACATAATTTTAGTAAGATTATATATTTTTAATCTATCACATAGCTTAAAATTCGAAAGTGAAACATACACCAGATAATTAATTCATATTGTATTGCCATCGCATAATGAACTAGGCTTGGTTTAGGTAGCATTTAGTTTAATTTAGTTTAGATATAAAAGGTTATTAGTTTCCCATACCTACAATAATTTGGTATTTAGTAAACTTCCTAGATAGGTCTAAGAAACCTTTAGGTACCTACAAATTGTTGTCGCTTAATAATTTATATTTCACAATTTATTTCTTATTTCTTTACATTTATTGTGAATCTCGTATTTGAAAAGGAATTAGACGAAATATAGATAAAGCATTTCTTTTTCCTTAGATAAGTCCAATACCGCACTTATCTAATTAATATGGGATAAGTTATATCTCCTTTAAAAAATTGAACGGTAGGTATGTAGTAAAAAGAAAAATAAAAGAAAATATATATATATATATATATATATATATATATATATATATATATATATATATATATATATATATATATATATATATATATATATATATATATATATATATATATATATATATATATATATATATATATATATATATATATATATTTAAGATTGGAAGATAGCTCCTTTACTTGTACATGTTTTATTGGACAACAATATTAATTGATGTTTAATTCTCTATATTTACTAGACATTCAGATATAGCGTGACATCAACCAATGAATCTTTACACAATTAATATTATTTAATTAAACCTTGAAGAATAAATTGTTTACCATCATTAAATCAAAGGATTGCGACAATAAAATTTAATACATTTTCGTATCCTTATTCAGTTAACGCAAAACGATGCGTTCGTTTCCACCACAAGTAATTCCGGGAAGTAAGAAAACGGAAGTGGCGAAAAATAAAAAAAAGTTATTTAACAAATTAAACCATTATCAAGTACTCATTCTATAAAATTGATTAATTATTTTAATAGAACTTAAACTATTATTTAAGTCGGAAGATAACTGGTTTAATTCAAAAGGGATTTTTAATTACCGATAAGTTTGTGGACAAATATACAAATGTATATATACCCTTATGAAATTTAACACATATGCTTGAAAGTCTAAATTATACACATTTTTTATCCAAATTCAATAGTATCACATACATACATACATGTTAAACTGACAACTTCCTCTCTTTTCAAGTTTTTAAAAAGAGAATTGTATTTCAGAACGTTATAAAGAAAATGAAAACACCACACCTTTGAAGTGTTAACGAAACAACATTATGAAATATTAGAACTCATATAAATACACCACTTCGCGTAGTGATAGTAATTCAGCTAGATAAACTATCATTTGGCAGCATCGCGGCTCCTAATATTACGTCAACGGCTGGCGTTAGTACGCGTTAGCGGTTCGACTATTCAATAATGTATTTCCGAAAATTCTAAGCATCTTTTAACAATACTGACATGACGGTAGCATCCAGTGAATACATTTGTGCAATCTATTTTTTAAGTATGGAGTGTTAACATAGATGCTGATGATCGTGAAGCACACGATTATACATTAAAAAAAATTCACGATTGCACAAATTCATTATGCACGATTGTATTAAAAAAAATTACAAGACGTCAAATATTTTAATTAGACATAGGTAAAAAATAACAAATAGAACTGTTATAATATAATCCGTTTTACATCGAACAACTTAATATAAGTACACTTAATAAAGGTCCACTTATTGAATATGTAAGATTTTTACTTTGCTAGAAGTGTAGAAAAAGAATGTCAACTATTATTTACATGACATTTAAAATTAAATCGATTAATACATTATTATACTATTTACATTTTAGTATAAACGTAAACTTACGTTTTCTGTTTGAAAGATTGTTGGTTTAATAAATATATATCGTGTTATCGACGCCAAGTCGCTACCAAGACAAGTATTTTTAGGCTCATGTTATAATGCCGGTGTGAAATTCGAACTTACTACCCAAATGTTTATTTATTACTACTGTGCTTAAATGTTTTAACAATCGAAACAATAAAAACGCTCACTTTGGCCGCTATCACTATTGATGTACAACTATTGTGTGTATCAAAACTATACATTTGTTTGAAAAGAATATAAAACACTATAACCAAGTAATGGTATTATTTGTTTACAATTTAATTGTTCATATTGTATAGCATGAGTTACTAAATTTATTATATATATTTTTTAAATATATTATATATTTAATTACAAATAAAGTGTACTTGAGTTTTAGCACTCGAATAGAGCAGTATAGCTATAAATTAAAGCGCGTGTATTCAGTTCTTATCAGCTCAGACCTATTTCCTGCACGAGTAACAACTGATTAATAATGTGCTGTTAGCATGCAAATATCTGGCTAGATTAGGCTACGCATAATGTAACTAAAACACTAAAATATACAAAACTTGATGTACATCCTGGTATAATATAAAAATATGTAAGTATACATTGTAACTTAACTAATATAATATTAATAAAACAATATTTGCAATTTTAAAAGTAATCCAAAAGTAAAGTTTACTGAGAAAAATAGATAAATATTAATGTTGGCTTATTCTCATGTAACATGTGTTTACTCGTATGTAATTCATATACAATATGATATATATGAATATGGAACTAATTATTAAAATTATACAATCAATTATAAAATAAAATGTAAAATAAGCTACGAATGATTATAAATGAATTTTTTTTAATAATATGACGTTATTAAGAAACCCCTATTAAAAAATCATAACACTTGCAAATAAATTCTTAGGCAATTTAATCAAATCAAGTTGCAATCACAGACTTTTTCCCATTAACCTCTAACATCAACATTATTAGATTATATTTAAATAATTTTACATACTGTAGCTATACACTATTCAGTCAATTCATTTAGTTTCCTCAAGTCGTGACCTTCGAAACAGACTAACAAATTAAAATGCAAATAATTTCAGCAATTGCACTAAATATAACGGCGTCTACATAAAAAAAATACCACATTATGAATATTTATCGAGCGATCGATGCTATTTTTATTTTCTGTTAACTAAAACGAAAATTTAAACTTCGCTTTTAAAAAAAAATTCAGGCTATATGATAAAATTTTATTTATCAGCGTAATATCTTTCGCAACTTATAATTTTAACTCTAGTATCTATAAAGAAAGTCGTACAATAAATCTCATCCTTTTGAATATTTCGAATACCGTTTCGCATGCAATAAGCCACAAGTAAGATAAATATAGTCGTGAGTATTAAAATGTATTGTGCGCATGCGTGCGGGCGACGCAGTCAAGATCAAGGACGATTGCGCAAGAGTTGGCTGTCGCACCGTTGCAATGTGATGTCATCGTCTGCCCCCCACCACTCGGAAAGGCCGCGGACGCGGAACGATCTATTTTTACTCCTAAATCTACCTTGCCTGTTCGTTATCTATATTCATTTTGTGATGATTCTAATTAGGTTTTATATTTTATAATATATTGTTTTAATATTTTATTTTATTTTATGTGTTTATTCGTTAAGTTCCATTCGATTTTGTGAGTAGTTACTAATGTATTTTATTATGTATGATTTATTTTAGTGTGGACATCCTTTTCTAAATATTTATTATTAAGTTTATTTCATATTTTTTTTTTACTTTAAGTTAATTTATAAAGTCATAATGTAAGCATACTATGCTATCACACATATCTTCCAAGATCATGCAAAATAGATCTTAAATAAAACATATTTCCTGCTATGCATACGCAACGACCTTGTCATGGGAAATCACCTAGCATTTTTATAATCTACCACGATATTGATAGATACTGTTTGTTGATACTGCAACTACTTAGGCATTAGATTTAAATGGTTCTAACTTGCAACTTTAACCACTTTTTATAGATTCTAACTTTAATTTGGAATATTTTATTATTATATTTATAAAAACCGGTTAAAGTACTATAGGTACGACCAAAATTGTAGCTTTAGTTTTGTAGCAAACTTATATGTAGTTTAGAGTACAAACAATTTTGATTTTATTTGTTTTTGTTTTTTATTTGTTTGATATTTGATGAAGTTTATGGTAAAATAATATACCTGCATATTTCGTTATATTTATTCTACGATTAACGACTACTGATATAATACTGTAGATAATACCTAATATTAAATAATAATTTGTAAGTCTGGACAATTATTTGAAAAGTTAAGAGAGAAGTATTTCTATACATTTACAAAACTGAAAGAAAGCTTTGTATTTCATAAAATAAACATATTAGAAATATGTTAAATAACTAAACTTATAATTTTTAATAGGATTTTTTCATCACACACACATTATATTGCACTTATTTCAAATTTGTAAATGTTTTTAAACACAAAGCTAAATAAAAGTATTCGTCGAACTTACTGTTATCATATGATAGAATATTATATATTGTGTTATATAATATATTTTTATATATATCTTTATAATAATAAAAATAATGAAAAATAAAAGTAGAAAAGGAAATAGAGATCTATCGAGATGTATCTATAGAGAACTATCGAGTTATAAGCTATGTCACAATGTATATATTTCGAAACCAAAAGTGCGTAAAAGTACTATGACGACTATTATGATATATTAAAAAATGATTACATGCAAATATCATTCAATGAACTTATATTTCACATAATTCTATTCTTTGAGCAATTAGTAGTAAGTAGATAAGAAAATCGAGATATATTTTAGACACATATAGTATACGTACATAGTCAATACAATTTGTCTTGTCTTTTTCTTTAGACATATGTAGATAGCTTCCGATTTCGAGACATTACGTGTTGAGTGGTGGAACTCGACGCCGTGATTTGTCTTACCATAGTGGGGAAATTAATATAATTCACTACCACAAGTGGGGATTTAACCCACAATCATCCCACGATCGCCTCATTACAATCTATAAACACAGGAAAGATAGTGTATCAAAATGAAAAACCGATTTCCTTCAGATACAAGTACATGAATGATCACTTGTTATTTAGCGACCTTCGTTGCACAATAGCAGCCGGCATGTACGACGTGTTAAGGATGAGGACATATATACAAACGCGCGTATGCTACGCGTCTATGTGTGATATTATGATTTTCTCATACGTTTTTCAGTTTTTTTACAAATATGTTCGCAGATATGAATTTTGTATATTTCAATTACTGTAACTGGGTTTAAGAGTTAACTTTTACCTATCTTGCCAAATTTCTGCATCTGGCTAAAAGTGATAAGTAAATCAATAAATATCAACTCAACTTTCTCAAATCTCAACTTTTACAGATAAGTCTTAAGTCCGGAGGTGCCCTACAACAGCATTTAAATTGACCTAATATTTACTGTATAAATATTCCGCGTATATAAGATACTATGTTACTACTTTCTGCCTGAATTTGAGACGTTGAATATTTCGTGAAAAATCCCCAACCACCGCTCTTACAGTTACACGGTGTCTCCTAGAGCCATAAATCTCTATAGAGCATGATAATTGAAATTGAACCCGTCACAGTCTTCTTCGGATCAACAGGTCCCAAGAGCAACTCACATAAGTTAGTACACGTTTACAATCTGTTAGTTATTAAATATTTTTTTTATGATTAACATGAGCTAACGTTGTATTACAAAAAGACATGTCGTACTCGTATCTATAGGTAGGTACCTACACGTTGAAGAGAAACAATGTAAACACTGCAAAATGTGATCATGTCTTAAATCATAGAAGATTATTGCAGTATGTGTGCATGTGGTTATAATAATTGTAAAGGCATATTCACATTTATATGGCATTGGTTAAATTTCTTTAAATATTTTTTTCCAAATTTTCACATATGTGTTTCACAACATATGTCGAATGTACCTACCTATACTATCAAATCGATATGTTTGTAAGTAATTTTTCTATCGATTCTAATTCATGGTATACCTAGACTTTTCTATAAGTAATAAGTCTAGAACATATCATCTGTATGAAGTTAGCTTTATTATACACGCGCTGCTGCTCGATGAGTTGCGTGGGGATCAAGGTCGTTTGAAATAACGCACACAACTACTGACTACACTAGTTGTTACGTATCTCTAAGCTTGCCTACCGATACGACGTAACGTCGGCTGGACATCCGGTCGGTCGCACCTAAACAGGATGGACTCCGAAACGCTGAAAGAAATAAGATTTTTGACGAGCAGTAAAGTATTTTGTTATTTAGGCGATTTCTTTTGTCTATTAATTCTATTGAAATATATTAATATTAATAATTCGGGAAGCGCGCCATATTGAAATTAAATACTATGTAATGTTAATATGAAGAAATTATGAATAGGAATAAGCAACACAGTAGCGAAATTGAAAAGTGCCTGAGTGCACTAAAAGAGTCAAATATTGAATTGAGGTCTTCTTGTGAGAATAGTCAATAATTTTTACATTTAATGGAAATTTGAAAACACATTAATTAATTTTTTATTTAATTTTATTGGACACCCCAACGGTATGATATATATATATATATATATATATATATATATATATATATATATATATATATATATATATATATATATATATATATATATATATATATATATATATATATATAGTGGTATGTTAGTCCGTGGTCGTGCGTTATCTGATCACAAGCCGCTGCACAGTATCGACAAAATAAAACATCTTAAAAAACAAAGGTGTCACTTAAATGTCTTGTTACGAGCCTATATCTTGAAAAGCTGAAGAGTGCAGAGTTACGTAGTGGACCTTGACTTGTAAAATGCAGTTCGTAGCAGGGAATCTCTTCTTAAGAGCATTTAGCAATATTTTAAAATAAATTTGAATCGATATCTTGTCACGATTTGATTTTAATTTTTATTCGATATTTTTCAATATTTATTCGAATAATCATTCCAATAAATACAATTCAAATTTACAACTGTCATGTTGAAGTTGAAGTATTTATTACTTTAATTATAACAATTAATTGAACAAATGAAATTTGTGCTCTACTTGTAGACAACTTTCGTCCGAATTGAGATCTCTAGTATTTAATTGCAGACCAATGTGATGTTAGTTACATTTATTCAACAAGATGTAAATATTGTTAAGATTTAATTGATTTTTATAACATATTTAATTTTGGTTATTAATTAATGGCTTATACCGAATGAACACCAGAGCAATTGAATTTGAACTCGTCACCATCGTTTACTGTTAAAATTCAATAATTTAACTACGCCACTACAATATCTTAAAATTTTTCAAAATTATCAATTCGGTTCACCAAAGTATGAGTTGTTTGTATGTTTTGACGTGTTTTATGTAGAGATTGCTAAATCTATTAACAAACTAAGCTCTGACTGTGAAAAATGAGCAAAGCCATATACTATTATGTATGGAAAAATTATAAAAACCGTAAGATTTAAAAAAAATATTTACATAAAGTAGATAATTAAAATGCATATACATAATATGTATTTGACGGCAGCATTACATCTGGTGACCCATCCAGGGCTGACTTGGGTCAACGCTGCAATTGCGTAATCGATCGACATACGCTGCAGCAACTAGGTCACTACCTCTGCAAATTTCAACTGTCTGAACTTTTAAAAGTTATTATCCAACCTTGCTAAGAAGAAAATTTTGTTTGGCTCGAATGTATATTTGTATGTACATATGTGTAAGTATATCTAGTGAATAGGAAACAATAATAAGAGTGAATACGACTCGTTGAGTATGAAAAATCTATATTATTTAAAAAAAGAATAAAGGCAAGATAGTTAACCTTTAACAACATTGTCTTTTTTATTTCTTATATAGTCTTAAAGTGTAAGTAGGTTAAATTTTTTTATCATTACATAAGATTTGTACTGCTAATCGTTTTTGCATTTTTTTAATAGCTAGTCTACTTATAAAACTCTACTGTTACTAAATGTCTAACAGATAATGCTAAGTCGCAACTACGCAGCATAGAAAACTGACAACCATTAGTAACCCTAAAATGTGTAAAAAAAAATTCTCGAAACTTCTACAAGAACGGGAAAAAACGAGATCTTTGGTTTTAAAAACCACGTAAAAGAAGTCACAAGCTACACCTAGCTATTAAAGAAGCGAATATTCATTAACCGCATTTAGTTACAAACTTCACGATGGTCTAATTTTTTTATTTTATTTTTTGCGTTATTAATAAAGCAGTCACATCAAAGCGGAATGAATACGCAATGCATTTTCTATATGCAAATATGAAACACGAATGCAACATGTTATACAAAAAAATATATAAATTTGTATATATATCACACTTTTATACATTAAGTATCAATAAATAAAAGGAAGTTAGCGTATGCATAGTTTAGCATTAAAAATAAGTATTGTTCTAATATAATTAATGCTAGAATAGATTTTAACCAAGCAATTAGGAAATACGTTTCACTAATTAAAAAAAATCAACCGTTATTTCGTGGGAAACAACTTTTTCAAAATAAGAACAATAATTACTCTTTATTCCTTTTAAAACGTAAGATTTAATTAAGGCTACGTAAAATTATGGTTAAACTAAACGTGATGTTTGTTCTGACAGATTTTTATTATTTTCACAATCGTTTTATTATATAAATACTGTAATTCAATATCCTGTACCTAATATCTACGGTATCTATTTTTTTGCTTGAATTTCAATATCAAAATATATAAAATATAAAAAAACGAGGCGGAAATCTTAATAATAATAATCAATTTAAGTTCATTACAAGAACAAACCGGTCACTAAACAAAAGATCATAAATTTTTGCATTAGTCATACATGTATTAGGAAATACTTATATAAAAAAAATCTTTTAAAATAAATGTAAAATTTTATAAAATTGCGTAGAATTTGTATAACAAAAAATCAGACAAATACGAAATAAAGGAAGGAGCGTGTAAATATTTGTGAAATAAATCGACATAGTAAACAGTATAAAAGACTGTCGTGTAACACCCAAGATTTCTAACATGCGCGTGCGCAAAGTATTATAAAGTACTTTCGACATTATCTTGAGTATTTATTAATAAACTAAATATTATTAACAATCGGCATTTGAAGTGGCAAAAATTACTGCTATGTTGCCGCCAAATTAATTGTATTTTTTCATCTACTCATTTTAAGTGTTAATCCACACTAGGGTTAGAAAAAATACTTAAAGAAAACACATAAAATTTATAACGCAGCGGGATTTGAAGGGATGGAGGAAAGACGCATGGTTTAGTGGTCATAGCGTTGGACGGTTTTCATGAGGCGCGGGTTCAGATCCTACTGCGTTCAAATTTTTATGTGTTTTCTTTAAGTATTTTTCTTAAAAAGCGTGAAGCTGAAAAAGAATATTCTAGGACAAAACTGTACATCCATCGTTAGTATAAATAGTAAACATAGCGGGTAAGCCACAGTATCCTGCGCCTACGCAGAATTTTTGCACGATACACTTTCTATCGTCGTCTAACATCGACGCAATAAATTCACTATTATAGTCCGGAAAGCCATGTCACAACTGGGCGTGACAAGTCGAAGCGCTCGATTTATGTTTTATGTTAACAATATCCGACTATAAAATTGATTATCCATTTCATGTTGCTCAAATGTGTATCACATTTTATCATTTGTAACTAGCTGTGAGAATACAAAATGTTTCTTTGAAAAGGCTTTTATATATTACACATTTACCAACACTTTTAGCATTTTGAATAATTTTACTAATTGACTATATATATATATATATATATATATATATATATATATATATATATATATATATATATATATATATATATATATATATATATATATATATATATATATATATATATATATATATATATATATATATATATATATGTTTTACATGACTTTATTTATAACAAATGTATAATACCGTCTATTTTATATTGAATTTGTACAATATAGTTCACCTATTATTAATTTATGAAAACAAAAAAAATACATTTAGTATTGTGTTTGGCCTGTCTTTAAAGTTAATGTAGAATTTTAATTTTAAACACAATAAGTACTAATTGAATTTAAGATAAAGCTATATATTTATACTTTTACCACTTGCATAGGATATATGTAGCGACAGCATCAAATTACGACAGCATGTACTTTAGTTTGTAGTATATTAAATAATTCTTAATAATAACCGGTTTACATAAAAGCAACATTTATTTCATAAAATAAATGTATCAGAGAGCATTCTTGAGGGTTTTGCAGATAAAAATAAATTTATCCACTTTATTCTCTATATTTATCGACACGCGAAAAGTAATATACCAAATATAAAAAAAAATAATTATAGTACATTTAAATTGAAAGATAATATCAAGTTGAATACAAAAATATAATAATTATAAATAAATTATTAAAAGTGTGAAAATAACCAATATGTAATAGCATTTAATATGTTTTTTATAACTCAAAAATAAAATGGGTATACACGTTTGATTACGTTTCTCCTAATGGATGCAATTAAAATAAAATATTGATATGGCTCTCCTTTGCTCCTTTATTATGTAAATTAATAAAAATTATATATATATATATATATATATATATATATATATATATATATATATATATATATATATATATATATATATATATATATATATATATATATATATATATATATATATATGAAATGCATATATGAAATGCATAATTTTAAAACTTTAACATTTTAAACATGTTCAAAAATATGATGAGGCAGATTTATATATATGTATATATATATATATATATATATATATATATATATATATATATATATATATATATATATATATATATATATATATATATATATATTTATATATATATATATATATATATATATATATATATATATATATATATATATATATATATATATATACATATATATATATATATATATATATATATATATATATATATATATATATATATATATATATATATATATATATATATATATATATATATATATATGCATTTCATATTAATCGAATATATAGTACCTAAATTATTTTAAATACTAGTTTTCATTACACCGGGGTCACGCTACACAGATATTTATATTAATTATACGCAAAAACATAATAAAAAATCTAGAATGGGTGCGTTTCATTGAATATTAATTAAGAAAAAAACACTATTACGAAGTATACCTACAGGTTGATATAGACTTTGATTTAAAATATTTAATGGTGTTATCTCTGCCGGTTGTCAACTCCGGCACGATGGCCTCATTTTAGGAGTTCCTTAGCTGAATGGTTAAAAATGAAACTCTTACATATCATATTCACTTTTATTCGAAACTATAGGAACTGCATATTAAATACGGAAACAAAAGGTAGTAAATTATAATTTAAAAAAATTGAAACGATCTATCTAAAAAAGGTAGATTTTAACATGATATTTAGGTTCCTGAAACATTTTTTCTTACAGATAAATGTTTTAAAGTTAGAACAGCAATTTTTTATATATATCTCTTATGTTTCAACACCACATACTTTTGGCGTCCGTGCCTTTATAGTTCTGTCTTTCTCTCTTCTTTTTTGTTAATTATAGTTAGTTGGTGTTATTCGGTGACATGGATTTTTCGGTTTGTATATGAAAAATGTAGCCGTCATATCTGGTTCTTTATTTTTCTTTTTTTCTCTAGAGAATATAATATCAAAACGATTGTCTCTTTAAGAAATTTCCGTTATGATATTATATTCTACTATATCAATTACGGAATTGTCTGGCGATCGAACCTACCGATTGCGTTATCTTCCGCGTGAGACTAGTAGATACATCCTTCGGTACGTCTTGTAGGCAACAAAATGTCCCTCTCCTCTTACTTATAAAAAAATTATGCGATTAAAATATATGCAAATAAATTAATATTAAACGAGATATAGTCGTCTATCAGAAGA
The DNA here is from genome assembly GCA_037127375.1 of Dione juno. NCBI lineage: Eukaryota > Metazoa > Arthropoda > Insecta > Lepidoptera > Nymphalidae > Dione > Dione juno. Next base: position 2,950,215 of record JAXRJS010000042.1, on the reverse strand, counting down.
AAAATCCCAAAACAGCATCCGCCAGCAAACTTAGGTTTATCAATTTTTATACGTTGTACTTCCTGTTCACCTTAATCTAGAAAATGGGTACAGAAACCTCCGTGCACAAGTCTCCTCGCACTTGACCGGATTATTGAAGTCTAATATCTTGGTATCTAGACCTGGAACAGGATACATGGATCAAATCTTTTCCCTCCGATGATCACGGAGAAGTTTTTGGCTATAAACCAAAAAAATTCTGTGCTTTTGTGGACTTGGAGAAGGCGTTTGACAGGGTTGTAAGAAAGAATTTATGAGGGATACTGCCCCAGTACAATGTGAGCGGACCCTTGCTGCAGGCTGTAAAGTCTCTTTATAGAGATCATTCAGCCTGTGTGCGAGTAGGAGCTGGCATGTCGCCCTGCTTTGGCATCCAATCAGGTGTCAAACAGGGATGCGCCATGTCAGCGATATTTTTTTATTCGGTCATATATATGAAAAAGGTCAAACGATTATTTACTAAAGCTACCATGCAAATATACACATCGTTTTAGTAGAACTGTGCTTATACGCGCAAAGAATATTAAAAAAAAAATGTAACAGTAATATAATAACTAATTAGAAAACTCAGTATTCTTTAAGTATATTATTAATTAAGTAAATAGTTATCTAAAATATGTGACACAATTAACATAAATATTTAATTGGATACAAAAAATATATATTTGAAATAACTTTTTATAGGTAGCTAAGACTTTGAAGAATTGCCTTAAACAAGCCTATAAAAACAATTAAACCGGTTTAAAAAGAATCTAAGTATTTCTTATTTTTATGTAGATATATATTTAATGTAGATATTTATTTAGAAAATATTGATGTTTAAAAGATGTAAACAGTTTTTTTTAAGTATAATAAAGATTATAATCATAGCATGAGTAAATATATTTGCTGAAATATATCAATATATTGAAATAAAAACTTTTTTTTCCATTTGTATGGTTTGTTGTTGTTATTTATACTAAATTAATAAGTATAAATAACGATGAAAAAAAAACGATAACGAACATTCTGCACTTATCTTCGCAAACTTTTAATTGATTGATTCAAATAAATATATTTTTTTATTAGGTAAAATTATATTCTCTTTTTAAACTTGACCATAAAATAGAAATAAATGCAAATGTATTTAAACATCTCTCTTTGAGGACATTGTGGCACAATAATACGCAAACGTTATAAACGCGACATTTATGTCTTTGTTTTTGGTGGAAAGTGGAGAACCGAAGCCGCATATAGCATACATGATAGGCAGAAGAGCCTAAAAAGACATAAAATATGGAATTTAAAATATTGCGTCATGAGTAGAAAATCAGTTACCACAATCCATATTAATTATACTTGCAAAAATCTATTCTAAGATTAATCCATTATTTCAAATAAAATACCCATTAAAATATAATAAATTATCATAAATCTTTATAAATCAACAGAAAAAAAAGGTTAAGAAATAAATTGAAATTTTAATCCTAGTTATTTGATTTTATAGGTATCTAGTAGCTAATACCATATCTAGGTTGCAGAGGTCAACTGGCAAAATCTCTTAAAAATTGGCGGCATGCCAAACAAAACCTATTCATCGTCGAAATTGTTGCCAAAAGGTAAAAGAAAGTTAACTCTGTGCAGATAATCTTTTTAAACTATCATAAATATAAGGAATTTCGAAATTGATAAAATGAATTATTGTAATTGTTTGTGTACGTATAAATATAAGTCTACTTTGTAGTCTTTTTTTATTTTATTTTATTAGTATTAATGTGATGTGATGTTAATTTCCAGTATTCACTGACCATCTTTTAGTGGTGATGAAAATCAAGAAATGGGACAAAACAAAAGGATAAAGCTGTTTACACTACAATAAACTGTAAATATTTATAAGTAGGTTCACAAAAAAAAAGGTAAATATTATTGCAGCCCTACCTATTAAATATTATAAAACTTTAAAACTATATACCTAATTCTCATGAGAGGATGCTTATTTGAAAATTTCTTTAGTATGTGGAGACTGCAAGCACTTCGATGCGTCTGATATGACATGAGTAACATGACCTACTTTTTGTGTCTTTAACTTCACGTGGGCGAAAACGTTAAGACTGAAATATACTTTAAAGCTATATATAAGCTAAGATTAATCGTAAAAGGTAAGTTATAATTATAGGATTGTCAAAAATATAAGTAAAATTATAATATATATGATAAAAAAATTGTACAGTTTTATGTTACATATAAATTGTGTTCACAAAACGTGCGATATGTTCTTCTTCTACCTAGCATTATCCCGGCCTATTGCCAGGGTCTGCTTTCCTACTTAATCGCTTAATCGACTCCACTTTGCACGGTCTTGAGCATTCTCAGTGGTTAGTACATTGGCTCTCATGTCCTTTTTTTTTTTTTTTTTTTCGCTAGGAAATGCTTTTACGCAGACCATCCCTGAGTAGGACACTTGTGTCCTACAGAGGAATGGTACTGTGGGACTCTTCGAACCCGACACTACCCACTAAAACCCAGCGGAAACCCTCTCCACCTATATGAGATGCTGCAGGAACGCTTGCGCATGCCACTACAGCATCTCGGTGGGAGGCCCACCTAACGTGGGCCACTATCGCCTTCGGGGAGCCCCAGTGTATCTTCCAGGGCGCCCGCAGCCTCGATGACTTGCGGGAAGATCTTCATGACCTTCCTGCAGTAGCTCCTCTAGGGTTAGGGAAGTTGGAGATGCGCGTACCGCTTTCTCCTACCTCCCGGTCTACGACGGCGGAGTGCGATAACAGATTCACAGAAGGAGATTGCTACAGACCAGTTCCTCTCAGTCTCCAGCATGGCTTCCATCATACTAGACAGTGAGAGATCCCTACCCACTACAGCCATCAAGGCGTGGCGTTGCGGAGCCCAAGCGGGGCATTCAGCCAGAGTGTGATGCGCCGAATCAACGGAGGCATCACACTCGTGGCACGCTGGTGACATCTCCCGACGCACAATCTGATGCAAATATTTGCCAAAGCAACCATGCCCCGTCAATACCTGCATTGGCTCTCATGTCCTGCATCAAGATGTCCAGCCATCGCTCCCTTGGGCGTCCGGAGGTCTTACTCCAGGGACACACATATCAAGGCATTTTCTTCCCACGAAGTTCTTAGACCGGGGCAAAACGTGGCCATATCATCTCAGACAACGCTCTTGGAGCTTATCCGCTGCGTCACGGACCCCAAAACTGCCTCGAATGAATGTGTTGTGTATGCGATCAGCCCGAGCTACGCCACACATCCACCTCAGTATTTTTATCTTCGTGACGTGAGCCTCCTGAGTGTGCCAAGATAGTGCTGACCAACATCCGCTGCCGTATAAAAGAACTGGTCGGATCATGCTCTTGTAAATTAGCCCCTTGAGTTTGGGCGGTATTCTGCGATCGCAGACCACACCAGTGACCTCCCGCCATTTGGCCCAAGTAGCGCTAACCCGGGCATGGATATCGTAGTTGATGCCTCTGGACTCGTACATAATAGTTTCAAAGTACCTGAACTTCTCTGATTTAACGGCTGGCTCAGATCCGATGTGGATGGTGCTCAAGTCCGCGTTCCCGCAAACCATACACTCGGTCTTTGACACATTCAGTTTAAGACCACCATTCTCAAGCGCACCCTTCGAAGCATTCACTTTACACTCCAGCATCAGTCGGCTCTTCAATGAGTACTATGTCGTCGGCATACATCATCAGCCATGAAGGCTGGTCCTGGATGTGAGCCGTGACAGTATCTAGCACTACATTGAACAAAAGTAGACTAAGAGCCGAGCCTTGGTGAACCCCTACTATGATTGGGAAGGGTTTGGTCTCGCCAACAGCGGTCCTGAATATAGAAACAGAGTCGATGTACATGTCTCTGATAATAGCAACATAGAATTCAGGGATCCCTTTGGATCGCAGTGCCCACCAGATACACTGACGTGGGACATAGTCAAAGGCCTTCTGCAGGTCTAAGAATGCCACATGCAGAGCTCTCCTCGTTTCCTTGTATGCCTGCATGAAAGTTTTGAGGGCAAAAATGCCGTCCATAGTGCCTGATTGTGCAATATGGTATAACGAATTTTCTATTAATGAATGTTTCAAGAACAGCCAAAAAATAAACAATGTACATAATTCATAGATACAATTCATATTCACACATACATAATATTACACCTGTTAATAAAGCCTCTAACTATTTAGTACAGTCAAGTCGTGATCTATAAAAGAGATATCGTTTTGTTAATGACTAACATAAAATCTAACGATTTTTCTTTTTCTATTTTAAAATTGTATTTTAATATTGTTGGTAGGTAAAATGGTACGACCGACGTTATATAGTTATTTATAAACTATTCATATTTTAGTTAAGAATTTTGGTTTAAGAGGAATTTTGTGAACTAAATGGTGGCTGATATTCAGTTCTGATGACGTCCGAAATGTTTGTAAAGTATTTTTGAAAGGATCATTCGTATTTGTAGAATAAGGTGTTGTTAAAAAGCATGACGACGCCCCGGAGAGTATGTACGAAGAGTGTAATGACAGTGGACGTGGCGAAAGAAATATGCCCCTCTGGGGATAAAGCGTAAAGATATGTATGTATGTATGCATATGTTGTTAAGATGTTTAATACACACAAATATTCGGATTAAAACCAAGCGGATGAAAAGTTCCAAAAGCATTTGGCTCTACTAAAAGAGAAACTTACTTTGTGTAGTGCAACTACAGCTAACCAATTCATTTTATCATCCCACCCTACTTTAATATCACAACACTATTTAAAAAATTGGCGTGAAAAGAGATAAGTATTCATATTTATAACAAATTTAAAATTTCTCAGAACAAAAGTCAGTTAGAGATATAAAGTAATAAAGCCTTTTTAAACATAAAATTTAAAGCTGGCTTGTGTATTATTTGTATATTAATTTAATATTCGCCAGAATATTAAACTCAATCTCAAAAGACAATTCTGCAAATATAAAAAATATTGATTACATATATATATATATATATATATATATATATATATATATATATATATATATATATATATATATATATATATATATATATATATATATATATATATATATTATATATATATATATATATATATATATATATATATATATATATATATACCACATCACAAATCTACCACAGTACAAAAGTAACAAATTTGGTCACTTTTTAAATGTAGGTATGTAGGTCACTTAAAATGAAACTAAAAAAGGTTTACTTACCGTCTTTCCGCACTTTCATTCGGCTTGTTCTTGTTATAGAAATTATAGTTTAACATCATGGGTATTACCAAAAGACGAGTCAACAAAAAATAATAGTGAAAAACATGAGTTCAATGGCCTTAGTTTCGTTCACTTAATGACTAGTACTTTACTGCATATAATGATGTAAGTAAAGCTTGGGTCAGATTAAGTTCAAAAAAGTGTCAAGACACTCCGTTCCCCACTTTCCACCCAATTTCCGAGACTACGTTGAGTAGGGGATTTTGGGAAAAAGGGAATTTTGTTCATCAAATTAATTTTCAATAGTGGGAATCGAGCCCACTACCGTCACGTTAAAATGTGTTAAATATTAAAAGTATTTTTACAACTTTACTAGATTTTTTCGACCAATTCATATATACGGAAATTATGATAATAAATTATAGTAGGCAGGTAATCTATTGAAAGCACTAGGAATGAAGAGGCTCTTGAAATTGATATAGTAATATCTGTTCATAAAACATATACAATATTTGCTCAATAAGTACCACATATATATATAACAGAACAGACGTACAAAAAGCGAGTACGTGTCATATTCAACTTAAGTTTATATTCATTTTTGAACATTAACGTTTAAATGAAAGAATTAAGAATTTAAAATGTTGTGTACCATAATTTTATTAGCACTATACAAAAGCAAAGAAAGACAAACCTTCAATAGACATCAACGAGCGCTTTCCCTTAATAATAAATTATAATAAGCTATTCAGAATGCCCGGAACATACATTATAAAGTGTTTATTAAACGTATGTATGTGTAAAGTATATTTTTTGTTACCATACATACTTTTTACACGTTATCTTTTTGTAAATTGTATTTGTCATTTTTTTTTATATTAAAGTTACTTTGCTTTAGACAAAATGCAACGTACGGTCAGTAGTACTAATCGCTTAGCATGTTAAATATATTTTTTTTAGCTTCACGCTGTACCCCGCATATTGCAGGGTAGGCAGAGGGAATCTAGCTAATGTTAAGACGGAGTGGAGTGTCTTCCCTCTTTACGCCTTTCGATACATTGCGTGTTGAGTGGCGGAACTCAACACCGAGCTCAGTTTTTTTTTAATAATAAATTTTTCATGCCGTGAAATCAAGTTAACAATTGAAATATTATTATTTTAGGTAGACAAGGAGAACTTAGTGTCAAGAGACTCCGTCCTCGTACTTCAACCTGAATTCTACACGATGCGAGTTGTATGGTGTAATTATATTTTATTACATAATAAAAACTTGGCTCTCTAACCGGACGATGCAGGGAACTAACAGATGTACTCATGAGGCGTCGGGTCCAGTGTGCTTTCCTTCAGGAAACGCGCTGGAAGGGCAATAAGTCTCGTAACATCGGACAGGGTTACCAGCTCATATACACTGGGTCTCCTTCCGGTAAAACTAATGTAGCAGTAGTTTTATCTGAAGAGCTACGGAATGGTCTCCTCGAAGTTGACCGACGCAGTGACCGCCTGATGCGGGTGAAGGTACTGGTTAAGGGGGCTATCGCCAACTTAATCAGTGCATACGCTCCCCAGGCTGGTTGTAACGGGGCCGAAAAGGAGTCATTCTGGGAGCAATATGAAGAGGTTCTACTCGCTATACCATCTACCGAGGTGATCATAGTTGGGGGAGACCTTAACGGTCACGTGGGCAAGGCTGCGGATACGTATGAACGTGTCCACGGTGGTTTTGGTCACGGTCGCCGCAATATAGAGGGCGAAAATATCCTAAGAACCTGTATTACATCTGATCTGGCCATCGTGAATACGTTCTTCCAAAAGAGTCCGCAGCATCTTATTACGTATGCGAGTGGACTCCACTCAACCCAAATAGATTATCTGTTGACCAGGCGGTGTCATGTTGGCAAGGTAACTAACTGTAAAGTCATTCCTGGCGAAAGCCTCACGGCCCAACATCGTCTTCTTGTCATGGATTATGTCGTTACCCCGATAAAGAAATTAGCCGAGACGCGTAAGTCTAAGATCAAGTGGTGGTTGCTGAATGGACCAATGCAGACCGACTTTCTGGCAGAGGTTAACAGTCAAAATTTATCAACTAACACCGAAACTGCTCAGGATGCTTGGGATCGAGCTCAGTCAGCAATCATTACGGCTGGTAAACATGTTCTTGGCGTTTCTAAGGGAGGACGTATTATGAACAGGGAGACATGGTGGTGGAATGACAAGGTACAAGAGGTGATTCATGATAAGAAACGTTTCAACTCTCCTGAAGACAGACTGGAGTACATAGCAGCGAAACGTGCCAGCAAAAGAGCTGTAGCCAGAGCCCGCAGTGAAAGTTTATTACCTCTATATGATAAACTTGAAACTGTGGAGGGGCAGAAGCTCATCTACAAATTGGCACGTGCTCGGGATAAAGCGACGCAAGATATCACAAAATGTCTTTGCGTCAGAGATTCCCAGGGCAAGCTGCTTTGTAGTCATGCTTCTGTGAAGGAGAGGTGGAGAAGTTACTTCTTGGAGCTGCTGAATACTCAGCACCCGGGTAGTATTCCGTCTGAACCACCTCCTAACCTGGGACTTATTGCTCCAATAACCCTTGATGAAACTCGGAATTGTCTTCGACGCATGAAGAACGGCAAGGCGGTGGGACCTGACGATATTCCGATCGAAGCGTGGAAATCATTGGGCTCTCGTGGTGCGCTCGTGCTTACTGACCTTTTTAACCGCATTTTGAACACTGGGACGATGCCACATCAATGGCGGCACAGTTTTATTACCCCTATTTACAAAGGAAGGGGCAGTGTTCAAGATTGCGGTAGTTATAGGGGCATTAAGATTATGAGTCACACCATGAAGCTTTTCGAGCGCGTGATCGCCCTCAGGCTCCGCCGAGAGTGTACTGTCTCTGAGTGTCAATATGGATTTCAGCCAGGATCAGGCACTACGGACGCCATTTTTGCCCTCAGAATTTTGATGGAGGCACACAGGGAAAAGAGGAGAGCTCTGTATGTGGCATTCTTAGACCTGCAGAAGGCCTTTGACTGTGTGCCACGTCAGTGTATCTGGTGGGCACTGCGATCCAAAGGGATCCATGAATCCTATGTTGCTATTATCAGAGACATGTACAACGCCTCTGTTTCTACAGTTACGACCGCTGTTGGCGATACCAAACCCTTCCCAATTACAGTAGGGGCTCACCAAGGCTCAGCTATTAGTCCACTTTTGTTTAATGTAGTGCTAGATACTGTCACGGCTCATATCCAGGACCAGCCTCCATGGCTGATGATGTATGCGCTTGAAATAGTACTCATTGACGAGAACCGACTGATGCTGGAGCGTAAAGTGAATGCCTGGAAGGGTGCGCTTGAGAACGGTGGTCTTAAACTGAATATGTCAAAGACCGAGGACATGGCTTGCGGGAACCCAGACTCGAGCACCATCCACATCGGGCCTGAGCCAGCCGTTAAGTCGGAGAAGTTCAAGTACCTTGGATCCATTGTGCACGAGTCCGGAGGCATCGACTACGATGTCTACGCCTGGGTTAGCGCTGCTTGGGCCAAATGGCGGGAGGTCACTGGTGTGGTCTGCGATCGCAGAATACTGCTCGAGCTCAAGGGGCTGATATACAAGAGCATGATCCCACCAGTTCTTTTATACGGCGGCGAATGTTGGCCAGCATTATCTCGGCACACTCAGGAGCTTCACGTAACGGATATGAAGATGCTGAGGTGGATGTGTGGCGTTACTCGGGCTGACCGCATACGCAACACATTCATTCGAGGTAGTCTTGGGGTCCGTGACGTAGCGGATAAGCTCCAAGAGCGTCGTCTGAGATGGTATGGCCACGTTTTGCGCCGGCCTAAGAACTACGTCAGAAGAAAATGCCTTGATATGTCTGTCCCTGGAGTAAGACCCCCCGGACGCCCAAGGAAGCGATGGCTGGACGTCGTGACGCAGGACATGAGAGCCAATGGACTAACCACTGAGGATGCTCAAGACCGTGCAAAGTGGAGTAGATTAAATAGGAAAGCAGACCCTGGCAATAGGCCGGGATAATGCTAAGATTATCTAAATTATATATATATATATATATATATATATATATATATATATATATATATATATATATATATATATATATATATATATATATATATATATATATATATATATATATATATATATATAATTTAGATAATATGCTGTAATTAATAATTATTATCTCATGAACATATTTAAATTAAATCGTCAACATAATCACAAACATTTTTTTGTGATTAATATTCGTAAATGCAGACGTTACGCTAGACGCCACACGCATGTATTTTGAATATTTTGGTACTTATATAGAACACAAGTTGTTATGTATTTTAAGAGATTTTTAATAGCTTCACGCTATAACCCGCACAAAGACAGAAGGTATTTAATGTTAAGACATTCCGTTAACTACTTTCTACCTTTTGAGATATTCAGAACAATCCATTCTCCCCAAGTGGGAGTTGAACCTACAACCGTCGTGTTGACGGAGTCAGAAGCTATGCCGCAGCAGCACGACGGCCTTTTTCTAGAGTTAAAGATGCAATTACAATTTACTTTAATTTATCTAAATAGATTACAAATACAAATTTATTTTTATATAAAAAATATATATTTTGTTTTTCTTCTATTATAAAATAAGATGGCTTTATTGGACAGAAAAATAAGGTTTTAGTCTTAACAATCTATTTCATGTAACCTCATTAACCCTCGTGACCTATAAGCCGTAATATATTCATATGTTAACACTAGGTCAAATACTCAATTACCTAGAAAATATTTCCGTTAATTAGGTATATCAACTTAATATTAATATACGCTGTATATTACGCTTCTATAATATATCAGTTCTCCTTCTATTATTCTTATTTATAAATTTACAAATCGTTCCGTGTCAAGTTAAAATTTGTAATCATTAGCTAAATTGTCAAGGCTGTATAATAAGCTGTACAATACATTACAAAATGTCTAGCCTTGAGGGGACATAATAATGTTTGTTATATAGACACCTTACTTTTTTTTAATGATATATTATGATATATGTATAGGCGAATGATCAATATATATATATATATATATATATATATATATATATATATATATATATATATATATATATATATATATTGATCATTCGCCGTTGCCGCATATTATGCAAGTATTACAAGTATTACTAACAAGTGGTAACTTAGTACCAATATAAAAATTTTAGAATGAATAAGTATATTAAAAGTATTCTTTGTTTCAAGTCGACATCGAATTAAATCTATAGTAAGCTGCCAGATAAAATTTCTAACTCGCGTATACTTTCAACTTTTTTATTTCACAATCTTTTTTGTTTATAAATACGCTTAAATTATATTTTATATTTATTACTTGAATATTATAATGTAGGTACCTACTCGTTTACTTTTAGTTGTTTTTATAAAAATGTAATGCAATTTCCACGAAATAGATTTTGTAGCACATGTTACGCAGAAGTCGATCTTGATATATAGAAGGCGGAATAATATCTCAAAAAATCACAATTCTCAAAATGGCGCTCCCATATACATGTGTTTATGCTATTGATCTACATATAAAACTGTTTAACAAGTCTAATAAATTAGACACGTCTAAAATTATTATAATTTGAAAGCTGAATTAGTTATGTAAAATTGCTAAATAGAATATTATATAAAATAATTATAAAAAGATATAACGATATCTACACCCACTACACTCAACGAGCATTCAATCTGACATTATAATTGATTTATCAAATTTTTATCAATGCGCTAATTTATCTAGTATAATGCAAGCGTTCAAGGGCAATATATGCGTCCGCGCATAAATGTTCGCGCAACTATTTCTCGTATGTGTGCGTCGAGACACAATCTATTGTGCGTGTATTTTTGCGAGTGTGTATGTGAGCTGTGCGTGTGTGAGTGCCGACGGTTGATTTTTCGATTGCAGATATATAGTTGCTATGCCCAAAATATACGCGGATGAATTTTAAACCAAACTTACGTATACACGTGAATAGATCAAAGCGCACGCACACATGAAACTTAGTTCACACAAACTCACCAAGGATGTCCTGATACCTGAGTGTCTGGACGTGATGTTGTCTAGACGATATATTGTTACATACTGTTCAAAATTTAGTCGTTAATTTTTTGTCTAAGCCTATATGGAAAGATCTAGATATAAGTTTTTTTGCTTGCATATTATGTTATCTTGCCGTTTGTTTGTATAAGTGTTACTTAGTATTAAAAAATAAATTAATAAAATTGTACAATTTAAACTAATAATAATAATAATAATATATGAACACTAATTTCATTACACTTAATAAGCGTCTACCTCTCTACTAACGTGTACACACACATCACATCACAGTCAAATGTACACCACGACGGCGCCGATTTTTGTGTATAAAGAATATATTCATTAAATTATGCGTCTCCTTTAAATGTCCGATGACGTATCATGAAATTTTAGAAACAGGAAGTTTCGAAAACTACTTGTCTCTTAGATTCTCAATGTCATTTGATGCAATAGCAATGACTAACAGTATAAAACACTTTTTTGAAATATAAATATATTATTCAATTTATTCTACTAACAGTACTTAATCACTCGTTATAGTTAAAAATTCTGGGCTTAAGTTTTAAATATATGTTAACATCCTAATAGTGCCGTGGGGCAGTGTGACGGTAAATGGTTGGATGGTTATGAGTTCCAGTTCCACTCTGAGTAAAGAACTATTTACATTTCCCCGCTGTTGTAAGACAGCTGAGTTACTTTATCTAACATTAAATGACAGCAATTCGGGCGGAAAGCGAAAAACGGGGTGTATAACAATATGTTATCAGTGCTTACTCTGCTAAATGTACATTACATACGCGCTATAGTTGTATTTTTAAAAACTCTTATATAATAACTTTCTTAATCAATGTTTTTCTGTACTTTCCATTGGAGCCAAATTAGCAGAACCGAAATGTATATGAAAAAGGAAATTGTCTTCCTAAATTATAATTTGTATTTATGGTGTTTCTATTAAGTTAAAAAATATAACATTCGTATTTTTTTAGTTTATTTTTAACCATGCTCTGTTATGTACTGCTATTGTTTGTAGGCAACTCACAACAAATATTCATGTTTTCCTTCAAATACACGAAGTATTTTTACATTATTAATATAAATATTTTTATTAATTAAACAGCTGCTACGCCCGCAACGTTGTCTACGTGGGAAAGTAAATTAGAAGTTTCAGCTACTTCAATAAAACCGTCATTTTGTAGAAGTTTTGATGTACCAAATTATATAAAACCAACTCTAAATATTTAGTTAAATTTACCATAATACAATGGTCAAAACTGCATTTGAATCGGTTAACCCAATCCTGAGATTCGCGTGCACAAATGCACAGATAAACATTTATAAAATCATTGTTTTAAGCTTACATTTATAAATGCCCCCAATAATGGGGTATTTCTCATGTACAGACAGCGATCAGTTATATATTTATTATATGCATTGATTACTGTAAAAAATTTACTTTATTATCTATTAAAATATATTTTTTTATGAAATTATATAAAATAAACCAGCAGTAATTGTTAAAAGAAATATTATATGTGTTTATTTATTGAATAAAAATAAAATAATTATTTTTTTTTTTCATACAGTTTGAAGTCGCGATAGTGCAGTTTAGTTATATATTCCCACAAATACAACCATACAACAAATATATCCATAAAATGACATTTTCAAGTAGAAGTTATCAAGTTTCTACTATCTAGAACGATTGTTTCTTAATACTTGTTGTAAATTTTTGTTATTATATTATCATAAGTAAAAATATTTTTTCGGTAGCTAAAATATATACTGTATAATGTATATATATGTACATAAATAAGAATTCAATTAAAAAAAAAACGTTTTCACCATAATTAAAAATATAACTTCACAATTAAAAGAAGTGGGATCGTCACAAAAGTAGTGCAGCAAATAGCGGTAGGGGATGACTGGGTCAGTGTTATTCCGGGCACGAGATAGATATGGGACGCTTAATAACTAGAACAAAAGTGAATTATAAATTTTGAAATTTATTTCGTTTAAAGTCATTTTATAGAATATGTATGGAGGTATGTTAACATTACTTGTTTTTTGGTTTTTGTCTTACTTTGAGTTTTATAATATTTCACGTTCATAGAAATATATACTATAAATATAATATTTTATAGTACCTGAGATATCCTTGGTACGCTTTAGGAAGGTTTGTACCTTCCTATATTCTTATTAATTACATAGCTAGTCCTTGTGGACTACCTATTGGTAAGATATATCGTGCTCCACATATCGCTCAATTTCGAGACATTATGTGTTGAGTGGAAATCCGCATGGCATGATGCGTGAATTCACAATAAACTCAAAGGAATTTTATCATCATTATTATATAATAAAAAATCTGACTTATTTGCTTTTGATTTTGAACTTAATGCAATTATTTCAATTTTCATAATATGTAGTTAGTTACCTTATTTTACTGAAAGGCTTGAAGCAACAAATATTATATAAATTACACGTTTACATATGTTGCCAAAAATCATACATTTAGATTATATTACAATCACTAATATAAATGATGAAAATGATATAAAGCCATGGTTTCAAATTTTATACAGAAGAATTTGAGGACGGCTACCAATAGTATCTAAATGATCAGCATGAAACGCTATAGGCTTTGACAGCTTTACTATAGGATGAGAAGCTTAATGCTAAAGAACTTATATGGCTATATAAACTTGGGTTGAACTTACTTGGGTTCAATGATTGAAGTAATTTTTAATTACGATATTTTTTAAAAATTCGCTGAAGAGAGCAGAAAATGGAAAATTACGAGGTACGTACAAATAAAGTACTACAAAATCGCGAGTTGTGTGACAAAATCTAATTTACGCTAAAAATAAAAAGTCGTACCTACAATTATAGTGTGTGTGTATGTATGTATGTATGTATTAACACATTTACATATTTTTTTGCGTAAGTATCTCAAAGTGTTTATACCACAGTTGTGGCGCTCCATGTGTCTTGTAATTATGGGCTTGTTCAAGGTATTTATAATAAAGGATGCCCTGACCTGTTTTGACAATGTGTCATCCAGTATACGATGCGCATGCGCATGATGTAACATTGCAAAATGTAGAAGATTAGAAAAAACTAGACGAAATCTATATATCTTTAGTTACTTTAATTTCTGCATTTGAATATAAGTCTATATTAGTGCTTAAATTATGCAAATATATAGATAAAAATATTCAAAAACTAAACATTTTGTTAATTAAAATATATGTAGTAATGGTCGGATTAAACCGGTAGCCACAAAAAGTGAACAGAAGGCTAGAATTTTATCTAAATAACCTTTGTTTTAATAAGTACACTTCAAAGTCATTACCTACGTTGTTGAAATAGTTATGTGAATAGATTTAAAAAATTTGTCCAGCATTTTTTTTTAAATCTTTATGTGGATTTTAGAATTCTTTGCCTAAAACTTCCTAAGTGAAGGGCGTTCTAATTTGTAAACCGAAACTTATTGTATGTAAAGATGAAAATTAAAAAATAAACGATTTATAGGGTCGTTTAAATTATATTAAGTTTAAGTTTTCTAGCCTCGAACAAAACATTGTAAGTAAAAGAAAAAACAGTAGAAGAATTCAAATCTATTTTTTATTAACGAACCGGTTTTTCATATTAGAATGTTTTTTTTTATAAAATAGAATGTTTTTATAATTATTTTATATTATATGTTAAAGTTGTTCCCATCCATTAAATGTAGAGGCATATTCTTGATAAAAAATCATAAAGATAAAAGATATATCTTAGGAAAACGAATTAAATGTTGTGGAAATAGATTCACACGGGTCATCAACCGACGGACACTTTAAAAGCGAACAGATTAAAGTCTATTTAATTTTTTTATAGACACATTATAGGAATTTATGTTTAAAATTTATACGATTTTCTTACTTTATTTTACACTAAATTACTCGATTTCTTTTATCGAATATCACATTATTTGATCCCGTTACTGACGGTTATGCTTAAGCGCTCTACCACTACGCTATAGTACAATTATCGATATGAAAATGTTTTATTTTGGTAACCAATTGAATTAAGTAAATCAACACAATGGGTGCAGTACAAACTGTACTTGCGGTGAATGTGGGTTTAAGTCTAAGGAATTCTTTAATAAATAACTACATATTCGGAAAGTTTTTTTTTTATTCTGATCCCCAACAGAGAAAATTGATTTTTGAACTCTCTTACTAAATATACATTATGAGATATAATTGAATTTGGAATTTTTATACAGGGTGTACTGTACAAAATTGCATACATTCGTCTTTTTCACTCAACCGTTATCTGATAGGCTATTTATTACACCTGATAACCTTGAAAGATGCTTACTTATCAATAATTTCTTATCCATTTAAAAATGGCCTCACACAAATTCAAATTCTGAACGGTATTATTTATTCGTAATATCTATATGTATCGCTATGTTTGTGTCTGTAAATACGCAAATGTTAATATAGTACAAGTTCAAATCTGTAATTTAAATTATTTTCATATTACGAGTACATTCATAACAAAGAATCAGATATGAGAATCGTGGATTATTTAATTATTTATGTGTTTTCAATATTGTTGTTTTTCCTTTTTTACATAACGGAAAGGTACTACACAAGTACAAATGTACTATTTATTAATATTGACATATTGACAACATATATATATATATATATATATATATATATATATATATATATATATATATATATATATATATATATATATATATATATATATATATATATATATATATGCCTGCTGTTGCACAGTTACATCTTCACATTATAATAATTAATGTTTTGTTGTGTAAGTTTTTAGGTTTATGTTCTAATACCGTAATGTTGATATATACATTATACATATATAATACAAATATAAAAAATATATAATACAAATAAATAAGAACTTTTAATATTAATATTACAATTATATAATTACGTAAACAATGCACCTATTGCTTGTTTAATTTTATTATTAAGTAACTGAAAAAAATACTCGGATATTATAATAATATGATAAAAATTGCCGCCTTATTTCAATTATTGTCTTCGTAATTATTATTATTATTATTTAGAAAAAAAAATGTTATTAATTGACAATTTTTTGCTTATAAAAAGCAATTATTTCATAAATAAAGTGCCTAAGATTCGAGTTTGTGGCCTTCATTACAAAACTACAACATTGATTCGTTTAAAAAAATCTATTGAAATGGCATTTCTTACGATATTGATTTTCTTAATTGCCACAGATAATGTAAAATCGTAATGCTGACTGATACCTATTGTTTTCTAGTTAAGTGAATTAAACTCTTTAGCTTGATTTTGGATGGAAAAGCTTTTAAGCTGGTATCTAAGTTTCTCATAAATAATTTATATATCATTATTAATTTTTATATGTTAATAAAGTTATATGTTA
Organism: Dione juno; assembly: GCA_037127375.1. NCBI lineage: Eukaryota > Metazoa > Arthropoda > Insecta > Lepidoptera > Nymphalidae > Dione > Dione juno. The sequence continues at coordinate 2,933,370 of JAXRJS010000042.1, read as the reverse complement.
ATAATACTTTAATAATAAAAAAGGGGACACAAATACTTAATTTGGAATATTTAGTGTTTGTTAATATACTGTACTTGACACTCCAACTTTATCACTGTTCATTGTTGATTACGAGTGTGAGGTAGGTCAGAAAAAAATGTAATCGGCGCATTTAAATAAATGCCTTTATCTTTAATATACAAACTGATACACGTTTTTTAATGTGTCCAAAGATCGATATACCTGCAGTTTATATATGTAAATACTGATAATATTGAATAAGATTAAAACAGCTATCAGGCGAAATTATGTAAGAAATGTATCATATATTTACACTATCCGAGTTACACCGAGTTACGCATACATAAATACAAATATATAAATTACGCATACATAAATACAAATGTATAAATATAAATTAAACAATTTGTAGTGTTCCGCCACTCAATACAAAGCAATATCTAGAATTCAAGTTGAAAGCGAAAATCAGAGTGTCTTAACACTAATTTCTCTCTGTAAACCTTGCTAAATGAACAAAGCTTTTTTTTATATATAAACCATATTTTTAAGTTAAATATAGAATCTATGAAACCTATTAAGATTACTACACACAAAAGTATATTTAAACAAAAAAAATACACGCAAAATAGTTGTTTTAGTAATAATTTAAAATATAAAATGTATAAAAAATGAAAAAACGAAACCTTTAATGAGACAGTGATAGTGGCGATCGTTCTTACTGAAGGCTCGACCCAGTTCCAAAGAGGCGTTAACGTGTTATTAGTGAAAAGAGGCGATGTGGGTAAAATTTAAAAAAAGAAATAAATTTGAAGATACACTCAATATTCTACTTTAGTAATACTACTATTATTTAACTAGTATTTATAATGTCTGGTTAAATATATATATATATATATATATATATATATATATATATATATATATATATATATATATATATATATATATATATATATATATATATATATATATATATATATATATATATATATATATATATATATATATTTGTTTATCTTAAACACATTTATTACATGTTATTCACAAAGTAAGAAAAAAATATAAACATTTCTGTAGCTAAAAGCTAAAAGTATTCGTTTGGTAATTTATTCAATAATTTAAAAATATAAGTATTATTAGCTTACATATTTTGTTAACATGTATTATACGTTATTCTTTCAAAATAATGAAAACAAACTAGTCTCAAATAAAATCTTTAATATTAAATATACTCGTAAAAAGTTGCAGTTGCAATTTAGTTTTTATAAATATTGTAGGCAACTGACATTTGCAATGCACTTATCACTCAAACAATCTATATATGTAATCTTTTAAAAAATATATTATACAGCCTTCAAATGCCCTCTAACCGCTAAAGTCTAATAAATGTACAATTTACCTATTTTTTACGTTAGGTCTCAGACAAAAATAGCTGGTTTGATTATTTTATAGTTTCCTTAATAATAGTACTTAAATTAAAATTTACTTGCAATTTATTTAAAATTTTACACTTTTATAATGTATCCTTATAGACAAGTTTTTAATTAAAACCAACTACAAGTGTTCCAACTACATTTTTTTATAATACCATATGTTTGTATTGTATATAAGTGCACCAATCAAAGGAGAGCTTCACGACCCTTACTAAAATCTTATGCTGTAACAGAATCGTAACTTCTTTATATACATATATTTCTTATTACATGTGTGTGTTTTAATGTTGTTTCCGTATTTTAGAATTAAAAGCTTAAAGAGGTTAGATAGTATATAAAATTCAGATATAAAATCCAATGTGAAGCTATTATAATATACACTTCATAATAATTTTAACTTAAAAAAATATAGAGTTGTAAAAAGTTTTGGCTAAACAGAGTGCGGGGTTAGGTTCCGCCGCTCGTCACGTCATAGTTTCTCTCTGCCTTCAATGTAAAATGTGACTCTTCTCTCTCTATACGACTTTTTTAAAGTGTCAAGGAATGTTCCAAATATAAAAAAAATATCTACAAAATATGTAAGTACGACCTTGGAAGATTCCTAGCAAGTGCATAACGACGTCATTATATAAAAAAGCATTTTTAAGCTATTCAATATCAAGGAAACAAATTTAAAACATATTATATTAAACTTCATATATATATAATTCTGCTATGAGTTATATTCAAAACATTTGATTCGTACAAAAATGATAAAAAAAAGATTGCGCCGTATTCCGCATAAAGCGCGATGTTATGTGATATTGGAAGTTTAAACAAATTTAAAATATTTAATAAAAATATATATATAGATAGAAATCCACATAATAAATTCTATTTCAATATATGTATATATATATATATATATATATATATATATATATATATATATATATATATATAGAAATCCATATAAATAAATTCTATTTCAATATATGTATATCAAAAAAAATGTGGCATTTTGATGACAATTATATGCTATGAGATATTCTTAATGTGAATGTAAATTTCTAAACTGGAACTCTTGTTCTTCTTTAACTTTTAAATTATAAAAGCTGTACTTTTTAAGTTGAAATTTAGATTATGATTGCCTTATACAAGACAAGTATATATAAGAAAAGTCTTATAGAAGAACAAAGACTTTTCACTAAATCCAAGAGTTCCGATTGAATATTAAAAACATCTATATTGCATTCAATAGTTTAACTTTTTAGACTTATATAAATTTTTTTAAGCAAAAAAATATATTTTTAAGAGATTTATAATTAAAATAATTATCTAAAGAGCATATGCAACAAAAAAGATTAAATAGAGCAAGAATATCTTTAAATAACGAACTGAAATTTATATGCCAATAACAATGACAACTTGAATCTAATATCGATTGCATAAAATGATATCGATGATATTAATCGTATTCATAAAAAATTATAGACTATGTAAAGTGTAGCAGTATCTTTCTTTTGAATTTATTTTATGTCATATTGTAATATGTATAGGTTACTTTATAATACTTCTTTTATATGAAACAGTTTATGGAAAATAAACAACTTTTTATTTGTTTACAATTACAAGGGTTCGTCGCATGAATATATTTAATATTGTAACGCCGCTAAAGACAAGTCACCGTTAGAAACGATAGTTCAGTTCAACTTTAAAGTATATTATTATGCTGTTTATATCAAAAAAAATATAAGCTAAATGTAGAAAATTATTAAGTAAATTAAACAAGTTAGTCTTATATACCAAATATAAAAACAATCAAAAGGCACTCATATTACTTCGTATAATGTAGTTTTATTTTTTTAAAATTATATCTTGATAAACTGTTTATATTGAACTTTAAATAGCATTAAAAACAGAATTAATTACAAATGGTATGTAACTTATACCTGTATACCTTTCAATTGTCTTTGGCGTGTACATGTAGCGAATTGGCTTTATTGAGGCGCATCTGTCTACAAACGTACATTGTAAGTCATGAGGGTAGCGGCTAGACGTTACGCGTCCTTACAGCACGTGAAGTGCACTCTATTATAGGCGTGTAGATGTTTGCTTAATTATTATAAATTATTTAGCAAGGAGAATAAATTTTACCGAAAATTCACTGATTGGAGATTATCACAATATTGAAGGTATTCAAGTTTGTATGTAAATATGTGTATATAATATGAAGCGATTGTAGGAAAATTATATGCACTTGTCTAGTGTCGTCATAAAGCCACTTCACAAGAAACACAATAACTGTTTACGTGAACTTCAATGTTCAAAGGAAAAATATAATATGTAGAGCTCACCAACGTTACCGAGATCTTCGAGTACATTGTTATCAAATTGAGTGGAACTTTGTTACGTTTTCAATAGTATAAATCCGACGGCGACATCGATAACAGTGATGAAGCCGACGGCTCGCGGCAATGAGTCACAAGAGATTTCCCTGCGCGTGGTCGGACGTACCTATAGAATAACGGTTGTCGGAGTGCGCGTACGGCTGAAGTGCGAGGCTGCGCCAGGGCGGCCAGGTCGGCGGGCGGCGGCGGGCGGCGCACTAACACTCACATTCAAATATTCGTCTAACCTTGCTGCGACTCGGCGCACTCCGGGTCCCATCCGACGGGCGCTGCGGCGCGGCGCGGGCGCGGGCGCGGGCGCGCGGCCGCCACCGGCGGTGTGGTCGCGGGGCTGCGGCGCGGCGGCCGCGCTACATGTCACGGTGCGGCGAGCGCGCTGTTCGCGCCGTGGTCACCGACTCGCAGTGGCGTCGCCGTCCTACTGTCTGCCCGACGCGCGCCTTGCACCGCCCCGCTGCACTCCGCCTGCCCCCCACTGCCCCCCACCGCCCCCACGCCGACCCCCTCGTGTCCCCCGCCACCCCCCCGCACCTCTTCCCGCCCCGCCCCGAAGAATTTTCCGCATCGGGTGGGAAAAATCGATTGTGCAGCGAGCCCCGAATAATTTCGGCAAGACGCACGGCGCCCTTGCGTCCTCGGCGTCGCCATCGCCGTCGCCGTCGCCGTCGCTCGCCGCGCGCCCGCGGTCAAGCGCACCGCGCCGAGCCCGCCGGGCTCACCTCCGAGTTTCTCTGGCACTTCACTTTTTAATGTCTATTGTTACAACTTGATCGAACTTCATTTCTAACATCAGTTGCATGAAACTATGTTACTTATTTATTATACCCTAATTTCGGTCCACTAAACTTTACACTAATATTTAAAAAAATGTTACATGTATTTTATCTTTTAATTTTTTTTATTATGTTGAATTATAAACGATTTTAATTACACAACTATGAAATATTTATAAATGAATTGAATAAAATATATATATTTCGTAAAATTTTGAAACAGCACGAGATTTTTTATCTGTTTTGAGACTTGAAACTAATACGACCAGTTCACACTAACTTTGGTGCCGTTACAAAAAAATCTATTTATCGAAAATTTATAATTTTAAGTATCATTAAAATATACTTCTAAATCCTAGCAATATTGATTACATAATAGGTTATTTTGCCTTTATTTCATTAACTACCGTTCTATGTGCTAACTAATTATAATGGAGCAAGCACTTTTCGTTTTCTAGGAACAATAATGCTTAGATGTAATTTACTTGTACTTGAATACAAAGTATAATATATTGTAAAATTTAATAAACTTTATTATATCGTACGTACATTCTTTACTTGTATATTATTATTTGATGATAATTAGGTACTTAAATTTAACGTCGTCGTCGTCGTCGTCGTCTATTGAAGAAATTAGCCCTTTACAGCCCTCTACACTCTACATCTAAGAAAGTCTTTGTGAGGAGGGAACGTTTCTTTGTATTCTATTTTTTTTTATTACAACAAAGACAAAAACCATTTAATTTGATTTTAATTAACTTTTTACCACTTCATGTTATTTATAAGCTTACGTACATATATATATATATATATATATATATATATATATATATATATATATATATATATATATATATATATATATATATATATATAGATATATATATATATATATATATATATATGAGTGTCCTTTTTAATATTCCCTCACGATTATACATCGTTCTAATCTTTAGTGACAAGGCGTAGCTCGCCTACGTAACTGAGCTTTTTTATTTTTGTCTACCGAATTGCGAAGTGAAAGTCGATCGATTGCACGCTGTTTTAGGTAAGTTCAGTAATTAAAAATGTTTTATTTTAATTGCTTGTAATTTTAATTGATTGTATTTAGCTTTTACTCGTAAAATTTTTCGAATTCTTATATTAAGTTGGTTGAGAGCTTCTTTATCTGCCTGTATTCGGGTGTTAATTAAATTAATTTTATTTATTAAACAAATTCATATTTCCAAAAACAACACAACTACAAGTCACCGTTAGTCATAAAAATTTTAACTAAAACAATGGTAATTAGGTTCCAACTCTACTAAAAATACGTTATTCCAGGGTCTTCAACCGAGGACATAAATCCAGTATTTATATATCACTTGTTACGTTTCACTACCTGCCTAACCAAATATAAAAAAAATACCTGAACGAAAAAATAAAAAGATAATGAGTATAAAAATAATCTTAAAAGCATCTATATAATATGTATCAGACATGAGCAATGGTCCACGTCGTCGCGTTTTCTTCTTCGCCAGCCCGCAATTTCTAAAAGATCCATGTAATATACCTTGTTTAAGAATAAAACTAGTGAGCATGCCTTTACCTAAGATTTAAGCATGCTCTATCTTTGAGATTATTAAGATATTTATTTATCTTTGACAAGTTTTCTTATTTAATTAAAATATACTTTGTTTTAATGTATCATTTTGTTTCTAAAAGGGCATTTTCATCATAAATATTATTATTTTTTGGCAGATTGCTGTTTTGTAAGGAGAAGATTATAGCTTTTACCGGTGTCATAAAAATGCGAGAGATAGAGTACACAATTGAAATCGGCAATTACTTAGTCTTAAACTATTATAAACTTTATTATTACTCTATAGTTATGTATCTATGACTACTATATTTTTATTTAATATATTTATCACAAAAACGACTAAAATATTTTTCATATAATTTATTCTGTTAATTATGTGTAGGTATATTACTTTTATTTTAACTTCAATCGGCCTAAAATGTCAAATTAGCTTGCACCAATTCACATTATCGAAGCAAGCAAAACAACGATTCTCAGAATATTACATCAATGTACAGTTGTTTGGTGTTGTGTTTCTATTATAGGTGAATTTATAAAAACATCTCAGTTTCTCAATAACTATTTTTGTGTACTATAGTGAATTTCGTACTTTATTTTTTCATTACAATCTAATATAATATTATTTACTTTACGCTTATAAAGACACAGAATATAAATAATAATGTATGTTATTTATAATAATAATAATAATATTATTTATTTGACACTTATTAAAAAATCCGATCCGCTATAAAATACTCATCGACTACATAACCAATACGTTATAAGTTACCCTAAACTGTGACGCGTCAACAAACCCTTCGTTGGGGTAGGTCAAGGCCCGCCCTAATAAGAACTTTGCCCTCCAAGGTTCATAGTACGTTTGAAGTTTCGGCTTGCGCCTAAGCGTGTCTGTGATCTCCCCGCCGCTATTATTCGTTAATTCGATATGGCTAGACAACCCTGTAGCGCAATGAAATTATTGTTTTTATCCGTTAGATATACTAGGTTCGAATAAGGAAAATGTACTATCATATACATGTGTATGGAAATTTACACATTTGCCATTTTTTTTTGTCTAATTTAGACGTACAATTTTGTTTGATCAAATCGTATAAATTACATACTTATATGAATAATAATGAAAGCTAAGTAGTATGGCTATAATATGTTTAATTAATACTAAGACAGTAATAATTAAATATATAATAAATTACGTCGAAAATATAAATATTTTCATTACTTTCTACTACTACATACACATTATTATTACTAAAAAGTCACACTAATTTTGTGAGATACAAAATAGTAAACTAATATATACAAAAATAATGTTTATTCAAACTAAATATATTTATTTATTTAGATAGTGGAAAAAATTGTCCCGACTGATTGCAATAAACTCAATCTAAGCACTATCAACCTGCCATTGCACTTTAACCATTACGTCAAATGCTTTTTAAGAAACGCTCTCCCTAAAAATTTTTACGCGCACGATAATTTAATGAAAACTCAAATAGTATTAGTAATTTTTTTATAGTATGTATAAAATGTTATATATATTTAAAATGTTATAGAATATTTGTCGAGGATCGTCGTGGTACAGAGTCACAGCGTCTGCTTGTATCACTCCCTTAGTATAAATTGAAGCCACAATAGAGCACAAGCGGTCAAATACGAGTCAACTGCGCCATGATGGCTTTTAATATTTTCAACTACGAGTATATTATGTACATTTATTATATATAATCTTACAGATAATAATTATATCTTGCTTTTTATTATTTTAGTAATTGATGAGTGTCTATATTACTTATTTACATTATGAATATACATATACATATATGTATGACACTTACTGAATATTTTTAAGTCTACAAATTTGTGTTTAGTTGAGAAATGTGAATTTACCTTTAGGGTTGCTCTCTTGGGTTTATTATGATGACAGGTTTTGATGACCAATGCTCTAGCACATAATGCTTTAACACAGTTGCCTAATTTAAAATTTAAACAAGTTTCAATTTTATGGAAAAGAACGCATTCATGTACTTTTTATTTACTTATTTTCCCTAAGCTTTTATCTCAAAAAGATTGACTTTATTTGTATATGTACATTCTTATATTCACTATATGTATATATATATATATATATATATATATATATATATATATATATATATATATATATATATATATATATATATATATATATATATATATAACAACAACACTCATACAACAGTCCATAAGACAAGAAGCTTAGAATCTATCAAATTTGGTCGGAAATCAGTTTGGGTGGCATTCACTCTACTATGAGTATAAAGTCAGCGCGTCGTTTCTTAGAAGAATCAAGACGTGAGACTCGTTTGATATCATGCCTTGTGCAATCTATTCGGACAATGATTGCATTTCATTTTGTCCATTTTGGGTGACAAATGACATTCTTTAAGTATATTGTTACTTAAATATATATATTAGCGTTATATATAGCTATTGTGTGTAAACATTTTGAGATAAATATTATAAAAGCTTATAATTTTAAATTATATACTACTTCAAATTAAAGACATGGAAAACCTTGCGAGAGTAGAAATTATTTAGCATTCCATGTATTTATTGCGTTGCTGGTAAAAGCGCTCAGATTAGTGCCTGGACTTCCAACGTAAAGTTAAAGGGGGTTATGGGATAAAAACTAAGCACACATTTAAAAAAAGCTTCACATGCCATCGTGAGGAGTACGTGGATGCGTGTATACGGAGACAGCATGTACACAGCATGTATACGGCCTTATTTTTCCAGTTCTCTAGTTACTATAAAAGTGTAACAATAATATGCAATTAATATATTTTTAGATAAAAAATAAAACTCAGAAGAAAACCGTATCATACAAAATATGTTATATTATTTTTTCTTTAACATGTAATATAAAATAATGCATTACAGTAGGATGGAAGGGAAGGCCGATATTAAAAAATAAATATTTAGTATCGTATAATTCAAATGATTCGAATCTAAATAGCACTTTCAATATAAAATTTACAGTTGTCACTGGCAATATATTATACAAACGTATTATATGGGTTTTCCATCATATATCTGAAATAGTGATAAAAATATATGTTTTATATTACAGTAAAGAGATATATTGTATATTATTTTCTTTGATCACATACTAGTAGATGCCCACAACTCCTTTCGCGTGAACAATGTTACTAGCATTCACTACTTACTTTTATGAATTAGATCTCATTATTTTCATAGAAAATTTGTAGTTTCCGTTCTTGTGTGTCGTTTTTCTTAAGGGATGGATGTTATATCGACAAATTATTACTTAGTTTTCTAGATCTTTACAATTTTGTTTATATATAGATTTATATAAATATTATTTATGAATTGCTTAAATACATTGTAAATTCTAATAATTATTTCTAAGAATTTCTGAATATTATTATATTATCCCGTTTACTTTGAGTAGATATATAATAAAAAATATATGTATATTTGCAGGTATCTTAAACACATTTACCATTGTTTGCAAAATGTAATTTACAAATAATGTTCTGACACTTCCTCTTTATATTCACCTATTTTTTACAACTCGCAATAAATACAATAAAAAAATCAGTTTTATTTTATGTATCTTTTAATACAATTTAAGATCTAGATTCAAATAAGATCATTGACTCAAATATTTTTAATTTAAAAAAGAAATTGTCTTATTGGTTTTGTTCTCGGAGATATGTATTGATAATAATACATTTGTACCGCTCTGTCACGACAAAAGGCGGAGTTGAAATCCGCCACTCGGTACGTGACATCATATCCGATTTTATTACTTTTTGCATCAAAATGAGAATTGTAAAAGTTTAATTAACTGTAAAAATAGACTTATAAGTAAATTATTGCTGATTGATAAACAGAATTCTACTCAATATTTTAATAAATGTAATTATAATATCATCATAGGAACTTAATATATATATATATATATATATATATATATATATATATATATATATATATAATATATATATATATATATATATATATATATATAATATATATATATATATACATATATATAGAATATTACGAATAAATAAAAGAAGATATAATAAAAACATCACAATATATATGTTTGACTTATGTATCTATTGTATAGGTCTTAGAGTGATCGTTAATATTTTTTACTAATCTAAGCCTCGCTAGGGGAAACCCCATTGCGTCTCACAAAACGTGACGTCATTCCCATAATGATCAAAACAAAATGTCCTACAAATTGCTTTGCGTAACAATGAGCCAATTACGCTAGATGTGCAGTATTTTTAAGAATAATATTCATAAGGTAATCTACGTATGTATACGTACATGAGTATGATATAGGGGGTTATTACTTTTTTTACATGCATGCCTAACGTTTGACGCATGCATGGTAATTAAACATGCATGGGTCAGTAGAAATTTCAAAACATACTGTATATATAGGTTCGTATGGTCCTTATTTGAAACTTTTTCTTTTCATGTTATATTTTATTTACGAAATACAGAGAGTATCTAATGAAAAGTGACCATTATCCCAATTTCTATAGCTTGTACAAGCTCTATATATATATATATATATATATATATATATATATATATATATATATATATATATATATATATATATATATATATATATATATATATATATATATATATATATATATATATATATATATATATATATATATATATATTATAAGGCTGAGTTAAAGACCTGTTTATAAATATTCTGTAACTTATATTATTATAATATTCTTTAACAGTTGAATAAAATGAATTGTACGTAAAGTGATAAATTATTATATTCAATCAAAACATTAAAACATAAGAATATGGAATATGGAAGATAATATGGAATGATATAACACATAATATTTATCTATTAACAAAATGATAATCTTTTCATAAACACAAATAAACGATTTTAAGTATATGAGAATCCTTAATATGTTGAAATATTGTAACCTTATAGACAAGGTCAAAGAATCGCTTCGATTGTGCGCCGCCTGCGCAATCATAGTTCTGGAGCTTTAAGCCACAAAATAAAAAGAAAGCTTTTGTTGCTATAAACGTCATATATACCAGTCGTCGTATATACCAGTTCTAATAACATACGATATATTAAATAATGCTTATAAAATAGAAATTTAATGATTAATTTATTTAATCGTGGATAATCTTTAAATAAATTATTCAGCTTTTTTAAAATGAAAATATCTTGCATATATCTTTGTGTATAACTGTATCTTTATGAATAAAGCTTATGCATTTTGATACGTAGTATGTAATTAGAGATCTATTAGAATATTTTTTTTTTAAATTAAGACAGTGGCACAGTGAATGAGCATTCAATACAACAAAGCATACATTAAAACCTTTTTTTGATATTTAAATCTTATGTTCGACATTTAAGTTTATGACTAACTGACTATGGTATAATAGATTAAATAATGCTTATATAATAAAAATTTAAATTTTTTATAATAAGTACTACGAGTATGTATACTTCACTTACTACATGCAAATGGCTTGGCGATACCGCGAAATGTAAATGAGTAGCTGACTAGACAATCGCTTGAAAACAAGTTTTCTACATTGTAATGAAGTTAATTTTTATAAATTATAATAATTTCAATGAAATTTCTTTTCATTTTTGTTAATACGTATTATGTATACTAAATTATATGATGAGGCTCTCGTAGCGCAGTGTCACAGGGTCTAACTGAAATTTTGGGTTCGATATCCATTAGGATATCGAATCTCAAACTCATTTCCTTCGCTCTCGTAGACAAAACGCGGCGTTGAGTTCCGATACCCAACATGCTTTGTCTCGGAAATCCGACATTAGTTGTGGAACGAAGCGTGTTATTACTAGGGTACTTGTCTTAATACTAGGATAGGATATGGTACCTCGTTAAACTGTACAACGTGAAGCTGAAAAAATATTATATAATTTATAAAATATTCATATCGATTAAAGTGTGTTCTAAGCCTAAAAAAATAGAAACTGTTATTCTATTTCGTTGCACTCTAAAGTCGATGAACGCATTAACATCATTAAAATGCATAATTTCATTAATAACTTGAAAATGTTTAGTGGATTTTTTTTATTTCAATAATATTATTGAATTCAATAATAATTTATACATTTTATATATTTAACTGGTTTGAAATTAATTAAGTAAAATTTGTGGCTGAAATATTTAACTACCATTTGTTTTTTTTATAAATCACATCCAAATAGCGGATATCAATTTTATTCTTTTTCTTTAAATAGATGTTAAATCTTGATAGGTGTTGATCGAAATAAGATAAAATCTCTTTGAGATATAACAATAATTTTAGAAATTACGACGATATTGCATAGGTACATACACGTTTTCTTGAATTCTCACTGTCTTATAAATTATGAACGCACTTATATTCTTAAAAAATGATCTAAAAAAAATGAGACTTTCGTCATCAATGTAGCACTCAATGATGATTGGTCTACGTATAACTGAATGATCACCTTAATGATTTTGTCTCAAGATTCTCCGTTCTCTTCACTTACTGCCCCGAATTTGAGATATTTAATATATATATATATATATATATATATATATATATATATATATATATATAATATATATATATATATATATATATATATATATAGAAATTTAATCGCGGTCCTCTTACACCATTACGTTTACAATTTTACCTCCTATAACGAACGAACCTACTGAATGACTGTTTAGTCGTCACTATGACTTTTGTAGAAATTAAGCACTTTCAAATTTACAATAACTAGAGGACCCGTTAACACTTTATACAAAAGTTGTATGTGTTGTTAAACGTATTACGTAATTTAATGTACTTTTTAAGCATTGTTATTGAAAAATGTTAGCGTTCTGCACTTCTCCGGCACATAAACTATAAGTGTGCCAAATTTTATGCTCCTGCGTCCGCGCAATTTTCGTAAAAAGGAGGGTCCAAAGTTTTAGCATCACGTATTAAGTAATAGATAGAAAAGCATATATATATTATATATATATAGCTATTATATATATATATATATATAATATATATATTATATATTTAAAATATAGCACATATTTTAATAGTATTATTGATATAATTGCTAGGGTATACACGTTAAATAATACGTATATGATATATATTTTCAGTTCATATCTTATATATAATATATTATTTAATATATATTTTATATTTTTAGTATATTTAAATATAGTAATTAATAAATATTTTAAAATGACATTAAAGTCTTACTTGCAAGATGCTTTATAGCTTTTTTCGAGTAAGCGGGCTGCCGTAACAAGCCGTAGATAATAGCTCAATAATATAATTTATAGTAGGTAGCAAATTAAGACTATATATTTCCTGAATTTGAGAGGTTTATAGTATTATAAGCATTAAATTATAGATATAGTATATATATATATATATATATATATATATATATATATATCTATATATATATATATTATATTTAGTATTTAAACTATAGCTTAAGTTAATATAATTTTAAAAAATGAGTACATTTTAAAGTTCATACTTTTGCAGCTGCTTGTATATGCTATTTTTCGTAAGCTAGCGGGCGCCGTAATAAGGAAGCCGTATTAGCATATAGCATTCACATAAATAAATACTATAATATATATATATATATATATATATATATATATATATATATATATATATATATATATATATATATATATATATAGATATATATATATATATAATGTATATATATATATATATATCTATATAATATATATATATATATATATCTATATATATATCTATAATATATATATATATATATCTATATATATATATTGTATATTATATATATATATATATATATATATATATATATATATATATATATATATATATAGTATATATATATATATATATATATATATATATATATATATATATATATATATATATATATATATATATATATATTGGTACAGAAAAATGTTATGACTATAAAAACTACTGTAGTAAAAAAAATCTATCAAAGCTGCCTCTCGGTCAAGCATTGTAAACATAGCGCGGACGTATAGCATTCAGATATTATAATTTTAAGGTAGGTAAGCGAAATTCAAGAACTAATATTTCCTCGAACTCTTTGAGGAGGTTTTGTGTCTAAAGCATTCTAAATTATAGATCGTTGAACCACGCATATCTTTGCTGAATTTAAAATGTATATTTTATCTATTCATACACTTAATGTATTCACATAAGCTTGTGCGTAGGTACCAAAATAAAACAAGAATATTTGTACAGGAAATAATACACAATGATACAATTTTTTTTAAATAAATTTATTATTAAAATTCGTAATTCATTAATTATGATAATTGTTGCCTTGATGAATAAATGATAGTACATATAGACTATAGACTTTACGATGCATTTTTTTTTTCGCCCTCGTTATAAAACGGAATGTCTCGATAGGCCTACAGCGGAGAACGGAGGGTCTTAACACTAGGGTCCTTCTGTCTACCCTGATATGTTCAAGTTTGTCTGGTTTTGTCTTTAACAAAGTTAGAGCGCGGCATTGGATTCCACCACTTATTTTTTAATTTTTTTTTTGTAGTGGTTAACAGAATGTTGTAGCGCTTAGTTTCCTTTGGCTAATTTGCCTTGCCATGTGTTGTATGTAGCGTAAAGCTAAAAAATCTTATAATTTAATTCCATATTAACGAAAAATATTCTTCACATAGTAACAATTTAAACTAAAATAACTTTATGTAACTTAAAATAAATTAATATAGAGGTAGATTTTATAGAGACAAAGCATTTTTTTTATTTAAAACAATAGCCACTTGTGGAATATGCCTAAGAATTAACAAATTCTTGCCTACATAATAAAATTATTTATTTTTATTTAACATTACACATTCTCAAGCTGACCATTTCGACGTAGTCTTTGCTCTTGCCGTCTTATCGATTTTCTATACATAAATAAGTAATTGTAATTAATTATTTGCAATAAAAATTGAAACTTGCCTGCTTGAAGGGAATGTGCCTAATTTAAAATGATATATTCATATAAATTTAACTGGAATATTTAATATTAAAAAAAAATTCGGTATCTTTTAGTTTTAGTTTACTTTTATAAGGCGTAATATAGAGATGAGATTTCGTCAGTAATATACATTTGCTTACTTCGCAGCCAAAATAGGTATCTATGTTGTTTTATAGCTTTTAACAAAATCCTTTCATAGATAAGTGACTATCAATGAACTTTCAATATTTTTTTCAATTTTTCCCCATTACTTTAATGCAGAAATACCGGATGTTGAATAGCGGTGCTTTACAATGTTCAGTTAAAACATTTTCATAAATGATGAGGTCATAAATTTTACATAGTGAAGAGGCGATGGCCTCTTTCCATCATTTTTGCTCATTAAAAACATTTTTTTTAGATCTAACTGATTTTATAAGGGAAAAACGTTATATATTCGCATGAGAAAAGATTACTAAGGTATTTACACACTGTGGACCGCAGACACATTAATTACTGTGAATCAAGAATGATTAGTTAATTAATTGATATTTCTGTACATTCCAGTAAACTAACATTAATAATTACATACTACACATAATAAAAACATCTTTACAAAAGATACATCTAGATAAACACATCACTAGTTTAGAGGAAACTTAAAATGAGGGAATTTGTTGAAGCTTTTACTGTGGAAAATAAAAGCTTGTAAAATTACAAGTTTGACAATGACCGATATTTGGCCGGCATTGGACATTTTGAGTATAAAATTATAATTGCATACATATAATAATAAAATTTCAGAAATGTTTTATTAAAAAATTCCTCTTTATAACACAAAGCTCGACACTAAAATCAACCACAAACACTTATCTTAACACTAGAGGTGAAAACCCAAATAAATCATGTGCTATTGTCCTAAAGCGTCCAAATATTCACATTCATAATTACATTAGGCTAGATCAGATCAAAAAATGGTTATAAAAACTTAAAATGTATTTGTGTGGGTGTGTTTCTATGTGTGCGATAGGCTGAGTCGGTATAGACTATTCAAACTGCACCGCCGATCTTACGGAATCATTTTTTGTTAGCCGTCTACTTCTTAGCGTGTTAGGCACTGTTTTTTCTACTAGCCAGCCGCGTCGTGACCTCGGCTGACATTAAAAATGGTTATGCCTCGTGCATTTATACTACTTTTTGTACGGAGTTTGGGTGTATGAAACAATTTTTATAATTTTTTTCGTTATAATAATGTATTATTTTAATAGTTTTAAATAATATTTGTGTTATCTTGCAATTTATTATGACTGTGTGAGGTTATTATTTGGAAACTTTTGTTTAGAATAAGATTTTTGTGATAATATTAGTGTTAAAATGCTAAGAACAGTAATATTTCAATTCTCTCTGACTAATTAATTTTATTTTCAACATGTAAATGTAAGTCAAGTCGTAATTATAAGTGTGTATATAACAAACAACTAGTGACCGGCCCGTGGCTTCACAAGCTTGTACTATACGAATATTTATGTAGTTACTGGATTGCGTTCAGTTTGGCTTACAATTTTTCCTGAATTAAATTTAAAATAAAGTTCATAAAGTATAAATATAAACCTCCTTTCGAAATTCGAAATATCCTTTATTTAAATAGACTTTTACATGCACTTTTGAATCGTCGAATGAACATATAGCTACCACCGGTTCGGAAGGCAGCTATGTTGAGAAGAGCCGGCAATCAGAACAGATGCCCTTTTAAATATCAATGTTACAATTACATTTTTATCATGAAAATATTCCTGAACAGTGTAATAGGTTTTACTCACGAGCACGACTTTTATAATTTTCTTTAAATTTAAAAAGTAGCAAATTTAGAATAGATTGTGATTAGATTAAATTTTGAATTAAATTCCGTTATTATAAACGCGTATACTCAGACTCATAAATTATTTGTTAACTTTTTGGAGGTGATAACTAGATGTTACAAGCTTATCTTTATTTCTTGTGCCTATCGTGTGGCTGTCACTGTTTTTATAGTTACATTAAATATAACCCATCTCGAACTACATATTGCGAAGCAACTTTTAGAATACCTGTTTGTTGAAACAAACTCTCTAGCTCTTAGATTATAAATCGATCTCATAGCTCTTTTTTGGAGTATAAATATAAAAATTATTTTTGCCGCACCGCCCATTATGCCACTATTATAGCATTCCAAAAGACAGAATGCTATGAAAATAGCTAAAATAAACGAGTCGACCAATATCAACATCTGTCATTTGTCTAACTTTTGTAATTGCGAACGCGGCATAGCTGAGTAGATCTGTAAGTATTTCTTAGTAGGCTGTCGACTGGAGTTTGGAATCTATATATTATACCTAAGTATACTGTTGACTTCATTACGTTAAATGTTTCACTTCTAAAAGAAAGATTAAAATTTTATTTTTGACACTACGTAACGCAATTTCTATACATTTAGTTTTTAAGCATTCAACATAGGATTACTTACGTCAAACCAAAGAAATTCTTCTTTGGTTTGAATCTTCTTTGGTTGGAATAATGAACTGCTCACATTGTCGTAATTTACTTGTCTCTTGTCTTAAACTTAAAAATAAGAGAAGTATCATCTGCAAACAGTACAATATCACAAATAATCTCTAATCTCTACATATAAAGGAAGGTCATTAATATAAAGTACAAATAGGAGGAGACCAAGAATAGATCTTTGTAGAATTGTTCAAGTGTTCTGAAATTTCTTGTGAAATTTGTTACATATACGAATACTTTGTGCCATAAATCTATCACTGTTTTTTTTAATAATTTGGAATATTTTTACAAACATGCAAAATATTAGTATAGATATTTACTGTGAAACCTGCAAATGTAAATATATCCGTTTTATTAAATATTTCTCGCAGAGAATCTCGAACTCTCATGCTGTAAATAGCCCGCATTGCTCTTTTTTTATTATAAATATTGATTCAATATCAGCAGTTTTGCCCCAAAGCAATATTCAATAAGATATGATGCTATGAAAACAACTGAAGTAAACGAGTGGTGCAGTATAGACCTAAACGAAACAATTATACTACGCACTTAAACTACTCTTACACAAGCTCTACTCTTACCACTATTAGATTATGCGGATGTTTGCTGTCCTGATGGAAATGCATGACAGGCTTAAGGAAATATGTATTCGATTTGTCTTTGGCTTGCGCTAAAATCTCCACAGTCTCTCATCAATCAAATAAAATCGTCTGTAAATTTAAGACGGTTTTCAATTAGCACTTCCAAGAAACAAGCCTGTTCGCTCCTGTATTACTATTAGAAAGCTTGAATTCACTACCTTTTACACATCTTTCTGTGAAAAATCATTTACGGCCCAGACAATCTCTATGGAAACATTGCTTAATTCTTTCTCGGTTGGCAATTCTGGTCTAAACACCTTTAAATTAAGATTGAACCAATACTTTCTTAACCTTAATTAATATTATTAATATTAATTTTTCGTTTTTTTTTTCCTTTAATATAATATTTTTAATTATTTATTTGTATTATTATTTTTGTTGTTTTATATGTATGTACCTATCTATCATATGTAGAATTAATTAATAAAGAAATATTCTCTAAATATAGATACTACTGTAGCTTCTGTAAGAGATCTCTTGTAGAGATAAATTATCTTTTGTATATTTTTTTTTCTATTCTTATATATTTTCTGTATCTTTTGTTATATAGTACATGAATAAATAAAAATAAATATCGCAAACGTTTTCGATATAAAACAAAAGACACGTAAAACAAAAATAAGAAGGGCCCTAAATCGATCCTTGTGGCACACCCATCCGTAAAAAATAACCAGATAACTTCTTACTATCGACTATAACATGCTGAATTCTATAAATGAGGTACGAGACAATAAAATTTCGAGCGATGCCACGAACACCGTAATAAGTAAGATTAAGAAATAACGGGTCGTTTACGCAGACAAAAGCTTTAGGAAAATCACAAAATGCTAAGATTAGTATTACCTTAGTAAAATTCAATAATTACATGATTGACGCACAAAGTAGCAGATAGACAGACAAGTTGCTGCTTGGTGCTACTGCCGAGTGATAGAGATATTATAGTTTATGTTATAGATGTATCAACCAACTTAAATGTACATTTTTAAAATCTTATATTTGACTTAGCTATCCTTTAATTTAACATAAAATATGAGTTACAAAATATGACTGTCTGAAATATGACGTATGGAGGAAGCTATATATATATATATATATATATATATATACATATATATGTATATAAATATATATATATATATACATATATACATATATACATATATACATATATACATATATATATATATATATATATATCTTCTTCTTCTTCTTCTTGGCATTAGTCCCGGCTTTTGCCAAGGTCTGCCTTCCGACTGAGCCTACTCCACTTTGCACGGTCTTTAACATCCTCAGTGGATAATTTATTGGCTCTCATGTCTTGTGTCACGACATCCAGCCATCGCTTCCTTGGGCGGTCCGGGTGGTCTAACTCCAGGGACAGACATGTCAAGGCACTTCCTTCCGACATAGTTCTCAGATCGGCGCATAACATGGCCATACCATCTCAGGCGACGCTCTTGGAGCTTATCCACTACGTCACGGACCCCAAGACTACCTCGAATGAATGTGTTGCGTATGCGGTCGGACCGCGTCACGCCACACATCCATCTCAGCATCTTCATCTCCGTGACGTGAAGCTCCTGAGTGTGCCGAGATAATGTTGGCCAACATTCGCTGCCGTATATAAGAACAGGTCGGATAATGCTCTTGTATATCAGTCCCTTGAGCTTGGGCGGTATTCTGCTATCGCAGACCACACCAGTGACCTCCCGCCATTTGGCCCAGGCAGCGTTTATACGGGCATGGATGTCGTGGTCGATGCCTCCAGACTCATGCATAACGGCTCCAAGGTACCTGAACTTCTCCGACATAACGGCTGGCTCAGGCCCGATATGGATGGTGCTCGAGTCCGGGCTCCCACAAGCCATGTACTCGGTCTTCGACACATTCAGTTTGAGACCACCGTTTTCAAGCGCACCCTTCCAGGCGTTCACTTTACGCTCCAGCATCAGTCGGTTCTCATCGATGAGTACTATGTCATCGGCATACATCATCAGCCACGGAGGCTGGCATTGGATGTCAGCCGAGACAGTATCCAGCACTACATTGAATAAGAACGGACTAAGAGCTGAGCCCTGGTGAACCCCTACTGTAATCGGGAAGGGCTTGGTGTCGCCAACAGCGGTCCTAACCACTGAAGCGGAGTCGTTGTACATATCTCTGATAACCTCAATATAGGCTTCAGGGATCCCCTTGGATCGCAATGCCCACCAGATACACTGACGTGGCACACAGTCAAAGGCCTTCTGCAGGTCCAAAAAGGCCACATGCAGAGCTCTCCTTTTTTCCCTGTAAGCCTCCATCAAAGTTCTGAGGGCAAAAATGGCATCCATAGTGCCTGATCCTGGTTGAAACCCATACTGAAACTCAGAGACAGTACATTCTTGGCGGAGCCTGAGGCCGATCATGCGCTCGAAGAGCTTCATGGTGTGGCTCATAATCTTAATGCCCCTATAACTACCGCAATCTTGAACACTGCCCCTTCCTTTGTAAATAGGGATAATAAAGCTCTGCCGCCACTGATGTGGCATCTTTCCAGTATTCAAGATACGGTTAAACAGGTCAGTAAGTATAAGCACACCAAGAGAGCCCAACGATTTCCACGCCTCGATTGGGATGTCGTCTGGTCCTACCGCTTTTCCGTTCTTCATGCGTCGAAGACAATTACGAGTTTCGTCACGGGTTATTGGAGCAACAAGTCCGAGGTTAGGAGATAATTCAGGAGGAAGACTACAAGACTGCTGAGTGTTCAGCAGCTCCTTAAAGTAGCTTCTCCATCTCTCCTTCACAGAGGCATGACTACAAAGCAACGTGCCCCGAGAATCTCTGACGCAAAGACATTTTGTAATATCCTGCGTCGCTTTATCTCGAGCACGAGCCAGTTTGTATATGAGCTTCTGCCCCTCCACAGTTTCAAGTTTATCGTACAATGGCGACAAACTTTCTCTGCGGGCTCTGGCTACAGCTCTTTTGCTGGCCCGTTTCGCTGCAATGTACTCCAGTCTGTCTTCAGGAGAGTTGGAATGCTGCCACTCTTTAAACGCAGCCTTCTTTTCCTGAATCACCCCCTGCACCTGGTCATTCCACCACCATGTCTCCCTGTCGATGACACGCCCACCCTTAGTAACACCAAGAACTCACTTGCCCGCCGCAATGATTGCTGAATGAGCTCGATCCCATGCAGTCTGAGCGGTCTCGGTGTTAGTCAGTAGATTCTGACTCTCCACCTCCGCCAAGAAGTCGGTCTGCATCGGCCCATTCAACAACCACCACTTAAGTCTAGGCTTGCGTTTCTCGGCTACTTTCTTTTTCGGGGTAACATTATAGTCCATGACAAGGAGGCGATGTTGGGCCGTCAGGCTTTCGCCGGGAATGACCTTACAGTTGGTCACCCTGCCTGTATGACACCGTCTAGTCAGCAAATAATCAATTTGAGTTGAGTGGGACCCGTTCTTATACGTTATAAGGTGCTGAGGTTTCTTCTGGAAGAAAGTGTTCACGATGGCCAGATCAGACGCAATGCAGGTTCTTAGAATATTTTCTCCCTCTGCATTGCGAAGACCATATCCAAAACCCCCGTGAACACGTTCATACACCTCAGCGACCCTACCCACGTGACCGTTCAAGTCCCCCCAAACTAAGATTGCTTCGGTAGACGGTATAGCGAGTAGGACCTCTTCACACTGCTCCCAGAAAGTCTCCTTTTCAGCCGCGCTACAACCCGCCTGGGGAGCATAAGCACTGATTAAGTTTGTGATTACGCCCTCGATCAGTACCTTTACCCGCATCAAGCGGTCGCAGCGACGGTCAACTTCAAGAAGCCCATTCTGAAGCTCTTCAGAAAGCGCTACCGCTACACCGTTTTTGCCCGTAGGTGACCCAGTGTATATAAGGCGGTAACCCTGCCCTATGTTACGAGACTTATTGCCCTTCCAGCGAGTTTCCTGAATGAAAGCACACTGGACCCGACGTCTCATGAGTACATCTGCGAGTTCTCTGCATCGTCCGGTTAGAGAGCCAATATTCCATGTTGCAAAGCGGAGTTTCCGTCTGGGTACTGACGTCGTTAGCCGTGCCCGTACTTGACACGGTAGCCCTTGCCCACTTATCGCAGGTGTAGGGCGATGTGCCTGCGCGTCGTTTAACGGCGACGCCCTAGCCATACCCAGCTTTTTTTTAAATCGTTCCATACTAGTGGCGAAGTGGTTTTTAGTGGAGCGATTGCCATCTGACCTCCAAACCCATTACTGGGAGAAACCAAGAAAGGAATGGGAATAAAAGGCAGAAAGACTTGGAGTATAGGGGAGGGACACCACTTACATGGATTGGATAGGGTTATGAAAGTGGTGGCTCGAGGCCCCGGGGTCGCGTACCCGTATGCCGAAAAACCAATATCGGACAGATAATTGGCTAGACACCTTCTGAGGTATATCTTATATATATATATATATATATATATATATATATATATATATATATATATATATATATATATATATATATATATATATATATATATATATATATATATATATATATATATATATATATATATATATATATAATATATATATATATATATATATATATATATATATATATATATATATATATATATATATATATATATATATATATATATATATATATATATATATATATATATATATATCCATATATATATGTTAAGTAAAGTATAATAAAATAAAAACTACAAGATTTCGATTTCTATAATAAAATACTAAAAATTTAACAGCGACTAGTTCTATGTAAAAGATACATATGTAAATAAAATAAATTGAAAAAAATAATTTGCATATATAAAACACCTACATTATTCATAGTCAACGATAAAATAGCTTAGATATTTATCAAGCATATTTCAAAGCACAGCTACTATCTATGAAGATAAAATTTTTAAAAGTTTCTTTAATTTTGTTACAATTCAAGCTTTCCTTAAAACTATGTATAAAGCTCTTGTATTAGGGATCAGTTAACATATTCTTATCGTAATATGTAAATGTAACATTCTTAAATATCATCATATAAATATAATATGTAAATACTACATATATCTTGACACACCTTTTTAATTTTAATAACATTGTACTTAACATATTGACAGCGAGACCTTAGTCAACCTGAATTTCTAACCTGAAATTATTTTATTGATAATAATTTTCTTAAAATTAATACAAGTATCATCAACCACTGTTCACTATGTTCTACATTGAGAAATAGAGCTACAGTTTTTCTCAAATTGGGAATAACATACGATATTCCTATCTCCTTTATAATTCTCTTAAGTACTATAATGAATATGCTTTTATATGTGATTAGTATGCTTGTAAGCACGACGGTTGTGGATTCCCTCTGTCTGCTATAAGCAAGCTATAAGCAAGACACAGCGCGAAGCTAAGTAAGTTTGAAGAGATGTACAAGCAATATCTATGAATTTTTTTTCCATTTTTGTAGCACAAAGTGAACAAGAACATTAATAGGCCTAGAGCCAAATAGTCATAAACAATTTTTTACTATATTTTTGCAACTCATCATTTGTGTCAAGAATATTCGATAAGGTATATTTTTTCTTGCAATGAGTTTGAATTTTTTGCTGGCAGTTAATAGATAATTTTGTATGATTTTCCTTAAAGAACAACGTTTATTTACATATAAAGTGCTACATTTAAAAATCTACTTCGGTATTTAATATTGAATATTGCTTGATTTTTACTGAGCTACGGAACCTCCATTAATTATCATTAATTAACTCAAAAAAACAAACTAGAAAAAGAAGAATTTTGGATTTATATATCAAGTACAATATACGTCATTAGGCATTAACAGGCAAACATGAATTTAGGGTCCAATTGGAAAGAACTAAATTTTTTTACATTATATTTCTTATTGCCGTATAATTAACAGTACAGACACTTGGTCAGTACTCTTTTTTTAACTTATAATTATTTTCTTTTCTTACCAGCAATATTAATTATATTACTGTTAATGCATAGAATGAATATCGATCATAATCAACTCTTATATTTATCTTAACATTAGTTTCATATTAACTTTTTATTAATTACATTGAACTTGTACTTGATTGACTAATTTTATATAAGATTTTGCATGTGTATTGTAGGAAAATACAATTATATTACTTATTATGATATCTTAATCTAGAACCAATATAAGTATACTTGCACACATTCATATATGAATTATTTATTTAATTGATTTTGTATTAACATAGTAAAAAAGAAGCCTAGGGTGCGAGTAAAAGTCGTGTCCGCTGCGTTCTTGACTTGAAGAGCCATCTTTGAATTGAGCTGCACAATGTTTTTAGTCGTTGCCTACATCGCATTCCAAACGAACCGAACCGAACCGAACCGGCAGAAATTGCCCACGTCATCTTTGCCCTCACTGTGATTGTCGCGATGTTGCTACGACCGCGTACGAAACGCTATCACTACAAGGGTCGTGCTGGTCAGATCCTGAGCTTCATGAACAGTCGTTACCTTCAAGCCTGATTCTCCTCCCGGTCTCTGGTTAAACAGAGATTTTCTTCTTCTCCTGTGAAAAATTTTGAATATATATATGAATTATAGGGTTTTGAGATCTCCCAACACTGGCGTCATCTTGATTGACTTGTTTTGATTGACTGGACTTTTTGAAGAGTATATGCCAGGATATACCTCTCATAGAGCATAGACAACGTCCATTAGATGCCTGTGTGCACACACAACTAATGCTGAAGATTCGTGACAGTCTCCGGTAAAAAATTTCGAAGAAGTTCTCTCGGTCTATATAAGGTGTATATTGTTTGGCGTTTATCTCCGATTAAAAGTGTGAAAAGGCCCCGGAGAGATTGCTTGCCATCACTATCGCACCAAGGTGGTTCATTAAGGCATTGTCAACTATCAGGCAATTGCACTTATGAGATACTCTTTGAGCCCCGTTCACCAGTCAAGCCATAGTGCAGATATTACTTTTAACCAAATTCTCTATGCGTTCCAACAACCACTCCACTATCCAAGTTATTTTACCACATCCGAGAACACCGTTGACCCATTTTATCGTCTGCACTTTCCACGTACACAGGGATGTAGCTTCCAGAATGACATCTAGGTATATAGGCATATCCACGTGTATTTGGCGATATTTAATCATGTTGTTCTAGTTTCCTCTTCATTCAGCTCCACAAGATGCCAGATATACGCTATATGCGACCATATAAATGCATTTCATGCTTCCCGTGATAGTTTGACCGTTATTGTTAATATATATGGCGGCCTCTGCTTCTTTGAGTTTTACTCACGATATACTCTATATTACCACCTCGGAAAGCAAGCATAATTTTCTCGCACATCCAAAGCTTTCAGAACGTCAAGAAGTTCGGGCAAAGTGTTCGAATCGTCTTTGTATTTCCGATTTTGGTTTAGTAGTTGTACCTGTTCAATTGCCACCTGGTTTCCTCCAACTTCCCCACCCAGCGGCCGAGTCACTGAAACTGAAGGAGCTGCACACGGCTCTTGCAGCGGAGTGCCTGATGTTGGACTCTAGCTTTAACTTCTGCCGTCATTCGTTGAAGGCGTTCTGAGCCATTTTCCGTGGTTAAAAGTCATATATATAGTCCTTAGTCCTGGTTTGCCCCTTTGAACATGTTCTAGTAACTAAATAGCGGTGTCTAGATTTACATGTAGCGGGTATGAGTATATTGCGTGTTGCTGTATGCGTGTGTTCAATATAGCAACTTACTTATCCTTTAATTATTTATTTATCAACTAGCAACTTATTTATCGCAATTATTTATTTATCCTTTATTGCACACAATACAATGAGTATACATGCACAAAGTACTACAAAAGGCTGCTTTAACGCTACAAAGCTTTCTCTACAAGCCATCCTGTCCTGTCATATGGGAAATAAATGTAGAGGTGTTAGGTTAGGTGTGCCTAATAATTAATTAAAATTTATATTGTTCATTTATATACATAATAAATTACAAATAGTGAATATATACAAAAATAAAACATAATAATATATATAAAAAAATAAATATATATAATAACCTACATAAACATAAATAAAATTATTAAATACTTATAAATAATAATAAAGTAATATAACTTAATAAACATTTAACTATACTTATATAGGAATATAAGTTATATAGGAATATACTTATATAGGAATTATGAGTTAGCAAAAAATAAATGTTTGAAAGACTCCTGGTAGTCTCAGGCACCATAGCCTGGCGCCAGTAACAACAACTGTATGATATAAACTACACATATAAGCTTGTAACGGTTTTTTTGTGATAGACTTATTATTTATCAATTTTGAGATATTTGTACAGTAAGTTCTTGAGAAATTTCATTACAGAAATAAATTTCATAAATAAAATAATAAGTATGAAATTGTACCGAGTTAAAAAATATTTTACATTATCGACAGATAATTAGATGTCGTTTACTGATGAATGTCGATTACTTGGTCTTGATTATTGGGGCTTCGATGGTTACTACACATTTTATGGAAACAAAACAATATCTTCAGAAGATCAAAAGGCAAATATTATATTAAAATTAAAATAAGCAATAATAAAATATTATTATCATCAAATATTAACAGATTTTTTTTACAGACAATAATAATTTTGTACCTTGCAGAATTAAGTTCCACTTTGACAGCCATCTTCTATATTTTCTCCAATTTCATAAGAATCACATTTTGTTTGTATATACTACACTCATATACAATAATCACACTAAAGACTTCCAAAATTTTTTTTACTTTTTTATATTATTAAGTCTTAATTTAATTTACTCGAGTTTTTAAATTAAATTTTATCACTAAGACACAAACTTATAAAACACATACTTATATCGTCACTAAGAATAACTACTAAACTACCTGTTGTAAAAACAACAGCGTTACTCGTCTGAAGCTCGAACTCGAAAACAAGACGACTTTAGGGTTAATTGGAAAAAGAACGCTTACTCACCGTGATTGTCTAAAAATGTCGATGTCAATGACACATTGAGGAAAACTTTCATAATTTGACAATAGAAAGCCGAAAAATGTACGTGACAAAGCCACCTTGCTTCAAAGGAGTATTAACGTAACGTAAATACGTTATTTGTCAAAAAATAATTTGGGTTTTGTTTTACGTTACTGGTCCTGAGCACAAACTAGAGGACATCGCTCTTATGCTTTGGCTATTAAGTGCAAAAACTGTTTTAAGCTTCACGCTTTATTTCGAGAAACAGGATAAGCATGGACAGCCCAGTGTCAAGAATATAGGTTTTCCAATTTCTTCCTGAATTCGAGACATTTCATGTAGAATGGCGAAACTTAACGCCACACTTGTCTCGGTCATGGAGTGGGGGTAAAAGCCTGTACCATTGCGTTTACAGTCAGACAGTCCTACGTGTTGATCTATTCAAAATAAGAATATCGATTATTGTGAAAAGAATAGAAGAAAGCACTTTCACTCGTTAGCTTTTTAGTACAAAGACGTAAAAAGCATAGCAAAGGTTAATTTTACATGAATATAAAACAATAATTGCTTAATTCAAGAAGGCCTGTACATATTTATATTAACAAGAAATATTTAGACGCTTAGCATTTTGACATTAGTTTAAGACGTTTATGCTCAAACATACTATTCAGGGGAGAATATCAAATTTTATAACCAAATAACACTAACGTTTAACGCCTTCCAGTATGCCCAAGTGGGTCACCAGACACATTAGAGAGTAATCAAAAAAACCAAACAAGCAGGTTTGAATCTTATAAGCTTTTTGTTATTACTTAATGAAAGTCTAGTTAGAACACATAAGCTTCGCATTTCAGAATTTCAAGTCAGTGAACTTGATTGACTTCATTAAGAGCTTTTAAAAGCAGCGTGTTTAATGAAAGCAACGTATCATATTTCACAGTTTATTTAATAATAGTAGAGTAGTTAGAACCAAAATTAGGCTTGCTATGTTTGAAATATATAAAATATTCTATATAAAAATACATATTTTTTCTATATGAAAGTATTAGATTTTTTTACCATAAATATTTTGCGTCATCTCTTTGAACAAAACGATATGTAACATTTATTAGTAAGCTCATATAAGCGTGGCATATTTGGAAGCATACGCAGTAATTATATGTGACGCTTGCGAATATTAGTATTTCTTATAGCTTTCGAATTTATGCTAGATATTGCAAGGTAGACTGTCAGCATAGAATACGTCACGTGTTGATAGTTCGCGGCGCTTTGTCTTGCCAGAGCGAGTAGACGGTAAAAATTCCTTTACCCGAAAGAGGATCAACCTCTGTCACCTGCTCCATCATTCTTTTTACATAAAATTTAAAGAAAAATACTAGAGATCCTTGGAAATATAAAAACAGCACTACCCAATACTACGTTAGTAATCAATAATCACATATGTAAAAGCCAGTTGCTTGTGTATTATGTAAATAACCGCAATTACTGTCACGAATTTGAATAGCATGTTGTTCTAAAATTTGTGTGTCTGACTTCTAAGCCACCTATTACGATTCGATACCCACTGCAAAATTTCAAGCGTCAATATGCCTCCATGTTGAATATAAATAAATAATATTCAAATTAAATATTATTCAAATATTATTTATTTTGTATATAAATATATTTATATATATATGTATATATATATATATATATATATATATATATATATATATATATATATATATATATATATATATATATATATATATATATATATATTATATATACATATATATATATATATATATATATATATATATATATATATATATATATATATATATATATATATATATATATATATATATATATATATATATATATATATATATATATATATATATATATATATATATATATCCAGTTCATCTAGAATTTTCCTGGGGACATGTGTATTATTATTATAATATAGCCTAGACTCGAATAAAATAATATAATTATTATAATTTATGCTGTCACAAAAATCTAGACGTGTAGCCATTTTCTTACAGTCGTCTCAACCTTAGCCTTGAACTCTCTTGGACATATTATGAGCTAGAATACTAGAACTACTATGAATATCGGTATCGAATTTTGACAATTTAGCAATCGGGACCGATATCATAAAGAATACGAATTAAGTACAAGGTTACATTTGTAATTAGATTGTAATTATTGCCTAAGCTTTTTAATTGTTAGTATTAATTAATGCAATATTTTTTTTTTATCAAATGATGTTACAATGAACAATTGGAGCATTCTTTTTATCTCGCATATGACGTTCTCCATTCGATAATTTATCCCCATTTCGATAGATTATATATTGGTTTCGATAGATTTATGACACAGAATAAAAAGAAGGATAAGTATAACTAAATGTGTTATATTCTTTCTATTATATAAAAAAAACATTAAATAAAAAAAAATATATGAAGAAGTCATTTATTGTCATGAGTGTCATAAAAAAAACCTTCAAAAAGTTTAGGTAAACGATCAGTCGAATATGACTTATCTATTTTCATTTACATATTTTGATTATCTACTATCTGGTTATAAATATGATTTACACAAATTAATATTCCAGTCATATTTCCAACAAACAAATCTTGAATACTACCTACGCACGGGTATAACATCTAAGTGAATAAATGAATTATTAATTCTAATAAGAATACCACAACTTAGGTATAATTTTTTCTCTGTATTAATTACTTTAATTTCAAACACAGAATAAATTTCAATTTTAAAAATATCTTTAACCCTAGACTGAGACGTACTTAGCTATATTATATAATAATCGCAAGCGACACCGCTTGATCGATGTTTTCGAATTTACTCTAATAGAATGCATATATTGTAGTTATAAGGATTTATATATTTTTTTTCCAATCACTTCATCTAAGAAAAATATTGAAAAACATGTGTAAATAAATTAAGATTATAATTTTGTATGCTATATTAATCTGGGCGGAAGGGCCGATAGCGTGCGGTAAACGCGCGTTTTCCGACGTAAGTTCCGATCACTCGGAAATTCCGGGATAAAAAGCCTATATACCCACATCAACAATCACAAACTTTATCATTTGGTAAAAATTCCATAAGCATCGTTCCGGAGATTATCTCGTACAAACAGAAAGACAGATAGATAGAAAATATTTATAAAAATGTTTATTTGTGTTTTAATAATCTGTAAATAGCAATACAATAAACACTTCAAAAAACAGTTACTTTAAAATCACAAACAGACGCTTCTATTTTATTTATATGTATAGATTAGACTTCACTTTAAGAACTAGAAGTTGTCTCAGTAAAGTGTATACCTATTGTTAAGTACATATATGGTAGTGTGTGTAACATTACATAATAACAGTTTCATCCCATGTCCCACATAAAGCAGGGGTCTAAACTTCGTTTTCCATTTACCCTGGTATTCTACACATTATGATTGTACGTGCACACACGCACACACGCACACACACGCACAAGCACACACACACTCATACACACATACACATATGCATACAGTTTACATGTATTTTACGTTTATTTTTTATTTGATAATTATAGCTTGCGTTTTTTATTGTTTATGAAATTAATCTGGATTAAAAAATATGGATGACTGATTATAACACAGTTCTTTACTAAAGTAATCATGATCTAACTTTACCTTAATTTATTATTTTCATAGCTTCTTATAAAAATTTATTTCTTTTTAGAGTTCCGTACTTCAAACCAAAAACCAAAAACAACGGAACCCTTATAAAAAATATAACAGAAAAAGGCTTAAACAAGATTATCCACGCTATCTATGATTACAAATGTACAGAAATTGTAAAAAACATCGGTAAAAAATAGTACTATTACAATAATCAGGTACGATCAGTTACGCACAAATTTAGATCAACTTATGCTAACTTTTTGCACTATCCATCGTAATAAGAAGTAAAAGCCAAGTTGATTCAATTATCAAGTAATATTATTAAACAAACAAAATTTTACGGGTGACGGTCATGGTTTAATAGTTTGCCTTGTTATCTTTATAATACCGTAGTGGATTTAAACCTTGAGGAATGCATGAACTTATTTATATAAATCG
The DNA here is from genome assembly GCA_037127375.1 of Dione juno. Lineage (NCBI taxonomy): Eukaryota > Metazoa > Arthropoda > Insecta > Lepidoptera > Nymphalidae > Dione > Dione juno. Next base: position 2,901,834 of record JAXRJS010000042.1, on the reverse strand, counting down.
TTGAATAAAGTTAAGCTAAGTACTAATATATTGTATCAATAATTCTATGTTTATTTACTTAATTATTATGTACATACAATACAACACATATTAGACTTCTATTAATTTTCTTGGTAATAAATGTTATATCGCCGTTTACTTAGGACATAATATAGCCCGCATAATATGTAATATAAAGCTTACAACTAATTTACAGTAGTTTACCATAAAGGCTTTATAAGCTTGAAAATTAATTTGAAAGCGCTTACGATTAACACGAATACATATGTACATAATATTTTATTATATTAAACACAAATGACAACATAAAACAAACTTAATAAAAAATTTTATACTGAAAAGTTATATTGATTTAAATCATTGAAAGAGATGAATCCAATTGCATCCATTGTGGGTGGAGTTTGGCCTTTATTCTGTTTTTTCTGCCTCACGATTATACCATAAGGAAACAGGGCAGATACTGAAACCCTTCTGTGAAAACACCCCGTACTGCAATTTTCGCCGGAATTCAATACATTGTCGAGTACCTAGTGCATCTTCACGCCACGCTTTGTCTTGATAGGGCGAGCTATTGAAAATGATTAATTCCCCTGAGTTGGAATCAAACTAATGCATTCGCCATTGTGATGTCAACAGGAAGTATAACTTTTTTTTTATTAATGATATAGAGGCTGTTTTTGTTTGTCTCTGAATTTAGGTCCTCTGTTTATATGCCGGTGAATGTCCTCCAAATAGCCTAATAGTAAATGTGATAGTAATTTCTATAGCAACAACAGCTCTAGGCTCCAGATTAGTCTCAATAATTATATTTGTTTTTAGAGTAACAGTGGCCGACATAACAGTGGCTTACTGCCAGACAACAACATACTCAGTTTTTAAACGAGCTTTTCCTACCAAAATTACACTTTTTCTACAAAAACTCTTCATATAATTGATTAATGTACTGAGCTATAGCACAGAAGTTTCAGAAGCGTCCTTGTCAGGAAAATATACGGTTAAGGCCCCGTCCTCAAATGGAAATTATTGAAAGTTGAATAGCTAAAAGTTGAGACTACGCGAGACACATTACAATTACCGCAGATACAGTAAGTGACAAACCTTTAGAAGACTCTATCAGTGTATTTCCCAATTAATGGGGAGTTTAAAAAAATATATATATATATTTTTTTTTTTTATTATAGTAACGTGTTCAATCAAACAATGAAGCCGTCGCTACGACGACAGCGACCCAGTATCTGACTATAAACACAGACGCAGTTGTGAATTCGATTCCCGTTCAGGGAAATTATTACCATTTTCTGGTAATACAAAATGTCCACACAATGTCTCGAAAAGTGATCGTAAAGTAAGGAACAGAGTGTTTTAACACTGTGTTTCTTCTCTGTCTACCTTGCTATTTAATTGTATTGAGTAGTATGTACAGGTGTACGCATAGGTATGCTGTGTTATATACATTTTTGAGTATAAGTATCTTAGTATACAATATAGAAAGCCTACAATTTTGTCACAAGGCAAAACAAATTGTTGGGCTCTATAGTATATCGAATTCTCTAAAACTAAAATAAGAATACTAGGTCATTAGGACTATTCCTGTCCCGCCAAATGTAGAACAACCCGCACGTCCTTAAGTATATTTTATTAAAAAATATTATTCACAACTCTTGAAATAAATACGCTGTACAGTAACTAGAAACTACTTTATTATATAAATGTAATGTAAGTAGTATTAAACGTCATGAATCGTGTGACGTCACAAGTGAAAAAGCAGGAAACAAAATGCAAAGCTGCGAACATGTGAGCGTATGGAAAATGAAAGTCTTGCGAGTTTCATTCAGACGAAGTTGGCACGGAGTTGGTACTGTGCCACTGAGCGAGGTTGTATGGACTCGGTACTAAGTCATTTTTTTTTAAATATGTATTACTGCAGTAAAGGAATTATACATTATGGTTTTAATCTATGATTTCAATACTCAATATGCTTATGATACTACCAGCTAGTCTCTAATAGTTATCTCAATTATTACAAGTGAGGAACAGAAGGCGATAATCGACGAGGCACGGCGGTACCAAGTCTGGCAGTAAACACGACGGTTGTGGGTTCGATTTCCACTCGGAGAGAATGGATTATCACAGTCTTCCACGCTCCGGTAGTAAGAAAAAGCGCGGCGTTGAGTTCCGCCACTCAACGCACAATGTCTCGAAAGGTAGAAAATGGATAACAGAGTGTCTAAACACAAAGTTCCCTCTGTACCCTGTCTGTGTATCGAACTATGAGCGGGAATTATTGTGAAAGTAAAGAAGTCTTTTTAAAATAAATAAAATGCTACAATAATACATTTTCTTTCATGATGCTGAGTAAATGTTTCTAAATTATCTAAATAAACAAAAAGTTAAGAAGGCCCGCCGTTCGTCGCGGTTGTAACAAAAAACGTGTAGTGGTTTCAATCAATTTTTTTTGCTCGAAACACTTAGGCATTTAGTACGTATACAAATAAATTTAAGAATATGTTCGTTTAATACAATTTGTAACACTAAAATTTAAAATAAGAAAAGGGAAAATGTAAGTTACTACTACTAGTAGTAGAGTACTATTTATGGAAAATAATAAATTATAATAAAACAGTACAAAAGCATTGCTCTGACAAAAAAAATCTTTCTAATATGAATCTTCGATAACAGGTACCAAAGACAACGTTGTTCAATAATTATTACAGAACATATATTTTAATCAATAGATGGAAAAGGATATCAATATTACATTGACCTCATTCTCCAAAAAATACTAGGCTGCTATTGTAAAAATACATATTTGTTATATTAACGTCAAAATGTGTATTAATTTTAGCGATTTGGTATGAATTTTATACATGTAATATTGTATTCAGTATATATATATATATATATATATATATATATATATATATATATATATATATATATATATATATATATATATATATATATATATATATATATATATATATATATATATATGTGTGTGTGTGTGTGTGATATTATGAGTAAACATTTAAATAGCAAGTTTCTATTTTACATAACGCTGTTTCTGCAAAAATGAAGCTTTCAATTTCTTTTACAGACGTACTTAAGCAGACTATATGTGTCTGTTAATGAATTATTTTGTATTAAATATAAATGTAAATCTAATACTACCAATATTAGAAGCGACACCAGTTGTTGCTACCAAAATAACTCAAACTTAGGGAAAACATCTCTAATAAATACGAGGCAAGTCAAATTGAATCTCGGACAGCAACACAGACGTTTTTGAGTGCAGCTTTATTTACTTTTTAGGCACGGTCTCTTTACCTTGAAATATTGATCTTCGTCATTTCAATAAGGTATAAGTTGGAAATTTTTTGTACGTCTACTTCAGCAAGATCGTTGCAGCACGAAGTCGACGTTCCTAGAAGCGTACGTGTCCACCTGAGTCCACTTTAAACTGCTTTGTAGCTGAAAATAAGCTAAATATATCATTAATGAGTGCATGTGCCATGTATTTTATAGCACAGATGTATAAATATTAAGAGAATAGTTCACTATTCTCTACTTTTTCATAAGCATTAGTCAATATGGTTATCAAAAAAATTATTACAAATATATTACACATATATGTACATTACAAATATATATTTGCTTTTATTCCGTAATAAAGGGTTTTAGGGCTTTATGTCGCATATATCATAGTAGCTAGAGAAAATTCAATTAAAAATAGTAAAATTGTAAAAATGTTTTGTAAATATTTCCCATTTCAATATTTCAATTTCCTACATGAAATTTGAAATTAGAATACTAGATATTTCCATGCCACGAATACGTGACGTCGGTAATAAATATTTGAACGGAAAAAAAAATACCAAAACGATAGATGGAAATATAAATAAAAAATAAACAAATTATATTTTATATACAAAGTAACGAGACTAACTAGAGTACAATTTGCTTGAAACATGACACGAACTATCAAAAAAAATATGCATTGAAAAAGCAGGTGTTTGGAGCACAATTAAGTAATTCTCAGTAGAAATACTACAAAACGTATTAAATAATCATAATATGTCAGCTATAAAAGACGTTTCATACATCGCAGTCGTGCAACAAAGTGTGGACCGCTAACTTCTTAAACTAATTAGCGTACAAGTACAGCTGCTTATAACTAACCGCGTAGAATACTTTGGATAATACCGACTCAAAAGATTAAGGTTAATAAGATTTAGCTAAGTCTAGACTACATACAACTTTAATACCAACAAAATCGAATAATGAAAGAAAAAATTCTTTACAATTGATATTCTATTTTTTTTATAATGATTCAGATGAAGAATTAATAGTATTTAAACTTGTAACGAATTATAGGTTCAAATCTCATATAGAATTATTATACATATTATGAAAAAACATGGATAAAGGTCATCGTGGCGTAGTGGGATATTGACTGTAAAGAGGATGGCTGTGAGTTCAATTCCAACTGGGGGGACTGGATAATTAGATATATATATATATATATATATATATATATATATATATATATATATATATATATATATATATATATATATATATATATATATATATATATATATATATATATATATATATATATATATATATATATATTATATATATATATATATATATATATATATATATATATATATATATATATATATATATATATATATATATATATATATATATATATATATATATATATATATGTGTGTGTGTGTGTGTGTGTATCACTCCGGCTTACTTAACATACTTAAAATACAAAAATATTGTCGCAATTCTTACAATCTATTTTAATTAAAATATATTTATTTTTTATATATGTTTTTAATTGTCAGGAATAACGATGTATGTATGTAATAATGTTAAATATTTAGCTATAAGGTGGCCAGGTGTATATTAATTGCAATAATATATTTCTATGATGAATACTCTTTAACTTTTATGCAATTTACCGATAATTGTAAAGACTTAAACTACATTAAAAATTAATTTGAAAAATTAACCTCGCATAATATTCTGAATAAATTTCCTTAGTGTGTTAATTTTAAAACAAGCGAGCTTAGTGACAATAATGCTAATAATTTTTTTTATTAATTTTAATGATCAAAACAGTCAATTTCATATACCTTCGTGTTAAATAGGGAAGCTTAGTTCCACACTGTGAGTGCGTCAATGTGAACATGAATTGGGGTCCGCTATAGACACTATATATATACATAAAGTACATGACGTTACATAGACAAGTACATAGTACTATTTCTATGAGCCACCCCGCCGATTGTAATCTGTGCGAGGGGCGAAGGTTGAAGCAAACGGACCAATCGCCGTGCTCTCATGACCAGAAAAGTGGGTGGAGTTTCGCACCCCTAGTTTTCTAGGGGTTAGTATGCTTCCGCGGCCAACCTAGATTGCCGTCCCCGCGCCCTTGTGCCCCCGCTTTTACTAATTTAGGACTGATCAATCGGTCGCGTTATCTTACGTAACAATACACGAATTTAAATAGAACAAAAGGTAACCACCAGCCTTAACACTTGGGGCGTTTGTGTTAATTTCATTTTGGCATAGATACCTCTTACACAATGATGGCAAGTGTCGAGGGCGCTTATTACAATAGTTTTTACATAAACATACCAGATGGCGTTGATGATCAACTTCTTAACAAGTGCTGCTCTATATGTGTTACAAGTTTGTTTTAAGTTTACGTTTTTAGGTCATATACTAGTAACTACTCGTACAATAAAATAAACACACAAAAGCCAAAAGGCTAATAAGGCATAATTTTATTTACATATTAGTTTCTACATTATAAAATAGTAGACTATTGCCCATCGTCAGTTTGAAGTTAATTCATTTGAAGTAAAAACTATATTGCTTATAATATAATAGTTGATAAGTAAACAATGTATGGCATTTCAGAATTATTTAAGGGAATGTTATAATGATGCAACTGTTCACGTTGTAACAAAGCAAAAATTGCAATTTATTATTTAAAAAGTATAATTTTAGCATTTATCTAATTATCACAATTATTTAATATTTGTTGAAACATTTTTTTTTAGTATGTGGCTTTACTGACTATTTTCATATTCAAGTCATGATAGACAGGTGAGACAGATAGACAGAATGACAGAGTGTAATATAAAGTTAGAACTATATATACATTTATACAATAAAATAATTCAGCTTTATGCATATACCAGGGTAAAAAGAGGGACGCCATAGAAAGATTCCATGTTGAAAAGCGCAGTTTAACGCTGTGCTTTGTCTACCAGGGCGAGGGAATTTATTTCTCCATTGGTTTTTAAGAAATATTCAGTCTATTTCAACTAAATCAATTAGTTAGATTCAGTTTAGTTAAAATTAGGAAAAAAATAGAATAATATTATTTATATATAAACCTTGTCCCCAAAAAAACATATATATATTACTGAAAAATTATTCATAAAAAAGTGTTTAAACTTAACGTACCAGACAACAAAGACATTATTATGAGCAAAATTATAAAATTAAAGAACAATAGAATCTAAATAAGATAATTTTACATATACATTTTTATATATCTATGTTTGGATAGGTCAGGGCTTACGAGAACTATTTTTGTGAGTAATAATTAACAAATATACGCTTTATATTTGCTTATGGGCCATTTGTGGCTTTGGTAAGATACACTACACTAGATACACTGATCCAATGGCATTCTATGGAGATGCGTTTTAACTATATATTTGAGGAATAACGACGTCTTAAATGTAAATAATGTCTTTAAAAAGATTTAATTCGCAACGATCATGTGCAATGAGGGAACTGATCCCACAAACTGTCACGTGTACAGGCAGACTCTATGCACCTGCGCCACGACGGCATTTATAAAAAAAATAATACGAGAAAACACCAACTCATCGTTCTGTATCCAGAAGACAAGATAAAATATAGCCCCGATTCCTTGATATTGCGTCCAGTTCAATTGATATGTGACGAATAATTTCAATTATTCAGCCTTTTCTTCATTTTGTATTTTAATTTATACATTTTTTAATTGAAGACGTCACACGACTTACGAACGACTTAGACGAATAATACATTAATATTTTAGATGCAATTGTACACATATATTATATCATTTCCTCAACAAAAAAGAATAAATTCATAATGTAACTATAATTATAATTATTATATTTATTTAACCACATAGCTACCTACTAGTCTGTATAATTACTCACTTAGCGCTGCAATTTAAATTAAATATTGTTAGATTTCTTAAAATTCTCATAACTTTAGAAACGAGTATATTATGCATATAATTCAAAATGACGTGTCCGTTTGTAGTCGCAGCTTGCGCTCTGGCGTCCTCGCAATTTTTCATCGCTATATCTTAGACAGTGCATCTCGTCTAATCGTCGCACGCAAGTCTGACAACTCTAGTATTTTTTGTTAGGTGATAAAAACAACTTTAGTCCGGACATAGTCTGGCTAAAACGAGTTTATATTTGCATAAAAATTTAAATACGATCGTAGACGCGGTTGCATTAATAAAACTGTAATTTAATGCTATTGAAATTTTTGTACTTTTTTAATTTAATTGATCATACAATTGTCTTTTTTGAATTGAAAACTAATAAGACAAAACAAGGTTAAACTAGCTGACACTTTATGATAACTATTTACTTAAATTTATTAACAAATATTTTACTACTTTGGCCATGTTATGTCATTTTCTTGAATTATTCAAAGACCCTTCGACGTTTTGATGATTTTTTAATTAATAAATTAATTTTTATTCTTTTATTTTTGAATAGAAAGCGTAAAGCAGTCCACAGAATACATACCTACCAAGTTTCAGCTGAGTAAGTAGCTATGACATACACAGGACTGACTGACAGCCACGAGGAGTCTATAAGGATCCGTTTTTGCCATTCGGCTACAAAACCCTAAAAAGGAGACAATATAGGAATGCAATGGTTTGTTTTCTGTGAGCAGTTGGAATGACTAATCACCTGTCGCATCACTAAAAAAACATCTATGTTATAAAATTTTATATTTCTCGATATCAACCCACACCTACATTTCAACTGCTCCACGACCGTATGACCTATGAACGAAATGTGTTAAATCTCAGGCATTTATGTACCTATATCGTTTATTTAAAATAAGTCTTTATCAAAAATAATAAAATATAGACATTAGAAAAAGTTAAATAAATAAAAGATATAAGGAAAAAGTTGCCACCATCTTAACACACAATGTGCGTGCAAAGTAGAGAACGATTGCCAACCACAGAAACGTCTAAAGAGCGCCTTTGATTTCTAAATGAAGAGACCAAAGGCGCTCAAATAGATGAAAAATGGTCAACATTCAAATTGTCAAAGGTTATTATTTTATTACATATACCAGATTTCCTTTCCTCTGAGGTTTCGACCTCTTGGTCATTCAGAAACAACTATAAGTTTCAAACGACATATGACAAATCCTACGCGACCTAGATTACTCTTACCTCAATAAAAACAATTTTGAACTAGTCGTTTCTGAGATTAGCGTGAACAAGTAAGCAAACAAAGTATATAATATTATAAAAAAATTGTAAATTAAAAACTATAACGGTTCAAAATATATAACATAGTATAAAATTAGAGGAGGCCTTTGTCGAAGGACAAGCTGTAAAAGGAAATAGTTAATAATACAACTAACAAAACTTAAGATATTTTACATACTTACTTTATATACTTACAATTTAATGATGCATGTTATATAATTAAAAACTATAACGGTTCAAAATATATAACATAGTATAAAATTGCTGCTAATACAAAAATGAACTTGATAATTGACGTAATGAGTTGTTAATGTTGAGAGCACTTTATTAAACAATAGTGCCTACTGCCATGTACATGTAATTACTTACATGTAATTCTTTATTTAGTCCTACAATAAAAGATAATTAACTATTTATAGCATACAGCTTTTAATATGCCGACTTCAATTTATTTCTTTTAGTACCAATGAAAAAAGAAATCAATACAGTCATATGTATAAAATTGATGAGAAAAAATTTAATTTTTCTTTCAGGTTGTTTATAGCTTCACGCTGATGTTATAATTTAAAAATAATACATGCCCCAAATTGGTAGTAGATCCCACAAACTCCTGTTTTGAGGTATGACGCTGTCCCACTGCACTACAATTGTCGCAGTCTGTATTAACTTAATATAAGTAAGTATATCTCTATATACTTACTTATATTAATAGTATGTGTATATTAATAGTAATATAGTATGGATATCTATAGTCAATTTAACTGATGTAATCCGCAACGAGAGATACACAGAATGACAGGTACCAGCGAGGATGTCACAGCGAATGAAGAAGAACGTGCTCACGTGGTTCAGGCACGTCGAGAGAATGAGTGATGAGAGAATGATAAAAAATATATATGTATAAAGCAAAATGAGTTGTAAGAGAAGACCTGATGATGAGCTTGAAGACTTCGAAGAAACTGAAGGAATGTCACATAAAAAGCACGAGGACACGCCGGTCATGTATGTATGCTAGAGCATATATCAAGAGTTTGGCGATTGGCGCTTCGTTCTCTTTGGTTACCTCGCTAGTGTTAAAGCGTGAAGCTAAGTAAGTAACAGTATAAGTTCCCGCTAAATGAGATCGTTACGTTGAGGTATGTCGTGTTCGATGGTGCAGTAATTAATAGCAAAGACTTTCACAGCAATTTTTTAACCCACAGCACTATTTTAAAAAAAAGTTACTTAAAATAGTTTTTAATCGCTTCACGCTGTACCCCGGATATAGCAGGGTAGGCGGAGGGAAAATAATTCCCGAGTGGGAATCGAACCCACAAACCGTCGTATTTACAGGCAGACACTGTGCCACTGCGCCATGACGGACAAATATGTTTTTGTTCAATATAAACCCACATGTAAGAATACCTTCAAAGTTCCTAGTTAAAAATGAATACGCAAAGGCTAATACCGAGCATGCTATTATAGTCATCGGACCGATAGTGAGATCGTGACGCGGCGGCTGCGACGTTCCTTATCGCCATCGGTTCGTGCCCGTCGTAAATAATCCGCAACTTTTCCCGACACGCCCCTATGGATTACGGACAAAAGAAACTACGCAGTCACTAAATTGTACTAGAATTATATCTATTTTAAATATTACATCATATTTATTACTACTTAACGCAAATCGCTGCTCTCTATATATTAAGAGATTATTCTAGTAGATAATTAAATAACATATTTCCATAGCATTCATATTTTTCTTCATGTAAGTGTTAAAACCTTAGTCATTGTTACTATAGTTTATATTTATAGCTATGACATCTTATTTTTATATATAAGAAAATAAAATAAAATACAAGATTCTTATAATATGTTAAAACTTTAATAATTTCAATATCAATCGTTTAAAGTCCTAAAACCAACGACGCTTTAGAGGTCGGTAAGGATAAAATTAAATCAGAAATTAGGTAAGGTACCTACCTTTGTTTGTAGTTGATATGAACTAAATAATCCTGAATACAATACTAGTTACCGCTCGTTGCCTTGTTTGTTTTATTCGCAATACGTAGTTATTAAATGCAACAGATAGGTAAAGCGATACGAGCTTAGATATCCGTTTCTTGTCCGTGGCGGAACACAACGTCGCGTTTTGTCTTATCGGAGTGGAAAAATTAAAACAAATTAAATATAATTATCTCCTTCAGTGGAAATCGAACTCACAACGATTGATTACAATCAAACGCTGTCCCACTGGACCATGATGGCCTCAATTTGGTCGACTATATTAATTAACGGCGGCATTTAATTATTCCATATAGTTTACCTGAACTACTTTAGTTCTACGCAAGGCGTGTCAGTTCTAAAAATCCTATGTTTTTACTCAGATCTAACATTTACCAGAGGATGAGCAGGCACAAACAGACAAATAGACAGACAGACTATATATATTTTAGATTTAAAAAATCGTATATTCATATTCTGTTATAATTTTTCACCTTTCTTAATTATTTTATAATTTCTCTAATTTCTCTAATTATAATTTCTTAAATATTTTTAATTTTCAAACTTTCATTAAATAATTATCAACATACTAAGAGGTTATTGTCTAACTATTAAATGCAGAAGTCAGTATTGCTTGAGACGGCGTGGCGTGTATGGTCAGGAGATGACCGATGACCTAGACCCTTGTCCCATTATGTGAAGTGTTTTTTTTTAATATTTACATATTACTTTTTCTAAAATTATATTTAGAAATATAAAACATTTCTCTCATGTAATAATAATATAAATGTTATGAATTTTAGTTCAAATAGATTACAACCTTGTATCAATAATACTAACCTTATTTCTCGATAATAAATATATTTCAATATTTTTCTAGCTCTTTCTTGATTTTGTTATTTATTATTACAATATGCACAAAAGTATAATATTGTAATTAATTTAAAAATTAATAATGTCTTTCTTGCGATGTTTATCAGTGCCGATCTGACAATTATGATGGAACATACACGAGCACATAGGAAATGAGAAGCCGGATTGTCCGTGCCTACCCCAAAATACTCTATAATATATATATATATATATATATATATATATATATATATATATATATATATATATATATATATATATATATATATATATATATATATATATATATATATATATATATATGTATATATATATATATATATATATATATATATATATATATATATATATATATATATATATATATGTATATATATATATATATATATATATATATATATATATATATATATATATATATATATATATATATATATATATATATATATATATATATATATATATATATATACTACTATTCTATACTATTCTACTATTCTAATTTTAAGTTAGCTAAGATGCCTTGTGCTAATGACTAATTTATGTACATACATGACAAAAATGTTTAAGTTTTGTTTATTAAAGATACGATTCACAAAGTCTGATTTGATACAACTTCGACAGTTGGTGTACTTGAAATAACTGTAGACGACAGTAACGATTTCATAATTATGTCACTTGAGCGAATTTCGTTTATTTTACGTATTTTTTTTATTTTCTAATTCATACTTATGGACATTAAATAACAGTATAATGCTATTTTATACTAGGATTATGTTCGTCAATGGATGATACGACTGCTATACGCCAAAAATATGAAAATTTTAAATATTAATAACATTATTGCCTATCACCAACGTAATTTGAATCCTAGATTGTACAAAACAAAAACATATTATTCCAAGAATTTGTGTTTTGACACGGTCTGACTTAAAACAGAGTAGGTAACTATATACTTACTTATCAACTATAACTTTACCTGATTTTTTTAATCTAGTATGACAGATCAGATAAAATATATATCTCGAACCTCCTGTTCCAATTAAAAGAATATATCAAAATCAGACGAGGCAGTAACAAATATTGGGTATATATATATATATATATATATATATATATATATATATATATATATATATATATATATATATATATATATATATATATATATATATATATATATATATATATATATATATATATATATATATATATATGTACGTGTCGGTTAGAGGGCCGAACTTCCTTTGTTTCGGTGCGTCGGTAAAAAAGAGATAATAACAATCAACAAAACATCTATATTTTGAAAATAATATATATTTCTTACAGTGCATTTAGATTGTAAGTGAGATAATATAAAAAGCGAAATCACCAGTTAATTTTATTTATTCATTATCCAACGAGATGTCAAAGACGAACATGCTTCCACTATTCTCACTGACTTTTACCTTACTATGGAGGTTCTATACATAAATGATAAAAAAGACGTACAAATAAATGCTTCATAATATATTTATTTCAGTCTTATGTCTTCAAAATTCTATTATATATATATATATATATATATATATATATATATATATATATATATATATATATATATATATATATATATATATATATATATATATATATATATATATATATATATTATAAAACATCATTCATTCGCGATGACCTCAAATGTTTATATTTATAATGTTCATATGTGCATATATTTGACGGGTATTGCAAAGCTCTGATCCGGATCCGTTGTATAATAAATTAAAATTTTCCGGTATCCTATTTCTTTGTACTAAATTTGTTTTGAGCAAATTTACATATGTAAAGTCTTCATTTTGAATTCTTTTTCTTTGCTCTAATCTAAAATCTGATTTTTCTCTGAATATTTATTTAGAATTTATTGCACACAAAACGTAAGAATAAAACAAATAAATATAAAACATATGTGTATGTATGTATCTCTTACAGACAACCTTTGGCAAATGCAGGACTAGTTGATACTACAGGAATGGGCGAAAAAGGCTCGGTGCAAATTAAATAAAAAAAATAATAATATAAATGGAACAAAAATATATATAACAAAATAAAACAAAAAAAAACACAATTATTCTTTTATAAAAAAAAAACATGCATTCAAAACCAATATCCGCAAATACAACAGTGGTGTAGCCACAAATACTTAATAAAGTTGTGCATTTAAGTAGGCATAAGAAAGCTGAGCTGCGTTTCACTTTCTAATATCTTATTTTGGGTGGACGTGGACGTATATTAATATGAATATAATATATGACAACTGATTTTATCTGAATTTTATTTCATAAGTAACTAGTGCTTCGTTCGTGGCTTCCTAAGATAATATGCATGAAGGTTGGTAGGTACTATACACATATAAATTTCTCTTATGCGTTGTGTAAAAGATAAATATCTTTTTAAGTTAACTCAATTAAAATATACAAGCGTTTATGCTTTATTTTTTCCATATGTTATATGAAATACATCAACATCACACAGTATCAAACCCTATAGGGTGCTTCCGTTGACCTAGAATTATGAAATTCTGCAAGAAATGAAGAAAACGGAAAAGAATCAGGAAATTGATCATTTAATAGTTTGTCCCCGAAAAAAATGCGTTACAAACTTATATCTGTACTTCATGTCATTTAAAATTAGTGCATACGCCCGCAAATTTAAATTTGTCATCTTTTATAAGTTGGACTTTCCGCTGACTGACGATCATGAAACTGGTACAGAACCCTCGGTGCTCGAGTACAACTCACACTTGGCCGATATTTCAGTACAATTTACATTAGCTCACATATATGTATATATACAAAATGAAAACAAAGTAAATAAGTAACAGCTTGCAAAAAAATTATTCCCAATTAATTCCCAATAAAACAATTTAAAGTAATTCAAACATTTACTAAGTAATAAAAAGAGTATACATATATATATATATATATATATATATATATATATATATATATATATATATATATATATATATATATATATATATATATATATATATATATATATATATATATATATATATATATATATATATATATATATATATACTTCAATGATATATTAATAAAAATAAACAAATAAATATTGTAAATATTTTTTTTTCTGCCACCTAACTTACGAAGCAACACTCTCACCTAAAGTAATAAAGTAATAATAATCGATAAAATATAAATTAGACATTTGAATCCACTTATTTAGGAAGATATAATATTAATATTTATTTCACACATTTTAATACAACGGTGTACTTTAGAGCTTCTACTTTGATATTTTGAAATGAAATAAAACTAAAATTTCTTGCTTTTGAAGCCGGCCATAGCCAAATACAGTCAATGCTTTGTTTTTAGAGTTCCATATCACAAAGAAACATGGAATTCATATAGGATCCCTTTGATGTCCATATGCCTGTCTGTATGTCTGTCATCACGCTTTTTTATTTGTTTTCTACCTTACTATTAGATAGAAAGATTTTCATGTTAAAACACTGCCTTGATCATCAATCTCATCAACTGAACATCAATTAATCAATCAAAAATCAACGGGATTGAGGATATTGAATATAATAAATCAAAATATCTACTTAGACACAATAATAAATATAAATAACATATCTACAAAAAGTTTTACAAATCGATGGGCATATTAAGAATTAATTCTGGGTTTCAAATAGCGGACGATGATAACGTTTACATTAAATATTTTTTTTATTAAGCCAACAGTTCCAGCATCCCGTCTCCATAGATTTCTCAAGCCTAGCTCAGATCGGCCTAACCGCGGCAAAACTATCGCAGTCGTGGGTTTTGCGTTGTTTTTGACTGAAAAAGGTGCACGCGCGCTTTATGCTCTAAATAGGGCAATAAACGTAGCGTTTTGTATTTTTAGTTTTTAGGGTACTGTTATATACGTACAAGTAACTTGTTTAGTATATATAATTGATAACATTACTAGTATTGTTCATCCTCTACATATATATATATATATATATATATATATATATATATATATATATATATATATATATATATATATATATATGTAATGGCATTTTCAATACAATTTTTTATATCTCTTCTTTTAGTATTTTAATGTAAGTGTAACCCTCGAGTTGGAATTTTAACAAAATTATAATGTTATTAATAGAATAAAATTTGTCAACAGCGAGAAAACCTCATAATAACGAAGGAATTGTAAAAATTTCTTGGTTCTCGTTGGTACAAGCAAACATAACAATTTATGGTATAGTAATATGGTAGAAATATATAATTAAAAGTTGAATAAGCACTCTGAATGAAGTAAATTATAAAAAATATAGCATACCGTATTTAATGGCCACACAAGAGGACAATACAGTCTACATATACGTTAAGCAAACTAGACAAAATGGTTTCATGTTTACACTAGTCCCCGACTTCTCAGCTATTGGCACTGAGTATTAACATTTTCATTTTAAATTCATCTTTTTTTTGTCATTTAAATAATTTTTATATCGAATTATTGCAAAAGCTAGTTACTATACCGCAATCTGATCTAATTAACATAACTTGGACATAATAAAAAAAATGTAATATACACTTTTAAATATTTATTCATCCACGTGACGTAGATCTTTGGTTTTGTTTCATTTTAACAATAGCAATTTAACAATAGCATTATTTCGAAATTTTTATTTTTTTCATTATGTCATAATTGAGTTCAAAATTCTTGGATTTACATAGATAGTAATATTTTTTTTGCATCATAAATATCATTATTTTTGTGTTTATTTTTCGTGTAATTAAAGACAATTACACCAATTAAAAAAACTGATGATGCACACACAGACATCTGCAAGTATCCATATAAAAATAAAAATAAAATTTGGCAGAGGATATCCGTCATTGGTGGTTATTTTATTGAGTTTATGTGACATTTTTATTCCTACGTCAATTTCAGTTATCCGAATTTTATAAAAGTTTATAACAATAAATATATATAATATAAGAAATAAATTATTGTTACATTTGGAGAAAATTAAGTGATGTGTACAATAATGGAGATCTGTTCTGTTCTACGGTAATGGCGTTTCGAACGTGCCAGTTGAGCACAATTCACTTCGCCAATGTCACGTTGTAATAATGAAGATCTCTCAAAATTGTAAAATTTGTTTATGCATTGTATATAACTGTTATTTATTTATTTATTGATAAGCCTCATATCATCACTAGAGAAACCAGACGTATTATTGGATTATTCTAATATGAAAGCTATTGAAACACAAATTATTGTAATTTCATTAGAGAAAACTAACCAGAAACTTTCTACTACTTGAGATTTTCTGATAAAACCTTCGCAGTCTGCAACCCACCACACTAGAGCAAAGAAACCATTGGTAGTATTTTGATATAATAATTGTGTCAACTGACAAATTAATGTCACCTCATTCTATTGAACTCACCGAAACTGAATCTAGACCATAGACTATTAAATTGTTCTCAACAGGCACACTCGAAACGCCATCAACCGAGGAATACTGCGAAGTGTTCGAAATGTTAGATTTCTAAAAAGCGCGGATAACATATACACGAGTAATCCAGTAAAAAGAATTCATTCAAAACATCACAAAGTCACTTAAGAACCAGGATCAGCATATGTAACCCGAAAGAACTTTAAATTGTATCATTTGATTATTTTTTATATGTTTGAATCTCTCATATTGCGAGGCGCAAGTAATTAGTTTTTAATTTTACAATGTTGACAAGGACGAAGTTGTTGTATATCAGGATTTTGCTATATATGATATATCAGATGGCAAATATTGTCATAGACTTTTAGAAAAACGCCACATCTCAACAGGAGCGTGCATGCCTTAATTGAACGATCTTTCAAAGGGAAAAAAATATTCAACGCTAGAATAAAATGCTAATATTAAGAACACAGTAAAAGTGAGCTTCTGTTAAGAGAATTTGATTATTTCATATAGTCATTGAAGTCTATAAGATGCACATTTATGACTTCAAATCTAATACTAATATAAATGGATCAAAAATGATAATAACTTAAAGGTTAATTGACATGCAGTAAGATAGATAAAAGAAGGCTTTAGGCCTTGATTGATTTGTTATAAGCTTGAAGCATGATTTAAATGATTATTTGTTAATAAAAATAAATTATAGCGGACGAGCAATCAGAAGCTGCAAAGTATTACTACCCCACTAGAAGTGCTTACACTACTACTCTGGAAAAAAATATACTATGTGATATGACAAATAAAACTCTGTCTGCGTACTTTAAGATAATTCTTTTTGGAAAAAAACATACGTATGTTGAAGAATAATTGTGAGATGAAATTATTATGACGATTATTTTGTATTTAATCAGATAATTTATTTTTTATGATATTTTTGTTAAAAAACCATAATTGTCCATTTAAATTATATGTAAGCGTTGACAATTTCATAAATAAAAATGTTGTTTATTGTGATACAATATAAACACTATAGTTAGTGGACATACTCCAGTTCGGTATGTCGTCTAGAATTTAATTACAGATCTAGATCTTATCTTACAGATTTTCAACAATACAATAATATTATTTGCTTTAATTTCTTAAATCTAATTAAAATTAATTTCTTAATCTAATTGACTTAAAGTAATTGATATTTAATTTGATAATTTACGTAATTATTCAATTATTTTATACGCCAAATTATTTTTAATATTGCATTTTCGTTACTTTGTTTATTAAGAAAGTAAGTAACAATAAAATCTCACAATTTAATTGATTTAATGATATATTATAGATCTTTATGTTATTAGTATATCTACAATATCTATGTTTGAGTCGTCAAAATTACATAGTATTTTGAGACAAGAACAATATTTCAGAGTCAATTATAGCTATCCTTAATGTGTTACCATAGCTACATAGATATAATAAAAACTTAAAGTAGTAGCGATTTTTAGTGACATTAATCGGAGATTAGCAATTAGAAAGTAGTTAAGTAAAAACTGATATGTTACAATTAACTCAAATTCACTTTTTAGTTTTACTCAGTACAAAAAGACCTCTGCTGTATTTTGGCAATTAAATATAAACTCGTCCAGTAAATTGTGTTATTTATTAAGTGTTGTTGTTTGTGTAAAAGTTATCAAACTTTCGGCTAAAAACGCTTTCCTGTAAACTAGTAATTTTGTAGATAACTGGTTGCTCCTTGCTGCTTGATTACAAGGTGAATCGATTGATGAAAAGCCATGAACCAACAAACCTCCATACCTACATAAACAAGATAATCATAAACAGATAATATACATAAGATAAACGAATTACTCACAGTATTTTTTTATGAACCTACATAGTATTAACATCCTTTTATATATTTATTTTTATATAATTCTAAATAATAAGAACAAAATATGATTACAATTATGGTAAAAATGTTTGCAAAGGTGGACTTAACTCTAACCGAGATTTCCTACAGCCAACCTGTGGAAGAGGGTGAATACGAAAGAAAAGGCGAGGCGACAATATTGTGTAAAATATATATAGAATAATAATGTATACTTACAAAATCCAATTATATTAATATTTTTGTCAAAATTTCACATCGAAATGCAATTCTATATAAACATTCAAGTTCAGAAAATTTATTTATATATAAAATTTAAAATTCCATAGACATCAAAGATAGTTTCGTATAATTTCATTAATTCAGTAAGCAAGTACGTAAAAAAACCATACGATAGTCATAATAGATAGACATCGCTCAGACGCGAAAAAAATCTAATTAATTATAATCTCTAGCAAGTACTATTTATGAGTGTTTTAAAAAAAATATATGCGTTTATTATACTAAAACTACTATTTTAACCATAAAAATGTCTGTGCATATTAAGCAGATAACAAGAAATTTGAAATAGGTTTTTTTTTTATAATATGTTATTATTATTCTACTTAGAACCGTGAGGACTGTCGTGGCGAAGGGGCAGAGCGTCTGCCTGTAAACGACGGTTTGTGGATTCGATTCCCACTCGGTGACAATGAATTATTTCCATTTTCTTCGCTCTGGCAACACAGAACGCGCGGCATTGAGTTCTAGCACTTAACACGCAATGCCTCGAATGGTGGAAAGTGGGGAACGGAGTGTCTTAACACTAGGTTCCTTCCACGTACGGAACCGTCTGCCTACCCTGTTAGGTGCGGTATTCAGCGTGAAGCTAAATATAAATATATATACATACTTAGATTAAATTCTTATTTTTAAACAGTTTAATACGTCATGTCCAGTGAGGATTCGATTCCCACACAGAGGAATGAATGATTTCCTGTTTCTGCTTGTACCATATTACGGAGTAAAATGGAACAGTATCTTAACACTAGGTTACCTACACTTAAGCGTTGAACTGCTGTAGATGTGCTATATCTGTTACATAGGCTTGTATAAAAAATATATATATATTTATAAGATTCCATAATTACAGCCAAAAAAATGTGTCAACACACTGTTTAATCAATCTCTTGACAGTTAGTAAAGGAATACTTATCACACACATCTGGAAAAACCACTAGTCTGTGTCGGGTTGTTCACTCGTGATAAGAGCGATAAGGCTTAATTAAAACTAACAAAAAAAAATTGCACACTACTAAATTGCGTTTTTAGGTAAATTCTCACGTTCTTAGTTTTTTTCTGATGGCCAAGTTTTAAGACATTTTTAATGGATTCATTAAAAAAATACAACTTTGTTTTAGTGTTAAAATATAAAATTAGTTGATATTAATTTAAATGCATCCTATTCAAGAACCCTGTTGATTTCCAGTACCATATAAGAATTTGCCAACACAAAAACTTAAGAATTTGCCACTATAATATAAAACCAGTTTACTAATTTTTAAGCTGCATATCGTTCAAATTAATTTTAATGGCTTCTAAAGCATGTCTAATTTGTTATTCTATAGACAATCTAGCCTAATCTATAAACTCCTGTCTGCATTCTTTGTCCACATGGTTTAAAACATTTTATAGTAAAATAAATATCAAGCTGCTCGTTCTCGGCTCGGCTCATGCTTCATTTGGTCACAAATTCAAATCTAAGTCAGCATTTTGATTTGAATGATTCATCATAATTATAGACGATTTTATTTATAGACGATTAGGGAACAAATTCAATTTTATTTGTTCTTTAGCTTAGTATTACAAAACATTTCATATTATAAGAATCATTTAAAATTAAAGAAGAATTCATAATAATGAATTCTTACAATTGTGTGAAGATTTAATTTACTTGATAAATTAAAAAGATTTTCGGGTGGAATACGGAGAACGTTAACTAAGTACATTAGGTTTTTCTATTCACCCTCTTATATGTAGAATGAAACTGAAATGTCAAGACAAAATTCAAATTTATTCAAATTATATAATATAAATATTTATTTATTTTATTAATTTTTATATATAAATAATATTAATAGAAAATTAAATAGAGTATAATGAAGTCGTCAAAATGTATATATAAAGTCATTTTACATATTGATTTATGAAATTCAGACAAATTATGCAATTTGTTAGAATATTTCACATTTGTTTTCATTAATTTTAAACATAAACATATATATATATATATATATATATATATATATATATATATATATATATATATATATATATATATATATATATATATATATATATATATATATATATAAGTGAGCTGACGATAAGGTTATCACATTGCTGACTGTCTGAAAATTAATTTACTTGGTTAAACTTGCGAGTAAGTGCTTTTTTAATTGACATTTGAAGGAAATGATGGTTGGACTTTTTTGGATGGATTTAGGGAGTTGGTTCCACAGGGTTGCAGCATACACTGAGAAGGAGTGTCGTGTCGTGTCGTCTAGTGTCGGTACGTCACACGACCGCCTAGAGCGTGTGGGAGTGGGAAGTATGTTAAAACGAGAGCGGAGATAAGGAGGGAAATTTTCATAATTAAGAATTTTAAAAAGGAGTGTAAGGATGTGCATATCTCGGCGAAGGCGTATAGGAAGCCAATTAAGCTGAGCGCGAAATTGAGAAACGTGGTCAAACTTACGCAGACCAAAGATAAATCGTATGGCGAGATTTTGAAGACGCTCTAGCTTGCTTAATAGCACCTCGGTCACATCCAAATAGCAAACCTCGGCGTAGTCAAGAATTGGCAGGAGAAGAGATTACGCAAGCATAATTTTGGTTTTGTGAGGGAGGAAATATTGGAGACGCTTGAGAAAATGGAAAGAGAAATGCATGCGTTTGCTAATATCAGTAATGTGTGAAGTCCAAGACATATTACTGTCAAAAATAAGGCTACCTGATACCTACCTGACTATACAAACGATTTTAGTTAATAAACGTGGGAAAATAAATCATTTTTACAATAGTATACTATATAATACTCTCTCTCTCCCTCTCTCTATCTCTCTATATAAACTAACACGGCGTTGACTTCCAGCATTGAACAAATTTTACCTAAAATCAGAGTCTATGTTTAGTACCATGTAAAGCTACTGCATACTGTTCCGAATATCTAAATTCAATTGAAAATATTAATACCATGAAAGACTTCGCTCGAGAGCTCGACACAAAATCCTTTTATATATATATATATATATATATATATATATATATATATATATATATATATATATATATATATATATATATATATATACTTTAAAAAATAATCAATAGCTTTTAAATTCATTTGGAATAAATTGCGCCTCTTGTGGTCTGCTGTTAAAAAGTCACGCGTTCACGCAATAAAAATGCTATATTACCTTTTATATATCGTTTCTAAGGAAATGGTAAGCTAAATAGGCGTTTATATTGAAATTTAACAAGCTATATGTGTTTGTCACTTGGAGTGTCAAGAAATTGCATTTTTAACACGCAATTCTTTCATTAAAACTGAGTTTCCAGCACTCGTTATAAATCAACCGAGACCCTTAGTACGTCATCGCTGCCTGCAAATACCCATAGCAATTTTACCTATTTTCATACCGAGCAGATGTGTAAAGGCCACTGTTAAGTACCACCATTAACGGTTTTGCGCCTTTGAATACTACAATTACATATACTATATTTGGCTAAATACACAATTGGATTAATCTGGCTATTTAATATAATTCAGTTCATCATTTTTATAATAACGTGTCATCATAAGGACTTGACTGACTGACAAAATATAAAAATAGCACATTGTTATTAGTTGGATGTTAAAAAAAATTGAACGATTATGCCATTTTTAGTGCGAATGATTGTTATGGTAAAAAATAAATAAATATATACAGCTGTCATAAATCCACGGAATGGGCTATTCGTATAATTTGCGTGTTAGTGACGATCAATCGTTTCGTTTTATTGCATGTAGATCTATGCACATGGTATATGCCTATACGATACAGTTGATGTCACGATATTTTTTTAATATATATACTATGATTTGATATTATAATATGATCTTTTGGAGAGGTCTGTGTCCAATAGGTGGAGTGAATTACTTACTATGGTGACAACTTTTTGGGTTATTGGTTGCCTCTGACTGCGCCAATCAATTTAGATAGTTGGTACTTGATTTACTGCCAAAATAAGGTAAGATAATGCACAATAACGTAATGAAATTTCTAAATTCTCAGATAAAGCAGTTTCCAGCTGTCTTTTCTTTCCAAATTTTTATGATTATAAAACAATCTCTTGTAATTAATTTGATTTGTTCACAATTAGGGATGATCGATGAATATCGATGTCTATGAATATAGATACTTAATAAACAAACATGTATTGACATCGTTGTCGAGTCCCCGATAATACGGTATAAAAGGAGGATTTGCTTTCCTCCAATGGATAGCAAATCGGAATCCTTATAGGATTGCTTTGTTATCCATCTGTCTCTGTCTGTCTATCCGTCAAAATATATAATATAATATGAAACTGATATGAACGCCTATGCTTTGTTTTGCCCACATTTTGTATGAAATTCGCCCCTTAATGTTCCTAATTACCTTATAATAATTCAGACATTGTGGTATAGGTGACGTGAAGATCTGACGCACCTTGCCAAGCGCTGCCCATCTTAATAGTATTCTTCGATCAGCTTCTCTCTCGCAATTGTTCTTACTAAGCTGAATAGTTTGCCCTATGTAGATATATTTACTAACAGCCTCGAGAGAGGAGCCGTCCACGTATATTGGGCCCGGATGACGTGATTGTTGAACATGACCTTAGTCTTGCTCAAGTTCATACCGACCGCTACCGACACGCTGCGAAGATTCACCCAGGCTTTTCAACATCTAGCTGTTCCAGGGACTCTGCCATGATGATAATATCTTCAGTGAATCTGAGGTGCGTTATGTACTCGCCGTTAATATTGATTCCAAAGTCGGACCAATCCAGGGTTTTGAAGACATCTTCTAATGCATTGGTGAACAGTTTTGGGGATATAACATCCCCCTGCCTTACTCCCCTGCGAAGTTGGATAGCTTTTGTTTTACACTTTTGGATTTGAACAGTCATTGTAGCAGGGGAATTTAGACATCTTAGCACCTCAATGCTGCAGTGCGTCCAGAACTGACCAGGTTTCAATTGAGTCGAAAGCTTTTTCGTAGTCCACAAAAGCCAAACACAGTGTGGTCTACGGTGCTGTAACCTGATCGAAATCCAGCTTGTTCCTGCTGTAACTCATCAAATCTTCTGGCAAGATGGTTCGTCAGAGCTCTGGAGAATAGCTTGTACACTCGGCTCAAGAGTGAAATCTGTCTGTAGTTCTTCAAGAGAGTTCAATCTCCCTTCTTGAAGAACAGTACCACGTCACTCTTTATCCATGATTCCAGGGTCTTCCCATGTTGGATGACGGAATTAAAGAGATTTACCAGCGCTTTTAGTACTGGAGTTCCGCCTGCTTTAAAAAGTTCTGTAGTAATTCCATTACTACCCGGAGCTTTGTTGTTTTTAAGCTGCTCCAAAGCCATCCTAATCTCGCTGAGATCAATGTCTGGGAGCTCCTCAGTGTAATAGCGCATTAAAGTGGTTCGCTGGTCAACGATACAGTCGCAGGGTTTTCCTGATTTCGACAAATACAATTGCTCGTAAAAGTTCTCAACTTTTTCGGGTATCTCAAGCCTAGAGGTAACGATTCTATCATCCTCTTTTTTGAGTTTTATTATTATTAGTATTATTAGTTTTATATATTTCTTTAATTTTTATACTTTATTTTATGTAGGTATTGCCGATTCTTAATTGTTTTATGTATATCAAAATATCAATGAAAAATGTCTGTCTGTCTGAACAACTCTTGTTATGGTGCAATTTTTATATTTCATGTCGTTTAGCTATAATAAGGTAGCTATAACATAACATTATGATTCTTCATGAGATGTTCCAGGTCTTGGATTTGCATATTTCAACAAAAAATGTAGATCACGCCCAAAAATATTTACTAAAGAGAGATTATCTTAGTCCAGTCCATAGTTCAGCTGATCTATGGTTATTCTACATCAGATCTTCCAGTTTTTTATATATCAATGGAAAGTACTTATCATGTTCGATAAGTTTTGTTATTGCAGTATTTTATTATTTCTTTTATTGTCACTGGTACTGCGTAAAAGTGTGCCAGTCTTAAGAATCAATACAGCCTAGATCCTGCCCAGATCTAACAGTTGTACTATAAAAAACGTCATTCAAATCGGTCTAGTAGATCCAGAAATGTGTGTGCACAAACAGACAGACAAACATTTGAATTTGAACATATTTTATCAGTGTTTTTACATCCCTGCATATTTTTTTTCGTAAAAATATTCAACGTACACATAATTTTTTTTTATGTTTTATTACAGTATTGTAGTATAGAAGATAACTTTTGTCTACCGTTTAAATTGCGTTATTTTATGTAAAATTGTACTGCCATAGCATTCATTTCTATTAAATATTATTACAATTTACTGTTAAGCGTGTGTAACGAAAATAATAAAAAGTGTAATAAAATGCGCTATTTTATCGTGGCATTGTATTGAGAAGCTGGTCTAGAGTTTGATTCTCATATAAAGCAATTTTTTTTCACTGAATCTTGCATATGACGCGGTAAGCATAGAGAACGTCGAGTCTATATTATAGTCATGTAAGTCTAAAGTTTTAGAGTTATTAAAGGGAAAACGCCGAAAGCATGGGGTAAAGGTGATGTTGTTCTGTTTTTCAAAAAGGGTGATAAAACTCTCTTAAAGAATAAATAGTTCTTTGAGACAAATCTACTACTAATAATGTTATTTCTCAGAAGCTGTTCACTGGATATTTTTAAGCTCCTGGATTGGAAAAAATACGACATAAACATCCTTTACCCACCTTCCTTTTGCCGATGATATAGTATTACTGGTTGAAACCATAGAAGATCTGAACACAATGCTTGAAGATCTCAATAGTGTTTCCCAAAGAGTAGGTCTTAAGATAAAGATGGAAAAAACTAAAATTATGTTAAACACTCATGTTGTACCTGCTCCAGTCAATATTGGGAACACGACACTCGAAGTTGTTGACCACTACGTATACATTTCTTTTCTTTTAACGGGGGGAAATCCTCATGAACTACCTCCGCCCGGGGAAAGACGGGGAGGGGCTGGCCGGACTCTTGCCAACTAAAACCCCGGTGTCTCCTCGCACGTGCGCGCAGGGCCGCGGGAATCCACATTCTTCCGCAGGCCACACTAGTACTGGCCCGGTCTGTCCGAGCCTCGTCTCCTGCAAGGTGTTCAACTGCCCCATGCCTTGCCTCAAAGGCGAGCGCAGACACACGCGCCCGATGGACCCGAGGTGGGGTCCACCGCGTCCCACGACTCTGCGCTACCGACCATCCTTCGCAGTACGGCCGGCAGCGACAGATCGCTTCTACTATATTTGTGAGGACACGGCGCTACTCCTCCCAAGCTACACACTCGGCGAGCGTGTGTTGCGCCTTGCCACTACGTATACCTGGGACTAGCAGTCCAGTTAGGTAAGTCTAACTTAGAGAAAGAGATCTCTCGTCGAAGTCGTCCAGCTCGGATGGGCAGCATGCGGGAAACTACAAAATATCGTCGTATCCAAAATACTGCAATGTCCAAGACGAAAGTCTTAGACCAGTGTCTGTTGCCAATGATGATCTAACTTAAACCTAAGTGGCCTCTAACTATGTGTCTCATAAAAAAGATCAAGGTCACACAGCGTGCAATGGAGGGAGTAAAGCTTGGTTTTTCTCTACGTTATGAAATCAGAAATGATGACATCCGTAGGAGAACAATAGTTACCGACATTGCTCGAAGCATTGCGCAGCTATTAAAAATAACCAAATGTATTACCTACCAAAAGATACGGTTACCTACCGTGTATCCGCAGTGTACGTAGATTAAAAACAAAACACTGCGTCTCCGCTTTCTGCTCAAATTTGAGACATTATTCTTTATTTGAGACAGAACTCAACGTGGCACTTTGTCCAGATGCAAATAATTTATATATCCGAGCGGTAATCAAACCCACACTGATATTTTTTAATATATATGTGAAACAATCACTTATATTTGTTTTTTGCCTATAGTCAAATATTTAATCATTCAGTATTACCGCTATATATTAAATATGATATAAATGCACGACTTGCTAATTTCTATGATTGACATAAGCTATAAAGACTTGGCATAGCGGACTGCCTTTAATCGTGACCATGAATTCTACAAAAAAAAACTCTTTCTAGATGTTATATGAAGTTTCTAGCCTAGAATTAGCGTATAAATTATGAACATCTATGTAATTGTGCAATTAAATAATCATTAGAATTACCCTTAATCGCTCTCACTGAATTATGCATTGAGGTGTAATTCCCTTACTTTTTTTTTATACATGGTTATTAAAACTTAAATCTCTCCTGTAAGAAAACGTGTCTGAATTTGATTGGAATATTATTATGTAAATGAGTAAATTAGAATTTTGTATAATTATAGCTGTAAAAATGTAATAGTCTATTTTAAATGCAAATGTGCAAAAACTGCGTTTTGATTGCTTATATACAATGTATTTTTTGTAGCATCACGTAGTGTACCGCATATCTACAGCAGGGAGGGCAGAGGGAAGCTAGTGTTGAGACACTTCATTCACTTCGAGACATTACAAATTGAGTGGCGGAAATAAATGCGCTTTGTCTTCTTACCAGAACGTGGAAATGAAATGATTTATTCCCTCAAATGAGAATCGAACCCACACTTCGAGTTTACCGTCAGACAGACAGCCAACAATGGATATGTGAATTTAATATAATACAATAAGATGGTATCGCAAAATTTGATTGTTAATAGGTAAAAGTCCTAACTTGAGTTATTCGTATATATAGCAAAAAAACGAACAAATGTTGAACGTATATGACCGAAATCTCAATTGTCGATAGCACTTTATGCCTTCTAGCTGCAACATTATTACGGTGATACGATAAATTACTAAAATCTATTATATTTAGGTAAATTTCTACATAATATCTCTTCACAGATTTATTTTATAAATTACAAGTACAATTTTATTATAAATAATAATTTTGTTATTTCATAGTAAATTATTAAAATTTAGCCTAACTTGTTTAAATAATAAGTCTTAACAATGTAAATAGACTTCTATGACAACAATTCCCACGACGCGCAAGCGCAAGTTGCGTAAATTCTGCCTGTGTCTATAAATATTTGACTAAAGTAGGAAGTTAATAGAGTATTATTAAAAAGGACAAAAGATTAAATTTTTCCCAAAAAAATGGTTGAAAAATGAATTAGAATGAACTCCTTTGCGGTGGAGCAGGGTCCAACTGTGCGACATGCTGGTTCAGGGTTCGATTATTACTCTTATTTCCCCGCGTTAATTCGAATCCTGCGGGAATTCAGGATAAAAGGCAAAACCTAAATGTTGCTCAACATGCTCTTATTGCTTCTAATTTTATCTAGTTTCATGAAACTCATTTTCATACAGCTGCACCGGTGATTAATATATATATATATATATATATATATATATATATATATATATATATATATATATATATATATATATATATATATATATATATATATATATATATATATATATATATATATATATATATATATATATATATATATATATATATATATATATA
Source organism: Dione juno (assembly GCA_037127375.1). Classification (NCBI taxonomy): domain Eukaryota; kingdom Metazoa; phylum Arthropoda; class Insecta; order Lepidoptera; family Nymphalidae; genus Dione; species Dione juno. Next base: position 2,873,243 of record JAXRJS010000042.1, on the reverse strand, counting down.
TATATATAAGGAGCTGCTGAACACTCAGCAGTCTTGTAGTCTTGTTGCTCCAATAACCCGTGACGAAACTCGTAATTGTCTTCGACGCATGAAGAACGGAAAAGCGGTAGGACCTGACGACATCCCAATCGAGGCGTGGAAATCGTTGGGCTCTCTTGGTGTGCTTATACTTACTGACCTGTTTAACCGTATCTTGAATACTGGAAAGATGCCACATCAGTGGCGGCAAAGCTTTATTATCCCTATTTACAAAGGAAGGGGCAGTGTTCAAGATTGCGGTAGTTATAGGGGCATTAAGATTATGAGCCACACCATGAAGCTCTTCGAGCGCATGATCGGCCTCAGGCTCCGCCAAGAATGTACTGTCTCTGAGTCTCAGTATGGGTTTCAACCAGGATCAGGCACTATGGATGCCATTTTTGCCCTCAGAACTTTGATGGAGGCTTACAGGGAAAAAAGGAGAGCTCTGCATGTGGCCTTTTTGGACCTGCAGAAGGCCTTTGACTGTGTGCCACGTCAGTGTATCTGGTGGGCATTGCGATCCAAGGGGATCCCTGAAGCCTATATTGAGGTTATCAGAGATATGTACAACGACTCCGCTTCAGTGGTTAGGACCGCTGTTGGCGACACCAAGCCCTTCCCGATTACAGTAGGGGTTCACCAGGGCTCAGCTCTTAGTCCGTTCTTATTCAATGTAGTGCTGGATACTGTCTCGGCTAACATCCAATGCCAGCCTCCGTGGCTGATGATGTATGCCGATGACATAGTACTCATCGATGAGAACCGACTGATGCTGGAGCGTAAAGTGAACGCCTGGAAGGGTGCGCTTGAGAACGGTGGTCTCAAACTGAATGTGTCGAAGACCGAGTACATGGCTTGTGGGAACCAGGACTCGAGCACCATCCATATCGGGCCTGAGCCAGCCGTTAAGTCGGAGAAGTTCAGGTACCTTGGAGCCGTTATGCATGAGTCTGGAGGCATCGACCACGACATCCATGCCCGTATAAACGCTGCCTGGGCCAAATGGCGGGAGGTCACTGGTGTGGTCTGCGATAGCAGAATACCGCCCAAGCTCAAGGGACTGATATACAAGAGCATTATCCGACCTGTTCTTATATACGGCAGCGAATGTTGGCCAACATTATCTCGGCACACTCAGGAGCTTCACGTCACGGAGATGAAGATGCTGAGATGGATGTGTGGCGTGACGCGGTCCGACCGCATACGCAACACATTCATTCGAGGTAGTCTTGGGGTCCGTGACGTAGCGGATAAGCTCCAAGAGCGTCGCCTGAGATGGTATGGCCATGTTATGCGCCGATCTGAGAACTATGTCGGAAGGAAGTGCCTTGACATGTCTGTCCCTGGAGTTAGACCACCCGGACGCCCAAGGAAGCGATGGCTGGATGTCGTGACACAAGACATGAGAGCCAATAAATTATCCACTGAGGATGTTAAAGACCGTGCAAAGTGGAGTAGGCTCAGTCGGAAGGCAGACCCTGGCAAAAGCCGGGACTAATGCCAAGAAGAAGAAGAAGAAGAAGATATATATATGTATATATATATATATATATATATATATATATATATATATATATATATATATATATATATATATATATATATATATATATATATATATATATATATATATATATATATATATATACATATACATTTACATATACATATAAAAAATTTAGATATATAAACTAGCGACCCACTCGCGGCTTTGCCCGCTAAGTAAACTGAATATACTGAATATATATACTTTTATACCTACGACATAACATTGTAATCCTCGTTTTTGTCGTAAAAATATCGTGTAAGGATTAATACTGTATTTTTAAAAATAGGATCGTAAATAGCCCATTATTTTATAGTAATTAATAAAAGTAATAAATTGTTATTGTGGGTTATACTTGGAAGACAGACATACATATACCATCGTGGACTTTTTTGTCTATGACTATTAAAGAGGTACAATCTCACCATACATTCTTTTGTAACTAAAAAGCTACTGATCGGCCTAATTTTTCCCGATATTAGTTTCAATGATGTTATCATTTAATATCATCGTTTGCACAAAACTTATACTTATTGTATACTAAACCCTTCCTCAGGGATCACTCTCTCAGGTTGTTGAAAACTGTATGAAAATTCGTCCAGTACTTAAGGAGTTTATTGCGAACAGACAGACAGACAGGGACTTTGTTTTTTAATATGTAGTGATATGTGTGTGTGTGTGTGTATTAGATGTAATAAATAATGCCTCGCCATGATAATTTTTTTGTCATTTCAAAATGTGCATGACAAACAGCGCCGGACAAGCACGCAACTCGCGTGTATAGCTTGCGTTTAACTGCAACCAGGTCAAAGATGGATATTATATAATTGTTCATTTAAAGTTGCTATCTACCTATAATGATGACCATTATTGTGTAGGATTGATTTATCATTTACTTTTTTGTATGTTTGATATTAATGTTTTGTTATATTAGAAATTTCTACGTCGTTTTTTAAATTACCAACAAATTAAGTATGGCTAGATTGTAAAAGTTTTGCACTTTATATTAACTTAATACAAACATTTATATATTTTTAATATTTATTTTGACGCTTCACGCTTTATACCACAAAATAGGGTAATCTGAGAGGTTTTTATAAAAATTGTCTTTCCACACAAGAAACAAAAATAATCCACAAACACGAATGAAGATCAAACCTACGACCTAGTCGGTAACAAGTTCAAATTCAAATAATTTAATTCAAAATAAGAATACAATATGATTCAGTTTTGGAACGTCAAAAACTTTACCACCAGTAAAGTTGATGCCTCAGACCTGAGAAGAATCAGCGCGGGGCAAGAAACTCAGGGGGATATTTATTTTTCTCTTTTTTTTTCAATGTGATCATTTGCAAATTTACACATATTCATTGTTGAAAATGATAACTTTGAAATACTTAGACTGAAATAATTTCATAATATATTAAAATAGCTTAAATAAGCTTCAGCTCTTCATCTGCTCATCATCAGCTCCAGATGCAATCATGATGCTGACCACGAGAGACCAGAAAAAGAATTAAAATTCCAACAACCATTTTGTAGTAATTTGCAATATTTCCAATAAGGATTAAAACATAATAACTGCAATGAATCCGTATTTAATCTCGTTATAAGTAATTAATCCAATCGTCTCAATACAAAGCTACGTTAATTATCCTGTTATTTTAGTCTCGCGTGCAAATTTTTTTTTCTCATCTTATTTGTTATTTTTTTCTGCACAAAGGCGTTAGTACTTACACATGCGCGAAGCCGATAGACGTAGATGGCGTTAATAATTGATTATAATTTACTGCTGTCACGACATTCCTATACACATATTTTATATTTTGCTAGTGAATAATAAAAAAAAGCTGTTTTAAATTACTTCGGTATATCATCAATACTTTTTTCATAGATAATATCGTTAAGAAATTAGTTAAAAAGAGAGATTAGAATGTCATTTTCTTACATTTTTACAGTGCGCAATTTCTTAAGATATTTTAGACAATTTTTGACTCAGAAGCAAACATATTGACTTATTTGGTGTTACTAAAAAAGAAAAAATATTTTTTAATTTTTATTATGGAATATGAATGGATTTTGAATCTATTGCCATCGCAGACCTTTAGTAATTAATTCAAACGTCTTCAACTACGCTAGCGCGGCATTTCCATTGCTAAACACAGTTACCATTTGCAATTTAGTTATAAAAAATATTATACAATTTTTATCACTAACGAGCTAACCGTTTTGTTTATAATTTCGCAACCGTCGTTATCAATAACCGTGAGAAAATATTTACATATGGCACATGCAAATCTTGCACTTATCAGATCATTTCCAAAAACATAAGAATTAAAACGAAAGAGGTTCTCATATAGACGCGGACGTAATGATGCAAGTAATTGCGTCGCATCTCGGTCGCATCGCTGCCTTGTACAGACAAGGCCACTTTTCGCTTATATGAATATATTAGCTATTATTTTTTATAGCTCTAACTAATAGTCTAGGTCATCCATTGGAAAGTGTACAATCGTTTAGTAATTATAAAATAAATTTTATTGATTATAAATAATGAGGTAATAATAATAATTTTTTTTTTTTACTGTATCCCGCATATTGCAGAGTAGGAACCTAGTGTTAATAACTTTCATTGATTGAAAGTCATGGCTGGTGTATGTTTTCTTACCAGAGCGAGAAATTAAGATAATTAATTAATTACCCTGAGTGGGAATCGAACCCCATAAATAGGTTTGTTATACTAAAATTCAAATTACATGTATGGAAAAATAAATATAAAATGTTTTTTTACAATATAATATAATAAAAGTCACCTGGCCAGCAATTTTCCTCAACTTACATGAATAGTCATATCTGTTTTGACGTTATATTCGACCGCGTTGGCCCGTTTAGAATTTTAAGATATTCCTGACTGCAAACGATACTTGTGAGTTTGTCCAATATATATATATATATATATATATATAATTAAATAAGATGGCATTATTCTAATATAATAAATTTAGTTACAAAATCCCTCGATATAAAGTGAAGAAAATATGTAAAAAAATATTAATCCGAAGCAGACCTACTCTGTAAATCACAGAAGCTGCGGGTACATAATCTGGCATAATATCTAACGTTCCGATATATAGTACAATACATTTTATATAGCGGAACACCCACACCAAGATTTCTGAACTATCAAATCTAAATCTAGAATCATGCGACAGAGATAATATCAATATTCAATTTTGACACTAATTAGTATGGAGCTATCTGATACACTCCCGACGGAACTAACACTGTGTAAGATTTTTTTTCTGTTTCACATTTAATACCGCATATAGAAGAGTATGCAGACACTTCATATTGTGAAGACTCTATATTCTTCGCTTTTTGTTCAAATTTGTCTTACTTAGTCCAATGACAATAATAAGTCGTAAGGAGTATGACGTGTTAACAGTAGATATATATTTTGTATCGCCCCAAAATAACGTTGAAGTACATCAATTTACTATCCATATCAATATTGTTTATATCAAAAAGTAAACAACGCCTTTGTGGATTTCCAAAGGTTCAACATCGTCAACGGTTTTGGACTCAATCGTCATCCGGGGGATTGATTTTTTATATATTTCCCCGCTCTGCCAAAAACAAAATGTGGTGTATAGGTTCCACTATCCAGCGGGGTTGCTTAACACTAGGCTTCGTCAGCCTACCCTGCTACGTACAAGATTCGTTGTGAAGATAAAAATATAAAAAAACTTTCACCGTCCAACACACAATGCGTCAAATTTGGAGGTAATAATAAAAAAGAAACTAAGAAAACTCCATTTTTCTCGTGCAATGTACGCATATCTTACATTTCTCGATCCTCGCGTTCCCATGGCGCATCTCGCGCACGTTCTCTCATTATCAATTAGGCAGCGCGTGCGGCCTGTCATTATATTAAGCACGATGCATTGTGACGTAGAAATAAAACTTATTTAATATATATTTGTGCTGTTTTTTTATGGTTGTACAAGTTGTGTATGTTAATAAATATATATAATTGAGTTAAGAATTTTAAAGAATGGAATGTCTCTAAGGAAATAAGGGAACGGCATTATGGTGTAGTAGGTGTTGTTTGTTTATCTCGCATAATACAAGATATACAAAGAGAATTGAACTAATATGCTGAAATAGTATTAATATGAATAATATAGTTCAAAGAAGACAAACTGTTACTAAATATATAGGCAATGAATAAATAAAAAAGACCATTGCGGCGCAGAGACACAGCGTCTGCCGGTAAGCGCGACGATTTGTGGGTTCCATTCCCACTAGGGAAGAATTTCTTCACTCTGGTAACAACGCGAGTTTCGCCACTCAACACGCAAAGTCTCAAAAGGCGGAAAAGGAAGGAAAGGAAGTGTAGGTTCCAACGGTTCCCCCTGGTTACCCTGCCAAGCGCAGCGTACAGCGTAAAGCTATTATAACTATTATTATATAAATTAACAGAATGTGCCAAAAATAATATCAAAAATTTAATATGAATGTGTTATTATGTACAATAAGAAATAAAAAGGAAAACGGAGAGCCTTCATAAAATGTTCTCTCTGCGTACCCAACTACATGCGTGGTTAAGCATAAAGTCAAAAAAATTGCACATACATAAGTGTACAATACATTATAATTTTAATTATTAATATAAGATCTAGACTGAGGAAGTAATAAAACAAATTTAAAACAAGCCTATTATGTTACGAGCATATTTTGTAATCCGGTTCTCGAGGTCGTTTGTTTTTTTTTTGAATTAGTCAATTCACATATTGTGTGCCTATAAATTAGTAATATACTTTTTTTCCTAAAGCTGAGCTGTATATTTTAGGATTACAACGAATAATAGGACTTTTTTAAATGCCTACTTTCGTCCTTAGCAAAATTAATGTCAAGCTTTAAATACTTTGCCCTTTTTATATGCAAATATAATAAAATTTGTCTTGATAAATTAACTTTAGTGAAAACATTGAAAGAACAATATCTAATATCTAATGTGACATTGGCCAAATGTTACGTACAAAATGATAATAAAGTTAATTAATAATTAATGTAAGTATTAACAAAAAACTTAATTTCAACTGCTTTTTAAGTACTAAACAGTTTAGATAATGTAAATATCTCGAACAGCGGTTTCATATCGCTTTATTTAGAATGAGCGAATTTTGGCAAAATATAAAATAATAGAAAAATTGAACTTACATCACTAGCTATTAAGGGTGCCAATTCTCATATTTAAATATTTTAAAGTGTATACTAATATTACATCACTATAAAAAGGTACATTGTAAATGTAAATATATTCGTAGCAGGATGCAAATAGCAAGATAGCAAGATACGATTCGACCAGACAAGTTAGCGGTGGCCCTTACGGACCTGCGAGTATCTGATAGCGTGCATTAGTCAGAACATCCAAACCCCACCAGTATGGGAGACTAATTTTATTAGTTCCTTAATGAGTATACCACGCTTATGTTTCAGTTTTAACGATTTAATCATGTACGATCTAAAGGATTTATTTACTTATTTGTTTAGATTTATAATTTATATAATGTCAAAATAATTATTTATAAATGAAAAATAAGGTTGTCTTTATGAAAGTCGTCGTTGTTTTATGGAATTATATTAACTTGCATGTGCTAAATACTGTGATTATTATTTATTCTATATTATTATTTTGTTGCGGGTTCAAGTCAACGCGTGTACAAATATGTGTAAATTTAAAAAAACTAAAACGTTCAATGAAGATCAATTAATTATATGCATATTATGATATACTGTTACCGTAATAGCTGAAATTTCAAGGAGACGAATCGTGTGTGTAATATATACATAATGTTGTACTGCGTCTGTCGTCTGTCTGTTAGTATTTTTTAAAAAATTTCTTCTTGAGGGAAAATTATACAAAACGACGAGTTTCATAATCGAATATGTTCTTTTTTTAATAGACATAAAGTAAAGTAAGAAACTAAATCAAGCTAGATTATCCAGACCTATAACTTTCCAATTTTTCCTTCATTTGTAACGCAAATTCTCACTTGTCAACGAAATATATGATCCTTAGTCAATGAGAAATTAATCTATATTTAGATTTCTTTTAACTAAGCAGTTTAATATTATTTCAAGTCCAAGGGCTGCTGTAACTTCATCTTGATAGATTCACGCGTTCTTGAAAAACAAAAAGAATCTTTACAGAGGGACGGACAGACAGTTATATTGACATACAGACGGACAACAAAGTGATTCTCTACGGGTTGCACTTTAAGTTATATTAAAAATACTTATTTAACTTTCCCTTTGGACAAAATTGACAAAAAAAGATATGAACTAGCGTCAACAATCAAGTTGTGAACATTGTGTGACATAAGCGTATAAATAGTATTTGTGTATAGCAAGCCGGCGGCGCAGTTCGTGCCGCCCCTTATCATCCTCATTACTTATTTGTAGTAAAACATCTGCTTTAATTTGGTACATCAAAACAACTATTATGTGAAAAGTACAAGTACAAGATGACTTTTGTTATATATACAATGTTGATAATAATTTTGAATTAACAGTTAACTTTCATTTATGCATGTACGTTTTTATTTAAGACTATTAAGTATAGGAGACAATTTGAAGATATTATATCAACGTCTATAGTTTAAATTTAACATTTAAAATCTTAAGTTTTTTTTATTTTCATTTCTAAATCCGTTTCCGGCGTGAGCCGACCAAACTTTGTTATGAAGCTTGAGAAAACTCTTTAACAAAATCAGCTGCTATAACAGCTGCTTGTTAGTGCTAGATTATATGTAAAAGTATAAAAGACTGACAAAATTCGGCGTTGAGCTTCGGCACTCAATATAAAATATCTGTCTCGAACTGTTGTGATACTCGTATGTTACCTACACTAAGCGAGAAGCTGAAAGATTTTGCCATCTTCAAATGTATACGAGTATATATATAGCTCTTACAAGTAAAAAATATTTATAATATTTTACATTAATTACATGTTAATTCAATTTTTTTAATTTATAATTGAAACTAATTTACGTAACCGTATAAATATTTCTTAAAATTTAAAAATATTTTGAAATATATGTTAATTAAAATGCAATCGCGATACAATAAAAAACTATCCAATGAAATAATAATAGATTAAATTAAATCAATGTAAGAAAACGCATTAGGCAATGCCGTTACCTCTGTCTGCATACCAGCCAACCGGTTTCTTTTATTACCCACAAATCTTAATATGCCTTTATAGTATAGACTGATTTTAGAATTCTATACGATATACCAGTTCCCAAGCGATTTTAGAAGGCTAGACGATGACTTGTTTGCTTATTCAAATTTTCTATGAACCGGTCAATAACAATAACATTAAATTATATATTTTTTTTATAATTATAAAAATAAATAAATAACTTCACGCTTCACGCTTCACGCATATAGCAGGGTTGACAGAGGGAACGTACTGTTAAGACACTCCGTTCCCCACTTTCCGCAAAATTTTAAGACATTGCCTGTTGGGTGGGGGAATTCAACGCGTTTTATCTTGTTACCACAGCGAGGAAATGAATTCTTCCCGAGAGGGAGTCGATCCCACAACCGTCGCTTACAGACAGACGCTGTGCCGTTGTGCCCCACGACTATATACAAAAATAATGTTTTCATGGACCTTTCTGTATCACGCACGACTATCTGAGCCTACTCTCAGCAAAACAGAACATGTGATCGTTCACATACTATACACATGGAAAAGGTCTTATACGTGCTTAGATGATTGGCACAGATACAAACAGATATACGCACTATATGTAGTAGGCAGGAATTGAACCTATGGCCGGTGGAATTGCAATAATAACCATTAAAAATCAATATTTCTGATTACATAAAAATTTATTAATTTTCCATAGTGCCACACTAGGGCAGCCTCTCACTGTAAATTCACTGTAAATGTGATGGCTGTGACCGCAATCCCCACTCAAGAGATCGCTTATTTAAAATTAAATTCCTTTTATTTCTCCTCTGTTCTGTTCTGTTCTACGGTAATGGCGTTTCGAGCGTGCCAGTTGAGCACAATTCACTTCGCCAATGTCACGTTGTAATAATGAAGATCTCTCAAAATTGAAAAATTTGTTTATGCATTGCATATAATTATTTCTCCTCTCTGGTAAAACAAAAGGCGTCATTGTGTTCTGTCAGGCAATGACGTGTCTTGACATTCGGTTTTTATTGTCTACTCTACGAAAGAAGGGTAAATATATAAAATAAAATAATATGAAGTTATGTTGTGTGTTTTCCAACTTTTTTTTTAATTTCATTATTTGATAATAATAAATGATAAAGACAATTGGAATTCCAATTATTTGTTTATAGATTTATTGTTAACTTATGAAGTAATAAATTATTCATCACTAAAAAGATGGTTGAATCTAGAGATAGTAGAGCCGGTGTACGTTTCTGGGTAGTCTTTAGCGTTAGCAAAACGCTTTTATTCATTTATTTAGAATCCTATTCTAATTGCTTACGGCGCTGTTGTTAAAATCCTCCCATTTGTTACCGTGCCGTCATCTAAGTTTGCTCCCATTCAGCGGACACCTAGCAGTATATTAAACTGCTATTGCTAATACGTTACTTGAAAACTGTCCTTGGCAGTTTTTGACTTGAGGTTTTGTCTATTTACATGTCGGAGCCTTTTAACTAAGAACGCATGGAGGAGGTATCAAGCTGAAATTAATATTAAATACCGATATAGAAGCAGAATTTAGAAGCGAAAAAAGTCAAATCAACACAATTCAAAGCTACGGCTGTTTATGCTACGTCCGACGCATATTTTGTTCGCATGCTCGCAGTGTAATTAAAATAAGTAAGGAAAGTAAGTACAGGTTTATATATATATATATATATATATATATATATATATATATATATATATATATATATATATATATATATATATATATATATATATATATATATATATATATATATATATATATATATATATATATAAAATTTGACAGGCAGTGAGAGCTTACAGCACAAATTGAGTGCATTATATCCGCTACACTCTTAAATTAAATTTAAATTTTATATTATATTAATAAATTATAATTCATGAAAGACATTTTTTATAACTTGCACTTACCGTTAACATACAATAAATAAAAATTAAATTGGGTACGGAACCCTCGGTGCATGAATTTAAATGTATTCCCATTAGACTGGGTATATAAAAGAATATTTTTATATAAACCTAGCTATGACGTTCCGAAAGAAGGCAAGTATTTCTAATGAGTACCGTTTATATAACTGAGTAAGCATACATATCTTCCTCATCTCGCGAGAATGACATTTGCATGTTTTAGAACCATTGGTGGTGCCAACCAAAGCTTTATTATCTAAATTATTTCACAAAATTCCATCTATTATTATTTAAATATTAGAACATATTATATTTTCAATTTAAGCTCATGAGGCCTTAACGAAAGCTGAGTCGTGCTTACGCCGTGATCGTGAGAGCTCAACAGATAGTGTGAGGTCGCGACGTCACGATCGACTAGCCCTCACCGAGCGTACGCAGAACGTTAATTATTCTGCATGTTCGATACTCAAACAATGCAACTTTACAGGCAGTTCAAGGAAGCTGTGCTGATAAGAAAAATATTCTTTAAGAAACTTTCTATTTAATTACATAGAAATCTTTCAAATGGATGAAATATGGTCAGCGGGTTACGAATACAAAACAAATATATTTAAAGGTTAAACAAATGGTTTAAACAGTAAATGAAATTAATTTGTAAAAAATTTGAATAAATTCCATAGTTTTTAGGGTTATCACTTATGAAATCTGAGTATTAACAGATTATAAAAGGTAGCAGGTATATTAATCTAGAGAAGAGGACGTTCAATTATTTACCATTTCCCAGCTCTGAAATTGGTAAATAAGTGATTCCACTCAAAACGCAATAACTCGAATTCGAAAAAAGAAAATTAAATAAATGATATTAAAACACAAATAGTGTGAGAGTGTAGACACATTCTCTTTCCTACCCCGGCTATATACAGAATAAAGCGGTGCTAAAAAAAGCCTCGTAGATGAAGCTAGAATAAAAATCAGGTCTTTAAAATACGGATTGTCAGAAGGCTGACTTTTAGAAGGCTGCATCTACATACAATGTAAATTTATAAATATGTGCATGTTGATAGAACAAGATATAAATGTTGTGTGGCGTTAGTTAAATTAAATCCAAATTAATTTAATCAAAATTTTTACTGTATTTAATTGTATATATAGCGTGAGAACATGTCGAGTAATTATTATACTTAGTTAACAATTTAAAAAAATGTTTTTTTTTTTAAATTGAGAATATCATAATCATTAATATCGTTAATTTTTTTTTATTAATATAAATGAACTTCGAAATATTCCAGAAATTTCCAATATATGTTACCCTCGATATTATCAATTGATACATATTAAAATGAATAAAATGATAGATATTGCTCACACTCTACACACATTCAATCCAAAATAACTAAAAATCAAAATAAGACACATGGAAAGACAAAAAAAGAGTTATGTCGTCACTGTAGATAAAATAATAGAAAAAGTTACGATCGAGTAAATAAACTATTTATTAGATTTTAGTAAACTATTTATTAGATTTTATAGATTAAATTACGTATATAATAGGTAGGTATACAGTTTCAAATCGGTAAAACAATACCCATATTAAAAGTATTACATAAATTACAACAATTTTTGCTCCACCTGTAACTGTCCATTCTCTTCTCTTTTTTTACAAGCGCAAGAATTCACTAACATTCCACAACCATCGCTTGAGTTAAATGAAATAAATAATTTAACTAAAATTTAATACATATTGTTTAAACATATTACGACTATAATTATGTTTTTATATTAATTGGAACTTTGCTATTGACAACATTGTAAAGAAGTGCGTAGTGTATAAAGGTCTAGTTTTTCAGTTAAGGGACATTTACACGTGGCCTCTTTACTCATGCAAATTGATAATTATGAGAATTAGATCTATAATTGATCATACAATACGCAATCATTACATTGTATTTATTAATAAATTCATCCATTGTACTTTTTTCTTTTTAATTTTTGCTATCAAACAAGCAATCTTTATTTTCCTTACATTTTTAATTAATTATAAGAAATTATTTAAATGCTGACGCGTTACTCTCTCTTTTTTATTTCTCTCTTTTAAGACAACTTTATTATTACTAGAGGACCCGTTGACGCGTGAAGTACGCGTTGCCATAACAACGTGTATGTCAATTTTTCCGTTATACGTTAAGTTATATTGTTAAACATAATATGGTACACTACCATGGTTTGTTTTATTTATTGATTTAATATATGTTATAACTTATAACCATTATTATTGAAACATATTAAAACTAAACTTCTCTTATACTTATAAACTATAAGTGTGCCATAATTTCATACTCTTCCGTCCGCGCAATTTTGTAAGTAAGAAGAGACCTCGGTTGAGCTTCGAAAACGCAATGTCGAATATACTGGAGGAAAGTCACGTAAAAAGCATGAGGACCCCCCGTAGAGCATGTATGAAGAAAATAATGACAATGGGCGAGCCGCAGCGTTTGTCGCTCCGTCCTCTCTAACTAACCAGCTATGTATGTGTACAAAAAAAATTAATAACTTTGCCACTTTTACATCTAAATACAATAACAACGCCATCAGTTTCCTTTTGTGACGTAAGTAATTACACACGACACTTGTATATCTAATGTTATCATCTCAAAAGGCTGTAATAATGAAATACCAAGCCTTGTAGAGTATAGAAAATTTATATTTCGCGTATACGTGATAAAGGTAGCACCTTTAAGAGGAAATCTGCATACAATGACAACACGCTGCGCTATGCCATTCCATACCGGAGTCACATTGTTTTTGCGCATATCTACTATACTTGTAAATTATACAATTTAACACATGTTTATACAACATAATTATTTCATAGTCGTGTTAGATATTTATATATATATATATGTATATATATATATATATATATATATATATATATATATATATATATATATATATATATATATAAATATATATATATATATATATATATATATATATATATATATATATATATATATATATATATATATATATATATATATATATATATATATATATATATATATATATATATATATATATATATTTATATATATTTATATATATATATATATATATATATATATATATATATATATATATATATATATATATATATATATATATATATATATATATATAGATATTTATATATATATATATGTACACTTGTTATATGTCTTATGTCTATAAAACTCCTTTATCCTTTATTACTTGATTGAAACAGTATAGCTCAGTTCAGTTAAGTTAAGTTCAGTATGAGTTCTTAATTTTTAAATGTTTATATCATATTCATATAAATATAAAATAAATTTTAATTTTTTTTTATTTTTTTTTATAATACAGATTAAAAAGGAAAATTCAATTTACCTCCAATACAGCCTATCACTAACGTGTTAACACGTTTTCACACGTCGTGAGTCAACTCGATTCACACACGAACGCTTCGCGAAATAAGTCCGCTGACGAGCGCATTCCCGTTCAGGAGTCGGGTGTCAAAACACCTGCATCTGATTCTCGCTTGCACAAGATCAATCAAACCGTTGCTTAAACGGTACATATAAATATATTGTACATGTAATGTGGCTAATTGGCTTAATAACTGCGACACAGTTTTAAAATACTGTAGTTAATATAGCTATAAATTGTTTTTTGTTGCATACTAAAATTTGAAAATATATATTATTATGGTTATTAATTATTAAACTTAAATTTTCTTTATTGACAAACAAAGTGAATTGAGTTTGAGTGAGACTTTTAGTTGCTAGGATACCTAATTTGTAAATTACATTTTTTTTATTATAAGCACATACAATGTATGTTAGTTTTGTAAAACTGTCACTATAATGTAGGATAATTTTGTAGTATACCTATATTTTGTATATTTATACAGACATACAGTCGTACACTTTTGCATATCGTAAAATAATGTTATGAAAAATTGTAAAATAAGTGCAATAATAAATTAAAGTTTCTAATAAGTATTTTTTTGTAACGCTCTTCACTAAAGCTGCGTTACTAGTAAGTTTTTTCCTTAATAAAATGTCACTAATGCGTATGTGTAACTTAATATACAAAATAACGACTTAAATTAAAATCATTAGATACCTCTTTTTATTTCTTTTTTCTACATATTAATTCCTAACTCATAGGTTACTATAGGTTCGGTAGAGAAATATGTTAGTTAAGACACTCTTATATTAACCGAGTCCCTGTCCTATTTCTTGACGAAACGCAAATGTTCTTATTGCTTGTAAATATCGTTCGCCCCGGCACATACAAACAAAATAGTTAACCTAAATAATCTATTTACATATAGTAAAATAAATAATAATATATAGTCTAGACTAACTGTAAAAGCGACAACAGTGGGTTTGGTTCCCACTTGAGGGAATTCATTATTTCATTTCCTTGCTCTGGTAACTGATCAAAATCCCTCTATCTACACTGCTATATGCCGAAAAAGCGGTAACCTATTTATTTTATAGAAAAAATAATAAATTCGAAATTGATATATGACTTATAAAATAATATGATTACGTGTATATAAAGATAGCATATGTAATTACCACGCACGTATAAATTGGCACGAACGTGCAAAGAAATAAGCTAATGATCTTGTACAAGTGTACAAAGGTACGTCTTAAGTAAAGTACAATATAATAAAATTATTATACAACACCACTGACAAACACAAAGTATTTACTGTTTATATAGAGGCTAGTGCGTACACTGTTTTAAACATCTTTCCTTCGAAATGCAAAGGTTAAGACTATTACAGCAATTAATGTTTTTGTTATGAAAGTAAACGCACTCGTAAGCTAACCGCATATTTAAGTATTATTATAAAGTATAATAATATTTTCCACTTTTATTTTAGGTGCGCACGAATTTGTTCGCTTTTTTTTATATTGGACACTTAATTACCATGGTGGTACAATGTTTGTGGGTACGAACGGGAAAATTAATTATATTCTTTAAATCCTGACAAAGGGCGGCGTTAAGTTTCGCCATTCAATATCTAATATCTCAAATTAAGGCTTAAAACGAAAAATAATTTAAATTTCTTCATCTCTACTTTTAGAACGAAGAGATAGAGAGCAGAGAGATGGGACTATCCAATAACAATTCTCTGCAGTGTTGAGTTCCGCTAGACAATACGAAAAGTGTAATAAAGAAGCGTCTTGATGTTAGCTCTTTCTACTTAACTGCTATATGCGGACTTGAGCTTGACGTCACGTCGTGAGATTGACGTCTTCATAAAGTAAACTTTATTTTTTCTTTTTAATACAGAACACATAAAGTTATATTTAAACTATGAATTTTTTAACTAAATTTACCTAATTAAATCATCGCTATAATTAAAATATAAACATATTTCCGCAGAATTTAGACCTACGTGCAAAGTCCATGGCTAGTAAATAAGCACTTTAACACTACACATAGAAAAAAGCCGTAAACCATTTTAGTGTAACAATTAAATGTATTATTTTTTTTAACACTACAAATATTTTTATCTTACATTGACTTATCTAAGAATATACATATGTACATATGTATGTTTGAAATTCATAAGTCCTTTAACGAGACAAAGGCCAGTTTTCACTGTTTCAAATAAAATTAGATCATCATCTTAATCTTATATTTTTTGTCGTACAATATACATATATACTGAATATTAATCGAATCCACAAACTCTATAATAAAAGATGAAAATATTTTTTGTTTATAAATTATCTAAATAGTGATATCGATAGTCATCTATCGATAATCATATTCGGTATTACATAATGAATTATGTATCATTTCATTCGATTCTTGTTGGTTATAATTTGAACACGCAACAAGTTTATTGAAATTTCAAAATTCATAGACGTATTCTCCCAGTAAAATTTGCAATCATGTCGAATCATTTAGTAGGAACGAGTATATTCCCAAAACTTCCCGTAAATAAAATGTCAACTAGCAACCATTGCGATGAGTTATGTACGTCCAATCATGACATCACGCTTAATCCCGCTTATAGCAGGGTAGGCGGAGAGAATTTAGTGTCCAGACACTCCCATGCTCGATTTGCCGCCTGAATTCGAGGCTTTGCGTGCGAAGTGGCGGAATTCATAGGCTACTTTGTCATGTCAGAAAAATTTTGGCATCATTATGAATAAATAAACTTTAATGATAGATGTGATTTCTATCAATTAACATCAATTATGAAAACTGATTTGACATAAACAAAAGGACACTAAACAATTTACTACAACTATATTCCAACATTATTTCGTGTTCAGTTCCACTAATTTACTAAAATAAAGCGCTCTCTATACGTACCAACATAACGTAGGTACATATATAATATGTATATATATACACCTAGTTGCCGAAATTAACTGCATCGCTAGCAAATCAATATAGTCGTACAGCCAGCCGCTGACCCAGTGCAACAAACTGGGTTTCGAACGTTTCTCTTTAAATAAATCTGTCTACCGTTTTATAGAACTGCCAGTCTGCATTTTTACCACTGTCCGAACAAGCTAAAGCTTTTATGCTAAAATAGATATTCGATATTATTAGAGTTGTATGAACCGTTAAAAGTTTGAATCATTTATAAAAGCTGAACAAGCTTGCTAAAGCGTACTAAATAGTTTTAATTGGACAATTCGTCCAAATGTCACGTGAATACATTAATTTTTAAGATAGGGATGTTGCAAAACTACTAGTGTATATTATAGTTTTGATGTAAAAATTTAAAGTTACTTTTTTTAAATCGTCCTTTATAAGGATATGAAGCAATTTGTCATCAAAGAGCGCTTTCTATTCAATCTTTCGTAGATGGCTCTATTAATACCTAATTGAATTTTTAAATTTGTGATTACGCATACATGCTAAGTATAAAACACCATTAGGAAATTTGAGTACAGAGTGTTTTGCCACTCTATCTAGTGTGTATATATATATATATATATATATATATATATATATATAATATATATATATATATATATATACATATATATATATATATATATAATATATGTATATATATATATATATATATATATATATATATATATATATATATATATATATATATATATATATATATATATATATATATATATATATATATATATATATATATATATATATAGAGTCTCTTCGTTATGAAAACATATACATATGTACATAGTTCACAATGAACCGGTAGAACTGATCACTTTGCGGTCACATGTGTTCGTCGTGGTCACCCATTAATCTGCTTTACGAGTATAAAGCGGTCCGGCTCATGCATTATTGAACACATCAAAGGAGAAAAATCGAAATGTGCACCGGCTAGTGAAGCGGTTTTCCACCCGATTAGCGGTGCGAATGTATCAATTATCATGTTCGGACGTACCGTTTACATCAATCGGCGATAGGATTTTTTCTATGAAACACTGATGCTTCAGCGTTTAAAAGGGAGAATATGGAATTTTATATTTTATCATAAAATGTTTTATGAGGTTTAACAGAGCAATTTTTTTTAACTTACTACCTATGATGTTAGTATTCTACAACACCAGCCTGCAGTTATATGTATGCTATAATAAATATTAAAAAAATAAAATAAAAAAGACGGGTACTTTATCTGTACTACGTCAGAATTTTATCGCTGTTAATAAAAGTCGTGTTTTTGGGAACTGTAAATAATATGATAATTAGGTATTATATGTTGACTGTAAACGTCACGATTGAGGGTTGAGGGGGGAATTAATTATAGTAATTTCTCTAGTATTCTATATAGAAAACGAAGAGTCATTACCTCTCTGCCTACTGTGCAGTATGCGTTATAAGGCGTCAAAAAAAAATATATCATCGTATCGAAAGTACAGAAATACTAAATAATATAACATAGGATTCACCTAACTTATACCGTTGAATTGATGAATTCACAGAGTCGTGTCTCTGAGCGTGTCTTCGATTTCGTATAATATTTAATTGGAACAGGTTACCGCGCGTGACCTATCCCAAGGTAAGGTTTACATCACATACTTCCTTATATTATTAGTACTTCTTGATACTAACATGTTAATAATATAAAATTATATTTTATCTATCCCTTTGGAAAACAATTGTTATAGATATATAAACGGTTAAGGACTTGAAATGATTTTTAATTTCATACTTTCGAAAGTAGAAAACTTACAAAAGTAGTAATTTATTTATATATTGCTTAAATTGATAAAAATAAAGCGCGATTGCTTCTCTACTTTTAATATCTTTCAAGTAAATATTTAGTTTAATGTAATTTACCAGTTAATATCACGATCACTGAATATTCAATACATAATATAAATGTAATCCCATAACTGACAAATATACATTTTGTATGTATATATATATATATATATATATATATATATATATATATATATATATATATATACAAAGCTGTATCCCTATTATATTATTACAATTAAAAAAAAAGCCCATATTAAAAACTCCCGACAAGACACCACCATTAGTTATTAATTAAAATTATAACCACGTATACAACCTTTAATCGTCATTAATAAGACGTTTATTACTTAAAACACTTAATTTAAATGTAATATATAACAAAAAATCTATTACAGACAACAAACTACAATCTAGTGTATATAGTTTTTTTTTTTATACCTCATTGGAACAGTGTCAAGCGGTCAATAGATGATTATTATTATTTTATTTTTAATATATTAAATAAATAAATTTTAATTTCCCCAGTCTGGTAGACAAAGCGCGGCGTCCAGACCCACCAAAAGTGGGAAACGGAGTGTCTTAACACTAGGTACTTTCTGTCTAATATACTATGTGAAAAAAAAGGTGAATCAGCTTAATTATATTTCTAGTATTTCATTGTAGTATCATTATAATAGTATTGAAAATTTCAATTTGGTAAAGTACAAATCAAATGTGCCTAATTGAAGAGAAAGTACAAGTAAGTTCGGGATATACAGTAGTATTACTATATCTATTAAAAAACTTATTTATAGTCTTGTAATAGAAGAACGGTGTTTAGACGCCACCCAGTAGCGAAAAAAAGATATACATATACGTATATGCAATAAATAGAGAAAGCGTGACTTTATCAAAATCATGATTGAGATATGTCTGATAAAACAATAATTGAATTCCTTATTTGTATATATTACGCTTGCAAGAAAAATGCAAGTACATTTTAATTTAAACGATCATAATTTAAATAACTTCATCGATATTATTGAAACACCTAGAAGACAATTATTTGCGTGACTCAAAAAGTTCTTAGTCAATACAATAGAATATGCCAATTATTACAAGTTGTTCAACGTAAAAGGAAAATATGCAAAGTGCGAGTGACGTTTGATTTTAAAGGGTTCAGTATCATATAAAATAAATATAAATAAAACGTCCAATATATACTTTAACATTTTTTTATGTGTAAGACTATAAGTATAGAAAGATATAAATAGAAATGTATACCTCACGTAGATAAGAACGTACGGTTAAATTTTCGCACTATTTCATTTCAATAATTACAATTTTTTATTATCTTTATTTAGATATATTTATTTTTGAATAGCTACCTGAAACGTCTATAGGAACTTCCTAAACATTCACATTTAATATAATAATAACTATAATCCTACTAATATTATAAATATGAAAGTTTGTGTGTATGAATGCTTGTTACGGTTTCATAAATAAACTACTGAGCGGATTGAGATGAAACTTTGCATTAATATAGCTTATAAATCATAATAATATATTGTCTACAATTTATGATAAATTAATGCAATTGACTTTAATAATAAACAAATAATAATGCAGTCCAAGCGGGCGTAGACGCGGGAGGGCTTAGTATACAATTAACTTTAGATATAAATTTCCAATATATTTATATATATATATATATATATATATATATATATATATATATATATATATATATATATATATATATATATATATATATTAATTATTACATAATCAGATAAAAATAACTACATATCATATCCTATTTCGATATAACATACAACCAAAAAGTTATAGACTTTGGCACAAAATCAACGAGACCCTATTAAAAATGGCTAGGTTAGTAATAAATGGCAGATGAATAAAATTGTAAAGGTAGTCGTGCGTGCGCGAGTGCGTGCAGGGCTATTCAATTAAATAAAGGTCAAACTACACTAGACGCAAGATAATCGCGTCTCAGCTGTCCTTAAGCATTGGATTAATGCAGACTCGACGTTTTTTAACTATAGTTGTTATTATTCTCATTAGAAAAGAAATAAGCAATTACTTTTATGCATATAAAAGACAACATTTATATTAAATGTTTAAATGACGGGCCACCCGGCTTATTTTTATTGTACCTATTATTATTGTACCTATTATCAAGTATTTCTGTTATGGGTCAAGCATGTATCAGATGTTAAAAAGTATTCTGAATAAAAAAACACACATGTACTTATGGTATATTTCAGGCCATTATTTTAATGCTTCCAAGGACAAAATGAGACACAATTATTGCAGAATTAAATCTGAACATGCCGGTCGCCGAATCTTCCCAAAACAACTGCTGGTAAATGTATGTACATTCAATGATTAAAACGTGATTAAATTTATTTAATTAAGTAATATTCAGTTGTGACAATTAATAAATAATATGACTTGCTTGCAATAATTGTCTTGTGAAAATACAAATGTTATATAAAATCATACTAAATTAAGTGAGTACGAAGCTCGATGACCCAAAATAAGACGGGAGGCAACTTGTTACCCCCTTCAGGGAGCGACCGCCTCACGCTTTTCATTACGCAATAAATGCACCACCTCCCACCGCATGCCCTCGGAATACAACATGTTGAAATTATTCTCTTCATTTTTTTCTATTTATTTATTAAAGAGAGTGAATTTAGTGTTAAAATACTCCATTTTGTGTTATTCAACCCAATTTTTTATAGAATTTCTTATATTCAGACGATAAAAAGTAAACTACTTTATATAAAAATTATTTGTACATAAACATAAAATCGTTAATGTATTAATAGTATATAAAACTGTAATTACACTATCAACTATTTGTAGAGGTCAACGCGCAGCACACATTGCTCAACCCAGAATCTTAAAATTTTGTAGATAGTTATTTTTATAAGTAAACACTACAAAAGTGTATTTATAATCTAAATAAGTAACATAGATGTCAAAAATGAAAAATTGTATGAGATATCAAATTTTTTAAAAGTGTCTACAAATGTATAATTTGTAATTATACCCTTTACCCTTATTACCCTTAGTTTAAAAAAAAAAAACAAATTTTAGAGAACGATCTACATTTTCAAACATGGCAAGTAAAGATCTCATGAGTAAATAAAATCACGGGCAATGCCGCGACCAGAAAGCTATACAAACAACTTTATTGTAATAATAAGTAATTGTGAAAATTTAATTTTAAATTAATTCTTTCCTTCTTTAATATTCGAATTATCAAGCTTTAACCGAGTGTGACAAACGCTATTATGTCATTTTAGATAAATAGCGGTATTCTGAAGAAGCACTTAAGCAGTGTTTGTGATGTATTCTTATTAATCTTGCATATAACAAATTTAGTATGAAATAAGCGGTGCATTTTTGACTATGAATAACGAATGAATAGAAATAATATATATTTATTCAATTATAGATTAAGTGTAGAGTTAAATACTATTAACATCAAATATCGGTTTATAGGTAATTGACAGAAAAAGACCATAAATAATTATATCAGTAATTAATTAATTCATTTTATACAAAATGAGTGGATACAAATGATTTTTGATATATCAACTTGTACAAGTTGTTGACCAACAATCGTGAAGTTGATACGAAACCATTGGTGTAGATCAATTTCAATCAACTCCAAACGAAGAGATGTGTCACTATTTTACTAGTAATATATAACGATGAAAATAAATAAGCAATACATGGATAGAAATAGGCAACCATGCAATAACAACTAATTAGTCAAAACTATCAAGACAAACGTAAAGATACTACGATTCATAACAACACTAGACTAGAGCGGAAATATATTAAAAAATATATTTTAATACCGCTTAAAAACAATTTAAGATAAATAAAAATTTCTTAACACAATTCTTACTCCAAAAAATTGTCCAAAAGGCGTCGGTCACACAGCCTTCATAAGACAAAATGTCTATGCATAACTATAAGGATACAAAATTTAATCTTCTTTTTTTTTATTTTTTTTATTTTTTTAAGGGTTATGTACAGTAAAATAATTTAAACATAAAACATATAAAATAGAACAAAGACCAATTAAGTTTCCACAGATTACCAAACACGTACGTACACTCCTTAAACACTAGTTATTTATAAAGAACACAATATATTCCATAATATATAATAATATAAGTACAAAACAATCTATAAACACTAAGAATAAAAATAATGCACTCAACAATGAAACAATGAATATTCACTAATGCTAAAACCTTAACTACACCTAAAATTACGTTTCTTAATACAATTTTAGAAATTTACATATGCTTAATTAAATATGTCTAAATCGAAATGCTTATAAAAGCATATTTTGTTTTGAATTAAGGTATTGCAAATAAGGGCTTATTTCGTGCACTTATCCTGTGACACGCAAATTTAACTTTACTTAACAATAAAGGGGATCTTTTCGTATTATACTTAACTTCGTCCTCGTGGCCACGAATAATGGTATTAACTAAAATGGTAATAACTAAAAGTTGTAGATATATGATACATTACACATTCTCGCTAGAAGTACAGTGAGCAACATCGAACGATTACAATTAAAAACATTTAATTTCAAACTATTAGTTCCTGAGATAAGTGCGTCCGACCAAACAAACTCTGCAAGTTTATAATAATAATATGAGAAGTATTGTAAAATGATGAACTATTGTTGAGTAGTCATCTTATACAATTAACATACAAATATTTATATTAACTAATTCCAAGAAAATCCATTTTCTTAATAACAAAAACGAAAGATGCATTGTTTTGTTATCTAGCTTATTTTAATATATTTATGTACAATTTGCGAAATACTGAACTGAATTTAAGTTTGTTTTCTTTTCATGCCTCTATTATATACTCACGAAGCCTATACAGAGGAGGTTTTTTCATGTGGTTGTCCCCCTTTGTCCTTCTTGTACCGTTTGTCATGACAAGTCACTTCGTTATATACAAGTCTATTCCTTTTCATAATTTAGTATGACTCTTGTACAAAAAAAAGGTTTCAAAGTAATAAGAAGTTATTAGTCCATACACTATAGAACGTAACAGGATTTAGTTTCAATATTTGTTAAAACGAGGAAATTTTGCTATTTATTAAGTTGGAAAGAATTACAAACTAGTTGTTTTTTGTATATAAATAATAAATCGAATAGAAAAATTGATAAAACAGTCTTATCTTTCTCTTAATTTCTAATTCGTCTACAATGGGAGTAGATTGCATCGCCGCGGGTCAAGCTGCAGGTCACGCAGCACTCAGGAATCTCGAAGCCTGCAATTTAGTGCTATTCAATCAAAAGCCTATCCGTGGTATGATCTTGAGCAAATTCACCAGCGAAATTGTCGTGCCTTGTTCTAATAACTTGCACAATATAGGTTTGATTTTCATTGCTTTTTGTGGAGCGTTTTTGATGTATTTTGGTAAGAATTCGTATCGAATTCGTATCGTAATAGATTCACGAGGTTTTCAAGGAAATAAATATATTTTAAACGAATAAGATATAATATGAATAAAAAACATATGTCAATTGCGAGTAGTACTCGCGCACCGAGGGTTCCGTACCGCATTTTAAAAAAAATCCTCCTTTTGCGCATTTAAAAAAAATTCCTTTCCCCTTTGCGTGTACTATAAATTCTAATATATAGCCTAATTTCATAATTCTAGGTCAACGGGAAGTCCCCTGTATGTTTTGATTACGCGGCGATTTTAATGCGAGAGAATTAAGCATAAACCCTCATACATATTTAACAATTTCAACTGAATTCCTCCACGTGATTTCGAGGAAATGGTCTTCACAGACTGACAGACAGACAGAGGGACAACAAAGTGTTGGAAATGAAGTGAGGGAGTCGTTTTTTTTATGTACCCCTAAAAAAGTAAAATCCACAACCATGATATTTACTAAAAATAAATTTGCTTAACAAATTCGAATCAAGATTTAATAACGTTTTCTTAGTTGCATATAATGTTGAATTACATAAATTTATTTGAAGTCGTGTAATTAACATTATTTCATGTAATGTCTAAAAATAAGTTATACCCAGTTAAGGTATTAGTTTCCTATTATAATATACAACACCAACCGCCAAGGCAGTGGTTTTAGTTCAACAGGCTTCACAGGCGGCTGATACCGAAAGAAGAATTTAAACTTACCATAAGTTGAGGACAGTAGAGGCGAATGCTGCATTGTAAAGGGATTCCTGAACCCTATACGTCAATATGGTTGGGCTGGCGCCCGCTGACTACCAAGTGGTGACTTCTTGTTTCCTATATATGTATGATGTGTAATTGTTGCATGATTCGTTGCAAGTGATTATTGTCCTATGTATTTTGTATTAAGAAGAACTCTTACATGTATAATTCTCCATTACCATAAACCCACGTTACGCCCACAAATGACGTCACAATGTTGACATGCCTAGTGGCCACTAGGAAGACAAGGACTCGATTAAGGCTTACCTAATAACATTTGTTATATTTGTTTCCATTGCTATTTACTTACATACTAATTAATTTATTTGTTTATATTCAGAGACGAGTTAAGTTGCAGAATTCAACGCCGTCTTCTGTTTTGCTTACCAGTGCAAGAAAATGAAAATAATTAGATTTCCCCGAGTGGGAACCAAACTTACAACCCTCAGCCTATGGCTACCCTGCTAGATACGCAAAATAATATATATAAATATATATGTATATATATATATATATATATATATATATATATATATATATATATATATATATATATATATATATATATATATATATATATATATAATACTTCATTAAATCATAAAATACAATAATATTGCCGCATTAAATAACAGGCATAGTACTTGTGAGTTGTGACACAATAACTTCAAGTGATCTTATTTTGATTGAAAATTTAAAAAATTAAGAATAAAGCCTTTTATAACATTAAGCAACAAAATTAAGCACAATTGATTATGTTTTGTAAGTAGTTCAATATATCATTTAAAATAAAAAGGAAATATGATGTTCATACTAAAAATAGCTTTGGCTTCATAGAAGTTTTTTAACATCATTTTCTAATTCAATAAAAATAAACTATATACTTTATTATTTTTTTCAAAACACAAGCAATCGGCGACGCACACAATCTTTCCGATACAACTTAGGTCTATTTACATAAGTGCCGATACAATATTTACTCAAACCATAGACACAAACTGAAACGTAAATCCACATTCAGTATATACCCATACAAAATTCGTTGAACCGTCCTTGAACTCGGCTGTGTGACGCAAAGAAGAGTAATGTATTTATCAGTCTATGTATGTGTGTATGTTTGTTTCTCGATGGTGACGTAGAGACGGAACTTATTGGCCGCCTAAACATCGTCACTAGAGGCATAATAATAATAAAAATACACAAAAGCGACAAACAGACTAAACAACTATGCACATCCATTTTTATGTTTCTAAATAAAACAGTCCTTTTAAATTTACATTTTTATTTAGTAGGTAATCCTTAATGGATACCCTACAAAATAAAATCGTCCCAAGTAACTTTATAAAATTTAAGTTTTTTTTTTAAATATATTTTTTCTTAGTGAAATAAACGACCATATCATTATGTTGCGTGATTATTTCATTTTCCTAATATAATATTAATTTTAAAATCCTTATGGGTTAATGGTGATGGATGTTGGATATATTTTGGATATGAATAAGATTCTCGGCTAACATCGCTTGATCGATGTTGACGCATATACTGTACATCTTATATAACTTTTTAATTTATTCACAGATTGACACCAAATCTATATTAATACTAATATTAAGTGAAACTTACCAAAATAAAACAGCGACATTCATTTAAGTCATTAAAATGATTTTGGCCATTTCTGAAACAAAAAACAAAAAATTTTGATATCATTGTCTTGGCTTCCGTCACACTAGTAGCGATTTTTGTCATACATGGATATATATGTACATACAGCGATCAGTTACATTTGCATTTATTTTTCTGCATTTTGTTCAGTCTTGATTTTGTGCAGAACCGCTGAAACCGGAGTATCTTGACACTAAGTTCTTTCTGCTTAACCTCTTATAAGCGGAATAAATCGTTAAGCTGAAAAAAACATATAAAAAACAACAATTATCCTAAGCCAGTTATATGTAATATAAAATTTTACATCTTCACTAATTAGTATGCACATGGGAAGCGTACAGATCGCTCTCTACCATATTAATTTAATTAATCTTGTGTAACTCACAATTATTTTATACGACCTCTTAGTCTTGAATACTTATAACATGAACAGTGACAAGGACTACCCTTCAGTACTCCCGACCTGAAAATAAAATTGCTATATTTATCATACGAGCTCTTTATAATTACGTCGTATATATTATATCCATATATTTATTTTCATAATTAACTCTGAACAATTTTAAGTAGAATACACATGTAGATTTCATTCATATAATAGAGACTTAGATATATTAATAAGCACTTAATTTATATTAAATTGGTACTTAAGTATTTAATGTAGTATTTAGTCAAGCGCTAAATGACGTCTTTGAATGCTAAGCTATGATCATCACTACTTACTTAATTAATTTATTTTATTTATTATTATTTTATTTATTTACATAATATTGATGTAATATTAAATAATTAGCTTCACGCTGTATCCCGCACATAGCAGGGTAGGCAGAAGGAACTTAGTGTTAAGACACTCCGTTCCCGGCTTTCCACGGGTGGGCATTGAGTGGCGGAACTTAACACCGAGCTTTAAATATATATACATAGAAATTTAAATAATAATATAAATTTATACAATATTAACCATAACCTTATTTTAAGATTTATTCTGCATATAGCAAGGTAGGCACACAATTATACCTCCTATAATTGTTCAGAGACTTTTCATACAAGAATCGTACCCATAACCATAGTACTTAAAGTCAAACGCTGCCCCTGCACTGTAATGTACAAAAATAATAAAATAATACGTTCTATAGAACATAAAAAATGCACTACACAAAAAAATGGTATTAAATATCGATTTCATATTGCGCAAAATTCTAACCCAGCTTGAACCTGGGTGCGGCTAAGGTCTGCGACCCTTTCAATCCAGGCGATAGCTCCCTACACCCGCCCAAACGCTGCAGGGACTTAAGCTCTAAGTTGTTATCTGAACTAGTTATTATACGTAATCTTATTAGTTTAATAAGCATTTCTGTGTTAATATCTATCATTAATATCAAAAGGGATTATATAGTAATTAATTGGTCTAAAAAATGTGGAATAATTGGTTTTTTATCATCATTTAACAATATTATCGTATGTAATAATGAATAAATCATAATTTATAATTGCTTTACACATTACAAGGAATTATATAAGAGGCTGAATAGTTTTATTGTCTTTTTTATATGAATTCTACAACTTTACGCGCAATATATCGAATTCGAACAAAAAGTAGAGAACGGAATGTCTTAACAATCCGCTTTCAGCTTCACCAGCTTCTCTCTGCCTCAATTGTATTGCTCCGAAATAAAGCAAGAAACCTGATGATAAGTCACTACGTTCTCAAGTTTTAGCCAGAAGGCAGAGTCCAACTTCACACTTTGCCTAAACAAGGGAAATGATATTTTTCCTAAATGTAAACAATTTCCTATGAGATAATCGAATACGCTACCATGACTTCAGCAGACCATATCTACATTAGTTTCTCACACCTACATTATTATTAATAATTTTTATAATTAACAAAAAAATCAATACAACTTTTCCATTTATTAAGACTGGAGCATAAAAAACAAACGAAAAACTATAATGAAAATATATAATATCATATAATATTAGATGTTTCACATAACAAAGGCTGGGTGCGGTCACCCAGGTCTGCGACCTGCCAATACAGGTTATCACACTGTCTACACCCCCTCAAAACGCTGCAGGGATTTCTGTAACAACCACCGAAGTGCGTTGACTTCGTTTGTATGATACCGGTTAATGCACTCCACTTTTACTACGGAAAATTGGCGTTGAATTTTAGAACAACTTCTTATTAAAGTTGGGAAAAGTCGAGTTTAAGCTTATCATAGTTTTATAATATCATTTTAAAGTAATAATATAACTAAGTAACCTTATTAAAGATGTTCTTATCTTCGCGCTTTGTCTTGCATATATCAGAGTAGCAGAGTGTATTGAGTGGCAGTGCTCGACGCTGTATTAAGTTTTTATTTCTACGATCAGGATCCCCAACCACATCGCTTACAATCAGATGCTGTTCCACTGCGCCACAATAGTCTCAATATTAAGGATTTTCAGAGAAGTGAATGGTATAAATTTAACTAACCCATATTCCTAATCACATATTTATTTGCATGAAAATAATTAAGAAATTCTAAAATAAAATTCATTACAAATAAAAAAATAAAATTACATTGAAGATATTTTCTAATATGTCATAGTTTTATACAAAAACAAAGTTACTTGTGATATTTAAAAATAGTATAACAGAATTATTGCTTATGTTAAAAAGTAATATTTTCATGTCTTTTGGAATAAGTGATATAACAAATTATCTCATAAATATTATGTAATTTTTTTTCCATAACTTGCTTACACATAGCCTTTCCAGAGATGTTTTAATCTCTATAGAAGTTCGTATGAGAATATACTTTTCATTATCAAATCTATGCCTGAAAACAACAATTAATATACAGTGGTATTTATTGATTTATATATTATATATTTAAAAGTGTTATGACAATTTGTCAAAATTTCATATACCGGTTGGTTTATTGCACTGACTAGTCGCTATCTTAACAACAAAATGTTAAAATTATATGCTAGTTTCATTCCTCACGTTCCAATCTACGAACAATAATTGCTAGGATAATCACGATAAAAAAATTAACAAGTTTTTTCTATACACTAAGCGATAATATATACATGATAAAATTACAAATTTGCATGTCCATATAGCAAATGCGTGACAACACCCCGTCTATAACGCGATAAAAGTTCTAACTTTTAGTGTATCTGTAATTTTTTGTATTTGTTTCATAGAAAAATATATTTTTCTACTCATATGTCATCTGTTAATAATTTTAATGAAAATTTATATGTTAATATTTTATTTATAATATACAAATAACGTTATAATTCGTAGTACAATGTAGTATAACCTAGTAAAGAGGCCCGAAATGAATATCGCAAAATCATCCATTTTGCTTTTATCGGATTTTTTCCATTTTTTTTTTGTGATAAATTCGTCATCTTCTCTTTTATGGAAAAACAGAGAACCTATCAGGAGTAATTTATCATTTTATTCTGATTGACATTGTTGAACAAATTACACACATAACGTGACGTCACTTATCACTACTATTTTTAGCTGTTTTCTGTTCTATATATACATACATATATACAAGAAGATCACCATAGGGATAGAAGAAATCTATTTACATTGAAATTGAAGCCGCGACCTTCATATATAATGTCAACTTAACATGCGGGGCAATGCACCACAATATTTATCGGCAAAGTCACCTTGCTTAACTATTCAAGAGTAATATTTGAAATCTTTTTAGTTCATCATCCAGTTTATACCTGTAATATCGTTGCATTTTTCACGAGTCCTGAAACATGGCGTCGGGTGCACGCGATGACAACTTTGCGTGCCGAGCCCTGCGTGACTGTATAAATGCACTTACTGCATACGAGTACAAGGATGCATTTATTGAAACCTTCGCTGATACCATAATTTTTGTAAAGTACGTATACTGTCGTTTTTATGTAGTCTAGTTTATGAAATTTGCACGTTATTTGTATATACCTATATGGAACTAAAATATTATAAACCTGATGAGTTAGTTTGGTTGCACCCAATATTCTCAGGAACTACTGGTACTAATTAAGGAAATATTTTCGTAATTAATAGCTAGTGTATTTATCGATGTAGCCCACTGTACCTACGGTTGAAGTTACCTCGGGCACTTAGAATGCATGAAATGTATGACACATGAAGCGTTCTGTCACACATTCTCTAGCATTCTATCTCACATTCTATCACATCTCTCAGTTATTTACAGTCGACCATGCCAGCGAAGCCGCACGTAAAAGCTGGTACGATGTATGAGGGAAAAATTGTAGATAAATTTTATTTCCTGTTGTAACTCTTAAAAATCCATAAATTTTCTCATTTTTACGCATGCCTCGTCAACTTCAGTTAGGCTAGGAAAATAATAAATACTGTAAAATTAGTTATTTTCTTTATTTGTTTTAAATCTGCAATCTTTGCTTTACCGTTTCGATTCACACGTCAAATCAAGAATTTTAGCATCTAATTTGCATTATTGTAATTACATAGCATATTTTTTCCATAAAAACAATAATAATTAATTAAATATTTCTTAAAACAATCATAAAACATACAACTATCTAGCCTTAAATATCTACTAACGTTATAATAAAAGATTAAAAATTTAGTGCATGATATTTTATTCTAGAACACTAGTGCCCAATTCGTGGATCACAACGTAACTTAACGAAGGCACGCTATGATTGCAGTATTGCATGGCGCAGCGACCGCCGCCCACATCGCCTGACGTATATCTTACTTATAGTAAATCGTAAATTGCTTATTTTTAGCTTAATTTTGAGCTAAAATCTAGATTTTATTTAAGCATAGTGAATTTAACTTAGTCATAAATTTGATTAAATAATCTTTTTTAAAATACAATTCTTTGATTTAATGAAACTGGACTAAAAGATCTAGACTCAACTCCATACTTTGCCTACCAGAAAGGAAACTTAAAATATTGTTTACTTTATAGTTAACTTGTTTGTATTACAATAAATAAAAAAATATGTGTTTATGAATAAAAAAATTTTATATGAAAACATATTTTGAATTGTAATTATATAATATTTAATGAAATTTATAATAAGGTAACTAATCGATATAACGAGTATGTCACGATATCTATGTCATTTGAGAATCGATATGAGTTTTATTTTAATTATTATTATAGAGATGGCTGCACACTTGAGGTGGTCCCATTGTCACCATGTCAGTATCTGATGATGGGATCCCAAAACATCGAGGGAATCCTTCACATTTATACAAGTAATTAAAATATTATTTTCAATTTTGCAGTTGTAGCCAAATTGTACAACTTTTAAATTGGCTTAATTTTTTGCTAAAAATGAATTTCTCTGTTTTCATCACGACAGACGTTTTTCGTGCGCTTTTTTCTTTTTCTTTGCTAATTATCGATGGAATTTATTCGATGACATGACCTTCTATTTACATACATTTAAAGTCCTATTACTATGGTTTTATGTTACTTTTGATTGGGCAAAAGTATTATTCTTCAACAAGAACTTTACTAATATTTTGTAAATTGATCGAAAGCAGAAAACACCTAGCTCACAAAATAGGCTATCAATTGCAAGAAATAAGTATAAATAAATATAATTTATTTTTTTCACTATCACAAATATTTTATTTTCTTTTTGAAGCATCATACAACCTAGAAAATGACACTAGCCGTAGATGTCAATGATGGTTGAAATAGAACCTGATTAAACTAAATGCGTTAACTGTATCACAACAATGAAATACGTCACGCACAAATTAAGTAATATAAGAGGCAGCGTTGTGTCCATCGGAATTAATAAGAGCACGTAAAACTGGAACGGTCGAGCTTCTATATAACTAATGAACCTTTCAATTTCTTGCGCCCGAAGTTGATCTGCGAAAATAAGTAAAATGTGAATGTAGCACGTGTTTCAACGACTAGATCTGTAAGTATAAATGTAATTAAAGTGTCTATCTGTGATTTCGAAAGGAATCTTTTTGGTTTGTGTAGCTATTTTAACGAATTGTAGACTACTAAAAGCGAAATGAACGTGTTAATGAATTTTGTTTATATATCTCACTCTACTATTGGTTATCTAAGTTAAATGATAAGAAAAATTTTATATATTTTATGAAATTATGATCTTGTAAACACAATTTCGTATATAAATTTTATTTTCACTTAAGTTAATTTTTGTTTTTGCAGGTGGCAACTAGTTACCACATAATTTATATATATATATATATATTTTTTTTCTTCCTGGCATTAGTCCCGGCTTTTTGCCAGGGTCTGCCTTCCGACTAAGACCAATCGGTCCATATGAGTGGCGAAGTGGTTTTTGTGGAGCGATTGCCATCTGACCTCCAAACCCATTACTGGGAGAAACCAAGAAAGGACAGGTATAGGGGAGGGACACCACTTACATGGATTGGATCGGGTTATGAAAGTGGTGGCTCGAGGTCCCGGGGTCGCGTACCCGTATGCCGGAAACCAATATCGGACAGATAATTGGCTTAGACACCCTCTGAGATGTGTAATATATATATATATATATATATATATATATATATATATATATATATATATATTATATATATATATATATATATATATATATATATATATATATATATATATATATATATATATATATATATATATATATATAATATATATATATATATATATATATATATATATATATATATATATATATATATATATATATATATATTAATATATTAAATGACAGTAAATGCGTCATTATTCTATAGTTTTAGGTTCAAATCCACTTACTACTTATATTTCTGTCCGTTTTAATTAAGTCTTATTAAAAACCAAATAGTATAAATATTATGTCCCTAGATCTTGTATTAAGAACGTATGAATCTATTACGTACCGCGTTCTTCAATAAGTTTATCATATAGAATCACTTTAATCTGTCCAGCCACGTGGTGTAACATAGATGTAGGTACGGGAGGAATTTGATCACGAAC
This sequence comes from Dione juno, assembly GCA_037127375.1. NCBI lineage: Eukaryota > Metazoa > Arthropoda > Insecta > Lepidoptera > Nymphalidae > Dione > Dione juno. The sequence continues at coordinate 2,839,371 of JAXRJS010000042.1, read as the reverse complement.
AACATTGATACCGTTATGTTTTGTAATATGACAATCGACGTGCTGAGCAGCGATAAAAAAACATTAGAATTGGGCTAGCACATATTAAATCACATAGATGTCATTAACCCAATCAAAATATTCTAAATAAATTAAATAAGCTTCACGCTATATGTCCCGCATATGGCAGGGTAGGCAGAGGGAACCGTAGGAACCGTAAGAACCTAGTGTTAAGACACTTCATTTCCCGCTTTGTGGCCGCCGCGCTTTGCCTTATTACCACAGCGAGGAAAATGAAAATAATTCATTCTCCCCGAGTGGGGATTGAACCCACAAACCGCCGCGTTTTAGAGGCCTGGCCTCATGCCTCTGCGACACGACGGTCCTCTAAAAATATTCTAAATGTGCCTATATATTCATGTATAATATATATACGTTTCCAAAGAGATTTCAATTACTTTTACTTCCTTTAACTATATATAATGAAGAAATAAAATAATTACAATAAATTATAAATTTGACATCTCTCCACTATTATCCATCTAAAACCATCTTCACCTATTGCGAAGCACAACTCAATTCCTCACCCTTTGTCTTTGTCTTATCGTATCAAAGATATACATATTTTTTTATGAATATATTTACAAAAAAAACAAAGTTTTACACAAATTGCTATTATATAGATACAAACATGTTTTTTTTTAACTTTAACTCTTCTCTATATGATAAGCAATTACTAAATAGATAATAAATACCTGGCTGTCTAAGTGGTCCCGTAACAAAATGTAAATAAAAGCCATTATTCCTGGTACGGCAAATAACAAGCTCGTTAGAAACTAAAACAAAAAAATTATATATTAAACTAAGGTTAAACTTTGAGCTGCATGCCGTACCTATGTATATAGCAAAACAACGTAGGTAGAGAGAAACTAGTGCTTAGACAAACTATTGTCCGCCAGGGCGTTAAGACCATTGGGCTACGTCTGACTGTAAGCTATGATTGTGACCTCGATCTCCTCTCAATCGGGAGTATTATTTCACTACTCCATTTTTGTAAGAATAAGCGCAGCGTTGAGTTCCGCCAAAAAAAAGGTGATAATAAGGAAAGAACAAAGATTTTAGTATATCCTTTTACGCACGTTATGAGAGCCAGAACCTAAACATCAACACTGACCTTTAAATTAAATACTGATGATAAATGACAGTTGAATAATATTTAGAACTTTAGCGGAATCACAAATTAAAAAAAACACATTACTCACGATAAGCTTGAAGCCCTCTAAAACCTGTTCTATTGAATTAATCAACGATCTGTATAGACAATGGGAATGTCGTATTGTCAGATTTCCAGCATCTATGCATTTTTTCAACTCTATCAAGCGCATATACGGTAAATAGAATATAAAGAGAAATATTACATGAGCTATGTTATAAGACCTCCAATTAAGCAGTATATTTGCGACATTGTGAACTGATAAACAACAAAAAATAATATATACAACAATATTTTCAAATCGCTTCTATATTTTGATGAATTAATACCCAATTTCACGTCCACATAGTGCAATCTTTTTTGATACGAAAAGAAAGTTTTACTATCCAGTGTAAGATATAGAATAGATATGAATAAATGCGATAGATGCTGTGTCAGGACTTTGTACGCTAACAATACACGTGCATGTTAAACCCAAAAACAATGAAACCATAAATGATGCTATTTTATCAAACACATTGGCTTTTCGAGTTTTAAATTTTACGAATCCAAGATCCAGTGAAAATACTGCGCAAAGTATGAAATAAAAAATATACATAATTCTACACAATTTAGCTTTTTTTAGTTAATTTTTCGTTTTAACTTGTATTATATACATAGTGGCTTCTAGATACTGTATGAAAATCTAAGTCCATTCTATGTAAAATTTATCGACTGCTATTTCACTTAATACAAATAAGGGGTAAATCACACTATGGATAACAATCAAATATATTATTTACTCCATTTTAATTATAAGACATTACGTGCATATATGTTATGTAAATTTTATAAAAACATAAACAAAATTCACCTGTTTTACACGATAGTTCAAATTTTATTAACTTCAGTACATACAATCTGTCAAAATTGACCAACTCGCTCCATAATAAATTAGAAAACTATAGATAAAAGATATGATTCCATGACATTTATCTTGTTGTATCGATGTAGGGCCTAATCAGTCTGTATTCAGCCTAAAATATGAATTAAAAGTATAGCTTAAATGATTGCTAGCATATAACATTACTGAAGTATCCTCATAAAATGTATTTTTAGTGAGTATTTTTATTTTTAAAAGCGTTCCTGTACAGCTGTCATCAAAAATAGAGTACCAATTTCATATAATATGTAATAGTAGATGCCTGCAACTTCGTTAGCGTGCACTTTAGGATCTTTGTCTTGTTTGTAATCTAAAATTTGATTAATTTCATTCTTCACATTCTATTATTTTTATTATTTTTACCGTTGCATATAATAAGATTTTTACTTATAATTTACATATGTCAAAATATTTCATATAATTTTCTTTTCTAAGTCATAATTTCCATAAATGTTATTATGTTGAGAATAAAAATAGAAAGATCAGCTTTAAGTAAGTGGGTTTACGAGTCAAAATATCAATGAAATAAAACATTTTTTTTCTCTAGCTCTGGTAACAAGACAAAACGCAGCGTTGAGTTCCGCCACTCAACACACAATATAGGTATATGGTAAGCGACAAACGGAGTGTCTTAACACTAGGTTTCCTCTCCTTACTCTACAATATTCGGGAAATAGAGTAAAGTCAGAGAGTTGAAAAGTTTGCTTGTTTAATCAGTCTAATCTTATGAACTACTTGTTCAAATTAAGTATTTTTCTAATTTTAACCATCCATTTATCTAGTAAGGCTTATAGACATTCACTTTCGTCGTTTCAATTTTGCCATTTCACCACGAGGCCAAAGTTGAAGGCATGTAATTCTTTGTATAAAGTGCTTCTCATACGTGGAGATGGCAGCAAAATAAAAAAAAAACGGTCAACTCGCACTTGAGCACTCGCACTAGTTCTCCGACAGCGAGGGTTCCATGTCAACGATAGTTAAAGACGACCAACTTAAATTGGGAGTGAAATGAATTACATATATAAGTTTGTATTGTATTTTTTTGTGAAATAGTCTAAGTCAAATAAATATCCAAATATTCCATATTAATTTCAGCACTACAGAACAAAGTGATTCCATGAGTGTTACGGTTTTTTTTTATATAAAGTACTCCTTAACAGTACCATACTACATAACTATTTTACATCCATAATCTAGAGGGAACGCTAAGGTCAAATTTATAATTCAAACTAGAAGTAAAAAGAACCCACAAGTTAATTACAACTATTTTGAAAATATTCAATAATTGAATTGAACTCATTGAGTTTAGGTAGAAATTTCAAGCTATTGTAAAAATTGTAATTAAGTAAGTAATTAAAAAAATATAATGCAGCCGACATAATATCAGCTATCTAGTATCTACGTTATAAAGACATAATAACAAAAAGCATTTACACTCATAAAAGGTAAATTGTATTAAAAAACTCACGACTCACGTTTTCCACCTGATAGTAGTAGGTATTTTATTTACAATGTTATAGACATAAAATATGTGATTTTCTTACACGCTTAACAATATATGTATGTGAATTACTCCATAAAAATACAGACATGGAGGCCAGGCTACCTTAAACAAATATTACTTCGCTAACTCAATATTGAATCAAGTTTTAATGAACTAAGGAAGTTATAGATTTGCGTTTGACATTATTTAGTTTTGAATAAACTTTAAAATATTGTTAATTGGAACGTATAAACGTAATTCAGAACAGCGTCCGACTGTAAATATGACGGCTGTGAGTTCGATCACCACTCAAGGGAAAAAAAATACTCTGGAAATAAGACATAAAGCGGCATTGAGTTCCGTCGCACAACACGCAATGTATCCAAAATAGGATGGACACTTGAGAACGGATATAGATGGATAACAGTAGTTTAAAAAAACATTCAACTGCAACCATATGTGGCACCTCCAATGAAATCGTGGGTAGCATATTTAATAGGAAGAAATTTCTGGTGCATGACAGGCAGGCGTTGGAACTGCAAGGGAGCTCTCAAGGAAATCTGTCAAAGTCCCATCGGTAAAAGACACTCTAAACCATGTCGGCAATGGACATTGGTTTGTGGGTGGTGGATCTTTGCGTGGCAGTTAAATAGTCTTGTTCAGAACTGCGCTATAATATGATCTTAGGTATTTGCTAATTTTCCATTTATATATTGTGATAACAAGCGACAAAACCATTCAATACTTTTTGCTAATCGTAAAAAAAGAAACTATTTAACATTCAACGTACAGATGTAATGAATGTATTCGAATGCAAAGTGTCACCGTAGTGACATATTTATTGATGAAAAAAAAAATAACGATAGAGAGGAATTAATTGCTCAATGACTTAAACAACGGCGCTCAACAATAATTGGCTATTATGCCTGCATGGTCAATTAGGTTCCTCCCTCAACCCCCTAGTACAAGTTGTTCCGTCCTTAACGGAATATGACGTGAAAATATGTGTGCTTATTTATGTATTATAACTGCATATTATTTTTTAGAGACACGCATTATTCCATTTAAAGCGGGGTTAGCAGTGACATCGCGTTTGAAACATATATATATATATATATATATATATATATATATATATATATATATATATATATATATATATATATATATATATATATATATATATATATATATATATATATATATATAGCACATAACATTTTTCTATACAGAATCCCTGGTTTAAAATGCTTAATAAGTTATTCCCAAATTGTTAGTACATGCTTTGTCCCACTAGAGCTGCAGTATAGCAGTTGGGACAGGAACCACCGGATTTTACGAGCACTTACGACTTCTAACGACATTCGTCTACCATTAAGTGGGGAAATAGGATGGATAATGCTAAAGCGCTTGCTAGTGGGTATTACTAGCGCATAATTAATGACGGCTTTACTGAGTGGACGCTTCATTATTTACTTTAAATATGCTCAAGAGGGTATAATAAACCTGATTTCAGATATTTTATATTTCAGCTATTAGTTTTATGTTACATAATATAATATATTTATACTTGTGTATATTTGTACTACGTGTATGTGTGTGCATGTGTGTTTGTCGGTATGTGTGCTTGTGTGTGTGTGTGTGTGTGTATGTATGTGTGTGTGTGTGTGTATGTGGTTATCGACTAAGCCTAAGAACAAGAAAAAAATAAATACCCAAATTTATTAATCACCATAATCATTTTCGAATTTGATTTCGAACCCATAAATATAAAAAAAGAGATTATTTAAATAAATAAATGTACTCTTTTAGTTTGATTAGACTAAACACAGTTTTTGTGGCTTGCTAGATGTAAAAAATATGTCCAGATAAAAACGAGTGTTTTGTATCGAACATATAATTGGTCGTTCCTTTTTTAGTAAAAATCAACATCTAACATTTCACGTAACGGTGGAAACATAATTAAAGTAAATAAAACGACAAGACATCATCTGCCTCTAATGTATACTAGCCTTAACCAGCCACTTCATCTGCTTCTACTTAAGAAGTATGATCATATAGAATTGAAAAATAAATTAATTAGATATATTATATGTTGTTAACTATAGTAAAGCTATACTAACGTACATTTCCACGCATTGGTAGATAAAGCGTGGTGTTAAATTCTACCACTTAAAACATAACGGCTCGAAAATCTAACAGAAAACTGGTAGAAGGCTCGTCCTCTAACGGCTCACTACCATTATCATGTCAGAAGGGAGCCGCCAAATATCTGATGATGTGTTCCGGTTCCATTACATGTAAGCCAGCTTTTGTTTCCCTTATCCCGTCTTTCCTTATTCCCTGTGACGTAATGATTTTCGAGAGTTCTCGTCTCGCATTGGTCGTGTTACGTTGGCGTGGGGTCCAGGGAGACCCGATGAGACGATGAAACAGTGCAACGCTGGCCACCCGGTGGTTTGACTATGGGACTCCCGTAATTTTCCTTTCCATCTGTACACTTACGACAATCTTTATGGCTGCACAAAAACAAAAGAGTAATGTTTTCAGGCGTCGTGTGTACAATTATCTTCTCTAACATTAAGGTTGGCAACGCATCCACACCCTCTCAGTTTGTAGATGTCTATGGGCAACGGTGTCCACTTAACACCAGGTGGCCCTTCTGCTCGTTTGCTTACTTTTAACACACAAAAAAAAATTACATCTTAATAAGATTAAAAGGAAAATTATAATTAAAAGTTTGCATGTTATGCGCATACAGCAATAGGGATAGACAAGAAGATAGACAAAAAAATTCTATATTTCTTTCTTAAATATTACATATATACATACAGACATACAAATCACTTACAATTCTATTACACAATTAAAAAAATATACCACTTACAACTTGTTTCAGCATCAAAATGATTTAGCGACAACTTAAAATACAAACGGAGTCATCATTGAAATGAAACTCGTATTATCGTCTTAACATTTCCATTTCTGTCCAAAAAAATGTCTACATAGTTTGTCACGCTAGATTTAGCTCAAATATAGCAAAAACATTGCATCGAGACAATGTAGCTCTTGTTTGCAAGATGACGGTACGTTTTTTCTTAATTCACAAAAGGAATTTTCCTCAAGCACTTGTTCAATTTACTCATATTGTAATAAGGCCAAGTAAAGAAAGTTTTGCGTTCAAATATTTTCTAGCAAAAAATGCTGCTGCGTTTCTGGAACTTCTAGGAAATAAAATTATATATACTGTACCTACACACAATGTCGTGGCGCATCGGGACATACGTCGGGCTGTAAATACAACGGTTGCGGGTTTGATTCCCACTCGAGGTAATGAATTATTTAATTTCCTAGTTCTGCTGGTTGAGTTTTACCACTTAACACGTAATCTTTTGAAACTGGCATTAACATACCTATGGATTAAAAAATATTTACTTCAATAATGTCAAGGGTTGACTATAAAAAATTTAGATATAGATAAACATATATGTATATATATGATGGGTATTCTTGTTTAATATTCTGTGAACAATTTTTCCCCCAGCACCTACTATCAAAATGTTACATTCTCCACGCATTTGTTAGGGTACGTAGAGAGACCCTAGTGTCAAGCCACTCCGTTCTACGCTTTCAATTCCAATTAGAAATATTACATGTTAAGTGGCGGAGTTCAACGTCTTGATTTATCAGAGCGTGGAAATATATAATAACTTATTCACCTGAGTGGGAATCGATCCCATAACTACTGCTTCGCTATCACATTGCACCACGAGGGCCTTAAAGTAAAATAATTTTAAAATCTCCTACAAAATAATGAGAAAATTCATATAGCTACATTTTGTATACACATATGTACAATATATGTATACTAAATAGCGTTGATTTTATTGTTTCACCTTTACATCCATCTAATTTTAGAGATATTACGCGTTCGACACTTTTAAACTCACGTAAAAGTTGGCTTCAACGTCGATATTTTGAGTTTCTTTAAATACAAAAAACATATTAACATAAAGATATACAAAATATCTTTCAGCATGTAATGTTGTTAGAAACAATTTATATATCCTACAATATATAATAGAGTGAAAGAACCACGTATAAGTTGGGCAATGGAGCAAGCGCACTACTAAGCTCAATGCCATCTAGACGTCTACATGGCGTCAAATAGCCTGAGATTAATCTTGTGTGGATGGCACTAAAGTATTTTTGTGAAACTTTAAATTTTATCGAGATAAATTTGTGTAATTTTATATATACATATATATATGTGATAAGCAGAAAATTGAAGTGAAATTTTAGAACTTTTTAAACTTCTTAAGTGTGGTAGTACATGTGTTTAATGCATGATATTGTGATAGATAGGTCTTGTTCTAGGCTAAATGGCACATGGCGGGTATAGGTTCCAGAATTTAAAAATTTGATTTAGTAAAATTTCTGATTTCACGATATTTACATACAAATAAAACAAAAATCTGTTTTTTTTTTAAATAAAAACATGACAATTATTAGAAGCATATTATTAGGGAAAGTATATTATTCACTCCAAGAATATAATACGTATGTTAGTGTGTGGAGTTAAGTATTGTTGAAGCTCAATCGGAAGGCTAACCACAGTTGTAAATATACTTAAAATTTACATTAAAAAGAGAAACTGCTGAGCAGAACTACTCTCCGAGCTGGTGGTAGCTTGTAGTAGGACTGACAATACTGACAGTTATGTCAATTGTTGATTCGAAAGTGCTTGTAACAGCCTATTTGAATAAAGAATTTTAATTTTGATTTTTATTGGCAATCTTGTTTATCAATAATACCTTAATGATCTTGGACATTTACAGCAGCTATATTATTTAATTAAATACGAAATAATCGTAGATTTATCATATGCGTTGAATTGTTCTGTTAAATAGTAACTAATTGTATGTAGAGTTTACGGCATATTACTCATTTACTTACACGTGTTACCAATAAACTTTTATGTCCATGCTCATCTATATATATATATATATATATATATATATATATATATATATATATATATATATATATATATATATATATATATATATATATATATGTATATATATATATATTATATATATATATATACACATTATATATATATATATATTATATATATATATATACACACGCATGTCTAAGCGTAATTTTACGACACTTTGTTACTATCTATTATACATAATTTATTACGTTTATGTTTTTACAAAGTATAATATATGAGTCAATTCTTATTTTTTTCAATATATACATTTTTTTAAGTTTTAGTTTCACGCTTTATGTTGCATAAAGCAGTGTAGGAAGAAAATTTTGTGCTAAGAGAGAAACATTCCGTTTTCCAAACGAATTCGAAATACTGCAAGTTGAAAGGTATAACTCAATGTCACACTTTGTAACCATAGCAGGGAAAAGAAAGATATTTCTCCAAATGGGAATAAAACCCACGACTATCATGTACAAGCAGAAGCCTTTCCACTGCACCACGATGCCCTTAAAATTAACATTGTAATAGAAATTGGTATTATTGGAAATATAGATAAGATAATCGATCGAAAAAGCGAACTCTGCCATTTGAAGAAATTTACCTCAATAGAAACTTAAATATTTGTTTTACACATCTGTCGATATATAGAGAAAAAATGAAAGAGTGTAATTTGACAGAATCTAAAGAAAATAAAAATTTTATTATATTATTATTTTTTAGTTTTATTTGAAATATATTTTAAAATATAGTAAATTTCGTAATAGAAGAAGTGGTGCATGAAAATTCAACACTCTCTATGACAAATCATTGATAGTTGGTATCTATTACTTTAAGATTACAAATTAACATATTTGCAAAAATTGGATCTACGAATTTATTTTTATAGAACAGGAACTTTTCTTCATATTTTATTAAAATTTCAACTAAATCGAACATACAACTAAATTTAACCTATAATAATAAATTATACTAGATTTCATAGCTTTTCACGATCTCGAAAACGTAGCTTTGATTGCATTCCAAACAAATCAGTGTTTTACACATGTGATTTGCTTTTTTTTTACAAGTTCAAAACTTCATTCGAATGATCAACTTTGCTTAAGACATCCAGCGATATTGGAGCATTTTAATAGCCATTTTGATAAAAACTATGAAACGTACACGACACAAAAATCCTAGAATCACCTAAAATTTGTAGGTCTGTCTGAATTGTGACTACTTTTTTGCTCACCTTAGACAATCGTGCGCATCTCGCCAAGTTAAGCGGTACTCAGGAGTCCAGGGAATAGGTACAAGTTCAAAATTTGAATGGCAAATTATTTACAACTAATTGCTAGAACTTAAAATTTAAGTTCCAGCCATTTCAATTAACAGTTATTTTGTAGCAATTTTGTTATACAAATTACTTTAAATTGATATAACTTTTTTATTTATGAACCGACCGAATGAAATAAAATAACTAAATGTTTAGAAAATTTTAATACAATAATTAACACTGCATCTGGATCCATTAAGCAGTAGCTGAGATTAAAAAGCCGCAAAAAAATCATTGTTTTGGTTTCTGTTACATTAATAAGTGCCTCCGTTAATTGGTTTTTTAATATATCTTCCATGTACAGACAGCGATTGGTAGCATTTTATTATATGTACTATTTGTATGAAGATTATTAACTCGTCGAGGTCTGTGAGAGGTACGGTAGATGGTTAAGGGTTAATGAACTCCTATGTAGTATATCGTGGTATATCGAACATTATACAAATACAGGTTACCCATTAAGAGTGACTGTTTCTGTCCAAACAGGGATGTCCCCGCAACATTCGACAGATATATTATTAACAAGGATATTAATTATGTAGTGGCTCTCATAGAAACATCTATTTTATTCATTGCGATCAAAAATATTGAAATAATTCATATTTTTTTATTTTCTGTAATTTTTTAACATTTATTTGGGTGATGCAATAGTTCTCCACTTTTTGCCTATTTCATGTTGAGGATTTACATGTTGAGTGTCTAAAAGTCTATTCCAAACCCGCTCCACCGCCGTAGGACAGAGAGAAGGAGAAGGTAGTATGAGTTTCTCCAATTCTCATTACCCTAGAAAAACTACTGCATCGTTTTGACTCTTCTGCAAGTTATTGAGGCTGCGGATGCCCTGAGAGAATCCCCAGGGCACCCTGATGACGATAGTGGCCCATGAAAGGTGGGTCGGGCCTTCCTACGACGCGACGTAGGTATCGTAATTTTTATTTGCACACGGACACTTTATTCATCTCTGTCTCTTTCTTGCCTTCACTGAAACACGTTCACGAGCTCCTTGTGGAGGAATAACCGGGGCTTTCGGGACCGCTTTTGTTTTGACACCTTTAGCTGACCACGCGTGTGTTACGCTCAAAGCATTACGCCGCTTTGTTGAGGCCCGTCTGGTGGAAAGTGTGTCACCGTCGATCAATTATTAAATTTGAGATTGTTATAAAGGTGAATGTCCGGTAGCCCTATACTCAATCCATCCGATCTCCGTTCTATTCCATTCCGGGCAATTACCTGTGAGTGGTGGTAACCCAGATATGCAATCAGAACAATACGTAAAAAAAATATTAAAACATTTTCATTATCTCTAATGGGCTTCTAAGTATTAGACCTATTCTTTCAATGACGCATGCCGGCCAGATATTTTAGACCCGAGATCTTTAAGGAAAAAGAAACATAGCACCTATTTATAGCATTTTATAGTCATCTGGAACATTACAAGCTTAGACTTAAAGATTTTCCGCTATAATTATAATTAAGTATACACTGTTCTAACTACAAATATTTGCATTAAAATATTCATACTTATATTTATGTCTTTCCTCTGTTATATAAATTATAACTCTGACATATACTCGGGTGTCGTGGCGCAGTGGCACAGCGTCCGAAAAGTTCACGCGACTGTTGCGAGTTCGAATCCTACGAGGGGGAATTTCCTCGCTCTGGTAACAAGATAAATCGCGGCGCATAATTATGCTATTAAACGAGAAATGGAGTGTTTTAACACCTTAACAATAGGTATCTCCTGCTTAAGCTAAAAAAAATAAACAGTTCTACTTAGTTTTTTGTTTGGTGAACGTATTAAGCATGTATTTAAATAATAATTAAGTACAGCATCATATTTATTTGTTTATATTATTATACATCCAACCTGATTATAATAATAACATCACATATCCGTGGATATAGTAAACAAATTCTGGAATTGTAAAATAAATAGCATAGTAAAATGTAGAACTAATATTTTATAATAATCTGGTTTGCCATAAATATATATATTTATAAAGGCTACATACTAGAGAAATACCATGCTATTAGCATTTACGTATAAAAGTCAGGATTAATAATATAACTCTGGGAAATCCGCAGCTCCTTTGTGTTTGTGGAACAAAAGTCATTTTTCTCGCAGTCCAAATCTGCAGGATAATAAAGATGGCACGATTCACAAACACGGTGTGCTTTAAACTTAGAGAACTTATTTCCTGAGTTAGATTTCAAATGAAAAAATCATTTTACATCGTTCTCACCTAGAGTGAGTTTTCCTTTACAATTATCGTTTTTATATCACAAAGTTATAATTACAGGTGCATTGTAGTGGCCAGCACTGAGGGTATTACAGAGTAAATATTACTTAAACATCAACAGTGAAAAATGTAAGCCATCATTTTAGTCTGTATTTCATAAAAATAAAACGAGACACGTTCCTTCAGCTCCAGCTTTTTATTTCTTGGTTGTACTTTCTCGTTATTTTGAAAATCTCAACATTTTATGTGAAATAGACTGACAAGCAGCGAAAGAAAATAAGGATTTATTCCTTTCATAAAACGCATAACTAATGGCTATTCAAACTCTGTGAGGCAAGATTTGCGGATGAAGCCGAAGGCGGGCGATGTAAAAAGAAACAAACATTTCTGTCAAGTGCGCCCGGTTTTCGACGGCGAGAATTCTGCATTCACATGGTCAGAAATAAGACGAAATTAAAATTTACTTTTCATTTTTACCACAATTTTTTTTTTCCTTGCAATACTTTGCTGGAGACATTATTAACATGATGTTTAGTTTGTATTTATTTATTTTATTTTATTTTATTAAAAATGCAACAAAAGTCTGGCATCAGAGTATTTTAAGCTAGACTGAAATAAAATAACGGGAACTAAATGGATTTACACACTTAGTTACACTGGACTTTATTCGTCTTCAACATAATAAAGCATAATACACTGGACTTAATTCGTCTTCAACATAATAAAGCATAATGTACGTTCACACGTACATACGAACGTACTGATATATCAACATAATAAACAACATTTTACAAAGGAACCCAAGAATACCAATCGAGCATTGTACCGGAGTTATTAGTTTATTTTTACCTGTTAAGATATACCTACTATTCTGTGCTCCAGATTTTTCCGCAAATTTTCCAAACTCTATTTGTCATTAAAATAGGAAAATGTTATATATAACTTTTGATTTTATATCTAAAGAATAATGTATTTATTTATATGCAGAAAAAAATAATGACATTAAGGCTTTATATATTAATTATCTAATGGATATCCTAGACCTAGATGTGCTAGTTGATGGGTTGAACGAGTTACTTACACGTTGAAATTCTTGTCGTGGGTTTTGTACTTATAATATATAATACATTTGTTTTATTCGTTTCTAAATTAGTGGCTTTAAATCTAGCGAATAAGGACATAGCCACTATCTCTAAAACATGCCACATAGTAGCAGACAAGTCGTCAAAAATCAATGATTTAATTATTCTGTAGTTGGTGCGAGAAAATTTTAAAGTAAAATGAAACAATTTATGAAATTATTCATGACCGATGACCGACCTAAAAAACAATGAGAAATAGTATTCGGTTAATTATCTGTAGTTCTTTTTTATTTCTTTTTTATCAAAAAAAAATAAAAATTACTTAAATTTTTTTTTTTTGTTTCATTCTATTTCCCTAATTTAGCAGAGTAGGCAAAGAGTACCTAGTATCCAAACACTCTGCTTCCCGTTTCGCGCTTTCCGCCTTTAGTGTCATTGTGTGTTGAGTGATAGGTCTCTACGCTGCGCTTAAACTTGTTATTATAATCCATTCTTTTCGAGTGGGAATCGAACTCATAACGTTACACCGCGGCGCCATGACTGTCTCACTTTACCTTGTCTATAATCAATAATTTATATATAGAGGTATACGAGAGTATAGAGGAGTATCTAAATGGCATTCCAGATTTTAGATTCAAAATAAGATGGTGATAGAGTGGAGCGATATATTATTAAACTAGCGACCCATTTATTACTTCTATTCAGTAGTTATATTAATCAAAGTAATTGAATTTATAATTTTGTTCACATACACTGTATTCAGCACCAGAATAAAATCATTTAAAATGTTATTATGGACTCTAAGCTATACATACCAAAATTTATAAATTTCTGTCCATGTAATTTTTACGCGATTCAATAATAAATATACCTTTTTCTTTATATGTAAATACTCTATTCTAACTGGGCTCTTTAAAACGCTTTCTTCTATTGTGTGTATCATTCTCTATTTTTCCGTATGATTATTTTCGTACAATCTTCTTCACGTACCTCCATACAATGTGACTTAAATAGACTGAAGTCAACTTGATAAATCTGAAATTATATTTCTTGTATAGTTTAGTATATTGTAGTAGACTCACTAATTCAAAGATGAATTGATAGTATATGTCATATTTAGTGCAAGAAAAAGGTACTATTATAATTATTACCTCCACGATTTATCCCTAGCGAGGTAGCCAAAGAGAACGGGGCGCCAAACGCTACAGTTTTTAAATACCTCTTTCGCCTCGTCACTCGTCACTGACCTCTTCATGTTTCCACAAAGTTCTTATGCTATTTATCTGATCCTTTTCCAGTATCATCAACACTGGAGAAATAAAACAATGTTCTAATATCATATTAGAGAGACATTTATGTATTAATATTAATTAAAATTTGTCTTAAAAGAAAACTGCTGTCTCCCCAAACTACTATCATAATCGGCTTCACTGAACTGAAAGTAATGTGTACAGAGCAACTACTAGTATATGTATGATGAACATTGATAGTGAAGGTAAATGATATGTGAAGCGCATATTATGTATGTACATATTATTACAGGACCGTCGTGGCGCAGTGGCATAGCCTCTGCCTATAAACGCGACTGTTTGTGGGTTCGATTCCCACTCGGGGAGAATGAATTATTTTCATTTTCTTCGCTCTGGTAATAAAATAAAGCGCGGCGTTGAGTTCTGCCACTCAACACGCAATTCCTCAAAAAGCGGAAAGCGGGGAGCGGAGTGTCTTAACACTAGGTTCCTACGGTTCCTTAGGTTCCCTCTGCCTATCCTGCCATGTGCGGGATACAGCGTGAAGTTAATTTAATTTATATTTATTACTGTATTTGTGTAGATATTGAGCTTCAATATAAAACAATATAAAAAATTTTCAAAAATGAAAAATCCTAACGAAAGCATATTAGAACCGCACCACTATTGTAAATATAAGTATCAGATGAATTACAAGTAAAATGGTAAAAATGATCGTGAGGCGCTTATATAATACATTATATAAGAGAAGGCGTTGAAACATTTGTGCAGTAAAACCTAGCCACCCTACCCCCCTGTCCTGCAGGCACTGTGACATTGATTGATGCAGGTGCAGCAAGAACCTGCCTTCACGCTTTCAGGATACGAATAATGGTCATTCCAGATCAGCTTATACATCTAAGCCTTAGTACTTGCCCATTTATTACAATTCAGAATAGGGGATTGAATATAACGTTAATTGTGATTACTTTTGACAAATTAAAACTTTACGTTTCACTTTAAGAAAGGTATTTTTTGTTCTGCGTATTTTCTTTCTTTATCTTTTCATTTCTGTTAAAATTTTGTTATTTTTCCTTTACTAACGTTCTATATTGAATCACCATGTTAGATGAGATCCCTATCATAATGCAAATCCTTAGTGTAACCAAAGTTCTAACAATTTATTTTTTATTTTTTATTTAATCACATAATGCAAAAAAAATATATAAATTGGTAATTACGCTTTTACAAAATTATCACTAATCATATATGTATATAGAATCGGCTTCAGATACGCAAAAATACCCATTTGATTGAAAAAACCCACCAACAGTGGAAACCCAGCAATAAAATTGTCCCCTTCGTAATAGCACTAAACTATTTTATTGATTATTGTGAATATTATACTGTTACAAGTTGGATAATGAAAAGATTACTTCATTTTTATTTGTTCTGAGTAGCTACAAACACATAGTACATAAATCTGTCTATAGTTACAATCTCAAGTACCTTATTTTAATTAATATATAATATCAGTAGTAGAACGTAAGGAAGTTGTAATTTAAACCGTATTTACCCGAATATATTAATCATCACATCTAGAATTTCCATTTATCACAGTAATATTTAATGCATGTTAAATTTTCCCATTGCTCAGCAGAGCTTCATTAATAAATTGGTGTTCCTAAGCCGTCCAGCGTACATAAAAGCAGGACCGAACCGAAAACACCGTGAGAAATCGTTTTAATACTCAAAATCCGCTTGCAGTTTGAACGTTTAATGAATTACGTAGGGTGCAGCCTCCGGCGCAAGACGTGCATCGATCAACGTCGCCCGCCACCCCGCCACCCCACCCCCCGGGGATAGGCGTAGGGGGTAACGTCCCCGCACTGCCCAAATAAAATATTCGCACAGTGTCGGTGCTCACTTGCTCAAATATGACAGCTGCGACGTAAAAGAGAATATGCAGGCAATACTTTAAGGCTCTAACTTACAAACGTCATTTTCATATATTTTTCTGCTATAGCTATTTTAGCTAACTTCTACTTATAGTAAAATCACATATTGTTTTTTTTATTTTAAAATCACTAAATTGCATTTTTTCCTAAAATTGCAACGGAACATATCTCTTTCCGTCGGTTTTGAAAGGAGACGTTTAAGTAGTCAAATGTGTGTCCAGTTCAATTTCTCTAGAGCTTATATTTGTTCGCTATATATGGATGTCGATATTCCTGAATCGTTAGCCACAAAAGTGACCACACGCAGACGATTTGGCAGAACCCTGGATCATTTACTCAGATAACGCTATCCGAATAAATGAGTAAGCTTCTTGTTAATACGATATATATACCTCGTTTATTTTTGGGATAGAAAATATAATTTCTTCACATATTCTTATAAGGTTAATTAATTAATAGGAGCATGTATCTGATGTACATGTATCTGAAAAGTTGTATAATTTATTTTATTCTTAAAGAAAATGTCGTAAAAAATTCACAACAAAAACTATATAGTATTCTATTCTATCCAATTTTCTTATCTCCCTTTATAGGTCGGGTGCGGATAAAAAGAGGTAACTGCAAATTCGCTTGCGTTCTTGTAGCCTTCGCCTCTGGGGCCCGGCTACGTGACGCTTCTGAATTATAAGAAAATGCATTTACGCCGCGCCGCAGACCGGCGCATTTTCGTGTCTACGTGAGTTCTGCAATATGGATTAGGATGGCACCAAAGTTTTAGAGCTAGCTTTGTAGCCATCACAATACTAACTAAAGTTTTATGAGCGCTTCACTATTTCAGGTGAGTATAAAATTTTATTTTTACCGAAAGTTATATCTTTCAATTTATAAATAAAACCGTACGGTCTATTTTACGGCGAAAATTACAAATAATATATTTTTATGTTATAGTGTTATATTTTAACATTAAATCTATTTACAATATATATTTGCTAATGGCAGCACCGTACTAGACTTTTCGGTTTTCATTTTAAAAAAAATTATATTATATCTACTTCCAGATAAATCTTTTGAAAAGAAAAGAGAAGAAAAATAAAAACGGTGAAAAATTCGCCGACGCCGCAGAATTATCGCTAAGAAAACTTGAGCAAGAAATGTATGCAGCTTACTTGCATCCGAGCTTATCGCATCTATCAACGTCCGAAGGCTTTCACGGAAGGCTTTGTTCGAACCACCCTCTCCCTGGCCACCCTCGCCCGGCTACAAACAAGTTCAGCTGCCACCCTCACTTGCTGTAACCTTCGGAATTCGATACCCCAAGTCGTTAACTACTTAATTGGTGCTCTAATTTTAGCTGTTTTATGTATTTTTTTTAAATTATTCGATAAAATTATGTCCATTGAATATCCATATGATATTAAGATATATATAAATAGCTCATAAATTATTTATTTAATTTATTTATTTTAAATAACTAATCATATATTGTATGATAACTTTAAAACCTTAAAATAACTACAGTTAAAGTAGCCAAACAATTTTACAATCATTTTAATTACCTATTACCTAAAGTTACTAGTTCCTTACAATTGCTTAGCTTGGATTTATATATATATATATATATATATATATATATATATATATATATATATATATATATATATATATATATATATATATATATATATATATATATATATATATATATATATATATATATATATATATATATGTCTATATGTGTTTACTCGTACATTGGTTAGATAAGTTCAAAACAATACATTATCTAGAGAACGGGTCGCAGCATCTGAGAGCTGAGGTGCATCTATCAAAGTCACCGTCATCCGATTCCAATGGGGGTGCAAAGCTATCTCGAATCTATACTTTGCTATATCTACTTGTTTACTACTGAGTTATATTTTGAAGCAAATATTAAGCTTATCTCTCTATTCTAATTGGGTAGGTAGCATTTTCACTTACTATAGCTACACAATTTGCTAAAATTATAATAAACTACAGAGCAAATATTTTTTTTACATTACTTAAATTTTTATAGCATGTATCATCAATTCACATATTTAATTATAAAACTATCACACAACACCTATTTTAAGTACCAGTAAGAAAAGATAACAAATGGTTTGACAATAATTGTAATAATTCATATAGATTGTCATCTATTGTACATAACTCGCCTTCGTCATTCGTTAATCCGTTTTACGTAACTTAAGCCGTACAACAAAGTGCTTAAAATTAAAATTGTATTTACTATCCACCCCTAAGAATATTACTAGTATTTGTAAAATATGAATAAAATAAGAAATAAAATTAACTGAAATAAAAATAAATTGAAGATAAAAAGATGTTAGACGCTGATCCCGCAATTGCCAACATCTATCTAAAAATTGGCGCATACAGAAAGACAGAAGCTAGATTGGAGAAAACGAATGGCTTGTTATGTGTGCTTGCTATACTAAGTAATATAATATTTTCAGCTTCAATAATTGAAAATTTATTAGTTAGCCATTTAGTGGGAACGCAGACAATTATGACGCATCAAAAATTCACAGATTATATCTACAAAAATCTATTAAAATCGTCAGACCTATATTTTAATCAATCAGGGCTTCTAAGAGCCAGAGCCGGTCTTATCCATGATAACTCAGACTCTGTTCAATATTTATAAATCCGTTTTTCTATTAATATACAACACAGCGTCATGAGTCTCACGCCACGCACTCAACATAATGTTCGGCTGAAATCTCTAAACATTCCGTGTGTTTTGATAATATGAAGCTAAAAAGCATTATTATTATATAATAAGTATAGCAGCCAAATATGAAGAATGTATTTTGTAAGGAAAATCTATAAAATAAAAAAATATATAAATAGTATGTTAATTATTTTTAAGACAAAGCCTAAAATTCTTATTACAACGTATGAAGCGAGCAGGGGCAAAGCTGGGTAGCTTGAGAGTTATATTTTATTTTTAACAATTGCATGTCGATTTTTTTATAAAATTAATTTAAAAGCTTGAACAAAACTGCACTGTGATGATATAGGTATCATAATCAGGGTAAACCAAAAACGAATTCAGACGTAAAGTAGAAAGCCGAGATAAGAACGTAGACGAATAGCAAGCGTTCATCAAAGGATCGGTCCCGAACGCTCCATCCTTCTACGTCGAGCGATCGTTTAATACAGGGATATTCTAACAACGGCCCGGAAATATTCGGATTTCTTGTATTTTCTTTATAGTATATTTTATATAAGATCTATAGTATATTTTATATAAGATCTTTTGTCTTTATAGTATATTTTATATAAGAGCAACATTTATGTTAGAATAATTACTTTTAATATATATACTTTTGGCTTCGACCTTTATCCCTGGAGGGATTATTCATTAACATCTCCTTTTAAGTTATTTTCCTTCTATTGGCATTGATTGACACAATATATTGTGTTCTCAAAAGCCAACAGTGGACTCTTGCATTACATATGAAAAAAGAATGGTAAAAAAAGTTTGTAACTCCTTCACATCAGTGGCTCTCTCAACGTTTCTATTACACCTGAGCACTTTTTTCTTTATTCTTACTGTGGCATCCTCTTCAGCTTCGTCGTCAGTTGGACAGATCCACATATCCTAAGAGAGAAAAAAAATAATAAATAATACATGGATCTGCCTTGGTTAAAGCGACTCGCAGACCAATAACTTTTACAACCTCTGGCTTAATATCCGAACTGTTGCCATCTTTTTAGTGCACGTCGAGCGAAAAATAATTGATTGATTCCACCAGAGCTTAATGGTTAGATGACGTGAACGAACGTCATGCGCTGCATCCTCTATCACACGTGCTGTTACTATAAAATTTGCTTATGAAATTTTATCTTATATTCACATTATTTTGATAATGAGTATATTTTGTAAATATTTTGAAAAGGATATTTAATATTTTTAGGTAATGCTTACTTTCCTTAATTTTCAGATAATTACATTGTTGTTAATGTAAGAACCGAACGCCTATCTTTGTCTTAACCATACCAAGAAAATAACAATTGACTGCCTTCAATTGATTGATAAGCTCTCGTAGCAGTGGAATGTTGTAGTGGAAATTGACGACGCTTTTATCTAGTAAAATAGGGAAATAGATATTTTAAATATACTACTTTTTTTTTGTCGCTGGGACATGCTTTTACGCAGACCATCTATGTGTTGAAGAAATATCTCCTACAAGGATGGTACACAACTTGTTAATTTATAATTATTACTTATTGAATATTTTTTTCCAATTAACTTCAGAATTTAATTTAATCTATGAATAGAATTAATCAAATGAATAAAAAAATAATCTAAACTTTACGAGTCGCTGACTGTCCTCATTCACAAATTTATGTGCATTAATCGTTGACATGGAATCGCAAATAAAAGATATATTTTTATATAGCATACAGTTTTAGATTTAATCTTTTAATATGTTACGTGTTTTAATTGTTTTGAAATTACTCTAAAAACGTTTCATGGAGTTAGTATATTGAAGTTAGTATATTGAGTAAGTATATTGAAGTAGTATAAAGTATATTTATATTTAGCTATAGCCTAGTTCTTACAAAAATTGACATGACAATTAATAAAAAAAAAGAAATTTTAAGATAACAATTTCTTATTTATTTTCAGTATTAATTATTAGTATTATAATTAATATTGATCAAGAGAAAATAAAATCTGTCAGTCAGTCAAGCTAATGTTGAAAGATTATTTAAAAAAAATTAAAATAACGGCACAGTAAAATTAATACTAATAGTCAAAATTTAACGTAGCTATATCAAAATATATATCCACTGTCATTTCACCTGAACTTATCGCACTGTAGGTGCACGAGATGTTTATCTTGTTGTTACAACAGAAGTTCATTAAATGGTACTCTGTATTTTATTTCCCCAGTGGTACATTAAAACTAAGCATGTTTTAGTTTGCTTCGACTCGGTTGACCTTTACAGTACTGTCCCTATCATAGTGTATATCAAATTAAGTTTTTTTTTTTTATATTGGTGGAAATAGCTTATTGTTATTTCCCTTGTGAAATGAATATTCAAGTGATGATTTTGAATATTTTTATTTTTTTTATTTCATATAGTATGATATTATCCTGATGCAGGAAATAAACCCGTGCCAACCAGCTTGTATCCTTCTAAGTCACCTATACTCTGGTTCGGTGTTAAGCCATTGCGAACCATTGTGTACGGAACAATGGTTTAGAACAACACAATAGTTGAAATACGAAAAGAATTAAATCAAATTTATAAAAGATCTATATCTTTTATATTATAATTGTTGTAATTATTATTTTCATAGCGAAGAAAAATGGTACAACATAACATTCAGCGTTACTTAGTGTGATGGTGCAGCCCACTCACGAAGAGAGAGGTATGCTCGTAAACGCGTCGTTGAGGCTATTATACCATCATTTGAAACCTGGATGAGGAGGAAGAGACAAGTTACTAATCAGCTCACACAAATAAGGTCGTGGTGGTCGTGGTTGTTTCAGTGAGTACTTATTTAAAATTGGACGCGAATCAACTCCAAAATGTCATCACGGTGGAGCCGATCGAGATCAACACACTTTCCAAGTGTGTTCTGCATGGGACGAATATCGACGTTCCTTGATTCTAAAATTGAGTCAAGACCTCTCTCTCTGTCAACAGTAATTTTTAAAATATTGCATAGAGAGGAATTGTGAAGAGCTGTAGTTTTCTTTTGCAAAAATTGTATTTGTAATTTTGCAAAAGGAGACTGCGAAGTGGGGTCGGCAGAGAGTAGATCCTCCTCGTCATAGTGAACGTCGTTATGGGAGCGTCGCTAACCATCCCATAATTTCTACCGACACAACACTGGTCTTAAATAATAATTAATTTGGTGCGTGCTGTGGATCACTCAGTGTATCATCTTAGTACTGGGTATATGAAATATATGATAGAATAATAATATCTGATAGAATATGTAATGTCTATATCGCTGGTCTCTTGGAGCACAGAAAAAACTTCTAATTCAGTACAAACAAAAGGCGTTAATGTTTAATTTTTTTGCATTTTGAATAAAAATTGCCATGTAATCAACACTTACTTACAGGGTTGGTACTACTGTTGACTGAGTTATGAAATTTGGCAATAAGTTAGAACTAGTTTGACTAGATGTGAGAACTTATGAAGGGAAAAATCTAAAAAGTGGCAATTTATAAGTACATTTCATACAAAATCAGTGGATACGACCGCAAATTTAAATTTGTCAATTTTTGTAAGTTGTACTTCCCGTTAAACTACAATGATGGAATTCGCACAGAGCCCTCTCTCTCTCTCTGAAGATCTCAAAAATCTATTTTTAGCTCTGAAAGTTAAGTAATTAGACGGTAATAGAACGTTCTTTACATGATTTGACATTTTGTATTATCTTGAACGTTAACGTTTTTCCAAATTAAATTTTTTTATTTATTTTATATTCTTAACAATTTTTCAACTTACTTAATTATTCTTGATACTTAAGTGAAGACTTTAAGTGTAACGTAAGAAAAGTTTTACTTTGTCCCAATCATCAGAGCCTTATTTCGAACAGTAAAAATATGAACTCAAAAACAAAGAAAAATATAAATAGCAAATCCGATAAACACCAAATTTACATATCCATGCAATCCGAACTAATGTTTCTGATAAAACAAAAAAGTTGGAATAAACGAATTTTCGTTCTCACGGAGCAATGTGCGTTTATAGAAAGGTTAAGAAAGCATAAAATATATAATTATTTTTACGCTTAAATTCTTTTTAACCTATCCTTATTTTAGAATATGAGGAATAATAAAATTGAAATCGATATTTTGATATCTTATTGGTTATTTGAAGGCACAATGACGTTGCACACCTAGAGATAGTAAAGTGAACTCGGGTCGGGCCTCGACGTAGCCATTGTCGGGCATTGTCTCCTGAACAATAGGCAGCTCAACACCTCATAGTGGACCAGTTGGCTTTGTGAAAAATTAACGCGCAACCTTCGTGAATTCTTCAATGAATAAACTATCGTTAATAGAAGCTAAATGAAATGCTTTTTCAAGGTATTTTTTTTTACTTCTGGGTTTTTCTGGTTTGTGTGAAATTAAACAGGTTTAGTTTCTAACTTAAGCTTAAACCGTTTAAAAACATTTTCAGAATAGTAAATACCCGATTAATTTATACATATTTTATATTATAAAGTATTTTGTGTCTTTAATTACAAGAAAAAAAGGAATAAGATAATTTACGAATACTGGCTGTTTTATTAAAAATAGTAAAATGACTCCCTGATTTTGTCCGTTCAGTGAATTTGATCAATTTACAAAGTAAACTTCCACATTCATTTCCCTTAGCTTAGGAAATTGGTGTTGGTGTCGAGTGTATGTTGGAATATTTCTTAGTAGATTCCGAAACCAGACTATCTACAGGTACTGCAAATTTCGTATTAAGTAGTCCAGTAAGACAAGTCTCACGTATAGAATCTGATTTTAAATTTATTACATACTGTAGGTATAAATTGAAATTCAAATAATTTTATTCAAAATTTAAATATTAGAAAATAAAAAAAAAGAAACAGGAAATAAGAATATATATAGAATATTTTAGTATTTACACAACACAATTTACACCACAGCATGTAATAAATCGTATATATAACGTAAATACAATGAAGGATATTATAAAAAAACCTAATTCACAAAAACAAATTAGTTAGCAAGTCCATATAACAAGATACATAAAGGAAATGCTAGCATTGCGGACCGTGGGAAATCTGTGCACCGTGGTTAGTTCGGTGCTATCATCATACCGCGGATCCATTTCACTTAGCTGTAGTGCACGCATTTAGCTTGTATTCTTGAAATATGCAAAGCTCGCTCACGACCGGGCGTAGGTAATAGCGCGTGAGACTCCCAGGAAAAATGTAGACCCCTCATCCCATTAGCTTATGCATTATGGACCATCCAAATCATTTTGCACTCGCCTCCTTTTTGATGACAGTTAAACTGACATTACGAAAATAGTTAAGTTTTTAATAGCTCTATGTTATAATATATTATAAAGTATTTTATGTTTAAAGTATTAAATGACTGAATGTCTACTTTATTATTGTTTTAGTTAAAAAAAAACAGATACAATTTTCGATTTCTTGAGTTTTTAGTGGCGGAACTCAGACCTGTGCTTTGTCTACTAAAGCTAAGGAATCGACTTCAGAGGTATCACACTTACAAGACGCTGTTCCACGCCAATCGCCCAACGGCCTCAAGTTATCATCTTAGTTATTTCGACGCAGCGTGAGGAAGAACGCATGGCTTAGTGGTCAGAGCGCTTGGACGGGTTCCATGAGGCGCGGGTTCGAATCCTGCTGCGTTCAAATTTTTATATGTTTTCTTAGTGTTTTTCTATCCTTAGTATGAATTAACACTTTAAAAATCATCAAAATATGGCCACAAGTTAATTATATTCTGTGACAGCTTATTTCATTTATTTATTTATGTGTTTAGTCAGCACAAATCATTAGTACAAATTACGAATGTATGATATTCTAGCACGGCAACAAATAAATAAATTGGAATGGCGACGGATGCCTGAATAGGATCCCTGTATTTCAGATGGCCAATTAATATGAATTTAAAGTTAGTTTAGTTCAAATGTGGCTGTTTGACGCAGGACACAAATTCACGTTCAGTTGACGGACGATTTGAATTCAGTTTACAATTAATGGAATTAAATTTAAATAAAACTATTTTAACAATAATAAAATATTTAAATTGCATAGCGTACCTTATGTGAAAGCGACATTTGATATTACAATTTATATGAAGTTAAAATAACGGGAACTAGTCTTAACACTAAGTTACCTCTGCCTACTCTGCTATGTGCGGATCCAGCTTGAAGCTAAAATAATGTAAACCTTTTTAACTATTTATTAACTTAATAATACCATACCACAGTCGCACCGCTAGCCGCCTAATCCATCTAGACGTGTACTATAAACGCACGACATAAGGTTAAAACGCTAGGGAGTTTGCCCCGCCCTTTCTTTAATAGGTTGCGCATGCACACTTTTGTTTCCATTTTTATATACAAATAGCAATCAATAGTTACTGGTTTTATTTATAACATTACATGCGATATCACGTGATTAGGACTTATCTAATAATTTCTGTTGTTTAAACATACAAAATATATAATTTTAAAAAACAATTAGTATACTCGTTCAACAACGGCTTAATTACGATTACAGTTTGACAAGTCATATGTTTTCTTTTTATCTAGCCATATGGAAGATATTAAATGTCTATCTATTTTTATAAGATTCCAAATAACATAGACAAAGTTGAAATTCAGTTACTTATTGGACGTAGAATGTGTGGTTTAAATTTCCGTCCAATTAATAATTATAACATAGGTGTATTTTTGCATTAGCCTGAGTATATTAGCGCAGGTAAATATAACTTAATGTTAGAACTAACTGCTTTACAACTGAATTCATGACTCTGCGTTGACTGGAGGAGCTTTATCGACTTAGGCCACATAGATTGTCTTTTAGATGGACAAAAGGAAAGGACAGTAAAGGATACGATAAGTCTCTTAGATATAAAAATGAAGATTGATCTTCACACATATCTTTATTAATATATATAATTCCATTTAATTTAATCAACTTATATAAAATATACCTTTATATATAATTACATTATATAATATACCTAAATTAACACTTTTTTATTAACCACAAGAGCGTCTAATAGCGTCGACTTTATAGATAATAGAATTATAACGGTATGTCACTACGCAATGCTGCGTGGGTCGGTCACGCCGCCGGCCGAGAGGCTTACCCGCCCCGTCCGCTCTTCCTCGTGCGCTATAGCTTACAATTATTATTTTACTATTAGTATTAGAGTTAAGGGGCCGTTGTAGTGCAGCGATTCAGCACTTGACGTGGTGGGTTCGATTTCCATTCGGGGAAAGTGAATTATTATAATTTTCCTCGCTTTATTAATATGACCTAGTACGGCAATGAGTTTGGCAACTCAACATGCAGAGAATAGAGTATCTTAACATTAGATTACTTCTGCCCTGCTATATGCAGGATACAGAATGAAGCTATTCTAGCTAACCACATATTTTTATATTGAAATGACATTATTATTTTTTAGGATTCTGTATATTTTTATATTGAAATGGCATTATTATTTTTTAGGATTCTGTACCTAAAACATATGGAACTCTTATAGGATCATTGTGTTGTCCGTCTGTTTGAATGTCAAAATCTTTTTTCTCAGGAACGAGTGGAATTCAACCTAAAATTAATAGCAAACAGTCCCTCAAACTGTTGAATAGACTATATAGACTGTTATCGCAAATAAAAGTTTTAACTTGTAACAAACCTAGCTTTGTAGTTCATTTTATACAAGGTGAGTGCAAACGCCCGCAAATTTTAGTTTGTCAATTTTAAATTTCTACATAACAAAAACAGGAAGGCGTATCGCTATATATATTAAATATGCCAATATATTAATAGCATAGGCTATACTAAACGTAATGGGCGTACGAGTTAAATAGTGAACACAAATATTGGAATAGTAATGTATCCTACGGGCTTTTAAAACTAATATTATAAAGAGGAAGCATTTGTGTTTTTGTATGTATGTTTGTAATGTTTTCACACAAACTACTGGACCAATTTAAAAAGTTCTTCCACCATTAGACAGCTGCATTTTCACAGATTGACATAGGCTATATTACATTTTCAAAAAAAAAAGGGATCCTTAATAAAAATGCTATATAATATAACCTAAGGTGTGATAAAAATTGTTTTAAAAATCATGCGGTATGCGCTGCGGAAACTATTGATCAAAAAAAATCTACGGTATTATAGAAGAAACTCTAATATCGATCTACAATATTCACCTAGCCAAATAAATCATAGTGTAGTTCAAACGGGCGAAGCCGCAGCAGGGTCGCTAGTTAATAAAATAAGAAGTGCTTAAATTAAAAGTCAGCATGCTAGCCGTGTGTGGTCTTTAAATACCCTCATTCTTTAGACATATGCCTATTAAAATACTAAACACCTGTTCGTTATATAATTTTCTCGTAAAATTGACTACCTATGAATGTCCAAGAATGAATTTTAATTAAAAATGGAAGTAAATAATTTCACTAATTCAATTGAAAAGCAAATTGAAACAAGGCTTCATCTAGTTACTAAAAGTCACATACATTGTTATGTATTGGCTTGGCTTGCATATTTATTTACGTCACCAAACGATAACTTGGTGACTGCAAAACCAATTTTACAAAAAGTGGATAAATATAATATAGGAATATTGGATAAAATAAAATATAGGAATATTTTACAAGGTAAAACCGAGAATGTAAACTACGTTATAAGTAATATTATTAAATATTTAAGAAACTGTCGTTATATTATTACACCTGGATAGCTGCAATTTCTCACACAAGTATAAATACTAAATTAATTATGCTAATGACTTATTATACGAATGTATTCATAATTTGACATTTTAGTATTGTAAGTCAAAAAATTCTTTTTGTAAGAATTGAACAAGTACTAGTGCCAGATCGTGGCCATCATCGCACAGTGGAGCCAGGAGCAGCCTATGACTATAATTGCGATGCTTGTAGATTCGATACCCAATCAAGACAATAAGTATAGTAAGGAAATTTTCTGCTCTGTCTTGACAGAGCAGAACAGAAAAGCAGCCCCAATTAGGAATGCGGAAAGTGGAAGCTGGAGTGTCTTGACACCAGATTTTCCCTGTTAACTCTGATATGTGCGAATAAAAAAAGCTTGAACCGGTATAAATACTATCATCGGTCATAATTATTCAAGTTTTATTATCTTGTAAATATAGATGACAATAACAACACGAACAAAATATTATAGTGTAAAAATTTAAGTTTCCAATATTTCGTATGATTATGGGCAAGAACTATCTGCTTTACGTACTCCCTAAAACTGAGAACATTTCATTAGAAAAGTTAGATAGTTTCAATAAAAGAACACGTAATTTGATTCTAGACTAAAACTCAGAACAAAACTAATGGACTAATAATTTACTCATATAATTATAGCCATAAAATTTTATATAACAAGTAAAACGCATTCAACAAAATATACAAAGTATTAATAGAATGCGATCACGGTTTATTTGTGGAGCAATTTTGCATTGGCGGATATATTATATTGTTGTCTTTAATATCCATCGGCAACACACGAAGACATGACCATACCCACGTTACGACATAAGAATAATTTAATTTATACAAATATTTATTTACGGTTATATATTTTGAGACTGTTATGACGCTGTAATACATATGTATGAGTAGATCGCGATTGTTGTCAGAAATTATATAAATTAATTAAAATTAATTTAAAAAAAACATGTAGGGTTATTTACTGAATAGCAAAAATAAACGATTTATGATAACAGTTTATATTTATGAAATAAATGAATAATTGAGATTATTATTTTTAAGGCCATTGAAGCAACTTCACATAACTATTTATTCTATATCATATATGTTTGGTTGAGCGCACTAATCTCAGGAACTGCTGATACGAATTGAAACAATATGCTTATGTTAGATAATCCATTTATCAAGGAGGGCTGAAGGCTATATGACAAGATTCAATGTAAATGTAAACTACCTACAGTTACCTAGGAAACTTCGAAAGAACCATGTGTCATACGCAAATTTAATTTATTTCATTTTGATGTCGCAAGTATAAACTATGCAGTATAAAATAGAGTTATTTATAATCTTAAAATTATTCGCATCTCAAAATTTAAAAAAATGTCCCATATACATAGATGCCATAAAAAATTCTAGGTACAAACCCTTTACTTATTGCTATACCGAGATTTATTTTTCATTACACGTTGATGGTTATTGATGGCTAGATTTCGTGCTGATTTAGTTCGCAAGCCAACGAATAATTACGACCCGGTGTGATTGAATTTACGTAAACAATTACTCGAGTCTATTGAAAAACTTAAGTAAATGTACATTTTTAGTACATTTATAAAAAAAACATATGTATTTTTAATTTTTTAAATTGTTGTAATAAATATACAATAATTTAATGTCTTAGCATATGTCAATTTGTATGAAGATTTTGCTATATAAATCTACAACGATTTACTTATAAATATGAAAATACTAATCGAAATTCCGAATTACTCAAATAAATGTACTCAAATTACGTTTTAAGAATTAGTTTTTCTTTATTTTTAGCTTCACGCTGTATCCCGCACCTAGAAGGGTAGGCACATGGAACCGTAGGCAGAAGAAACCCGCTGTCCGCCCTTCTAGGTAATGCGTGTTGAGTAGCGGAAGCCAACACCGCCCTTTTAACTAATAATTAGTTGATTGTTGTAAACTGAATAACAATATTCAACGTTATTTTTTAAATGTAAATTTTTATATAAGTATTTCATTTATATTAATATAAATAAAAATAAGTATAGCTGGAAATTTTGGTTCAACACTAATCTCTAGTACAAATTTAAACTACTAGTACGAATTTTATCGAAATTTATCGAAAAAAAACTGTTTTACATCACGTTAATTCTTTTTACTTTTTCAGAGTCATAGTTTATTTATTAATTAATTATTAATTATAAATAAGTGATTAGAACGTTAAATAGTGAGAACTAAAGAGTAACATATTATAATTCTAAAACCAAATGCACCATCTTTAAAAGTATGCAGCATTATTTAATATAAAAATACCAGATTTTACAGTATTTCTTCACGAATAGCTAGTTTATAAATTTAATAAACAAAGTAATAATGCATTTACATAAAGTGTTACAGTTAGTTATTTACAGATACAAAAATGACAAATATCTTTAAAGATATTTTCGTTGGAATATGCAAAAAGACATCACTACGACAAATATTGTTAATTAAAAGCCATAAAATTATACATACTTTTGATAACATCAATCCACTTAAACAAAACTTAATTAACATTTATAAAGATTACGATGCAAGAGTTGTTGATATAATTGAAGAGTAATAATTTTGATAAAATGCATATTATACAAATTGTATAGTAAAACGTATGCAATTTCAAATCCGGTATAAAGCGTGTAGCTGTGTACCTCATTTTGGAGCAATTAGTCGCGCCTGCTCCGCCACCGCACGACGCTTTTTAAGCTCTACCAACCCTCCCCACACATCCTGAAAACGAAACTGGAATATTTATAACGATATGTATAGCGTTTTACACATATTCAAAAATTTGATATCAATGGACATACATAAAAAATATGCCGACAAATGTCAAATTTATTATTTAAATTTTTACAATTTCTAGAAAACCAAATAAGTCACTATATATTTAACTCTCTTACAGATACTATTGGTATTATAATCAAAAACTGTGATTTATTGGTGTTCAATTGACGATAAAGGATAGTAAATATATATCTATAAATAATATAATATATAATTTGCTACAAGAAGTTTGCTAAATAATATACATATATAGTATATGTAGAATTATATTTATAAGGCTTTTTTTGTACTTATTTCTAGAAAATTCCTAAATTTTTAAATATGTTATAAGCATGTATTACACGTATATAGATTAAATAAAGTATACCTCTTATAAAGAAAATTTAAAAAGTAGAACTATTTTTGATAGACAGACGTCGTACTTAAAAATATATCTATTTATATTATGCTAATTTATTTGAATTAATTGAAATGAAAAAATGTCGTAAATTTTTAGCTTATATATACTATTTATTTACTATTTACCATTAAGGAAAGTGTAAGCGGTGTCCCAACACTAAGTTCTCTAAAAAGAAGGAAAAAAAACGAAAATATAAAAGAAAGACAAACGATAACGACGCAACATATTACAATTATTAATAGCAGATATAAATATCGTAAAAAACGTATCGTAAACAATGATAAATTTATTTATTTTTTTCTTATTGAAACTATGAGTAAATCACGGCAGCGCAGAGTGGAGCCATGTGTAACTTAAACGTAAGGCAACATAGTGAGAACAAACAAAAGGAGCTAAAATAACATTACAAATACACTGTCCAAATAGCTCGTTAGTGTTTAATCGCCCGCGCGCAACTGTAACCTCCATTAAAACCATTTAAGTTGTTTTTTCCTAAAAAGAACAAATAACCAACGTATTCGCTTGAATGCTATTTACTTTATAACAGATTTTAGTTCAGATTTTACTAGTCATTACTTATATAAGGCACAAAGTAATGGGTAAAGTAAATGTAACAGTTATTTTTTTTATCCTGTCCTCTTAGAACTTACAGAAATTGTCACTCAACGCTTCCAAGGCCAAATTTCAGCTTCTACGTTCAGCAATTTCGACTGTGACGTGTTGTATAGATTAATTGGTATGTATACCTCTATTGATTACGATATCGTCGTGGCGCTGTACTGACGCTTTTGAATATAGAAGATAGTTGTAGGATCGAATGTTACTTGCAGATTGTGAATAATGCAATTTTGAATTATAGTCACTTTTACTGCAGTGTATTTTAAAAACAATCAACCTTATAAAAAAATGCTAATCTATTTTTGTATAGATAATAATCGAAAGATCATTTTAATAACCATTTAAATAATAACGTCAATTGCGATCAGATTTTCCGTCTTATACAATTTTTTCCTTAATATCAATATCGAGTTTTCTTATACCAAAATACCATTATAAAGCTCACCTAACAAAGATGCTCTCAAATTTTACTTCATAGGAGAAACGCCTCAGTAAATAATAGACTTAATAACGCAATTATTTATAAGATATATTATTTTCAATTCGTTATCGGCGTTCGTAATAATCGCTGTTCGATTACAGTGCGTTGTAAAGGAAGAACAGTTAAAACAGTTGTTTGCAACATTTTGTGTCATTATTATATACTTTGAACATATTGAAATCTCAGTTTTATTTATTTATTTTCTTCAATTTAGATTAAAAAAATGCTTTATTTTTATAATTGAAGGTAATTTTTAAAGGTTAAATGTATCTTACAACT
This sequence comes from Dione juno, assembly GCA_037127375.1. Classification (NCBI taxonomy): domain Eukaryota; kingdom Metazoa; phylum Arthropoda; class Insecta; order Lepidoptera; family Nymphalidae; genus Dione; species Dione juno. The sequence goes on along the minus strand of JAXRJS010000042.1, from coordinate 2,806,857 downwards.
TAACACATTTTAAGAAAAGGGTGTAATACCACTGTCTTTATAGGACCGGACAAGGAAGATTGTCGTCATCATAGAACCACCCAGAGTTCGACATTTGTTCAGCAAGTACAATGGCTTAGCTTTAGGTGGATTTATTTTTGCACAAAAGAATTTGTCACTAAACATATAAAAAAAATTGACTGTCAATTACATTTATATGTTACTGTTTTTAACAAATTGAATATATAAAATTAAGTTACAAGAGTATTTTTATGAAACCGACATTTCAACACTAGGAGAGCCAAATATGAAGTACTATATTTTATTCTATTCTTATTAGGTTACGTTACGTGGTTAACATAAAACAATTTTTTAAATATTATCATTAATTTAAGGTATAAAATTCTCAAAACACAAAATATACTATACAGTTATAGTGGACATACATATATAAAACGAATAACAATAAGCTCTTTTCGCACTGTATATCCTGCATATAGCAAGCACTTTGTTTTCGAATTTCTATCCAAAATTGAAAGAAAAGACATTGCGTGTTGAGTTATGCAACTTAACGCCGCACTTTGTTCTGCCAAAGTAGAGAAACAAAACTATTTCTTTCCCCTTAGAGGAGATCGATTCCTTAATCATCACGTTTTCTTTCAGAAGCTGTTCCACCGATGATAAGAGAGTAACCTTTTGACAATTTCCTACTTATAAATATAGATTTACAAATATACATTCGCAATATCGATCATAGTATGCAAATAAACGCTCTCTGAATTGCAAGGAAGTGGGTCAACTGCTTTTCAAATATTTACAGACAGACGCTCGCTGATATATGATATAGATATATTATGTATTCATTAAAAACAACTATTATTTACTTTTACAGACTTATATTATGAATCGTCGTGATATAAAAAAATATATGTAACAAGATTAAAGATACCGTTGACAAAAAAAGAAATTTTGACGTGACGGAGAGTAAACTGCATTCAAGATAGCGCACGCTTTAGACAGAGATAACATAGCACTCCCTTCTCCAATTTCTGTCCGTGTTACTGTGTGTTGAGTTTCGGAACTGAACACCATTTTGTCTTCTCAGAGAAAACTAAATAAAATTCATCCTGCCGATTACAGATCGAAACCACAAAATCTCATACGAATACCTAGTAAAAAGTATTTACCGCCAGACGAGGGAGGGGATCCCTCATATTCACACAATACATTCAAGAGGCGCTACCTTAATAAACTCTTAAATACTATTAAATACCTGTACAAAACTAAAATATATACTTTCTATAATTTATATTAATCTATATTATTTATATTCATGGCTAATTTCTACGTTGCGAAACCCGAAATGATACACACCCGCCATTCTTAGACAAACCAGTCCTGAGGGCAAAGGCGTGTCCGACGCGATGGTAAGGCACGCGCCGGATGTAACTAGAGATTAGAAGGCATTACTGCCGTCGCTCCAAGAGGCTTCGCCATACACAACGGTATTAGTCGTTACAGGGCAATAAATTGAGACTTTGGAAATTAAGAATGTATAGGTTTATTTTGTTTTGATTTAATCTAGAAAGAATTTATCTTTGAATAGTTACATTCATTTCTAAATTACAGTAGCTATGTAGATTAACACTACATTCCTCTGCCTACCGTATAGCAATACCTGGGATAAAAAACAAGATCTATTATGCTATTAGCTACTTAAATTAGGTGATAATGATATTATATAATAAAATCATATAATATATTATTAGTATAATATAGTTTAATATACTTGTATATTATTTTTTATTAATATTTACTGTATATATGTTATAAAAGTAGCAAATTTAAAAAAATATGTATACAATCTAGAGTCTAGACGAACACAACGGACGGCATAACAACCGTAATGGATTAGTCGTATACTATCTTCCTTGAAAATGTTTCACAATCCTAGAAAACGAATTAGAGAAATACATAGATTTATTGGTGATTCTGAAGTTATCTAGATTCCTTCAGAAAAAATATATATGTTATAAACTTGAAGAGTTGATTAGATTGAACTCGAAATCTCAAGAACAAGGGGTTAAAATTGTAAACTAATTTCTAAGTCTGATACTCGATAAAGCCTTTAGGATATATTACATTACTTTAATCGTTTTCTATATAACCCACCAATTATAATGTGTAATATGTCAATATACAGTTCTTAGCTATTCATATTTGACCAAGGCATCATATAACACGTTTTGGGAATGAAATGCTCCAGTCTATTTCAAGCATATCATTGTCAACAATGAATAATTGTAAAATTGCAAATGACTATATAAGTCCCGCTGAGTTTCTTGCGTCGGTCCTTCTCAGGTCTGAGGCATTAACTTTAGTGAACCGGTGGTAATGTTTTTGACATTAAAAAAATGAATCATGTATTAATTTTTAATAAAATTATTTGAATTTATACGTCTTTTACCTTTGAACTTATCCCACATATCATATAAGTCGTACATTTGAGATTTTACATTATTTTCTCTACTTAATTCATTTAGAGATGCATGCTGGATGGCAGAACGCAATTTTAATTTTTTTTCCTATTTAAAATATGAACATACAACCATCGTTATACATCATGAGTTCACATAAACGTCCGTAACCAAGCAACAGAGGAATCATTTTATAAATAATTTTATTATCAGTACGATGATCTTTTACATATCTATATTACAATATAAAAATAACAAGAATATGCCTAGCATGTTAAGTAACACTTATCAAATTAGATCAAATTATAAATAAGAACTAAAGCTAATAAGCGTATAAAATCTAATAAAAGGTGTTTCTTTATAATTATTGTGACAGAAATGTAAGGCGTAAGATTACTTTAATGGCTAGTGCCCATCGATAAGTCTCCTGGCGTGCCAAAAAGATATTCCTATCGATTGGAATCGACGTAAGTGCGTGGTAATACAATTAATTAAAATGTCACAATAATGCATGCTCACGTATTAATTCTATGTGGCATTGTAATCGAATGGCCGTTTCAGACATGGCATCGAATATACCTACCTACCTGTTACTTGTTAATTATTAATTTAAATATATTTAATAAGAAAAAGAAGCTTATATCCTTTTTGGTTATTTAAATAAAGTTTTCGATGAAGCCGCATTCGGCGTTTAGCCAAAAGATTAATATATGATTAATATTGAATGTTAGTTCCGTTTTTACCAGAATTTATATCGTATTTCAACTGGACGTCAATTTTCTCATATGCCTAAGGGTCGTGGTATGTTTTGAGACAGCACTATAGAATATACCTATAGCTTTTTCCCGATCTCATCTGTCAGGATAAATATGTTAAACACACATTCGCATATGCGACTTCTATTGTAATTTGTTCTATGGTAAACACGGCAAGTGCAATCGACGATCTAGATGCACATGCAGGTGCTTAGCGTACCATCTGCGCTCCTGACCATTTAGCAAATGTAGCCTGCAATAATAACGTTTGAGACACATTATGCACAATAGTGTTCACATGTTAGTCATTTAGTCTTTTTTTTGGGTTATTTAACGTCGATGTTTTTACTTCTAAAATACATTTTAAATAATTAAAAGTAAATATAAAAAAAAATCTTAAGATCAATGAGGAAACATATATTAAACATATCACAAAACACAATAATCCGATATAAAATTTAATCTTAAGATATAAATAATGTATTAAAATAAAATATTTACATTAATTAATTAATTAATTTTAATCATTCCAATGAATAATAAGTACGTAATAAGCAATTTATTCAAGTATCTGAAGAATGTATTTTTTATTTCCATACTTGAAGTTTGCTTGAATGTGCTTATAACAGAAAATGCTGATTCAAATTGAAAAATTATATTTACATTTGGTAGTCCATTTATGGAAAGAGGTTATAGTCTATATTACATCACGTTAATCGTTTTAATGTATAATGTGTACATACATTCAGAACTAACGTCAAAACTAGTACCTAACAAAAAGTTTATTTAATACATAAAAAAAAAGAAAATGTATAATTAAATGGCAAAAGATATAGGCTTATACAAAGCTTATATCGAAATAACCAATCAGTATGGATTATAATCTACACAATGTAACTGCCAATAGGCAATCGAGCCACCACAGATAACCGTAAAAACATATATTAATTTTAAATAAGCGATGAAGACATTGCAATACGTCAGTTCGAGCATGCACAAGCGGAATTAAATCAGCCAGTGTCTGAAAAGAATCACTTCTTGGCACGAATGGACAACAATGCCTGTTATTAAATAAAGAACGGTGATAACGAACGTATAATTTATCGTAATTAATGCGAGACTGTGTGACGGCCGGGGCGTGAGTAAAGCTTTCGACTCGCGGTAGCTACATATTTACAGGTTCACATTCGTATATAGTCTTAGTACATTGATCGACGATAACAAGTAAAAGTTACAAGTAATTGATTGTGACTAATTTTGTTCGATTTAAGCAGCGATACATTGTTTATACTGTGTAGTATACGAGTATATTGCATGCCGTATAAAGAAAGCGGAAAAGTGAAATGACAGGACACCGAAATCCCATCTCGGGTGTGGTTACGGTTGACAACAGTTTAATTGCATTGTCAGTTGACACGCGTCTGTGTAGTAGTAGCGTTGAGTAGATACGCTCCAAATCTATTTCATTTTTGGTTAAAATAACAAATAAAAGTAGTTGTTGTATTTAAATTGATTTGTTCAAGTTGTTTTGTTTATTATTACACTATATTGTGCATGCATTCTAGCGTGTTATACAATTTTATAATTATATGTTTTGAGTGCATAAAGACACACACACACACACACACACACACATATATATATATATATATATATATATATATATAATATATATATATATATATATATATATATATATATATATATATATATATATATATATATATATATATATATATATATATATATATATATATATGTATATATATAAATATATATATATATATATATATATATATATATATATATATATATATATATATATATATATATATATGGATATATACATATATATATATATCTTCTTCCACTTAGCATTATCCCGGCCTATTGCCAGGGTCTGCTTTCCTACTTAGTCTACTCCACTTTGCACGGTCTTGAGCATCCTCAGTGGTTAGTCCATTGGCTCTCATGTCGTGCGTCACGACGTCCAGCCATCGCTTCCTTGGGCGTCCGGGGTCTTACTCCAGGGACAGACATATCAAGGCATTTTCTTCCGACGTAGTTCTTAGGCCGGCGCAAAACGTGGCCATACCATCTCAGACGACGCTCTTGGAGCTTATCCGCTACGTCACGGACCCCAAGACTACCTCGAATGAATGTGTTGCGTATGCGGTCAGCCCGAGTAACGCCACACATCCACCTCAGCATCTTCATCTCCGTTACGTGAAGCTCCTGAGTGTGCCGAGATAATGCTGGCCAATATTCGCTGCCGTATAGAAGAACTGGTCGGATCATGCTCTTGTATATCAGCCCCTTGAGTTTGGGCGGTATTCTGCGATCGCAGACCATACCAGTGACCTCCCGCCATTTGGCCCAAGCAGCGCTAACCCGGGCGTGGACATCGTAGTCGATGCCTCCGGACTCGTGCATAATGGATCCAAGGTACCTGAACTTCTCCGACTTAACGGCTGGCTCAGGCCCGATGTGGATGGTGCTCGAGTCTGGGTTCCGCCAGCCATGTACTCGGTCTTTGACACATTCAGTTTAAGACCACCGTTCTCAAGCGCACCCTTCCAGGCATTCACTTTACGCTCCAGCATCAGTCGGTTCTCGTCAATGAGTACTATGTCATCGGCATACATCATCAGCCATGGAGGCTGGTCCTGGATGTGAGCCGTGACAGTATCTAGCACTACATTAAACAAAAGTGGACTAAGAGCTGAGCCTTGGTGAACCCCTACTGTAATTGGGAAGGGTTTGGTATCGCCAACAGCGGTCCTAACTGTAGAAACAGAGTCGTTGTACATGTCTCTGATAATAGCAACATAGGATTCAGGGATCCCTTTGGATCGCAGTGCCCACCAGATACACTGACGTGGCACACAGTCAAAGGCCTTCTGCAGGTCTAAGAATGCCACATGCAGAGCTCTCCTCTTTTCCCTGTGTGCCTCCATCAAAATTCTGAGCTTCCTGGCAAAATTCCTGGCTGAAATCCATATTGACACTCAGAGACAGTACACTCTCGGCGGAGCCTGAGGGCAATCACGCGCTCGAAGAGCTTCATGGTGTGACTCATAATCTTAATGCCCCTATAACTACCGCAATCTTGAACACTGCCCCTTCCTTTGTAAATAGGGGTAATAAAACTGTGCCGCCATTGATGTGGCATCGTCCCAGTGTTCAAAATGCGGTTAAAAAGATCAGTAAGCATAAGCACACCACGAGAGCCTAACGATTTCCACGCTTCGATCGGAATATCGTCAGGTCCCACCGCCTTGCCGTTCTTAATGCGTCGAAGACAATTCCGAGTTTCATCAAGGGTTATTGGAGCAATAAGTCCCAGGTTAGGAGGTGGTTCAGACGGAATACTACCCGGGTGCTGAGTATTCAGCAGCTCCAAGAAGTAACTTCTCCACCTCTCCTTCACAGAAGCATGACTACAAAGCAGCTTGCCCTGGGAATCTCTGACGCAAAGACATTTTGTGATATCTTGCGTCGCTTTATCCCGAGCACGTGCCAATTTGTAGATGAGCTTCTGCCCCTCCACAGTTTCAAGTTTATCATATAGAGGTAATAAACTTTCACTGCGGGCTCTGGCTACAGCTCTTTTGCTGGCACGTTTCGCTGCTATGTACTCCAGTCTGTCTTCAGGAGAGTTGGAACGCTGCCACTCCTTAAATGCAGTCTTCTTATCATGAATCACCTCTTGTACCTTGTCATTCCACCACCATGTCTCCCTGTCCATAATACGTCCTCCCTTAGAAACGCCAAGAACATGTTTACCAGCCGTAATAATTGCTGACTGAGCTCGATCCCAAGCATCCTGAGCAGTTTCGGTGTTAGTTGTTAAATTTTGACTGTTAACCTCTGCCAGAAAGTCGGTCTGCATCGGTCCATTCAGCAACCACCACTTGATCTTAGACTTACGCGTCTCGGCTAATTTATTTATCGGGGTAACGACATAATCCATGACAAGAAGACGATGTTGGGCCGTGAGGCTTTCACCAGGAATGACTTTACAGTTAGTTACCTTGCCAACATGACACCGCCTGGTCAATAGGTAATCTATTTGGGTTGAATGGAGTCCACTCGCATACGTAATAAGATGCTGCGGACTCTTTTGGAAGAACGTATTCACGATGGCCAGATCAGATGCAATACAGGTACTTAGGATATTTTCGCCCTCTATATTGCGGCGACCGTGACCAAAACCACCGTGGACACGTTCATACGTATCCGCAGCCTTACCCACGTGACCGTTAAGGTCTCCCCCAACTATGATCACCTCGGTAGATGGTATAGCGAGTAGAACGTCTTCATATTGCTCCCAGAATGACTCCTTTTCGGCCCCGCTACAACCAGCCTGGGGAGCGTAAGCACTGATTAAGTTGGCGATAGCCCCCTCAAACAGTACCTTCACCCGCATCAGGCGGTCGCTGCGTCGGTCAACTTCGAGGAGACCATTCCGTAGCTCTTCAGATAAAACTACTGCTACACCAGTTTTACCGGAAGGAGACCCAGTGTATATGAGCTGGTAACCCTGTCCGATGATACGGGACTTATTGCCCTTCCAGCGGGTTTCCTGAAGGAAAGCACACTGGACCCGACGCCTCATGAGTACATCTGTTAGTTCCCTGCATCGTCCGGTTAGAGAGCCAATATTCCACGTTGCAAAGCGGAGTTTCCTTCTGGGTACTTTCTTCTTTAGCCGTGTCCGTACTTGACACGGTAGCCCTTGCCCATTTAACACAGGTGTAGGGCGATGTGCCTGCGCGTCGTGTAGCGGCGACGCCCTAGCAGTACCCAGCAACATCTTTTTCCTTTTCATATGACTGGCAGGTGGCGGCTTTTTAATGGAGCGATTGCCATCTGACCTCCAAAACCCATTTTTGTGGGAAAAGCCAAGGATGAGAGGGGAAAAGATTAGTAGAAAAGGGGGGGGGTAAGGACACCACTGTCATGAACAGATATTTGGCCAGACACCCTCTGGATATAATATATATAAATATATATATATATATATATATATATATATAATATATATATTATATATATATATATATATATATATATATATATATATATATATATATATATATATATATATATATATATATATATATATATATATATATATATATATATATATATATAATTATAATAATCATAGCGACAATCGCTAAAGTAACACAGCTGAATTATCGTCACGGTACTACTTGTTTGACATAATCTAAATTAGTGTAGAAGATTATTAATGTTTTGTGGGAAAAGGTAAAAAGCTTGTTATAGTAAAAAATAAGTAATATTAAAGGTAAGCAACTAAGTTCTCAATCATTCCTAACACCTTTTACACCCAAAGCTGTGTTCGTCTGACAGAATAAAATGCATTACTTGCAACTCTATTAACATATGTTTTTATAATTATTACTCGCGCTTTATAACGTTTTCCTATTGATTTTATAAAAGACAGAATGAAATTATGAAATTATTTATGAAATTATGATAGATAATTTGAAGTTTGAGGAAATAAGCTTTAACGACTCGATTTTTTTGTTTGTAATTAATTATACATTCATGTTTTTACAGATAATACAATAATGAAAATAATAAATATTATTATCGCCGCTACAAATTATATTCTAAAATAAAACGCCAAATAAGCCGTGATTTCGTACAAGTTTTTTGCCATTAAATATTTTCTTACCTTTAGCAAAAACAAATTATATTATTATATTATAAGCTATTATAAATATACTATGTGACTTTGTACTTATAGCTAAATTGTCATAAAAAATCTTTACTTGTTATTCTTGAAATAATCATGTTTTAAATATTTATTATAAGAAAAAACGTTATTTAATCTACTTATTATGTCGCCATATTATATCTCATCATGTTTCAAATGCAATAATTCGTTCAATCTGAAATTATAGTATTAAATGATACTGGTCGATGATCATACAATAGCAATACAAGAATACACATACATAAAAAGCAATACAATTACTTTAACTTCAATCAAAAAGATACTAAAAAAAATATTTTTCTATGATTTCTATATAGTATACGATATGATTGAATTTACCTAATCAAGTAACCTTAGGCTTCCTTACCGCTCGCCGCAAAAGCGCCTGCGAGACAGCTTTCGTTAGTTAGCGAGTGACGTTGCAATGGCTACCAGTATGTACCTATAACCGCCGCCGACGTGATACTGTCTTCACACTTCTATCTGATCTTATATGAATGGATGCGTAGGATAAATGCTGTTTTACGTATAATAGTGGCTTGAGCCTTTTGATTTATAATCTGTTTGTATTGTAGGTGTATAATAGGTTTGTTTATTCTCTTAACTTTAAAAGGTTATATAATATAATAATTATTAGAATTATGATATTATATATATATATATATATATATATATATATATATTATATATATATATATATATATATATATATATATATATATATATTATATAAAACTCCTAATTAATTTAAGTAAAATCTACGTAATATGGCATTTGGTGAAACCTAAAAAGAATTAAGGTAAGAAAACAAAATACGACATTATAACGAAAGCTCACAAGTCAACATTTCTTTGCTAATTAGTGTAAATTACGTTTTATTTTATACCTATTTTACGACCGCCAGCGTATACTGGGCCTTGCTCCTTGCAGATTACTCTGTATAAAAAGATTCAACGTGCAAATTATAAAAACACTGAACTACTTGATTAGAATACTACAGCAAAGTTTGGGATGTATTTGATTAAAAGTGATAGCTTTTGGGTTAAAATGTGACTTTCTCCTGACTGGATGATGTCTTTTTGGGTTTCACCACCCATCATTTACCGTCTTAAATAAAATATTCTGTTCTCCGTCCTCTTTCCGTTATTTCCTAATTAGTATAATAATAATTAGTATTATTGTTATTATTAATAATTTACGCTCAGTCCTCCAATTAAGCCACTATATCTCGAAATCAGGCTGAAAGAGCAATCCAGAGTGTCTTTATACTTTATGATACTAGGTCCTCTTACTGCTATAAACGGAATACAATGTCAAGCTGCAGAAAAACAAAATAATAATAATTACTAAGTACTTATCTTAATTTTTGAAGAAAAAAAATTAACAAAATCAGTTTACCAATTTTAATAAAGCTCCCAATGAGTTTTACAGTCTTATTTTGATTGCATCTCAAATTTACCATAGCTTTGCATGGAATGAATCACGAAACGCTTCGCACGTACGGAACAGGCAACAGGGCAGGGCAGCGTCCCGATTTAATAAAATAGAAGAGCATAGACCCGGATAGAGAGCCCGGTACGCAGTTCCCGACCCGCCGTCGCTCCTGAAACTGGATATTAGCCTAGTATTCCCTATACATTGCCCGTTTTCAATATTTTGCTAAATTATTTTGTTTTTAGATCTAGTACTAGTCTAGTAACTATTGTGCTTAATGTACTAATACTTTGTATTTGACATTTTTACTATGCGTCGTTACAATAGAATTTTACAATCATTCTTTTTTGAAACCTTTTGAATATCACCTATTAATCTGATATCATATATTGATCTAATCCAAAGTAATTATTATATAATTAAAAATACTTAATACTTACATATATTATAATTTTTGAATCATGCTACGTCCAAATTGTATACATCTTCTATAATAGAATATTTTTCTTCTTGTTCGTGAATAAAACTAAACATAATAAAAATAATTGCTTAGATATCACGACACAATTAATTTATGCTGATCTATCACTTCTGATCTGAATAATGAGTGCTACTAAAAAAAACCAACCTAAATTTTCAAATTACAGCGAATTGGGTATAAAATTATATTATTACCATTAATTTTATGTCTCAATTTATATATTTTAAAACGCCATATAAGAAAAGGAAATAGATAAAAGGAAGAGAAATGTAACAGGTGCAAGACAAGGAACAATATCGTGCTGTATACAAGACGAGGATGCTAAGGTAAGGTCGCGCGTGCGGCCTCACTGGTCGTTTCGCGATGCGTCGTGACCGTGCGCGCGCGCTCGTCACGCGCGGATACGCCGTCGCACTATTTTATCGCATTAATTATTTGGAAAAGGTACCCTTTTGGCTGGTTGGTACATTCTTGCTGGCTTGTCAGGTGTGGGAACGGTTTAGGATGTTATGTTTTTGAAACGTAGCTTAGAAAATAATAATAATAATGGTAGGATTTGGGAATTGAATCTAAGGTTTTGACGAAAAATTACTTATTTGAAGCCCATTATTGATATACAAGTTGGATATTTTATGTACAAAAATGTAAATTTATAAGCACGTATAATATATAGATACTAAATACATATATCTTACATTTGTATTAAAGATAAAAAAATATAAACTTGTATTATAAAAGCATTAGGTCAATTCAAATATAAATGAACCCATACTCGCCGCTCTAACCTACTACTTACAATGAAATAAGATTTACGCACAAATATAAAAAAATCAGATAGTAAACGTAGATATAAAACAATTAAGGTATCGGGAGACGGAGTGTGGATAGCGATGGTATCTTATGAGAATTATGACGTTCACTGCTGACGTTATCAGACGCGTAAATTGCGTGCAGTAAACACTACACGGTGTAGATGCGTTGATATAAAGATATTGCTGCGTTAAAATATTCTCCTGTATTAAATTGTGTTGGGCTTAAATCTTAATCAATGCTTGATATATTAGTTTTTGCCCGTGGCTCGGTGTTTGGAACTATTTAAATCGTGTTTAACACGATAAATTTATGTCATGGTACAGTAGGTCAAGCGCCATACACGTACTTGTGTTTATTCTTAGCTCTATTTCTTCTTTCTCTCAATGTTCCTTCTCGCTATCTTGTCTCATATATGCTATTCTCTGGCTTTCTATCTTCACAGATCTCTCAAATAATTTCTGGATACATAAAGATATTCCTTGTAATAAGTTACAGTAATTGAGATAAGGCTGCGTCACGATATCTACCATCAAATCTAACTAGACCAATTTAATAGGTATAATAATATAAATATGTATCTTATTACAACGGCTCAGCATCTGTTTGTACACATGATGGTCGTGGGTTCGATTCCCAATCGGAGAGAATGAATAATATAAATTTTTATTTTCTTCGATATGGTATGACAAGGTGCCGCGTTAAGTTAAGCACCAGTTAACATGTAATGTCTCAAAATTGGGCATTAAGTGGAGAACGGAGTGTCTTAACACTAGGTTCCCTCTTCCTACCCTCCCATATGTGGTGTACAGCGAAATGGTTAAAAAAAATAGAGAAAAAAATTAAGCGAAATGATGTTATAAATCAAGTATTTTTTTACATTTGTCTTATATAGTATATATACTCGTTATCTATAACGGGCTTGATATGTGTTTGTACTTTATTATTAGTGTCATATCATATTTATGGTGCTTCATCTATATATTTATGGCGCTAGGCGAAAGCTGACTGTAGATATAGTATGACTCGTTGATATAAAACTTCATTAGCTCCTAAACTTTGTTGATAAAAACATACAGTAATTAATAAATATATTTATAGAGTACTAATATTTTATGTTCACTTAAATGTTATACAAGAATAATCTATTTATTTTGTCGTTTTTCGAGGATAATTATTAAAAATTAGTCTATTTTCAATTTTAAAAATGCAATGTACCTGCGCCTTTTTAAATTGAACCCATGACCCTGCCCTTTATAAACTGTGACCAAGACTATCAAGCTATGCCACGATAGCTAATTGGCATTTATTCACCTTTTTTCATTTGTTTTATTTTTTCTGTCACAAGAATGAAGGCTGTAATAAACTTATACATAATAACAATTTTCATAAATTGTAATCCAATACATTTGACAAATGATGTTTAAAAAGTATTAAACGTGTTTTTAATTTTACTATGTATATTGCAGGTGCGAAATATGGCACCTACTTTGATATATGATCGCAAAGCTCGATAAAAAATCTAAGGACACTACAATTATAAAAGCATCGTACGTACATATGTTTTTATTTGAATTATGTAACATAAATTTTATTTACTGTGTGAATTAAAGTTAACTTAGTGTGACAAGATCTTTAATTTGTGCACTCCGCCTTATGCAGAAAAAACTTTTTGAAACAATGTGAAGCTATAAAAAATGTAAAACTTCCATTTTTTTTAAACAAATTAAAATAATAGATAATATCATGCAATCTATCTTTTATAAGTATAATAAGTAGTAAGTATAATTTATCTCTTGTTTCCGGTCATTTTTGGTCACTTGATGGTCACTAATTTTAATATAAAAATTATTATTATAATATAAATTTAACCATAACTAAAAAGTCAGTAAACAAACACATCAAATCTTATAATCGCTGTTATCATAAAGCTATAATTATCCAATTATATAGATTTTAATTAATTTTTCTGTTAAATTTGTAACTCTTATAACTTATATAAGACATAACAACATATTAAGAGCAAGTCATGTGATGACCTTACGTTTAACCGCTTTATTACCGGGACTATCGGAAAACAGTACAATATTTTACATATCGAGGCTAAAATAGAAATGCGCATGCATTATCTCAAGAACAATGGCGTATAAAAATGGCATAAAATGTACAGAATGTCATCTAAGTTTTTGATTAAATTAAATTTTATATTTGTTCATTTCATTATGTTATTTATATAAGTTAACAATGCATAATAATCTATGTATATCTAAATGTTTAAGCTCGCACATATTCGAAACTCCGCCTCCGCGGAAGGTTGTAGATATTTTTTTATTGTTTAGCCTTACAACTAATAAATAGGCTTTGGAGGAACGTAGGGTATGATTTCTTTTTAAGAATAGAGCACCTGATATATAACCATAGTAGATCAGCTGAAGTATAAGATACTTAGAAATGGCTCCTTAGCAAAAGCTACTTAATAACATTATATATAAAAATCAATAATCTGAACATATTACGTGGTTTCACCCACTTCTAAACTTCTATATATATATATATATATATATATATATATATATATAATATATATATATATATATATATATATATATATATATATACATATATATATATATATATATATATATATATATATATATATATATATATATATATATATATATATATATATATATATGCGCAAACAAACTAAAACAAATACATTCAATCAGTAAAAAGTTATACGTGATCATAATTTGAAATTAGTTAATTATATTTGTTGTATATTCAAAGAACAACGAAGAATATATGAAACTTTTGTTCTAGGATTATTATATGAAAATAAATTCGACATACAATGTATTTAGCTCAGTTATGATTACTGGAGGCAGAATCTTGTAGGCCGGCGGAATGGCCACAAAGTGGAAGCTTACACGTAAAGCAAATAGCCTGCAGCGTTTTACGGCTAACGATACATTATTTAAACAGACTACAAGTAAAATACTATTATAGTATTAAAGATACCGCAACTCAACGGCTTTCACAACATAATATAATGTGCTTAAAATATTATAATCCTCTACATTAATATGGTTTTATAAGCAATAAATATATGTAACATTATTAAATTAATAATAAAAATTGGCATTTGAATTGAATGAGAGTTTCATATAAGTTAATTAAATAGTATTAATTTAATGATACTGCAACAATGAATTTTGATTTCTGCAGATGAATGTACTAAGCTCTTATACAATTTGCTCGTAACTCAATAGTCCTAATAGGATCAAATCTAAGCAGTCTTTATCAATTTTTTTATTTTTCTGAACCAATACAAAAATTATGATTATAGTGTATGTTGTATGTATATCCAATTTTTTTTTCCTATAACTGAAATGCCTATTTTAGTACATTATAGTAGATTTCTTCGGTCAAGTAACACGCAAAGCCTCGAAAGGCAGAAGACAGGCAACGGAGTGTCTTAACACTGGATACGTAACACTGTACGGTTATAATATGTTGCCTAAGATTCCCTCTGCCTACCCTGCCATGTGCGGGATACAGCGTGAAGCTAAAAAAAAGCAGATTTCAATTACGATTTAACCTTACAACAATTGTCAAATTATAAAAGATTATTTTTATTTTGTCCACCTAAGCGATCAAATAAATACCTATTTTATGTAACTAATATAAGGCTGTTTATAGTATATGACGTGCGATACAAAAAATTAAGTTTATTAGTTTTCAGTAAAAAATTACTAATAATCTTATGTACACTACTTATTTACTTGAATATTAGATTTTAAAAAATAATTCAAAAAAGACCTTCGCGTAACTCTATTAATTGTCTGAAATTATTATTTTGCAATGATTATTTAGAGAACCAAATGTCAAATCAAACCAATAATAACTGTTATAAAATCTTATAACCAATGCCCTAAGAGAAACGCTGTTAGTAAGTAACGTTATTTCGTTCATATTTAATTTTCTAAACACCGACCTAGACTTTACTAGCACGTACATAAATAAACACAAACAGCCGTCCCCAAACTTCAAAGCTACGTCATTACGTTTACATAACATCACGCTTAATCAGTCACGTAGCTGCGTAGCGCGTAGGTCTACGACCGGGTATTGAACCCAGCCGAAATCAAGCCCGCGTCTGAACTCACCTCACCCCGTCTCCAAAAGTATGCATTGCTCTCCTATATAAGTACCTAACATACTATATGTATTGCTTGAAAAGTTCATGCTTTATGCAATCAGTAATTTACTTTTAAATTATACTTGGGCTTGGCCAGACTAAATACTAAATAAAAATGAAAAATTTATTCATAATTTCCAGGTATATCATAAAAGCCCACCCAAAAGCTCATGTATACGATTAAGTGTAAGTAAATTTTCATTGAAACTTTACTATTTTGACATACGCCATATATTTTATGCTGTTTAATGGAATTAATTTTGAAACACTAAAATAGTTTATAATTTGATATCAAACTTACCCATTGTATCAAAATTAAGACAGTATTAAATTCATTGATTTTACATATTTCGTAAGTAAAATTTAATAATTACTTTATTTTGGGTAATTATTATATAAATTGATATTGGTTTGGTGCATTTTACGGTTTTGGCTCAAAGCACTGGCGTGTCATAAACTTCTTAAATTGTTAACTGTCAGCAATGCCTGAGAAAGTCACATTTGATTTATCTTCGTCTCCATCATTAAGGGATTATTTTTCCATAGTATTCACATTTAATTTTAATAAGATCTTTAATGATCTGAATTTCATATGGCACCATATAATCGAAGACTAAATATCAAAGAAATCTCCACGTCCAACAAGATATTACCGAATCTACTTTCTTGAAACAATTTTTAAACGATTTTTTTGTTTAATTTTTTTCCATGCTGCTGCAATATTTTGAATTACATAGTGCATAATCAAGAGTGGTCAACTATTAGGGTTTTTCATTTATTTGAAATAGTCATGTAATTCATAATACGTGTAGCGCGTGATAGCTTATTAAACGGGATGACGATCGTATTAATCGTTTAGAAATGTGCTAGAACATGTCTCGAGTCGCAATGACAGGCTATCAGCACAGTATAATAGTGTAATATACGGGACTTCTTATCAGGCGTGGACGTATAAAGCGGGTTTAATTTAACTCTATTATATTTATACTTTATTATAAGACATATGTTTGTAAACTTATGACACCAAATTCCAGCCATCCGACGCGAAAGTACAAGTTGGCACTCTTAACTTTACTTTATCCACAATAACACTGAACTTGAATGTGCCGGATGCTACAAATGCTTATAGCGAGTAACACAACTTGTATTCCGTTTCTATTAATATAAAAATATTATATTTAATAATTCAATTTAAAAAATTAAGCTATGTTTGCTAGTATCAGTTATTTTTTTTAAGTGGCAATTTAGTGGCAAGAGTGTATGTTGTCTACTTGCCGCCCAAATTTCAGATATTTTATGTTAAGCGGCGGATCTTATTCTCACCTTGTCTTTTGCGAGCGAGGTAAAGAATATATCTATTAATATTTCCCTAGATACAGATAAACGCTGTTCTTCTACGTCTGAACAGTTTATATAGGTTTTTATAATTTTGATAATAGGTCCTCTTACTGCCTGGTGGTTCTATCAATCAATGGAGACATAGAATATAATTATTAAATATTAAATTAAATTATAAAATTGCTTGCATTAATTAGTTGGTCGATTAACTACTCAGTTTCTAGACTACAAGTACAAATATGAAAATTTAATACAATATATGCATAAAGTATATACGTAGAATACATAAAACGTTTATAGTATATATACATCAATTAAAAAAAAAAGAAAAAGCTTCTCGCAATTCTCACATATGCTATATGTGAGAATTGCGAGAAGCTTTTTCGCTGGGTTGACAGAGGAAACCGAGTGTTATGACACTCCGTACCCCACTTTCCATCCAACTCTGAGACATTCCGTGTTGACTCAACGCCGCGCTAAGTCTTGTTACTAGAGCGAGGGAATTAATTAGTTCATTCTCCCCGAATAGGAATTGAACCCACAACCGTCGCGCTTACAGTCAGACACTATGCCACTGAGCCACGATGGCCTCTAATATATATCAATAACTTCAAAAAATATGAATAATATATTCTTTTTATACATAAACCCCAAAATTCTTTAAATAATTGTAATAAAAAACAAAGAAAATGTTGGCGCAGTTGAGTCGTGTTTGTCACGCGATAGATGCAGTTCTACCTCATATTGTATATGATGTATATGTATAAAATGTATATTTGCGTTGTGACAGTATTAAAAAGGAAAAATCTGGAAGATCAGAATCAGAAAAGAGCGGAGCGAACCAATTTGATCATGCTTAATATTAATTACAAGAAAAATGTGTAGTAACAGTTTTGAAATCAGGCTTCATATATAAGCTGGCTGGCTTGTTTGTAAAGAACAAAAGAAAGTAACTAAAAATCAAACTACTAACAACATCGGCTAGAGCTAATTTCATAATTAACGTTTTAAAATACAGCCCCTGTTGCTAATAAAAAGGGACAAAAGTTAAGAGTTACGTCAATTAAAATGATGCAAATCTCGAAATAAATTGGTGCAGTCTCAGTACGTGGCAGTCTCCAATATGTTGAATCCCAAAACGTAATACACAAGTATGACAATGTTTCCAACGAAACATAGGATTCGAAGTTATCGATTTTGCGGTCTAATTGTTCATTTTTATCAAGGCGAGCCTGGGGCATGATAGATTATCCTTTGGCTTCCTTTTTCGTTTAGAGAGCGTCGACCGGCGGTGGGGGCGTGGGGTGGCCCCGACGTCATTGCCCTGTCAACTGAACAATACTAAGCAGACTACGTTACGATAGAAGTAGGTGCTAAATAAAGAGTTCGACGAACCAACTTGCACCAACTTGCACTGCTAATCTGATGCTAATCGCTCTTTGAATTATGGCGACGAATAGCCTTAAGTCTTGGAAAATTTTATATGGCTCTGAAAAGTGTACAGTCATTCTGGTTATAATATTTAACCTCTAGATATAATATATTATTATATTTTAACCGAAAAGTAAATTTAAAAGTTAATTCGTTCTAATTTTTTGGATGTTAGATATAATGTCTCTTCCAGTGGTCTTCTCCAATAAACACAGAACACTACTTCGTTAAGTTGAGCAGATATGAATGAAACTGAAATGTTTGCTTGTAACAATGAAATATTAGTTTTCGTTGGGAACATTAGTTAGTTCATTACTAAAATATAATGAAAATATCGGTTAAGTGCGACTAGTACTCGCAGACCGAGGGTTCCGTATCAATTTTACGATAGATGCATTTTTTTGAAAAAAAAAATAAAGTATGATGGTATTTTCGTTTTGCAATATAGATTTATATTTATACTGTCAGTTTTAACTTAACACGTTTGCATAATTTCATAATTCTACGGAAGTACCCAGTGTAAGTGTCTCATATCTTTTGATGGCGTTATCTGAAATTCACTTGATTTATTTCAAGATGATTTGATTTTAACTTAAAGCCTCAACGTATTCTAGACATGGTCCTCAAACGGAGAAACAACAACATATTTCTTAATATTTTTATATAAAACAATTATATTGCATTACATATAATCTGTTTTTAAAAATATTTTGTCGATATTTCAAACTTGTTATATAATTTTGTCTTTCATAAAATAACTTTATGTAACTAAATAACTATCATGATTAAATATTCAATTCATAAGTGGTATATCTGTTTTTTTTTATTAATCTTTGTATCAAATATACAATTCTAAATAAAATCATAATAATAAAACAATCGCACTTATGCCAGTTCTATTATCATTTGTCTAGTTAAGAGTAATTGACGTTTAACTAGTGGCACTACATTGGATTCTCTTAAATAAAAGTTTCATACAAACCGACAAACAATTAAATAGGAGTGACGAGTAATTAATTAAGGCTTTATGTTAATGTAGTTAACGGGTAGCAGCTGTGGGGTGCAATGAGGCGGTGCGAGGGAACTCATAATAATATAATGTCTAGACCGATGCATGCGTCACCCCCTTTCTCACGCAACGAGCTTTGAAAATAACCGCGTTCATATTATTTATGTGCACCACTACTTCTTATCTAATGAACTAACACGAAAATCGATGACAAAACTGAAACAACCCTTCCCACGCAGGTAATACCGGCTGCAAAGTCAAACAGAATATTTAATCTAATTTTTTGCCGCATTTGCAATTGCACTAATATAATTGACGCACGTAAGTGCACCGTCGTACCTATAAGTGTGTACGTGTACGTCAAAAGACGTTAAACCACCATTGTTTGTACGAAAGAGTAGACAAACCCCGTGCGTCATAACAAATTTCTGGAGCTCTAGCTTAGTTCGGGCCCAAGGGAGGGGGCCGCCCGCCTCCTCAATTTCCCACGCAACGACCTTTGCGCTTCGCCGATGCACTTTGACAGACTTTACTAATTCAATAGATGGACGTTCTAGATTACAGTTTTCTTTGTTTAATAAAATACTCAATATACTGTTCTATATATGTAGTGCAGTGAAATTCAGACAATATGTACGTAGTAAAAAGTGTTTGTAAAGTTGTGATTCACTTCTTGTCCTTTGTTTCTTTGTCTAGAATATGAACATTGGAATTTTAATAAACACTCTTTATATTTTAACGTAAACAATAATGTTTACATCAAGATTTTCTTTTTTATCTTTTTCAATCAAGATTTTTATATATATTTACTTATATATAATATATCAAAAAGTCTATAAATATATACTATAAGTACTATATATATATCTACATAACGATATATGTATGTATATAAGTAAATGCCAAAACCAATTTCATTAAGCAGAGTAAATTTCAGGGCTTTAACCTTCTTAAAACATCTCGTCTGTATCGCGAGGGGTGAATTAGACCCTGCATAGGAACGAGTAAGACGGGAATTTCGTCAGTGCAGCGTTTAAAAGCATTGAGGCACCAAACCATAAATGAAGGCTTGAACGACAGGAGGGGGGGGGGAGTATGGGGGGGTAGCTTGTTTTGGTCTGTTTGGCCCTGCGACGGGCTCCACAAAGACGTCGACCGATCCGCACACTAATTCAACGGAGATCGATAGTGCACCCAGCCAATGCGCCCTTTTACGCCCACATTATAATCGACCGATAATTAAATGCCTTTTCAGTGGTGTTGCGTCATGTTTTTTGATGTTTACGCAATTATGCAAATACGTCTGTGTTTTTATCAAGAAATGTATAATTATAATAAATAATAAGGAATAAAATAAAGTGTTGCTATACTTGTATATATTATGTAAGTGAAACTTTTACGACGCTTCGTTAACTTACGCTTCCAGTAGGTATATGTCTAAATACTTAATGTACTATTTCATGGACATCAAAAATATTTCTTTAGAAAATGATTTCTAATTACTTCTCATATCTCAGGAACATTGTTAAGGAAACATTAGGGTTCATCTATCTCATATCTTTAGTATTACCAAACAAATTTCATTTTCTTCAAGAATTGAAACATTAGGTATATAAACTAAAACAAATATTAGGTTAATAAGCTGAATGCAATTACGATTACGTTTCAAATATTACGTTCCATATATTACGTTTCAAACTCCAACCATAACACTAGATGCTGTATGAAAACAAGTTTGATTTAAAATAACAAACGCTAAACGAAGCCAACGAAAGTGTTTTACTCCACCAGATTCATTTCATAGCGAAACTTCTGAACGACCTTCGCTGTGCAACTTTTCAATTTATTTTAAAGATGGCGCCCCTCAACGTCTTAAGAAATTTGCATAATACTTAATTCAGATGCTGAGATAGATAAAAAGAGCACGAAGCTAAGAGGTTTTAAGAAGATTCATTTTCTCATTCCATTAATCTTGTTAAACAATGTAAATATGTTATATTTCTTGCATTCATAATCATGTAGTTAGTACTGAATTTTTATACTAATCAAATTTCAATAATAATATAAAGTTATTGTGCACTTAAAATACCAATGTACAGAAATAATAATAATATACCCACAAAAATATTAATAAAATATTAGACATTGCGTATTGAGTGGCAGAACTTAACGCCGCACTTTGTGTAGAAGGTAAATTGAAACAATTAAAATGAAATCATTCTGAAATCGACTGGAGGTCTAACCCGCAACCATCACGTACACAGTACGACGCTGTCTCACTGCGCCACGACGGCCCCATTTTTAATGAAATACATTTATAATAAACAGTTAAAGAATATAACTTTAAAGAAGACCATCAAAAGGGTATATTCATAAACTATTCGAGTTTTGTAGGAAATTCTAAAGGCAAAAGTTTCATAGTGTTACTTTATTCGAACAGTTCATGAGTCCAGAATAGAGTATTGGCTCAGAAGTAATACAGAATGCAATAGCGTTAGGTCTCGAAATTGGAATCCACAACAAAGGGACGTCAAAGAAACTGGTAAGAGCACGCGGCATAAAGACCGACGTTGCAGGGAACTGAGGAGCCTCGTGCGTCCATCTCCCCCTAGAGGGGGCCGAAAGTGAGGGGGGGACTCACACCCGAAGATGCATCGAGTTTCTGGCCGAAACCGCACCGCCCCTTGTAATGAGTTTGCACCTTTATGCATTCTGCCAATTAAGTACTATTTCTGTTTGTTGTATTAAATCGACACAGACTAATTAGTGTTGCAAATCTCCAGTGAATTTTAGTATTTTGGAACATGCACGTGTGTATGTGAAAACTACATATATAAGAAGTTTTATTGTTAATACCTTTAGTTGTTGTGTTTTTAACATGAACCACTTTTATTTGTTTTAGTACGAATATGTCTTTTACAGTATTTTATATGTATTATAATTCATATTTTTTGGTATATCACTAATTAAATAGCTGAGAATATGCTTAAAATAATTACAACTAACAACTTAACCTTGCATAAGGGTTCACATCTGAAGTGTAAACGCCTTATAGATGCCATGCACATACAAGGTATCCTGAAAGCCTGCTCCTATGATGTATTTGCTGGAAATACCTACCTGTACAATACAGTCACGACATGCTCGTGCACCGATAAATCGCATTATAGCCCACGTGCAGCGAATACATTTTTAATCTTGTTTCCTTTGTATTATCTTGGTAAGAAAAGCACCTGTCTGCAAATTGATCTACTGTTACTTGTACCCTTTCATAATATTGTCATCGTTGTCAAAAGTAAATACATACATTTGTACCTATATAAAATATCAGCTAGGTACAGATTATATCAAAACAAGAACATTTAAAACCACCATATTTTGTACACAGCAAATTTTCAGCATATTAAAAACATGTATTCTCCTCCACTCATTGCAAAATAAACAGAGGAAGGCTGAAAATTAGGAAACGTGTTGATAAACTCCGACGTACGTAGAGGACAATAAAGTTACCAAAAAACGAATATCACGTACCGCAAATATTAATAACGCTCGTGCTGCCATCCATAGCTCTTTTCATTCGGTACGAGCCGTGCATGCTGTGTCAAAGCACGTAATTAGTATTTAGGAAGGTGGTAAGAAAGGCGAGGTCGTGGGCCAGACGTCGGGTATCGATCGAGCGACCTGCCCCACGCTCTGCCTGCCTCCCCACAGTGGGAGTTGGGAGCCACGCACATCGAGCCACCAATTGACACACTTAAGGTAATACTTGGCACTTACGACGTTGCCTTCTTTGCAGTTAGCCAAACGACGCTCGTTCCTCTAAGCTTAGTTTCGAAATCCAAACATTACCGCCAAATGCGACCCACATGTAATCAGATATAAATATATACTTACGAGTTGCATATACACTCTACACAATATGTAAAACTAAATAATTTTTCATTAAATATATTTTTTAGTTTATTATTTTCGACTACTAGGTACAAAGCTTGGCAGAAATAGCTGAAAGTTACAAAAGCTCGACCCAGTTGGCTTTGAGCCCGCCTCTGGGTCGTACCAGCATACGTAGAAATAAATGCATTACTTAACCTTGAAATTGTTTAAATCAAATAACTTTCTCGTAAAGTTTAACAAGGATTGTCGTAAACGAAAGAGCGTAAAATATAGTCACATGTCATTGTGAAGGACATCGATACCATGATAAATATGAACTGTTTAAAAATCGAACATTTTAAAATTTGAATACATCGTAAATAATATATCTCAAAATGGACATATATGGACATATTTATATGAGTGTCTATACTGAGTAGATGTTTAGTACGGAACGTGACAGCCAAATACGATTATTATATATACAATTTGTCTGATATTCGTTCTGTATTTGCTTTATTAAATAATATTAAAATATTATGTTTTTAAATACATTTTTTTAATATATAATTTCACCATAATTTAAAGTTAACTTATTATTTTGCAATAAAAATTTTAAATCGCTAGATATTTTCTTGTAACTATTCTTATATTCTAACAATGCATGAACTACAGATACCTACCGTTAATTATTAACATTTCCAACCCGTCGCTTACTATACAAAAACAATTTCCGGAAAGGAATTAGAAGGGAAAATAAGCAGAGCACGCAGATTGTCCGAGGCAACGTCGGTGCACTTTGGAGCTCTTGGGGGAGGGTTAGACACTGGGCGAGGGGTGGGTGGTGTAAAATCACCCGCAATCATTTATACCCGAACTGCCTGTAGAATTACTAGCTGTCACTAAATTCTAGAAATTTCCCAGCTACATCTAACGTTGCGTTTCTTGTTGGGAGCAGCTAACTTTATGCCTTGTTAGAGAAGCAATGTATACGTACCTTAACCGGGTGGCCTTTCAAAATAGTCTCGAATATAACAAGACGAGAATGCTGCACATTTCGCTTCCTGTATAATATATTGTAGAGCATTCTCTCGACATATCGTATAGAGTGCGTCATGTACCTACGCTAATTATTTGAAATGGTACTTAAGTATATAAGTAATTACACTGCAGAAGCGACATTTACTTATTTTCATATTTCAACCAAATGTATAGAACCTATCAGCTTGTATTACATAAAAATTAATAGCAATAAAGGATATAAGTTCACTCATTCATTCATTTAGTACGTATACTAAAATCAACATTATGTCCACAATTTAGGGAATTAGCGGTTAGCCGCTCCTAACATTCAAAATGATGTCCTTTGCATACAAAATATACCGAAACATATGTCATAAATTTGGCAGAATAAATCTCAAAACAGTAAATTAGTACAGGAGTTGTCCCTTTGACAAGATCTGCAGAAATAAAAATTGAAGTACATACAATTGTAGAGTCAATATATTGCGGAAGCAAATTCAATTAGCAATATAAGACACTGCGCTAGTGCTAGAGCTAGATATACACGCCACGTGAGATGCGACGCTATTCGTGTCAGGAGCTTGTATCCGTGACCCAGTTGCCAACATCCCCATCCCCTCCCAGGGTTCTGCAAATTTTGGTCTAGGTTATGTCATTTACTTACAAAATATACAATTTTGACGTATGCTTACTTTACGGTTATAATTTAATTTATTTTCTGGCATTGTTTTTAGATAAAAATAAAACCTTTTCACAACTATTACAATATGAGATTAAATAAAAAAGTAAAAGTCAAAAGACATCAAAAGCTTGACTACAAATTCTACATATATTACTTAGAAGTGTTAATATATAGTATATATACACTTGAGACTAGATGAGTTGTGCGTTAAACTTAAGTTTTATTAATTTAAATTCGTCTCAACTATCTTAGAAGTAATAAAAGAAACAGCACACTTCTGTGGCTTTTCTGAAAGGGAAAGTTTTACGACGTTTATAATGCATGCTGCAATGCATGGTCTATGATAAAAAAAATCATAACTTCATTAATAATTTCAAAAGATCTAATAATAAAAATAAAACTATATATACTTACCTACCATTACTATCTTTACTTATCTGGCTCTCTCTCTCTCTCGCTCTATTTAAAATATCAAATCAACATATCATTAAGGTAACATAATCTGATAATAATTATTAGGTACCTAACTATTTTACGATGTAGTCGAATGTTTCGACTCGATCGATATGTCCGGTATAAATAATATAATTTAGATCGTTTCCAAGTAACTCAATTGCATTCAAAACGTCTGCTGCTGTAGTTATTATCAAAAATAATGCACGTAACATGAAACCGGTGTAAAAATGGCATTTCTTGCGGAGATATTCAGGCAGGTGAAATCATTAAGATCATTACAAAGAGAACGGCCGAATACATCTAATTTACTGGTTGTACCGTGCCATTATAATATTCCATTTAATTAGATATTGCAATTAGAGGCAATCGCGACACCGTCGGCGCGAGTGGCGCGAACCGTTCATTAGCGATGCTAATTTGAACCGCTACCGTGCGCACAATAATCTCGGGAAAAATCGCCTCCTCAAGGGGCCGTCTGAAACCCATGCGAGCTTCTGCATGCTCGCTTAATTTGCGACGGTTAATTATAGCTTAAGTAACTGAGTGCGGTTAATGTGAAAATAACTTCCTTTCCGAATGTACATTATATGAATAATTACACAAGCGATGCGAACTATCTCGTTATTATCGACGTCGAATACTATCTATCGAAATCATCGCCACCGCTGAAACAATGTGCGCACGAATATGTAAGCTCTATTACAATAAACTTTTCTTTTTGAATCCTTATGTTATATTCTTCAATGGCATTTCCTTTATTTTCCTTCCGTTCCTCTCCTTTTTAGTGGGAATCGAGATTGTAAACTTCCATAATATGTAAAATACTAGTCGCTTTTTTCAGCATCAACATCTATATAGTACTTTAAGCAAAGGATAAAGAAGGAGTAAGTAGAGAGAAGGCGAAATTCAGACATTGCATATTAAGTGGCAATGTAAATGTGGTATGAAAATAATTTATTCCTCTAAGTGGATATCGAACCCAAAACCATCGTGCTTACAGTCACACGCCAGCCAGGCCACTGAGTCAAATTAGCCTCGAAAGACGCTACAATATAACCTCTACAAGAATTATATAAAAAAGAATAGAGGTCGAATAGAGGTCGAATAGTGCAACAAATATTAAAGATATTTTGTGTTACTTTCAGAAATGATCATCTATAAATTTACACGCACATACTCTGACACGAGATGCGGTAGTGACGTCATTGTCAAATTATATATAATATATATATATATATATATATATCTATATATATATATATATATATATATATATATATATATATATATATATATATATATATATATATATATGGCTACGCCAAGTACTCACATCAAATTTCATTTTAAATAAGATATCTGCCACAATATCAATGATAAACCTTTATCGACGTTATAATTGGTCTAATTTTAAATCATGTATACTCAAATGATTGATTAAAATAAAAGAAATAAGATTGTGCTAAAATTATAGGTCTCCGTCGTAATTTGAACCACTGCCAATTTACTTAATAACCCTGCCGTTTAAATAACATGATAATATAGTGAATTTCGCATAAAATTGATATTTTGTCATCATGTTCAGGTTTAACATGAGCTTTTTTACGAATCTGAAATTAGCAATTATGTGCGCATGCGCCGTATTCACACCTTTTACCATTAAAGAGCAATTCACTTTTTTAAATATCAGAAATAGATCTCTATCGCTTCCTTTCAACTAAGAACTTGAGAGCAAGTCATTTTCAACTATTTTAAGCCACTGAGGTCTATAATTTTACCGTTATCAATTTTTTTTAAATACTATATTTGTTTAAGATAATTTGCTGTTTGTCAGTGTTTGTAAGACATAACGTCTTTAACATGCTATCGTAAAATATATTATAATAGTATGTAAAATGTATATTTATTTTAATAATTAAAAATATATATATATTATGCATTATTAAAAAAAATATTAACTTCCTACACTATATGAAGTAGCCATGTAAACTTTTAGTATGATTAATTATATACGGAACAAGTGGCTCACCACGTCGCGTTTTCAAAAAGTTTTATACTTATTTGCTTATAAAATGTTTTATTGTATTACTCAAACATACTAGACTAAAGGGTTTCATACAATAATCAATACATACTTACATGAATATTTATTTACATAACACATATGATCAACATAATTAGTAAGCTTAATTAGTCCTTATAATAAGAAAGATACCTCTCAATAAAATAATTAAATAAAATCAATGTTCTGTCCACTATTTTAATATATTGAATAAAGTTCCAGCAGACATTTAAAAGAAAACCTAATCTATGTTATTTGTCATATAAATTATTATGTCCAAAATTTTTTTATGGATGATTGTTATCTTATGTAATTATAATATTTAAATAAATAAAATAAATCATTTGAAGGCGTACTGAGTCTTTCTCTGAATAAACTTCAGAGCAGTAATACAATTAAAGGCCTCTTGAAAAGTGTTTAATTTTACCAAATATATTTAGGTAAAGTCACTATTATCAATAAGTAATATATATGTATGTGATTTTGAGTAAAATCTTTTTATATGGCATGTATTCATCTCATTTAAATTATTACATTTTAAAACTTCAAAATTAAGAAAATGTCATGAACTAAACAAATCTAGTAATAATATTATAACATACTGTGTTCAATAATAACCATGGAAAAACTGTTAAACAAATAAAAATGTCCAAAAAATACAATGATAACACTTAAATACTTTATATGTATGTCATTCAAGATATGTAGTTAATAATGAAAGGCAAATCATAGCCGATATTTTTTTTCCTTTCTGTAAGTCAAACAATAGACTTTTTAATTTTTTTATTCCATTATCGATTCTTATACTACGATAAACATCTCGATTCTCATAATCCAGTTTCTTTTGATTATTATTTTGATGATAATTATTTGGCAAACAAGCCAGAATATAATATTATGGGCCATGTAGCTTACTCAAAACAGATTCAATATCGATATTCTGTATGTTAGCAGAATTAAGTAAATATTGAGTGTCTGGTTTGTTCTTTTTATTTATAGATTCATCGGCCTCACTCGTAACTCTCTTTCTTTTCTTAGTCTCTACTTTTTCTTTTACTTCTATGCTCTCTACTTCTAGAACAATCTCTGTGACCGTTTCACATACTTCCTTTTCACTCTTTAAGGGAGTATCAATACTAGTTAGCGTGGAATCAAATATATCATAGCATTGTCGTTTCATTGGCGTGTAAAGTTTGTCGAATTCACATATGGAGCTTACTGCAGCTTCAGTTTCTTTAGGATTGTATGAAATCGGATCTTCTTCGAGTAACGTTTTGAAGACAGTTGATCTCAGCCTAATGGACAGATCGTCATCGATACACACTTCCATTGAAAATTTGTCTTTTAATTTGACTATGTCTGTTTTGGGTACGAATTCGGCTTCATTAAATTGAAATGTGATAAAATTATCACTATTTTCATCACATTCGTGGACTGACAGCTCTATTTCTTCAACATCCTCATCTTGTACTATTTGCAAGTTGTTTGTACTGCAATCGGATTCTAATTTATCGCTAACGTTCTGTGTATTAGTTTTGCTTATATTAAAATCCGTACTTGTAGACTGTACCGCTGTATCTTGAATAGGAGTGGCGTCGAGTAAGTCCCGCTCTATTATTTTTGCGGTCTCTACATCAAAGCCGCGCTTCACCAAATCACTGTGCAAACTTCCTTCTCTGTCACTTTTTTTCGTTACTGTTGATTCTATATATTCTTTTATTTTGTTAAATTCGTCTTCTTCCTTTTGATTAGACTGTTCAGGTTTAGCATCCCGTGAACCTTCTTCTGACCATCGTAGAGGTCGATCGGAATCTGAGTCCTGAGGGCAATCTTTTATTATTTCTTGATCACTCTTTGATTGATCTAACGAATTAACATCAATGCTATCTTCATAAGTGTTTGTATCTAACTTTCTTGGTGTAGACGACTTTCGTCGAGATTTCGTAGGCACAGCTAGAGTAGCGGGCGTATTGTGGACATTCTCTTTACTACTCGTTCGATTTCTTGATATCGATTTGGAGGATTGTGTTTTTAGTATACTGTGGGTTTTCTTTCTCTTACTAGAATGTTGTTTACTCGGCGTTGTTCTGAATGGTTTGATTTTAATTTTATTAGGAGTACTCTTTAATAAAAATAAATCTTTCCTAAAAGGAGATTTGACCGGTACTGCCTTTTTCTTTGTTACAGATTTTGTTTTCGATTTATTTTTGGAGTCCGTTGATCTAGTTTTTTTGTCTCGCGAAATCGTGCTTGAAGACGTCGATGTAGCAGGTATGACATCATCTTTACTCCTAGTAACAGGACTTCTATAGGATACATTTCTAGTACATTTTCTTTGCGGTCGACTAGGTCTCTCTACTATTTCCTTCTCTTCAACCTTGGGCTTATTATTTTCTTCGTTACACGTATCTTTCTCTTCTACGATCGTCACATCACAACTTAATATTTCCGGTACAAAATCATGATCATCAGGCTTATAATATGACCCTCCACTGGAGTAATCAGTTGGTCTAGAGGAGTAAGAAGACGGAGTCGCTTGTACAGGTTTCGGCGTATCGAAAAACCGTGGAGTTGGTATGTTCATAATTTTTATATCAGAAATAGGTTCTCCGGGTAGATCTGGACCTAAAAATTTTGGTGTTTCCATTTGTATATCATATAGGACTTGCTTGTAAGGCGTTTCTAACAAATCTGATATATTGAGTTTAGCGCCAATAACGTTCTGCAGTGATAGTCGGTCAGCATCAGGAGTTTCCGTTCTTTCGTCACTATTATTCATTTTAACTTGGTTTTCGCTATTTTCTTTACACACATTACCTAAAGTATTCCAATCGGATTTTGATATATTTACAGCAGACTTAACTACAGGTTCCTCATTTTGTAATCTACTAGTAACAGGCTCTTTGTTTTGTGCCTCAGTAATAATGGGTTCTTTGATTATTTCTACGGATTTTACAGTTTTCTTTGTCTTTTTGCTTTTTGGTGAAATTTTCTTCTTACAACTCATATCATCCGTTTTGACACTTTCCGATTTATCATTATCTTTCCCCAACATAGACGTCTTCTTTTTAATATTCCTTGAATGCTTGGACTTAGATCTTGGCGTGGTTTCAATAGACTCGTCATTTCTCACAGCCAGCACACGTAATTCAGAATCCCAGTTCTTTTTGGATATTTTTATATTATTTTCTTTTGTTGATACATTTTTAGCTTCAGATTGATCTACTCTTAAATTTTCTACATTGGCTTCCACATTTTGTACATCTGGATTATCGAGATCAATAACTTCGCCAACAACAGGTATGTTTGGTTCCAGTTCATTTATCGTTTCGTGTAAAATACGTCTTGGTGTTGTAAAATCTAACACTCGTACGTGCGATGTTCTACGCGGTGTGGAACTAGACTTTCTCGCGGGTGGCAAAGTATTAGGCGTACTAGTTTTATTTGTTGTCGCCATATTATTGTCTTTTGGCAACGAATTATGTGTCAAATCTACTGTTTTAACAAGACTCATTTCAACTGGTATTTTAGTTGGTTCTTGTAATTTCGTATCTTTTTCTTTATCGCTTTCTTCCACTATATTCGGACTGTTCGATGAAACGTCTACCAATAATGGCCCTAAAGACTTGGCAGCATTAGTTTGAGTCGTCTCTATATGGACATTGTTGCTTGAAGATACAGTTGTTATAGTTTTACTATTACAACTAGGGGGCTCTGTAATAAAAAAATATTTATAAATAAATATATAATCTTCAGTTTTGGCAATAATACAAACAAAATAACAATAATAAAAATAAAATAATAGAAAAATTAAAAAATATATTAAACACTTATTTAACACTATTTCTTAAACTAGTGGCCTTACGCCACTCCATTTCCGACTATCCACTCAATTCTGATACATTGCGTATTTAGTGGCGGAACTCAACGCCGCGCTTTGTCTTTAACAGAGCGAGGAAATAACTGTCACGTTACAGCCAGCGTGACGCTGGCCTCTAAAAGTTTTTAATCAATATTTAAATAATTTATTATTAATAAAATTACCTGATGTAGGCACAAGAATAATAGTAGGCATTGCCATAATCTCCTCCTTATTATATTTAAAATTTGAACGCTGCCCTTTATTCTTATAAACTGGTGTACCATTGATCACAATTCTTTGCATTTGTAACAATGGCGACGATATAGGTTGTAATGGCGGCATTTTTAACATATTATTTCTAACGGCGTCATCTATCTTCACGTCTGATATGATTTTTATCTTTTGATCATCTGGTTTTGGTTTGATCGGTCTAGGTTTCTGAAATCTGGTTTCTTTATTTATTGGTGTGCCTAGTTTATGTAAGATGTGTGGCTTTGGCGGCCCTTTTATATTGGTTATAGGATTTATATTCGTTTTATTGTCGTTTGTTGCGCCACACCTGCATTAATTAAAAACATAAGATATTTATAAATATATAAATATTTATAAATATAAATTATATGTTATATAATGTCTCTCTTAGATAACATTTATTAGAAAAATACTTACTGAATGTTATAATTTTCTGAAGTACTAGAATCTGGAACTATGAGTTTCTCACAATCCTTGCTCCCTGTGACAAGAAATGTTTAAGTTATTTAACACAATATTATTCAGTTCATTTATATTTAGTACTTTTATTCATATTGCAGGGCAGAGAGAACCTAGTGTCCAGACACTCCATGCTCTGTTTCCATTTAATTACGACAATTGGTCTGGCAAAGCAGAAAAATAAAAATAATAACAATTTTTAGTTGAGTAGATAATTGTGATATTTGTTTTTGTTTTGGTAATGAATTTGCAATCAGTTTTCTACTTTTAGCAGATTTGTTTTAAGCTATTGACATGTAAAGGCGTGACTCCAGTGAGCCATCTACCATACTTTTATTCTTTTTAGAGTATGTCATTTCTTTTCAATCTTTTGGTGTAACTTCAAGTCACAAGGGCCAATGCGAGGTTGTTGGGACGCCTTTCGAGGCGGTCTCTATATTTACTTCTATATTTTTTTATTTCATCAATAACAGTATCCAACTTGAGGTTTTCATGGATTTCCTTGTTGGTAACAAACCATGGTACTTGGCTGATTGTTTGCAGTATGGATTTTTGTGCCCTTTGGATCATGGTGATATTAGATCTGCAGGCACTTCCTCAAAGTTGAATCCCATAGAGTCATGGAGGCTTCAGTACGACCTTGTATATCAGTAACTTGTTGTCAAGGCTCAGTTTACTGGTACGCCCCAGTATCCAGTGAAGGTTTTTGGATCAGATATTAAGTTCTCACCTCTTTGTTTTTGATATGTTATCTTGGATATAACATTTCACGGATATATCTGGCGATGGTCAAGATGTAGACCCAAGTGAATCCGAATATGAATATAATAAATCGTGAATATGAATATAATATTTACACAATCATACCACTAACTCCGATAGCAAAATCTTGAAAAGAGCCAGCATCAAAACTACCTTCTGGCCTTTGAGCTAAAGGATTGTTCTTATTGCATTCGGATTTGAAAGCTTTTTTGAGATTTTCAATTTTTTCTTGTGCTTCAATTACATTCACCTGTAAAAATATAACATAGGAAAATGTACAGATGTAGATAATCTTTACATTTTATCCCGCAAATAGCAAGGTAGTCAGACACCTGTAGTCAAAACACTATATTCTCTGCTTTTCGCTGAAATTCGAAAAATGTGTGGTCGGTGACACATCTCAATGTCTTAATAATTGTCTTAATAATTGTCTTAATAATTGTCTTAATAAATGGGTTACAGTAAAATAATACAATTTTTTCAGAAAAATTTGAACTACCATACTATAAAGTATTAGCTTGAAATAAATATCAATGTTTTGTTTTTTATACATTAATATATTTTTATAAAGTATATTATACTGATATTAAAAAAAAATACTCTATTATTAAACTTTAATTCACCGTTACTACATCCTGTGTATTTAATATATCTTGTGCCTTGTGTTGATTTGCATCTAAAGGTACATGAGACCCATATGTAGTGTCGGAGACATTATTTTTTAAACTTGCCACAATTTCAGCCTCTGATGCATTGGGTACTACAAAATGTTCATTCAATTCATCATTTTTATTACTTTTCCTTGTATTATTTACAGAATTACCTGAAATTATCAATTTACTCCATTTACACAAATTTAAATAGTAACAGACGTCAACGCCGCGCTATTTCTTTCCAGAGTGGAATAAAAAAAAAAATTCTCCAGATGGGGAGACCCACAACAATCTTGTTCAATCAGACACTGTAATACGCCAGATTTGTTTATATAAAATGAGACATGTTTATATAAAATTGTTTTTATTTCAATTTTATATGTGAATCTTTATTTACTTTTTTGGCTTACAAGCTATTAATCTACTAGAATTGCATGGCAGTCGTATAATGTAATATACAAAAAATGGATATTTAAGAATTTCTGTTGAATTGTAATTAAAGCTAAACATAACCTTATACTCGATTACACTGTATATGTATAGTAATATTGATATGAATTTGCATAGAATAACATCTACCATGCTTTGCCTTACTGTACCAAAACACAATAATATATTTTTATCCAAATATAACTTCTAGAGAAATCAGACCATTTTCTTATTATATGTATTAGTAATAAATATTTTATAACCATGAACAGCTACAGTGTACAATTAGTGTCAGTTTATAAAATATATATTTTTTTACTTGTAACATTGTGAATTCAAATTCCTCAAAATTAGACTTGAAACTTTTTAAATAATAAAAAATTTAATTAATTACAATTTCAATTAAGTTCTTTAAATATGGTGTTCCAAGCAAGCCAATTAAGCTCTAATCAAATTATATGGAGAGCACAAAAAAAAGACTGGATGATAAAAAAAGACAATATTATGTAATCAAAGATTACAATTAATATTTATTTATTTATTTATTTATTTATTCATAAGCCATGCGATTACAAAACTATTATTCATTTAAATACATGAGCTAGACAGTCACAAAAATATTACTGCCGGTGCTTAAATTAGGTTTACCCTGTGCTATAAGCACCGGCTACCTTCCAGTGTCACAGTACAGTGATTGGACAAACATTATAGTTATTTATATGTGAAGCTAATAATATAATTAAAAAACAAGACATATATATATTAAGTAAATTTAAAATTTAACAATGTTATTTAGTTGACCTAATTTGGCAATTTAACATTAAGTAGTAATATTCATTAAAGAACTCTTGCTTATTTTTTATTTACTCAACCCAAAGCCCTTTTCTCTAAAGATAAATATATAATAATAACCTTCAAAATGTTAAAATAAAATCTTTTTATGTATACCTGGTAAATCTTCCAATGGTGTTGTTTCAATAGAATTATGTGATGGACACACAATTTGACTAGGTTGTAAAGTGGGCACAGATTTATTGTTTTTCTTACATACACAGGCACCCAAACATAACGAATTACAGACATCACAGCTATTACTTTTTACATAGCTTTGCTTTAAGCTGAAATGAAAAAATTTGAAGAGATAATTATGACATAAAATTAACATAATCAATGAAGTAAGTAGTTTTTATCTACCAGACCCACCAGACCATTTAGTATCATGAAAATATATTTTACAATAAGTAAGCACAGCTTGTATTAATCTATTTACTACTGAGTTGAATTGAGTTAAATTATATGAAGTATATTTTTAATATATATACTAAATAATTGTGAGAAATGTAAGTAGCATAATAGAATACCTTATTTTTTCTGTTGTACACTCTTGTGCATGGAGTCTATTAACATCTATATACGTAACAAGAAATTTAACAATTTCTAATAAATTTGAACACTGAAACAACTTTTTGCGTAGTAAGTGAGGCTTACAAGTTTCCACTGTAAAAATAAATACAAACAAGTTGTATGAGTCAAGATGAATTAGGACCATTTAAAAATTTATAAGTTATTTATGTCTTATAAAATAGTTAAAATTATACTTTTAGAACATACCCAAAAATAACATTAGAATAAGATAAGAAATATATAAATATATAAATATTAGGCGTATTATGTCTTGTAGAAGTGTACGAAAATATGAGAGGTATACCATAAATTTTAACTGCTCTATATTCTGCTAGAATACTCTTAAGTGATGTCATAAAAATCCTGTCATATTCATTTCTAAAAACATCTAAATATGGGCTGGCTTGAAGAAACTCATCATAAGCTGTCATTAACTGCTCCTCGGCTAGATATCCTAAAATTTACGTATATAATTAGCACATAATAGTATAAAAAGTCCGTTAAATGAGTGATGCTTTTTACTCTCCCGCCAATCAAATACACCTTACCTAGGACAAGTTTAGCCAAATCTTGCGATGGAAACGGTGGTATAGCCATTTCTTTAAAAGTTTAAGTCATATATAAATAATGAACACATAATACCATACATATTAATGAAATAAACGTATATAAAGCACAAAATCCATTTTAAAAAATCTAAACAAACACTATCAAACCACGCACT
This sequence comes from Dione juno, assembly GCA_037127375.1. NCBI lineage: Eukaryota > Metazoa > Arthropoda > Insecta > Lepidoptera > Nymphalidae > Dione > Dione juno. The sequence continues at coordinate 2,770,552 of JAXRJS010000042.1, read as the reverse complement.
TTTCTGTCAAATAACATTCCATTTTACGAGTTCTTTAGTTCATCACAATAATGTACACCAGCCACGACATAAACGGAGAAAACACTTCTTATAAATATAGTGTTGCTCATTATGAAGTATATATTGTTATATCCTAATGAATAAATAACATTATATGTTAATTGTATCTTTTTTTCTTGCTATCTGTTTTTATCCCTTTACTGATTTATAAATATTATAAATATTAAGGTAATTGTAGCTTAGTGAAATAGTGTCTGAGTGTTAGTTATAGATTCTGGCCAAATCGAGGTATTATATTTTTGTAAGATAACGTTCAGCATTGGATTCTGCCTCTCAAAATGTAATATCGGATGTAGTAGTTCAACCAGAGTGGCCATTATATTATAGTTATTTTAAATGACACAAGTTATTTACAACTTAGTAACAAGAAAACGAAAAAATTAACGCCTATTTTCTTTCATTGTTTAATATTATTAATTGTTAATCATAAATTATACAAAAAGTATAAGTATCAAATTAGGTTGCCTTTATAGAACTATTCTGAACTTGTTCAATAGAAATTAATTGAAATTAAATTTAAAATTTGTGCCACACATTAGCAGATTAGATATTATGTATGTATTCGTATATTAATATTTAATCCTCTATTGCGGCATTCAAGTTAGTTATATTGGCATTTACTAATTACCGCTACAAAAAAGTCATTAAATAGAAATCAAAAAGTAGCAAACCCTAATATAATTAAAAACAACAAAATTTATAAATAAATATTATTAGTCCTAAATAATAATTATCGTAGTGATTATTTTACAGAAAAGTTAATTATCAGGAACGAATGTTTTTATATTTTCGATCTACGGAACATAATCATTTCGTTCATTCATATTCATTCTATCATGGCGGTTAATCATATCGTCATCTAATTTGTCATAATTTATATTTGAAGTTTTCTATTACTATTTTTATTATTTTGAAATTGTACTTATTAAAACATTATTTGTATTAATTTATTATTATTCTAATTTAAATCTGAACATGAGTTCTACTTCATCTACCGCTCTTTTTGCGTGTTCTCGTTGTTTTTCAAGACACCCTTTTGAAGAATTATCGCCAGGAGAACAACTTTGCAAGGTAGTAAGGCATTTAATTGTAATTAATGTATATGACCTCCATTAACCATACTTATTAATGAAAAATACAATATTGACTGAAAAACAAGTTTTGTTATGTATTTAGTATTACGTTTACAGTTGTTTGACGTCAAATGTGACGCTGTAAATTTCTGGGTATTTCAGGAATGTCGTGGCTCCTTCCCCGTCGTCAAATGTACATATTGCCGTTCTGAATTTCAACAAACAAGGTCAGTACCATGAGCCAAATCATATGATTCATAAAAAGAAAGTTTTACATATCTACTGTTACTTTATGTTTTCAGTCTTAATTTGTATGATATTTACTAATGGCATTAATGTTTCAAAATATTCATATATTTAATACAATACATTATAAGGAAATGAAAATAATATTTAGTCTCTTAAATTACATTCATTTGTTGAACTTTTATAGTATAAAATAGAGATGAAAGTAAGACTACCATATGAAAACACTAGCAGTGTAGTATTTTTTTAACAATTTTATGTACGTAGTTACTCTACACATAAAAAAATATATTATTAGTCACTAATATTTTATTTATTAGCTTTCTCACTTTAATTTATAAAAATAAAGATTTATTAAATTCCCTTCAGAAAATATAAAAAAAAATGTATAATGTAGTATTTTGTATAGATAAAATTAAATATGTTTTAATTTCTGCAAATGAACACTAACTGGCTTAACTTTGGAATTTTCATTTACTTCGTATTAGCTGGCTGTTTTAATAACAAAAATTATAAAATTACATTGAAGGTATTGTGCTACAGTAGCATAGTTGTTGATTTCTACACTCAACCCACAAAGCTTAATCATGAATCAATTCAGTAATTTATAAGTATATCATATCTTTTTAATATGAAAGTATCTTGAAATACACATAAACTACTAATTTCACTCAATCTACACATACTATATTTATTGTACTTAACTTTGTAATTAAGAAATATTGACTTCAATATTATTGAGTATATGCAATACTAAACAAAAGTTATTTTATTAAATTGCAGTAAGTCAAATACATCATCAATTTGCAAAAAATGTGAGGCAAACGTGAAGGCTTACGGCAAACCAACAGCATGTGAATATTGCAACATCATAGCTGCATTTATTGGTAAGTTTTCTTGGTAGCCTATGGCTCTTATGGCTAAGATAAAAAGTTATATTTAGGACATCCTTTTATGAACTCATAACACTATATAAAACAGACAATATATTTAATAGTATTATAATGCCCCTGCTATGTTTAAAAGTATTAAACGATGTTCTGATCATATATGTATTTCTTTAGTAGACTTAAATATTTACAACTAGCAACCTGCACGCGGCTTAGGGATCCCTATTTTTTTGAAAATATAATGTAGTCTATGTCACTTATGTAAATGCAGCTCTCTAATGGTGAGAGAATTTTTGAAATCATTCCAGTAGATTTTGTGTGAAATCATTACAAACATATGTATATACAAAAATTAGTTTAGATAAAAGAAATCTCTTCATAATATTAGTTTAGATAAAAGAAATATATAATTCTTGTTGTGTATATCACTGATTCTTGTGGTGAAGTACCTCATTAAGACACCATTACAAGGTACAGGAATATATCATGAGATGTAACGTGTAGAGATAATAAAGGAATATTTAAATGACCCCCTTATACTGAAACATAAAGAGAACAATAAAAATAATGTGACCATTAATTTATATATTTCCAGGCAACAAATGTCAACGATGCGCCAATTCAGAACGCAAATACGGTCCGGCGGTGACGTGCGAACAGTGCAAGCAGCGGTGCGCCTTCGACCGCCATGATGATAATAAAAAAGTAACTTATATTTTTATATATTGTTTTCGTCTTTTACTTGATAGACAGATAATAATTGTGTTTATTGATATAAAAAAAATAAATGCACAGTGGTAAAACGTCGTATGAACACGCTATCGTTGTCTACTTAAAATGTCGAAATTAAACAGAAAGTGGAGACCCAAAAGATACTTGATTATTGATAAAAGTAAAGCTACTAAGTTTTTGTTACTTACTCAATTAATCATGTCCATTTTAGTATTTAGAATATATTTGTTTGGTTTTTTGGTATGTTGTTGTTGATGGGGAAATATGAGATAAACGTTCTTTACATACCGTGCAAAATATAAACAAAATGTATTTTAATTTATGTAAAATTAAATATATTGCAGGTGGACGGAAAACTGCTTTGTTGGCTGTGCACACAGTCCCTGAAGAGAGCGCTTGCACGCACAAAGCAACACCTCGCTGTGGACAAACACAAGCACAGATCACACAAGTCAGTTGATTTTATTATTTTTGTACTTTGTTGTATTAATACTTTTATGCATAATAGTAGTAAAATAACACTACGATAGTAATTGTAAACATAAACTTCAAGTTTGTTCTTTTGTACTTCAATTTGTTTTTATTTATATCAAATCAAATCAAAATATTGTTTATTCAAATAGGCTATTATAAGCACTTTCAAATCGTCAATTAAGTCAGTATTGTCAGTCTTATAGTAGTAGTTAGAAGCTACCACCAGCTCGGAGGGCAGTTGTGCTGAGAATAGTTGGCAAGAAACTCAATAGTTGCTCTTTTTAATGTAAATTTACAATATATTTATTTACAACTGTGGTTAGCCTTCCGAATAAGCATCAACAGTACTTAACTCCACACACTAACTTCTGTATAATATTCTTGGATTAAATAATATACTTTCCCTAATAATATGTTTTTTAATCTTGACTTTAAATTGTTCAGAGGGTAGGTCTGTAAGTTTTGACTTTTTTAAATAATTGTGAATATTTTTATGAACAAACAAAATATTATTGTAGATGTATTTTGACGCAAACATAAGAATACCCGTTTAATTAAAAACTTCTCGCAAAAAATCTTAAGCTCACATGCTGTAAATAGCCGCCCACACTGCTCTTTTTTAATCATAAATATTGATTGAATATCTGCAGCATTACCCCGAAGCAATATTCCATAGGATATAATGTTATGGAACCGGAAAATGGGGCACCCACCTGTCTACTCGCAAGAGAAGACAGGTGCGTGCACCATTGAAGTTCTAAATCCAGAGTTATTCCTAAAAACACTGCAGAGGCAGGGAAATTAAGAATATCACTATTGAGACATAAGTTAAACTTCTGTCTCTTAACATTGGGTATAGTAAATTCTATACATTCAGTTTTTTTCGCGTTCAGTACTATATTATTAGCAGTAAACAAGTGAAGTTTCTGCGACAGTGCACTATTCGCTTCGTCAAAATTATCTTTATTACAGTCTAGTTTAAAGATCAAAAAAGTATCATTAGAAAATTATACAATATCGCATAAATTCTTAGCAAAAAAAGGAAGATCGTTTATATATACTAAAAACAGGAAAGGCCACAAAATCGATCCTTGTGGAACACCGTAAATAAGAACCGAATGACTTTATATTATTTACAGAAAAATGCTGAATCCTTTTAGTAAGATATGAAGTATTTAGATTATACGAGCGTTGTTGTGGACTCCATAATAACTAACTTTAAGTAATAATGTATGTATGTCTACAAGTCAAAAGCCTTAGATAAATCACAAAATACTGTGATTGCGTTATGTGACCTGCAACTCCTGCCGTATCTACTGTAGATATATACCCTTAGTAAAACCATACTGCATTATGCAAAAACAATATTTTAGGCTACATACAGTCTCTACATACCTCGTTCGTCTCGTCCACTGTCATGTATTCATTTCTCCAAATATTATGCTAAAAATTTATATATTAGAATGCAAAAGCCTTTCTACACTACAGGTCAAAAAACAGTCACAAGGACAAGCGCAAGTCGGACATGTTGAAAATGAACTCGGGTGACCTTTCTGATTCGCAGCCTTTAGAAAAGAAGTCAAAGTTGAATCCTTTACAAGGTATGTATATTTTTTAGTTTTAGAATTATTAAAATTTGATTAATTTTTAAACTTTGATAATTGTATTGAAAAGTATATTTTTTATTTAATATTAAGGGCATATAATTTTAGAAACAGAATAAATAAATTATTTATTGAAATAAATCATATAAAAAATTTAATGAATAAAGTGTTTTTGCATTGTATTGTGATTTCGTTTACGCAAAGCCAATAATTTTAGATCTTATAAGTTGTTAATTTTATTTTAATAACATTTTAAAACGTATTTTTTACGCCATGGCGGCGCCGTGCGACAATGTCCGATTGTAGACGTGTTATTGCTGACGTGTTGTTGTATTTTAATGTGGACCGGGGGTTTTTTGTGAACTTCACGTCAACTTCACAGAGAGTTCCTTGTGTGTTCCGTTCTCAGTTTTCCGATTGAATTCGAGACCGGTCCGTGATAAGTGTTGGAACTCAACGTCCCACTGTATACCACAGCGCAAAAATAAATATTGCCAGGAAAATGATTATATTTTAATCATAAAAATGTAATAGAGTATATTATTTAAATCTTCTATAACAATAAAATATGGAAGATACGCGAAAATTAATAAATATATATTTAATTTTTTTTATATAATTCCTTAACAATAATTAACAAGTTATGGTCGTTGTAGCTTGAACTCGACTTACCAATGCGAATTGTTTTTTTTTTTAATTCACACATTTAATTTATTAATTTAAATTTACATTTTATGTTATTTGCATTTTTAATTATTAATTGATCCTAACATTGTCATGTGGATTTTGTTTCAAGTGTTAATTTATATTCCATATACTTAACCCCGTTGACCGGTTGTCCGTCATCTCGCCTCGAACCTCTTGATTTTATGTTGTCGTGAGTAACAATTGTTTTGTTTTTTTTTATTATTTCTTTTGTTTTTGACTAAATAGATTTTTTCCTTATAGATATGTACTGTTTGTTAGGTGAATTAGACCCAAACAGTTCTGACCATGTGGTCGCCATGACACAACTGAAGGAGACCATCGCGAGCTTGCAGAAGAAAGTCCAACAGAAGGATATGGAGTTGCTTACCAAAGACAAGTTGGTATGTGGCTGTATAATTTATATGTGACTGTTGCCCTTCTGACTTCTTTGGGAAAATGAAAAGTATCGAATATACAGAAATTTAATACATTTACGTATTTCATTACATACATTGAAATTTTGACGGTAAAAATATATAAGAGCTCTTTATCTTTTTTACTATTTATCCTAAATATTCTTGCAAATCTGTATTCCATGTAATACAAAAGCGATTATAATACATAAGTAAAAAATTAATTCAATTTTACAGAAATATGTAAACTATTAGTAATCTATGAAGGTGATTATTTAATGTATTAAAATTTTGAAATTCAGTAATTACATGAGTAAAAATATCAGTTATGTGTATATAAATTTGATTTATCAATATAATTGTAAGACTTATCCACTACCTAATTAATACTGGCTGATAGACAATGCACAGCTGAGTTGAGCGGAGTTATTATTTTTATCATTTATTTATAAGATAAATAAGCACATTAGTTTGTTGGTACAAATAGTTTATATGTTTTAATTTTTTATTTCAGATAACGGAATTAAAAGCTCAACACCACAACGACACAACAGATTTAAGAAATGAAATGAAGAATAAGGAGCGTTTAAACGAAACAAAATTCAATTTAATGAATACAAAAATACAAAATTTACTCAAAGAGGTGGCAACACTGAGCAAGTCTGCAAAGAAAAATAATAAAAATACAAAATCTGCGCTTGCGGCCACTGAGAATAGTGGAAGTGGGACGGACAGCCCCAGTACTAATTAGATACTTCCTGTACAACCTTGACTTACTTTATTGTACTACTTCATACTTCAACAGTGGGTTGCAGATTAAAAAAACATTATCTTTATGTTTAAACTGAATGGGTTATTTTAATTTTATATAAGGACTGTTTTTTCTTTAGCAGTTAATTATTATAAATTAGCGAAATTATTTTTTTATTGTAAATGCAATGAGGTCAGTACGATAATATAGATCGAGCTAATAGTGATATTCAATGGAAAATAGTTGTTTTCCTTTTATTTTTTTACTCTGCAAATGGTTTCATTTGTAGATTTATTTCAATCTTAAGTGTAAGTAGGTTTCCATTTTATATTTTTTGTTTACTATCTATATACCTAAGTGTAAGTAATAAGTGACTACCAATTCTTTTTATGTTAAATAATTTATTTTGTTTGATGGTGCGTGATCTAGTTGTTTTAAGTAGTACATGCGGGTCTAAACTTCGATTTTATATACTTAAATTGCCACACCTAAAAAAAACAAAATATTTGACTCTAATAAGCCCTTAAATGGTGGCAACTAATTTGAAGACACAAAATTGAGATTATTTTTGTATTTATTTTACAAATAATTTGAATGTATACCACCTTAGGAAAATTCTTTGTTTTTTTTTTTTTTTCATTTGACGTACAATAATAGTGGACACAAAAATTTGATTTTACATTTATACGTGTCGTCATCTGTAATTGTGAATTCATTGGATCAAAGATATTTTGATAATTACATAATCGAGTGTGTCACATCACTATCTATATCATAGTTATTATGTTTGACATTCTTAGGTTTTAAAGACAGTATTAAAACGACAATTGGAAAATTTATAAAAAAAAAATCAATTTTAACTGACTGTATTTATATATTAAAACGTGTTTAGTTGAAATTACTTTTGATTACTACGTCTAGTATTTTTTAGTAAATTTTCATTTATCGCTTTAAGTATATATGTAACCGGTTTTTACCGATTTTAGATTATGCCATTATGTAAAAACCAATATGGTAAAAATTAAATGTGAATGATTGTGAAATATAGTAGTAATAAGAAAAGATGAAAAATGAAAGATCTTATACACAAAACCTTGGACTTGGACTTTATCGTTTAATTTATTTGTAATTTCGATCAAATATGAAAAAATATTTTTATCTTTCCAAATATGTCTTATGGTAACACTTTAGTGAGTGAGTTCAAACGAATTTATAATTGAGCGATATTGACATTTTAAAATATATCAAATTCCATTTGAAATGACTAAATGGATAAAATAATTAATTAGTGAATGTAAAATAAATACAATAAATGGTTAAAAAATTACAGTATTTCATTTATGACTTTTAACATAATTTTTATATTAAATATGGTAAATTTATACCGTCAACAGAAATTACATTTACAGGTTTTCAATACGCGGAGAATTTCATATAAATGTGGCAAAAAAGAGTTCATAAACACTTGTATCTCTTGGTTGCGTTGCCTTTTTCTACGCTGTAAGAGACGGCTAGTAGGTATCTAACTTGATATTAATTTCAACTTGGTACGTCCACACGGTTTGAGATCCTTAGGAAGGAAGAAGGAGGAGGATCCAAATTATTCAGTTCTATCCTTTTGAGATATGGAACCCTAAAAAGTTATTCCTAGCGGTGTAGTCAGAGACGATCGGGGCGCCAAGCGCTGCGGTCCCTGCATACCTCTTTCACCTCGTCCAAGAGGTTAATGACAACCTCTTCATACATACCCTCCGGGGGGTCCTCATGGTTTTTACGTAACCTTTCTCCAGTATCATCGACACTGTGTTTTCGAAGACCAGTCGAGATCTCCCTTACGAGTGGTAAGGGGAATTTTCGCTTCATATATCTTTTTTTACCATTCTTTCACCACTGATTCTCTCGGGGTGTCTTCGTTATTCTCACTGACTCCACCCTGCGCGCTACTTTATTAAACATATATGTGGAAATAGAAGAACGTGATGCGATCATTTATTCGATACACTGTCAAACGCCCTATTGCACTCTGATAGTGTCAGTGGCGTAGCTAGGATATATGCTGCCTGGTGCAGCTCAGGACTTGATGCCCTTTAAAATGGTCAAAATAATTTCATATTTCAGAACACAGTAGAGTAGATAATTTTTATTGCTTCAAAACTATAATAACTAAAACTAAACTAAAACAAATTATTGCAAAAATTTAAAAACGGACGTTACGCGCTTTTTCACTAGATAACTCATTCACATTTTCAAAATCAATAGTATCGACTACTTCTGTCTAATTATAATATTACTTTACCACAAAGGCTAATATAGAAAGTCAATATTTCACTTTATTATATTTATTTGCCTCTAGATTTTATTTTTATTTTGTTTCTCTCATTTTTCTTGTACATTGATGCCCCTTTCCTTTTGATGCCCGGTGCGACTGCACCGCTCGCACGACCCCAAGCTACGCAACTGCATAGTGTAATACCCTACTTGATATCTTATTTTATTCCTTCCATAAATAAATATGTCCCACAGTTTTTCGTTTAACAAAACAATGTATATAGTTAGGCCTAGTTTCCTTGATAAGTGTAATATCCATTTGATCAAGACAAACAAATCAAACCAATCTTTAGTTTTATAATATGTTATTATTTGTCAATAGATTTAAAAATAATGATTTTTAAAATATTTGTCTGTTTGTCTCTGCGCTTGTGCGCGCTAATCTCAGCAACGGCTCAACCGATTTGTGGTAAAAAATAACGTTTAGTGTTTGTTTTATTTCAATCGGTTCAATACATGAAAAAAATAAATCGATTAAAATTATTTTGTATGATAATATTGCTACAAAATAAATGTTTTATTATATTAGTTAAAACTTCAAATTTATTTTCCCATGTAGACAATATTGCGGGTGTAGCTAGTATAAGTTTATATAAAAAAATTTAGACGGTAAAATGTCTTGGAATCATATAATCACGTATAATATTTTTATGCTCATAAATATTTTAATATATATATATATATATATATATATATATATATATATATATATATATATATATATATATATATATATATATATATATATATATATATATATATATATATATATGTATATGTAATACTAATAACCAACATATTTATTATATATATACTATATGTTACGATTACTGTATACTGTATGTTACGATTTACTAAAATACCAAACTATTCTTTTTGAAAAAGTTTTCAACATATTCCAATATGTTCTTAAAAAAATAATCATAGTAAAAACTTAGCATAAAAATTACTAGGTAAGTTTTGTACAAAATGTATTTAGTTATGAATTATGATACGATAATCGTAAATATTTTGCTCTGCGTGCACGTATATGACATAAATAAGTATATTAGTGTGTAGCGTAAATAAAACAAGGACCGTCGTGGCGCAGAGGCACAGTTCTCTGCCAGTAAACACGACGGCTTCCCTCTCGGGGAGAAAGAAATATTTTAATTTTCTTGGCTTTGGCAATAAGGCAAAAAGCTCGGCGTTGAAATCCGCCACTCAACACGCAGAGCCTACTATCCTCTGTCTGTCTGTCTGTCTGTTAGCATCTCTCAAACAGTAAGCTAAGCTGTGGTATTGAGCTGGAAATGATTTGACAAGAGCTAATTAAATATTTTGAACAGTTTTAAAATGTTAACTACCACACTTCGATCGTTCAAATTCTTATACGCTATATAACACTAAAAGTCTATCTATGTATATATATATATATATATTATATATATATATATATATATATATATATATATATATATATATATATATATATATATATATATATATATATATATATATATATATATATATATATATATATATATATATATATATATAAGTAGGTAAATCTTTAATTCTATTGATACTTTCCCTCACAACAGTTAACTTTAAGGGCTATGTATAATGTGTTTAATTACCTCTATGCCCTTACTAATGTATACATACACTTACTTGCAATATATCTTTACAATACATTAGTTTTACACGAGCAGTTTAAAATTTACGTCTAACTTTTTGTTTACATTGTTTATTATTTAGTAACAAGTACAACTTATAATAATACATTTTACTACGCTGTCTATCTACCGCTTGTACTTGTCCATCACTTCATTATGGTTTCGACCGCTATGGCACGTCTTATAATTCAAACAAAGTAAAGCTTGTTTTCAGATTACGAAATATGTTGTATTAAATATTAATATATATTTATATTTCGTTGAAAATTCCCCAGCAAACGTGACAGTTATAGAAATAGTGCTGTTTGGCTGATAATAGTTATTTGTTATACGGAAAAAATGTACTGAGAAAAATCAATGTCGCTGGCAAAAAAAAATACGAATAAAATTTTGCTGAAACCTCTCAATTATAATTAATATCTAGTTCGCTTTTTTTATAACTATTCGTTTATTCGTTCGTTGTAGGTAGTAGTAATACTATGTATGTATATATATATATATAGTATATATATATATATATATATAGATTATATATATATATATATATATATATATATATATATATATATATATAATATATATATATATATTATATATATATATATATATATATATATATATATATATATATATATATATATATATATTATATATATATATATATATTATATATATATATATATATATATATATATATATATATATATATATTATATATATATATATATATATATATATATATATATATATATATATATATATATATATATATATATATATATATATATATTATATATATATATATATATATATATATATATATATATATATATATATATATATATATATATATATATATATATATATATATATATATATAGGTACTGGTTGAGGGGGCTATCGCCAACTTAATTAGTGCATACGCTCCCCAGGCTGGTTGTAACGGGGCCGAAAAGGAGTCATTCTGGGAGCAATATGAAGAGGTTCTACTCGCTATACCATCTACCGAGGTGATCATAGTTGGGGGAGACCTTAACGGTCACGTGGGTATGGCTGCGGATACGTATGAACGTGCCCACGGTGGTTTTGGTCACGGTCGCCGCAATATAGAGGGCGAAAATATCCTAAGAACCTGTATTGCATCTGATCTGGCCATCGTGAATACGTTCTTCCAAAAGAGTCCGCAGCATCTTATTACGTATGCTAGTGGACTCCATTCAACCCAAATAGATTACCTATTGACCAGGCGGTGTCATGTTGGCAAGGTAACTAACTGTAAAGTCATTCCTGGCGAAAGCCTCACGGCCCAACATCGTCTTCTTGTCATGGATTATGTTGTTACCCCGCTAAAGAAATTAGCCGAGACGCGTAAGTCTAAGATCAAGTGGTGGTTGCTGAAAGGACCGATGCAGACCGACTTTCTGGCAGAAGTTAACAGTCAAAATTTATCAACTAACACCGAAACTGCTCAGGATGCTTGGGATCGAGCTCAGTCAGCAATCATTACGGCTGGTAAGCATGTTCTTGGCGTTTCTAAGGGAGGACGTATTATGGACAGGGAGACATGGTGGTGGAATGACAAGGTACAAGAGGTGATTCATGATAAGAAGACTGCATTTAAGGAGTGGCAGCGTTCCAACTCTCCTGAAGACAGGCTGGAGTACATAGCAGCAAAACGTGCCAGCAAAAGAGCTGTAGCCAGAGCCCGCAGTGAAAGTTTATTACCCCTATATGATAAACTTGAAACTGTGGAGGGGCAGAAGCTCATCTACAAATTGGCACGTGCTCGGGATAAAGCGACGCAAGATATCACAAAATGTCTTTGCGTCAGAGATTCCCAGGGCAAGCTGCTCTGTAGTCATGCTTCTGTGAAGGAGAGGTGGAGAAGTTACTTCTTGGAGCTGCTGAATACTCAGCACCCGGGTAGTATTCCGTCTGAACCACCTCCTAACCTGGGACTTATTGCTCCAATAACCCTTGATGAAACTCGAAATTGTCTTCGACGCATGAAGAACGGCAAGGCGGTGGGACCTGATGATATCCCGATCGAAGCGTGGAAATCATTGGGCTCTCGTGGTGTGCTCATGCTTACTGATCTTTTTAACCGCATTTTGAACACTGGGACGATGCCACATCAATGGCGGCACAGTTTTATTACCCCTATTTACAAAGGAAGGGGCAGTGTTCAAGATTGCGGTAGTTATAGGGGCATTAAGATTATGAGTCACACCATGAAGCTTTTCGAGCGCGTGATCGCCCTCAGGCTCCGCCGAGAATGTACTGTCTCTGAGTGTCAATATGGATTTCAGCCAGGATCAGGCACTACGGACGCCATTTTTGCCCTCAGAATTTGATGGAGGCACACAGGGAAAAGAGGAGAGCTCTGCATGTGGCATTCTTAGACCTGCAGAAGGCCTTTGACTGTGTGCCACGTCAGTGTATCTGGTGGGCACTGCGATCCAAAGGGATCCCTGAATCCTATGTTGCTATTATCAGAGACATGTACAACGACTCTGTTTCTACAGTTAGGACCGCTGTTGGCGATACCAAACCCTTCCCAATTACAGTAGGGGTTCACCAAGGCTCAGCTCTTAGTCCACTTTTGTTTAATGTAGTGCTAGATACTGTCACGGCTCACATCCAGGACCAGCCTCCATGGCTGATGATGTATGCCGATGACATAGTACTCATTGACGAGAACCGACTGATGCTGGAGCGTAAAGTGAATGCCTGGAAGGGTGCGCTTGAGAACGGTGGTCTTAAACTGAATGTGTCAAAGACCGAGTACATGGCTTGCGGGAACCCAGACTCGAGCACCATCCACATCGGGCCTGAGCCAGCCGTTAAGTCTGAGAAGTTCAGGTACCTTGGATCCATTATGCACGAGTCCGGATGCATCGACTACGATGTCCACGCCCGGGTTAGCGCTGCTTGGGCCAAATGGCGGGAGGTCACTGGTGTGGTCTGCGATCGCAGAATACCGCCCAAACTCAAGGGGCTGATATACAAGAGCATGATCCGACCAGTTCTTCTATACGGCAGCGAATGTTGGCCAGCATTATCTCGGCACACTCAGGAGCTTCACGTAACGGAGATGAAGATGCTGAGGTGGATGTGTGGCGTTACTCGGGCTGACCGCATACGCAACACATTCATTCGAGGTAGTCTTGGGGTCCGTGACGTAGCGGATAAGCTCCAAGAGCGTCGTCTGAGATGGTATGGCCACGTTTTGCGCCGGCCTAAGAACTACGTCGGAAGAAAATGCCTTGATATGTCTGTCCCTGGAGTAAGACCCCCCGGACGCCCAAGGAAGCGATGGCTGGACGTCGTGACGCACGACATGAGAGCCAATGGACTAACCACTGAGGATGCTCAAGACCGTGCAAAGTGGAGTAGACTGAGTAGGAAAGCAGACCCTGGCAATAGGCTGGGATAATGCTAAGTGGAAGAAGAAGATATATATATATATATATATATATATATATATATATATATATATATACATATATATACATATATATATATATATATATATATATATATATATATATATATATATATATATATATATATATATATATATATATATGTATATATATATATATATATATATATATATATATATATATATATATATATATATATATATAAGTAGGTAAATCTTTAATTCTATTGATACTTTCCCTCACAACAGTTAACTTTAAGGACTATGTATAATGTGTATAATTACCTCTATGCCCTTACTAATGTGTACATACACTTACTTGCAATATATCTTTACAATACATTAGTTTTACACGAGCAGTTTAAAATTTACGTCTAACTTTTTGTTTACATTGTTTATTATTTAGTAACAAGCACAACTTATAATAATACGGTTTACTACGCTGTCTATCTACCGCTTGTACTTGTCCATCACTTCATTATGGTTTCGACCGCTATGGCACGTCTTATAATTCAAACAAAGTAAAGCTTGTTTTCAGATTACGAAAATATGTTGTATTAAATATTAATATATATTTATATTTCGTTGAAAATTCCCCAGCAAACGTGACAGTTATAGAAATAGTGCTGTTTGGCTGATAATAGTTATTTGTTATACGGAAAAAATGTACTGAGAAAAATCAATGTCGCTGGCAAAAAAAAAAAAACATAAAATTTTACTGAAACCGCTCAATTATAATTAATATCTAGTTCGCTTTTTTTTATAATTATTCGTTTATTCGTTCGTTGTAGGTAGTAGTAATAGTATGTATGTATGTAGGTAGTAGTAGTTTATGATTTTACTTTGAAAATAATTGATAGTTAGTGCATAACAAAAACATTTTTGTGAAATATTTACAAGACTACATTTATATTAATGCCAATGCAAATTCCATGCATTTTGTGGAAAAAAATTAAAAATGAATGATTTATTGCTATTATCATGACTCATGAAAGAGTATCGTACCTGTTATAATAATATTAAAAAATTGCTCATTTCACGCTTTTCCCGCATATAGCGGGCTAGACAGAGGGAACCTAGTGTTAAGACTCTCCGGTATCCACTTCTGCCCAATTTTCGAGACATTGCGAGTTGAGTGACGCAACTTAACAGCGTAGGCCATAACGTTTATAATTTCTTTTATTATAATTCACGATATTTTTTCATGTTGTTTTTGGTTTAACATTTGTATTGTATTACGTTGTAAAATATTTTTTCTGCACCCCATGCTTCATTCTTTTTTGAAAATTTTGATATTTTAATAATTTAATTAAGTTAAAAGTATTACAAACGATGAATTATCAAGTAACTATCAAAAATCAAACACAGTCCAGCAAGAGAGAGCAGTCACTTTTGACCTTAGAAATTTTATGAAAATCATGAATGTTCATTTTCAGTTAATTTACATCGTTCGCTTAGCTCGCTTGATTGATGTTCTCGGATTTAGTATAATAATATGCATTCGTACGATAAATGCTATAATTATAAGCATTTTTTTCCCTTCCAAATCATTTTATCTGCGCGCGTTTTCGGTATCACTTAGAAGCGTTGTATCTCGCGTTCGTGCGCATGCGCGACAGACAGACATAAATTTTAAAAGTTATTTTTAAATCACAAACAGACACACCAATTTTATAGTCTCCGCAAAATCAAAACAGATTAAAAGTTATCTCAAAAGTACAATGTCACAAGAAAAACTTATAGCGTTGTCAGTTTTGTCTATTGAGGCAGGTCGAATCTGGATTCTGAGGTTGTAATTAAACAACCCAGCTATGTTAACTACAGAATCTTCCTCTTTCATTGATTTTCTAGTCATTTTATCTTGCCCAAATAAAATTTAGATTTTGTCCCGCCACTGATCTACCTTATTTAATGTTACTCGTCCCATGGCTTATTAATCTTTTATTTTGCATCAAGCAATGTATGTACTTTCAATTATACATAGATACTGTTGCAACTACAAGTACAGTCATTCAAACTGTATAGTTTACATTCTTATTTTTTAACAACTCCAATTAAAACCTTTATTTACAATTATGTAAGTAATAAAAAAAATATTACCAAAATATTATGATACAAATAATTAGGGAAAAGAATCTCTTCCTATTATTTAACAACAAGTGAATTTATCGTGACTTTAGTAACAAAACAACAAGGAGCATTACGCCTTCATGTTTGACAATATATAAGCCGTTTCAGAGCGAGCGTAAACAAATTTCATTTCAACATTAGCTTTGTCAGGTGCCCGATATGGCTTTTAATATTGCGTTATTTCTTTTTCTGTTATTTCAATTATCACAAGCAAAGGGTTCGTAATTAGAATACTCTATCATTCATTTATTTTTTATTATTTATACTCTGTTATTTATGTAATAAATTCTCATAAAGTTCTAGAACTGTCATGTGCGCAAATTCGCGCCTTTGTCGACACCCATAATATTGATAGAATGAAAATAGCTAAAGGCGAAGTACCGAATCAGCCAGCCGCGTCTGAAATGAAATATATGGTATGATGTTTTTAAATATTTATATAATAATATTATTTTTTTTACAATTTAACCAGTTGAAACCATAATAAATTGTGCTCGAATATTAAATATATATTTTTATGACGTTCATATTAGATTATGCTATAACTTAGCTTTATAGTAGGTATGTTTGCTGTTTCACTGCTGTATTATTTTAATAATAATTGGTCGATATTTTGTTGAATAAATTTATTAAAACAAGAACTAGAACTACATATATATAATTTTTTTTTACATAAATACCTTATAAATGTACCTATAACAACCTGTTACGCTCTTATCATATTTTGTTGGTTTGTTGTACTTAAGATGGGATTAAACTATTAAATTAACACCTAATTGTAGGCCTTGTGTAGAAAAAAGTTGTTTTTGTAGTAATGTGGATTTATTTCATTTAAGTTTATTTGGTTTTTTACATTTTAATCTATATTATTCAAGTTGTAGGTACTATTTATAGTCTAATGTGTCATTTTTAGATATGGGATAAAGAGTTGGCGGATAAAGCCTCAAAATGGGCCTCGAATAATAAATTCTCGCACAACCCAGATAGAACTATTGGTAAGTTTATTTAGATAGTCTAGCGTTTATTTATCATAATTATTATTCAAACATCTATAGTAATACATGTTTGAAATACTAAACTATATTGTATTATATAGTATGAATTATATTAAATTTACTGAAATATGATTTCACCTTATATTCGTATCTTTAGGAAATATCAATTATTCTACTTACTATATTAAGAGATGAGGTATAAAATACGTTAAAGATCTTTCCCCGAGTAAAAATCGAGCTTACGATTCTTACAATGTTACTTATTTAAAATTGACTTAAACTTGTTCATTTTGTAGGTTCTAAAAGATTCGGTGTAGGCGAAAACCTTTACAAGGTTTCGTCTACAAATTTAAATATGCAATTGGACATCCCATCTGCAATTAGCGCGTGGTTCAACGAACATAAAGACTATAAATACGGTCCCTTAAGCATTTCTGATTTTGACAGCTCAAAGAAAGCTGTGGGACACTATACGCAGGTATAGTTTTTTTTTTAAATTTGTCTTCACTCTTAACGGAATTCTTAATTAGAATTTTAATTATTATTATGTTAAGTTAAAAATAGATTTAATTTCTATGTTAAGATTTAATTATCTTTTAAATGAAATAATCGGCTTTTTTTTCGATTCTGTAGAATGAAATGTACAATAACTTTTTTTTTCATATTTAATTAGTTTTCATTTACATCTAGCGCAGCATTAAAAATACAATAATTTTCCAATTAACTATTAAATTTCACAGATGATATGGTCCGACTCCATATACATCGGCTGCGGAGTTTCACAGAATACTGTAGGTAAAATGATCGAATATCTAGTCGTCTGCAATTATGGACCTACGTAAGTATATTATTGTAGTATTTTTTTTACGTTTTGCAAAATCCTAAGGCTGAGTACAGGTTTAAGAAATATCGGTCAAGTGCGAGTAGTACTCGCGCACCGAGGGTTCCGCATCTTATTTCATGATTGTAGATATTCCGCAGACGAAATATTTTCATTATTTTTATTTTTAGTATATAATTTGTGAAAATTTCAGCTTTCTAGCTATCAATGTTTACTAGGTACAGCCTGGTGACAGACAGACGGACAGAGAGAAAGCGGAGTCTTAGTAATAGGGTCCCTTAATTAGGGCTTGTACCTTTTAGGTACAGACCCGAAAGAAGACTAAGTAATGTGTAGGCAGAGGGAACTGTAGGTTGAAGGAATCTAGTGTTAAGGCACTTAATAATGAATTAGTAGTAATTAGTTAAAAACCCACAATCACTACGTCTCAACATACGTTTTTATATAGATATTTTATACGTATTTTATTAATTGTAATAAATAAGTATACATTACATTTTATATAATTAATTCTTATTTACATAAATTATTATAGTATATTCTATGACAACAGTAACAATAGGTATGTTATCAGATGACTTAAAGTTTGCTACAAATATAAATTGTAGGTGACGTAGATATGATGTCGTGGGGTATCGTCGCGCAGTGGCACAGCGTCTGACTGTAAATGTGACGGTTATGGGTTCGATTCCCATGAGGAAGAATGAGTTACTTTCATATATCATATTCTCATAATAATTGTAAAACGACAAAGCCCGGCGTTGAGTTCCGCAAAGTCTCGAAAATGAGGCGTAGAGGGAGTACGGAGTTACTTAACTAGCTAGATTCCTTCTGCCTACCCTGCTACATGCGGGATACAGCGTGAAGCTAAAAAAATCAAATTCAATAACTAAACCAACCTATAATTGTAATTACTTATATGATTATGAGAGCATAATCTTATCTCTGTTATGACAAAACTCTCTGTAAGCATTTTGACTTAAAACAAAGTCCATTGTTATTTGTAATGTAGTTACGATTATGTTTGGCACAGAACAATAGTTGTGCATTCAAATTTCAATAGACAATATTTGTATCGTTCCTATTATAAGAAATAGAAAATGTGTATATGTAAATATAAGATTTGTCTGTGTGTACATGGACAACCTCGGAACTACTTAATGATTTTCAGTAATGTTTTTGTCGTTGTCTAGCTTTTAGACATGGGCACGATATAAGATATAATTAATTTTGAAAAGTTACTTAAATATTAGGAATAAATAAAATAAGAATTATTTTAATTTCTTAGAGGATTACTTTTATTTCCACAATAACATTGAGTTATAATTATAAATTATGTATATATATATATATATATATAATATATATATATATATATATATATTATATATATATATATATATATATATATATATGTATATATATATATATATATATATATATATATATATATATATATATATATATATATATATATATATATATATATATATATATATATATTATATATTACTTTCTTTCTACATTATATTATTTTCAGGGGAAATTATTTAGGCCAAACTCCTTATAAAAGTGGATCTCCGAGTAATCAGCTGTTGTGTGCTGCAAAAGACTGCAACCGTCCTTACGGCGATAAATGTAAAATATAAAAACTATGAAATGAGAAAAGTCATACTAATTAAATGATCGTATTAAATATTATTTAAATAACTGTATAAATTATTTCATTTTAAATAAATGAAAAAATAAATTGTAATATATCGGAATTGTTATATAATCTAATATTTACATATATAATTATGCTGAACTATTGTTACTGGATTATTATTTTTAGCCTTAATTAAATTTAGAGGTATTTTACCCAAAACGTATTTATTACATTTAGAAGATACATTAGTTTATTTAATTTCATGTCAACCTGAAAAATGTAGGGGAAGGTTGCTATCATTGGACCGCGTAACTTTATGACATCATATCTCATGCAATATCACCGAAAAATTAAAACCAATGTGATGATTTTTATGTAAATTAATGATATATAAATTATTGGAAATGAAATTGGAGAGGCTTTTAAAAATATACTTAACTTTTCAATGACGAGTTGCTTTCTTTGCACCATTGTTACCTTGAATGGACCACTAAGTTGCTATCATTGGACTTAGAAACATTTGTATCAACGGTCCAATGAAGGGGACTCAAATGAAACACAAAATAAGTATTATTTTTTATTCAAAAGTAAAAAGATAGATGTGGCTCTTGGATGACAGAGACTTATATCTGGATTCTTTCTGTGGCGCTTCATGAATGCATAGTACCATTTTTACAACTACAGCTTCTTTGGTTTTATTAAAACGATGTTTAATTTTGTTTTTCTCAGCTAATTGGAATGAAAGCTCTCTGACATGTTAATACCAAAAAAGAATTCTCCATTTCAACTATGTGATCCCTTTACTCAGTTTCGAAAGCTTCAAGAAGATCTCCTTTTGACCTCACTATCTGAACTTCTTCGACAACTTTTTAGTATTTCCCGACCAATTCTTTACAATGTGGCTTTTGGAATGCTATAGATTCGACTCGCTTCATTTAATCCAATTTATTTTCTGTAAGATTCTATGGTGGTTCGGTATGGTCTTTTCCTCTGCTGACAAAAATCTTTGTTTATTAACTTTGATATTACATTTTCAATTTTGCTGGTGTGTCCAATAAGATGTTTTATTTTTTATTATTTTGAAAAAAAAAGTAAATCTACTTTAGAAATTTATATTTGTAACAATTGCAATAGGAAATTCACCCAAGTAAAACATTTCTTTTTCTTTCTCTTAAAAAATAAGTAATTCGCTAAGTTTCTTTGATTGAACCGGTCCAATAATGGCGTCACCGTTAAGGTCCATTGATGGCAACTAGGCATATCAACAGAACGTGCAAAAATAGGTAAAAAAATTCATAATCTCTGTAAGCGCAGATAAATTTGCTATTCCGATTTAATACAATCATCAAACATGAATAAATACAATGCTACCTACATCAGTTTGTTGATGGCTCGGTTTTTATATCACGGTCATCACTGATACAGGTACACATATCACTACTTACCACGTGACGCGAGCTCGCTGGGGTTTGGCGGGTGAGCAACGGGCTCGGTACTGTTGCCTAACAACGTATTGAACTTATTGTACCATCTATGATTTTTGAAATAATTAGATGGTCCAATCAAAGAGCCGGTCCAATGATCGCAACCTTCCCCTAAATATTAATACCAAACAATAAAATAAAAATGACTTAGAAGCTTCATTTCTTCTGTAATCCTAAGGACTGAAGACATTTGATAATTTCACCTCCACGTATTTTTGAGAAAAATTATCTTGACAGACTGACAGACAATATAAAACAAAAGGACCAAAAACGACCCTATAAGGGTTACTTTATTTCCTTTGAGGAACACTTGTAACGGAGCTAAAATTACAGTTTACTCTCTCACCATTTGTCACACTGGCTATTCAGTAGATATAACTTAATAAAAAGAATAAAAAATACTATTTACATGAATTATTTATGTAACTAATAATAATAAGCGTACACGCACTTTGTTTATACCTTCAATAAAAAGATAACTTAATCATTTTAATTTTTAATCGAAATATATTATCACTGTATCAGTGATAGTGCGCCCCTATTTCGACAATATTGTGACAATTATGTTAAATATTCCACTTGTATTAGAAGACTATATGAGTGCATAATAATATAATGGTAGGTGAACAATTTAATTATATTAATATACATATTTGTGTTTATTTCCATACTTATTGTACGTACATTGTATATAATACGATATAATACCTACTCGTTAAGGCATTAACTGTCTATAACATAATTACTTTTTGCTTCTCTATGTATCTCTCTGTCTTTTCAAATTTGATATAGAATAAATGTGAAATGACACAACACATTATTTCTCTACTCACTACATACTCCTTGCGTGAGTGAATATAAAAAAAACTACATTTTGTAACTTGAAAAATAATGCTTACCTATAGTAGGTATATTAACACTTATTTAATACTTAATTGTTTTATATTGAATGTGCAGATAAAATTTCTGTTAATACCCGCGGTGGTAGCCCTAACATGGGCTGAACAGCGTATGGTAGAGCCTCCCATTCGAGTGGAGTTGGAGCCGCCGCCGTCTTTCAGTTTCGCCACAGCCACGAGTAATGTTCACACAGCATGGATGACAATGCCTATAGATCACTTCGATCCACAGAACACAGACACTTATCAAATGGTATGTAATTAATTTTGAAAATAAATCTACGTATATACAAGTTCTGATCAAGTACCTATAGTTGTTGAGTTCCGCCAATCCGAAGTAAATGTGTGAGGTGAATGTGGAGAATGATGTAACATGACGTTGTCATATAAAAAAGATGTAATAACCAGAAAAGTATAATAAATAAGTCGTTACTGTGCACAAAAATGCTGTTTTAATATAAATGTTAATTAATACACTAAAATTTTCAGCGTTTTATGTTCAACGAGCAATTTTTCGGAGGCCCTGGCTACCCAATCTTCATATTAGTGGGCGGCGAGTGGGACATAGTACCGGGCTGGCTGCAGGGCGGCAACATGTTCCTTATGGCACAGGAGAATAATGGTTATCAGATTTATACGGAGCACCGGTTCTATGGAGAGAGCTTGCCTTACCGGTAAGTGTTGGTTATTTATTTTATGGCTTAACAGCATGCCAGTTAAGAATACATTAATTCTTATATCATATATAAGTAGAATATTGTCATATTGTCATGTCATCACTTGATTGAAATAACGAAACTAAATACTTATGGTCCCACAATTGTGATATATAAAAAAGATGAAAATATATTATTATTTTCTTAGTAGATTGGAAAATTTTTATGATTATGAGCTCTTACCTATTACCCTCCGTGGCCAAATGGTAATTGACTAAGACTTGTGTATTTTTCTAAAAACCCCAGGTAATTCTGACCATAGATGCAGTGGGTTAGGTACCTAGGTCGAAACCATTAGCGTGATGTACCTATTATATATAGCCTTCCTCTGAACACAAATATGATATTGATATTACGAACTAATTCCTGAGATTAGCGCGTTTAGTTGATAAACAAATTTTAAGCTTTATAATATTAATCATCATATCAGCCGGGAGATGTCCACTGCATGAAAAATGCCTCCCTATTAAGCGCCAAAAAGCGGTTCTAGGCCGGCATCCATCGGATTCCGGCGACCTTCTCCAGATTGTCGGTCCACCTCGTCGAAGGCCTGCCTACGCTACGTCTCCCGGATTGTGGTCGCCACTCCAGAACCTTTCTGCCCCAATGGCCATCGTCATGGCCAATAATAATATTTTGTGGGATTTGGTCTTGCACGTCAGACGTGTCTCAATATCAATCGAGTCAGAACAGTACTTATTTAATTTTCTATATATATTTTTAGAAATTTCACCGCTGAAAACCTAAGGTTCCTAAACGTAGATCAAGCTTTGGCCGATCTCGCATATTTCATAAAGGAAATAAAAATGAATGCAAGATTCGCAGACAGTAAAGTAATTCTGTATGGAGGCTCGTACGCGGCCAACATGGTGGTGTGGTTCAAACAGAGGTACCCACATCTAGCTGTTGGCGGAGTTGCATCCAGCGGGCCGATATTGGGGAAGGTGGATTTTACAGGTACCTATAGAATATTAAATAAATAAACAGATATATTATGATCATAAAAATATAGTAGGGTAGGCAGGGAATAACTAGTGTGAAGCCCCCTGTTCTCCACTACCCGCCCAATTTTTAAAGGCATTGCGTGTTGTGGGTTACGGAACTCAACTTGTTTTGTCTACCCGAGCGGAGAAATAAAAGGTATTCAGTACCCCGACTAGACATTGAACCCTCAAACATCACGGTTACAATCACACTCCCATTGCGTCACAACCACCTCCTGGTTGCATTATTGTCACCTCACTACTTGTATTATTATTATCGAGTATAACACTCGTAAAGAAATAGCTTCCTAGAAAATGTTCAAATATAATTAATTTAAGTAATACTAATATCATTCTAAAGAAAAATATATATGTAGGTACATGAACAAAGCCGCAGCTGAAATCCTTATTAAGTTATATTACTTAAAGTTTTGCTAATAAAATATTTTTATCAGGTTATTTAGAAGTGGTCCATGATGCGTTTTCGTCTGAAGGCGGACAACAATGTATGTCGACTATACAGCAAGGTATAGCAGATACCATTGACGCTTTATCTTCCGAAGAGGGGCGTTTGGCTATACAACAGAATTACAGGTAGGATTTTATTATATACATTGTATATTTTTTGTATAGTATTTATTTTTATTTTGGAGAGAGTACGCGGAGAAATTTAAGTCTCTGCTTTCCTTTCGAATTGTATTTGCCGAGACAATGCGTCTTTAATGATGAAATTCAATGCCTAAATAATAATTTTCAAAAAAGTTATTATTTTATAACTAACTAAGCTAATAATTTCTGAAACTAAATTTATATTGAATGAATTAATAACATAAATGGACCTATACAATTAAGTTTTTCTCAGGTCCATTATATGTTGTTCTGTCCCTAAAGTACTTCAAAGTATACAAGCAGACTTAGCACGGCAGTGAAAACTTACTATACTATACGTTACTAATCTTATAGATTATGTGCGCCATTGAGGTACGACAGCGAGTTCGACATGGGGTTCTTCTCCGGTCTGATAAGCTGGACGTTCTCGACGGCGGTGCAGCAAGCGCAGCCGGGCACCCTCACGGCTATATGCAATAACTTTGCTACTGAGGCGTTTGGTATTTACCTGTGTTTATTTTACGTCTTACTGTCTTATGATTCCCTAGTCCTTACGAAACACTAATGTTTTTGATTTAATATGAGATTCATAAAACGGTACATAGGCTATATATTGATAGTTAGGTACGATATCTTATTTTTGTTCATAATAATTGTAATGAATAGATACTGAAATTAATTTTGAAAGCAATTTGTCTGTGACACTTGATCTCCACAAGGAATGTTTGGTATAATAAAAAAAACTATTGACCATATAAATGAAATTGTTTAATTTAAAAAAAAAAACGATTGCAGGAGTAACACCAATGCAGAAGATCGGCGGTTTCATCGCGTTCCTCCGCGGCTTCGGCGGGAACAGCTGCTGGGCCATCAACTACGAGAGCTACGTGCAAGGATACATGGCTAACAGTAATTGTGAGTAATGTCATCTTTATTTAAGTATCTGGTGTAATCTTTAAGCGCAGTGGCGGATTTACACATTTTCAAAGTACAGGCTGTTACTCGCCTTTAGGTAGGTATATTTACAATTGTCAATTTTTAGATTTTTGTTAGTACCTGCATACAAATAACCATTTCATCGGTGTAACGGATGCCGGTCACAAATGTGCGCGCCTGCGCGTTTTACAAGATCGTGCGACAATGGCGGAACTCAACGCCGCGCTTTGTCTTTTTACCAGACCGAGTTTATTCCCTCGCGTTACATTTATAAGTATTTTCATGTTTGCCGACTTTTAACGCAAGTGGTCTCACAGCGCGCGCGTGGTACTACCAGACGTGCACGGAGTACGGCTACTACCAGACGGCGCCGCGCTCCGGCACCGCCTTCGACCGCCTCCACTGGCTCAGCGTGCGCTTCTACGTCGACCTGTGCAAGCAGGCCTTTGATGCTAGGTCAGTGCAGACCGACACTTATTATTATTATATAGATTGGTCTACGAGATTCGAGTTACTTTATTATATAGATAAATTTAAATGTTAACGAAATCAGAAATTATAACTTTTTACGTAAAAGTACGGAATAGGTATTGCTTCACCAAGATTTGTTCAAAAATACACAAAAAGAGTGTCCCTACAAGTGTTTATACAGAAGCATAATAAAAAAATGATGTGTAAAATATTAAAACGTATAAGACAACGAAACCACTTAGACCAGGGTTTCCCAAACTTCTGTGCACCGTGACGCCCTTGGGGCTTTGCCATTTTTTTTACGACGTCCCTCAACTCCCCCCTCCCCCTCGCCGTCCCTTAGGCCAAACCCTACGTGTGTTATTAAGCAAAACAAGGACGAAGGAAAACAGTTGTTATTAAGGAAAACAGTTACGGACAACCGGCTCATCTCGCGACGATAAAATGCACACGGCGTGCACTCGTCTCTGATGCGACACAGTTTAGGAAACCCTGACTTAAACCTACAAAATACAGACCTCAAAAATCACCTTTATATATATAATGTTCAACTAACATACAATTCTACTAATTAAGCAATGAAACAAACTCCTCACAGATTCGACGAAGCTTTCGTCAACTCAGCAGTAGACCGAGTGAATCTAGTTTTCGGCGGCTTAAACCCACACGTGAACAACACCATAAACATCCACGGCGACGTCGACCCCTGGCACGCGCTCGGGGTGCACGACCGGGACCTCGCGGAGACCTCCCCTACTGTCACTGTTCCTAGGTATTGTATTGACGGTATTTTGAAGAGTATGAGACTATAAGAGACCTAATTCTTTAATATATTTCTTTATTATTAACTGATGTTGTTTGATACAGTTTTAAGGTCGAATTCGGTCTATCTTTCCACTTCTCCTTTTATATTGACCACTTAATATTTTAATAACATTTTTATAATAAAATAACACATGTAATGTGGCTAGATTCGTAGCGTTGACACCGCAAACAAGGCTTTTACTTTAAAAAAAATTGTAAGTCGATGTTATATATAGTGGCGCAGTGAAACAGCCTCCGATTGTAAGCGTGCGGTTGAGGGTTCTATCGGTCATACCCACTCGGGGGATCGAATCATTTACTTTTCCCCAATATCGTAAGACTAACATAAGTAAGATAAGTAAGACTAACACCAGCAAAGAATATTTAAATGTGTATAAATAAAGGATGTGTTTTTTACTGTTTGCCTATTAGTATCTGCTATTATATTTCTTAATGTAGAGCAAAGTAAAGACTAGTAGTTGGTTTTACTAAACAAGTCGCAACATGTCTCGCAGGGCGTCGCACTGCTTCGACATGGGCAACTGGCGCACGTCGGACACCATCCGGATGACGGACGCGCAGCAGCTCGCGCGGCGCCTGGTCGCGCGGTGGCTGGCGGACTCGTGACGATAATGTCTTTTATTATTATTATTTATGTTATTGTATAAAGCTGAACAATTTGTTCGTTTTAAGAAACTACTATGTATTCAAAAAATAATATATTGTAGCCAGCCCCTAGCCTCCCCGTTAAATGGATAATTTTTAATAGAGGCTATACTAAATTACGTTATTCGTTTCTATTTAACCAACTGTACCTACTATTAGTTTTTCTAGGACAATCGCGTATAATACGAGTCAGTGGGATGAATGGGAATACCATTTAACAAGGCGGGCGAAGCCGCAAAATAAAATCAAGCTAAATAGTTGAGAATTTTGTCAAGGGAACATATATGTATATTCAAATTATTTCAATAACAACTTAATTTACAAAAAAAAGGCCTAGAATAAAAAAAATAAAAAATGAAATTCAAAAATGATAAAGATACAAAAAATAAATTTATGAATACCTGGTCAACAATGCCTATTTGATGTATAATAGTTTTATTTTAATGATGATTATTGAATACTGTAATTTCGTTTATTGTACTCTGTAGTGACATCTGCAAGGTTAAGACGAATCGATTGACGTCAGAATTTAGTTTAGTCTGTACAACGCGACAAAGACATTCATATTATATACTGGTAACACACATTATCCTTCTTGCGTTGCGCAGTCGGATACAATAAAAGCTACCACATCCTACTTGCGACGGTAAATTAACTAGTTGCGTATACTACCAATGCAATGTACCTTTTATATATCAATTAATTACATAACCTTGAAACCTTAGTAAATATTATCAGTCATATAAACTTACGCTTTATTCACAATGATGTTTTAATGTAGAGTGATATTGTACAATGTTATATGGAAATATAAATAAAAAGTCACAGTTAAGTTTCCCGATAACGTGTCGGGAAGATATACTTTATTATTAGTTTAAACTCCACATCCAGACAAATCGAAAATACACAGAAGAAGTTAAGAATTACAAACTTGAACAGGTCGAAAAATATAACCACAAATGAACTCTACTCGCCTATCGCACCTAAACGAGTACTTCATCACTTCTACGCTTATCACTGGGGACGGCCCGGCATTACATAAGCGACCTTAGGAGGGCTATATTAACTAAAAATGTCAATTCATCTCAAAATATATATTCAATATCACTAAAAATCTTATGGTACACTGATATGCTTGGCATGGCTCGACAAGCCTTCACAAGCTCCAAGCGCCAATGTGTAAACATGTTGCAAGCGCTTGCCGCAAGCTTCCTTTGATTTGACACAAACAAATACAAACAGACACTGGTACGGGTCGGCAACTGGCTTTTGCAAAGTGTTGCAAGCCAAGCCTAACACCCCGTTTACACGCTAGTGTTTGTGGACGCTTGCCGAGCCTTGCCAAGCGTGTGAGTGCATCATTAGTCTGCGTCGGGCGCTTACATAATACAGGAACCGTCCACTAACGCACAGTGCACTAGAGCCGGATTCGGTCGGTGTGTTTTCGAAATGGCTCTTTTCCACGTAATTCCTTTTCGGAAACACAACACAAATGGCGCTGCGTGGAGCGCCGCATTTGCAGTGGAACGAGTCACTCGCTCCGCTGTGACCGGCCCGTCCGTAGTACACTCTGCTACACTAATTCATAGCACTAACATTATCACAAGCTCACTCAAAAACATTCGAGATTAATGGCAGTCCGTAACGAAACTTGTAGAACGATGTCTTGAACAGACTATGACAAAAAAGCATCACTGGAAATAATTTACGTAATAGATATGTAAAAAAATGGCAGGCACGTTGCGAGGACTGCCTTGGCTCTATCCCGAACTAACTTAAACTCACGAATGACGGCACCCGTTACTCCTACGAAGCTAATATAATATAACGAATACTTAACAATAAAATCGCGCAAATGAGGGGCAAATGGTCAACACTCGCGCTTTGCGAGACTGATTGTGTAACAAATAATAGTCTAACTCTATAGAGCAGGGCTTCTCTGCGTGATATATAACAAAAATATAAAATTTTACTTTAAAACGTATAGATATATCAAACGATCTATCCAAAAAGTAAAGCAGACAACCAATTTAATATTTGGACACAACACTCTATATCGTATTTGTGTCACATAGATACGAGTCACATAATAATAATTGCTTACAAAGAGAATCCCTGCTATAGTTTTGTCCGGTCTACAGAAACACGGTAAGTTATAAAGTAAAGTATGTACAATATGCTAAGTGCTCGTCTGGAGTCAATCTACCACTAGCGGTTTGGGGTTCTCCCACGGGAAGCCCTCTCGGCCGAAGTGGCCGTAGGTGCTCGTCTTCTGATAGATGGGCGCCCTGAGGTTCAGCTCCTTGACTATCTTGCCGGGTCGGAGGTCGAAGTTGTTCTGCACGATGGCGAGCAGCTGCTGCTGCGTCTTGTGCGAGGTGCCGTAGTCGAAGACGGTGATGGAGAGCGGCTCGGCGACGCCGATGGCGTAGGCCACCTGCACCATGCAGCGGCGGCACAGGCCGGCGCGCACCAGCGACTTGGCCACCCAGCGCGCGGCGTAGGCGGCCGAGCGGTCCACCTTCGTGAAGTCCTTGCCGGAGAAGGCGCCGCCGCCGTGCGCGCCCCAGCCGCCGTACGTGTCCACGATGATCTTGCGGCCCGTCAGCCCCGCGTCCGACTGCGCCGGCGACATGGAACGTGAATACATTATACACTCTGGAAACTTACGCGAACGCAGCTGTACGTTCAGAACGCCAGTCCAACGTCTGACGCAACAATTTAAAGTCATCACAATGGGGAATTATCTTAATTCGAATCGTACGTAATAGGTCAATAGACTATCTATATAGTGTAATGACCAAATTTTAAGCAACTCATCAATCAATAAAAAAAGTGAATCATATATTTTTTTATCTCACTATGTGTTATATTGAAACTAGCAACTGCAAAGATTGGAATGTATGGATTTTAGTAAAATGTCAGTGACGGTGCTAACATTAGTAAAGCATTGGTTTATTTCACCCATGTAGAGTTATCAGAGACAATCTTTATTTTTAAGTTTTAGCTACACATATGATACAGATTGATTTTTCCAATAAAGTAAATATTAAAATAAAAATTCCATTTCCAACGCTCTACGTGTCACTCGATTTGTACAATTCACGGTATAAATAATCCACGCGCAAGCCGAGCCTGTACCGTATATTATGTAATCTATATTGAGCCTCGCGTGTCTCGTTACTATTTGTAACTTCTTTTATTGTTCGATTTATAATTATCATTTTATCACTTTTATTCACTTGTAAATGAATACATATTTTTTTATCTCACTATGTGTTATATTGAAAAAAAAGTATTTAAGTAAGTTTTTATTGCAATTACGGAATATACAGAATGAGCTATCACAAAGATAAGACACTTTCCACCTATATGTATTTACGAGCAATATTATGTTTAACCAGCGGCTTCGGCTGCGCGCTCAAGCGGAATAACTATGACTTGTACACGAGACACCTACTCGAGACAGAGGTTACCATAATGCAGATGAAGCCTTTTACGATAAATAGACTATCCAGCACAAAAATATTTTTTTATTCAAATAATTCAGTAGCTCCTGAGATTAGCTCGTTGGATCAAACAAATTAAAGCGTAGCAATCTAAAGCAATATCATAAAATCATTCAGGAATCATTTGCATTATTGTATGTATGCATATGTTTGTATTGTTGTTACACAAAAATTGCTGGACGGATTTCAAAAATTCTTTTACCATTAGAAAGCTGCTTTTGCACTGAGTGCAATGCATACATGCTTTTATTACATTTTCAAAAAAATTATAGGTGTCCCTGATAAAAATGCAATAATATTAGCCAAGATGAGAAAAAAAATTTGTCATCGCGTGCGCTGCGGAAACTATTGATGGTAAACAAAAATATGATCTACAGTATTATAGAACGTATCAATATCTACAATATTTATCTTGCTAAATAAATCAAGCAAATGTAAAATCAAAGTGGGTCGTATTAGTATAAAAATATAATTGATAAATTAAAGTATGAACAAAAAAATACAGCATCAATTATAAAATATAACTTCTAAATGTACTTCTGAATGATACTATACTGTGTCTCGATAAACAGACCGCGCGTCGCCGCATGTGCTCTATTATCAGGGAAATTAGCAACTGCTAAGATTTGGAATGTATGGATTTTAGTAAAATGTCAGTGACGGTGCTAACATTAGTAAAGCATTGGTTTATTTCACCCATGTAGAGTTATCAGAGACAATCTTTATTTTTAAGTTTTAGCTACACATATGATACAGATTGATTTTTCCAATAAAGTAAATATTAAAATAAAAATTCCATTTCCAACGCTCTACGTGTCACTCGATTTGTACAATTCACGGTATAAATAATCCACGCGCAAGCCGAGCCTGTACCGTATATTATGTAATCTATATTGAGCCTCGCGTGTCTCGTTACTATTTGTAACTTCTTTTATTGTTCGATTTATAATTATCATTTTATCACTTTTATTCACTTGTAAATGAATACATATTTTTTTATCTCACTATGTGTTATATTGAAAAAAAAGTATTTAAGTAAGTTTTTATTGCAATTACGGAATATACAGAATGAGCTATCACAAAGATAAGACACTTTTTTCCACCTATATGTATTTTACGAGCAATATTATGTTTAACCAGCGGCTTCGGCTGCGCGCTCAAGCGGAATAACTATGACTTGTACACGAGACACCTACTCGAGCCAGAGGTTACCGTAATGCAGATGAAGCCTTTTTCGATAAATAGACTATCCAGCACAAAAATATTTTTTTATTCAAATAATTCAGTAGCTCCTGAGATTAGCTCGTTGAATCAAACAAATTAAAGCGTAGCAATCTAAAGCAATATCATAAAATCATTCAGGAATCATTTGCATTATTGTATGTATGCATATGTTTGTATTGTTGTTACACAAAAATTGCTGGACAGATTTCAAAAATTCTTTTACCATTAGAAAGCTGCTTTTGCACTGAGTGCAATGCATACATGCTTTTATTACATTTTCAAAAAAATTATAGGTGTCCCTGATAAAAATGCAATAATATTAGCCAAGATGAGAAAAAAATTTGTCATCGCGTGCGCTGCGGAAACTATTGATGGTAAAACAAAAATATGTTCTACAGTATTATAGAACGTATCAATATCTACAATATTTATCTTGCTAAATTAATCAAGCAAATGTATAATTAAAGTGGGCGAAGCCGCAGGCGGGTCGTATTAGTATAAAAATATAATTGATAAATTCAAGTATGAACACAAAAATACAGCATCAATTTTAAAATATAACTTCTAAATGTACTTCTGAATGATACTATACTGTGTCTCGATACAACAGACCACGCGTCGCCGCATGTGCTCTATTATCAGGGAAATTAGCAAATGCTAAGATTTGGAATGTATGGATTTTAGTAAAATGTCAGTGACGGTGCTAACATTAGTAAAGCATTGGTTTATTTCACCCATGTAGAGTTATCAGAGACAATCTTTATTTTTAAGTTTTAGCTACACATATGATACAGATTGATTTTTCCAATAAAGTAAATATTAAAATAAAAATTCCATTTCCAACGCTCTACGTGTCACTCGATTTGTACAATTCACGGTACAAATAATCCACGCGCAAGCCGAGCCTGTACCGTATATTATGTAATCTATATTGAGCCTCGCGTGTCTCGTTACTATTTGTAACTTCTTTATTGTTCGATTTATAATTATCATTTTATCACTTTTATTCACTTGTAAATGAATACATATTTTTTTATCTCACTATGTGTTATATTGAAAAAAAGTATTTAAGTAAGTTTTTATTGCAATTACGGAATATACAGAATGAGCTATCACAAAGATAAGACACTTTGTCCACCTATATGTATTTTACGAGCAATATTATGTTTAACCAGCGGCTTCGGCTGCGCGCTCAAGCGGAATAACTATGACTTGTACACGAGACACCTACTCGAGACAGAGGTTACCATAATGCAGATGAAGCCTTTTACGATAAATAGACTATCCAGCACAAAAATATTTTTTTATTCAAATAATTCAGTAGCTCCTGAGATTAGCTCGTTGGATCAAACAAATTAAAGCGTAGCAATCTAAAGCAATATCATAAAATCATTCAGGAATCATTTGCATTATTGTATGTATGCATATGTTTGTATTGTTGTTACACAAAAATTGCTGGACGGATTTCAAAAATTCTTTTACCATTAGAAAGCTGCTTTTGCACTGAGTGCAATGCATACATGCTTTTATTACATTTTCAAAAAAATTATAGGTGTCCCTGATAAAAATGCAATAATATTAGCCAAGATGAGAAAAAAATTTGTCATCGCGTGCGCTGCGGAAACTATTGATGGTAAAACAAAAATATGTTCTACAGTATTATAGAACGTATCAAT
This sequence comes from Dione juno, assembly GCA_037127375.1. Lineage (NCBI taxonomy): Eukaryota > Metazoa > Arthropoda > Insecta > Lepidoptera > Nymphalidae > Dione > Dione juno. Next base: position 2,736,600 of record JAXRJS010000042.1, on the reverse strand, counting down.
ATCTACAATATTTATCTTGCTAAATAAATCAAGCAAATGTATAATTAATTTGGGTCGTATTAGTATAAAAATATAATTGATAAATTCAAGTATGAACACAAAAATACAGCATCAATTTTAAAATATAACTTCTAAATGTACTTCTGAATGATACTATACTGTGTCTCGATAAACAGACCACGCGTCGCCGCATGTGCTCTATTATCAGGGAAATTAGCAACTGCTAAGATTTGGAATGTATGGATTTTAGTAAACTGTCAGTGACGGTGCTAACATTAGTAAAGCATTGGTTTATTACACCCATGTAGAGTTATCAGAGACAGTCTTTATTTTTAAGTTTTAGCTACACATATGATACAGATTGATTTTTCCAATAAAGTAAATATTAAAATAAAAATTCCATTTCCAACGCTCTACGTGTCACTCGATTTGTACAATTCACGGTATAAATAATCCACGCGCAAGCCGAGCCTGTACCGTATATTATGTAATCTATATTGAGCCTCGCGTGTCTCGTTACTATTTGTAACTTCTTTTATTGTTCGATTTATAATTATCATTTTATCACTTTTATTCACTTGTAAATGAATACACAAAATTATTAAACTTATATTTTAATTTAATATTAATAAAAATATTAATTATAATATAAATAGGTATCTTACTTCGACGATGATTTTGGATTCGATTCCCGCTAGAAACGATATTTATATTATGTAATGTTTTTGTCCAAGTTCGCTGTGTATGTTAAGTAACCAATAAGCCATACCAAATCCCATCAACCCTTTAAAATAATGAACTTTTAATTTTTATATTAAAGTGAGCAACTGCGGAGTTTACAGTGGTAGCTTTATATTTATGCAACAATATAATAGTACTTGCAAAATAAATTATTTTCATTTGCACACTCTGGAAACAAGACAAAGGGCGCTGAGCTCCGCCACTCGAGGGCGAAGGGGCTAAGCCGTAACGTAGGTTAAGGCTAATATTATTATATACATATTTTTTTTATTATTTATTTAGGCATTACATGTACATATGTATACATTTGATTTAATTGAAAATATAGGTTATCTGTTGTTGTCTCTCAAGGCAATCTATTAAATTTCTTTGACTAAGGTCATGAAGATTATTTCATATACATCATAGTTATAACTTTTAATGCTAAATAGTATTTTTCTATTGATGTGCTCATTTTAAGAAAGGCGGTTTGTCAATTGTTTGAAATTTATTAGTTGTAGTAAATTTCAATTTCACTCTATAGAATGTTTACTTTAAGTTACGTTGCCCAGAACATAATATATTGGACAAAGAGTAGTCCTTTTTTATATAAAAATATGTAGATACTTTAAATATAAATTACCTGAGGCCCTCCAATAACGAAGTTTCCGCAAGGATTGATATGTACTACAGTTCTTTCATCTAAATAGTGTGCGGGGATCACTTGGTTGATCACTTTGTTTCTAATCTCTTCACGTAGTGTTTCTAGTTCGATCTGGATAAGTTAAAAAATATCTATTTAATAGCCATAAAATTGTTGCGTCATAAGTATTTATTATATTTAATCTCAAAAGAAGTTAAGAAAAATTCTAATGATTTAATTACTTTCCAAATACATAATTATATTGTTTCAATTTCACAGCAATTGTCTTTGGAAAAGACTGAGCTAAGATTTTATTTTTACGGGCATACGGGTACGCGACCCCGGGACCTCGAGCCACCACTTTCATAACCCGATCCAATCCATGTAAGTGGTGTCCTCCCTCCCCTATATTCCAAGTCTTTCTGCCTCTTATTCCCTTTCCTTTCTTGGTTTCTCCCAGTAATGGGTTTGGAGGTCAGATGGCAATCGCTCCACAAAAACCACTTCGCCACTCATATGGACCGATTGGTCTTAGTCGGAAGGCAGACCCTGGCAAAAAGCCGGGACTAATGCCAGGAAGAAGAAGAAGAAGATATATATATATTATCTTAATGGAACAAACAGGTCATTGAGTCTCAACAGAATGTTGTCTAATTCACTTGATGCGTAGATAAATAAATAAAGACATATACATATAGAAATATAAAACAAATCAATTAGAATACCTTCTCAGAGTGTTGCAGCGAGACGACCACGGTGTGCACTCGCCGCGGGACGGTCGCGCCGCCCGCGAATATGTATTCGCAGGTCACCTGGGATATTATTTTTTTTTTATTAAATCTTCTTTTACTATACATGTATAAATGATTGAAGCATGGAATATTTTCATTTCCCTATTGTGGCAGACAGAGTACCTCGCTGACATCCGGTAACAAACACGCAATGTCTGTCTGTTAATTGGCAAGATAAGGCATGAAGCTTAAAATTTCAAGGTTTCTAAAACTTGTTCTGTGTTATAAAAAAAATCAATACTCATATTAATTTCCAAGCATGGCATTGCAGTTTAATTTTGCCAAAACGTTTATAATATAACAAAAAATTTAAGTTTAGTGGTAGTTTTTCTATACATTTCAAGGTAAAGCAAATGACTATATTGATAGCCAAAATTTTGTATTAAAAGACCCTTCCCAGGCAAATAGCTAGATAATAAAATAAAAAATACCTGTGTCTTAGAGTCGGGCCGAGCCCACCAAAATTCACCATTGCGTCTGAGTTCTGCTATTTTCTGATTTAGTCTGTGAGCGAGTACCACAGTGAGGGGCATGCATTCTTCTGTTTCATCAGTTGCGTAGCCAAACATCAAGCCCTATGTCAAACAAATATTAAGTAAATGGTGAATTAAAATCAATGGGCTGGAAATGAAATGAAAAAAATAATTAATAAAAAAATTGTTACATGTTACCAATCTGTACTATGTTATATTCTTACTACATATATGTAAATATATAATCACAGGAATGTAAATAATTATAAGAAAGATACTATTAAAAATACCCAGAACAAGGAAAATCCTTATAGTTAAAGGAAATTATATACACATATACTACTAGTCTTCATGCAACTTTGGATATGTTCATATTTAGATATATAATACATTTTATGTTTATTTAGCTTGCCAATAATCACCCATCTAATTTTTAAACACCACTTGTTATATATATATACATCTTTCTTGTAGCAGGTGTATTATACTTGTAACTATATTAAACTATGCCAAATAAACAGTGTATATCTATAATGTCTATCATTGGAATTAACACTCAATGAAGTGTTAAAGGATATTTCAAATTAATTAATTAATTTAATGTTCAGTAAGCTTTGAAAGTTTTGTTTACATTTATTTTATTATAAAACAAAATAAGTTGCCAAGATTATTATCATATATATTAAGAGTATATTGTCAACATTACAAGTTTCATTTTGGTCTTCAGATCATTATCAATTTCATTTATCTTTCAGTTTTAACTAGAGAAAAATTTATTTGTAAAACTAAAACCACCTAACAGCTGGTGACAAAATTTAATAATTGGTCCACATTACACATTCACTGTAGAAGGTTAATAAGTAATATACTTTAATAATGTTTATACACATATTTTGTTTATAACTTTCTTGAAAATACCCAATTGTAAGCTTATCATATTAAGTCCCAAATAATGTAATGTATGTACGTATCATTATGCACATGTTATCTATTCTAAAAAGAAAAACCAATTTTTTTTCTGCCATTACTTAATTAATATTTTTTTTAAATGTGATATTCAAATTCTTTAACGAGGCAATTAAATTAAGATAGATAAGACTATGTTGGTCTGTCTGAAATTCCATACTCTATAGACCTACCTGGTCTCCAGCACCAACTTCCTCATCATTTCTGTTTTCATGCACTCCTGCAGCAATATTGGGCGACTGCTGGTCGAGGGCGAGCATCACGCTGCATGTCTTGTAATCAAAGCCTGGCCCAACATGCATTCGGATGATTATTATGATTAAATGTATGATATTGAGTATCCATTAGGATGCATGACTAAATTTTCCCAATTAAAATTTCTTTGACTTTCAATGTGTGTGTGGTAATAGTTGGTTTAATGTTCAAATGTGAGAGAATTCAAAAATTTTATAGCAGACTTGACAAGGTGAATATCATTTATTTAAAATATTTAATAAGATTAACCTTTTAGTGATGCACCCTTTTAATAACTTATTATAAAAATTGTTGATTATAAATTAAATTATCCAAATAGATGTTTTCCCATTATTTGACATGCAATTTCCCATCGAATTGAAGGCCCAATAATATTGTGCAATGCTCAATATGAGTCTATACCTGATCTCCTGCGCCAATATCAATTTCCTCTTTGTCCTCATATACCCCTTTAGCAATGTTCGGACTTTGTTCTTCAATAGCCAACAATAAATTTAGTGTACGCCAATCAAAACCTAGCATGTACGAAATAATTATTTTAAATGCTCTTACACACTGAGGTCAAATACAAATTTTGAGCACTGCTTGTTTGAATTCTTAGATGTTGGGCCAGAGCCAATTTAATAGTTGATTTGTGTAGTTTCTAGACTCACCTTTGGAGGAATCGTCGTAGCCGATGTGTTGTACTGTTTCTCTGACAACTTTCTGATAGTCTACGTTAGCTTTAGACGTTATTTCACCGCATAACAGGATCATTCCTGTCTTTGTAACGGTTTCTGTAAAATAGTTTATAAATTAATATAATTAGAACGACAATACTCATATTAAACGATAACCATGATAATAGATTAAACTTACCGCAAGCTACTTTGGCATCGGGATCTTGTTTCAAATGTGCGTCAAGGATAGCATCGCTTATTTGATCACACATTTTATCTGGAAACATGTTGACAATTATTACCCTGTCATAACCAAACCAACAACATAACATAAATTTGCCTATTATAATCAACCACGTGGTTTACCAATATCAAATTGATGATTGACCACTGATCTTTAAAATCATGATGTAACTAAACATTAGATTTGCATCACAATAAAAAGCACATGATGATATTGTGTTAAACAGAATATGTAGAGTTTATCTAAAGTGCAACTACTAGTGAGCAATAACAAAATTTTTTGTATTGATGCAATATCTGCGCACATGTTAGGGGCGGCCATCTTTCATAAATAAGCTGTTCCTGTGAAAAACTAACCTGGATGACCCTCGCCGACGGATTCCGATGTGAATAGAAACACAGATCCATCTTCCATGTCATAACTGTGACCATTTGTTTTAGCATATCCATTCATTTTTGAGGTTTCCGGCATTCTGAATTTAGAGTTAGCTCACAAAAATAACACGACAATATCCCCTCGAATTAATACTGTGGAAAAGAGGCCCGGCGCGAGTTACCGCTCTTATTTATAAGGTCGGTACGCAGTTATTGAGTTCCGATTATTATCCAATGAAGTTCGTCCTCTAATGACACTCGTATGCAGCAGGCAGCTCACTATTGGTTATAATAATTTGTTTTGATTCTGTTTCAATCCAAAAAGAAATATGTTACTTCTCTATGGACAAATTAAATGGATAAAATTTACGCGCCAAATTTAAGCAGATTAGAAATAAGTCAGAACGTAATACATTTTTTATTACTTCAATCCTATTTTAAAATTTTCTATAACTTCTTAATATTTAAATTAATATTTTTAGTTCGAAGTATAACTATTAATATTTATTATTTTATCGGATATATTTTTAAATTTTTTACCTTATTATCACTAAGTTTTGTTTTAGGTCTTCGTAAAATTGTAAAGGTTTCACTACACTTCCAAATTTCAAATAGTGAAGTGAACACTTTGAAAACTGCTTACTAACTGACTTTGCGGCTTGTAATGTGTTTACTTAAAAGATAATTGTATTTATGTGTAGGTCATTATTAAGATGAAATAGTCTAGGAGCTTGTTATTGGTTTTATTACTATACAACATATATATTTTTGTAGTAAACGTACTTACGTCTATTGTGAATAGTATATAATTGCCTATTATAATTTCCTTGTATGACTAACAAAGCAAAACAATTTACAAACTTTGTAACAGTCAAACGATTACGTCCATTTTGTGTAATTTTTTATAAGTTTACCTTTTCGCTATGTCGCTTGCTTGATCGAAGTTTATGCTAATATTAATATAATATATATGTGCATGTGTATATGTATATGCAATAACCACTTATAATATTTTTTTCCTTTCAAGTAATTTTGTCCACGAGACTATGTCCAAATATATGTGAATATTTTTATGTTTTTTGAAGTTTTACTATATATATATATATATATATATATATATATATATATATATATATATATATATATATATATATATATATATATATATACGAAAACTATCATTTTATATGCAATTTTTTATCTGAGCGGTAGGTACACGGGCACGATGCTCATTTTTGTACGCACATCCGGATCACGCGGGAATTCTGGTATAAAAGTAATCTATATTTTGCTTTACAAATTCCTCTATATCCCGGTGAAACTCCCATAAAAATTAGTTCCGATGTTCAGGAGATGTTCAGGAGACGGACAGAAAAGTTTCATAAGAACGTTCATTTTACAATAATTAATCAATACAACAAAAAAAGAATTAGCAAAATTCTTCTATCTGTTCACGCGTAATGACCAAGGGTAATATAGATTAGTAAAAAATAATGTAGTTAGTTTTTTTTAATCACACAAAAACTATTGGGTTGTGATCGTGGCTTAGTAATAAAACTTATTTCGTCTTTCGGGGAAACGACTACTACTAACTACCCTGGTGTGACAAAATATAAAGCTATAATCACATAAAATCTGTTGATATAAAATATATAATAAATAGCTCTTAAACTACATAAGTTCACACATTGATGCAAGTTCAAAGAATATAATAATTAGCAACAATAAAATAATTTACTTTGGCATTTGAAAACAATAATAGATTATTTGCAACTTAATGCCGTGAATAGTGATCGTGATGCTACAGATTGATATGTTTTTTTTTTGATAGACAAAGGTCTTTTAGAACAAAGTCGGTGCCAAAAATAGTGAAAAACATAAATAAATCAGCTTTTTAATATTTTAATATAAAATATTATAAAGTATTTTTAACGGATTGTCTCATATACATATATAAATATAGTGAGTATATTATATTTAATAACATCATCCACGAAATTGATAAATATACATGTTTCAAATGTACGTACTTTGTGTAATTTTTTTTATATCAAATGTAATTAATTTAAAAAAGTTTTAATATGAAATGTAAGTCGTTCGTCTTTACTATTTTGCTTCACAAAATATATTATAAGTCGTCTTTTAAATAAAAAGTATTTTCAAATGTGATTATTATGTTTGATAACTAAGTATACATATAAATAAAAACTCAAATATCTGTCTATGATTTCAAAACTTTTCAAATTCATGCAAGTTAAGTTAAGTTTAAAATGTTAGTCTAAACAAAAGTGTTTCTGTTTAGCCGGGCTAATCTACGGATTGACCACTGCCGTTTCTAGAGGCATTTTCAATGGCAAGGTTTAAAATGAACTCAATTCAGGCGGGCGCAGCCGCTGGCAGGTCGCTAGTTTGTACACATGTGTATTCATATAAAAACTATCACTGCAATAGTTAGTAAATGTTGCATGAAAAGTATTTCAAAACAAATTCAAAAATAATCTAGTCAGATGAAAGTATTGATAAACTCAAACATCTTATAACACCGTGATCGTCATACTTTGTACACTTAAATAAAATACTTAAACTATTATAATGACCTTATAAAACCGTATCTAATGTATAATATCGTTACGTAACGCATGCGGCATGACTAATAATAAAATACATATATAAGATGACATCTTTTGATAGGATGTAAGTAGTGATTACTGAAACAAAAATTTGTAACATATTTAATATTCCACTTATCAGTTTCTACCAATACTGATAAACTTTCAACTTCAAATAGCCTTGTTATTCTGATATAAAAAAGATGTCGCTGATGTAATAGAACGATCAAAATGAAATGTTTTTGTAATATTGTTTTAATAAACGTAATAATGTTCTTTCCGATAATATTGACGCATTTATATAGATTTTTAGTTATCTACTATTAATTTTGGCACTAATGTATTAGAATTAGAGGACAGAATTACGAAAATGTTTATCTTATGTCAAAATTAAAGTGTATTTTCTTAAAATATACAAACAAAAATTCCACCGACTGCTATCTGAACTATTTAAACCTATAACAATAACACGACAGACACGTTTTGGCTGCATCACTGCAACTCTTCTTTTTATTTATTTACAATTTAACTCTTATTTTTAATATTTTAAATGGTTTATAGAAAAATTGTTAATAATCTGTACTATTCGTGATGTTTAGAAATTGTAATTGAAAGTCATTAACTGGATTAGTCACTTATATTTTAGTGTTCGGAGGTACATTCTCGAACAGTCCGGTTATAGAATTTAATTTAAAGTGAAAATAGTCTCATACTGAAATTTGAAACGAAAATGATTTTTTAAAATGATAAATGAATAGTCTGTATAGGTTATATTTCAAACTTTAGTAACAAACTGCTTTTGCAAACGTTACTTTGTGTAACTTTCGCAAAATTTATAGACAAAAATAAAAAAAAAACTGTCCATTTAACATGTTTGTCGTATATAACGAAATATTACGCAATATTCAAGATAAGTTGCCTAAAATGCCTCATTGCGCGTGACTCTCATACTAATTTTTAAACGCGTTATTTTTCTCTTTTGTTATGTTATGAGTGTAAGATTATGTCTTAATCTCTGGTCAAAGGTTATTAATATATAAGCTTGAACTTTGAAGTATGTAAATAATTATAAAATCATATTGTACTATACTAGCTAACTATACTCTAACTTATTTCCTTTCAAATTTCTCCAACAAGAGCAGTAGAGGATATTTTAAAATATTTCATTTGTCTTGCTATACTATAGAATTGATATACCTCCTAAAGAACAACGGTAAGGGACCTGTGACGTACCTATTTATTTATATTGAAATGTACTTTTTAAAATGAAATCCAACACAGATATCGACATGGGCGTAGAAACAGGGCATGCCTGGTGGACTGAGCCCACTCTAGAACCATTTCGTAAATATTAGAGTAGTGTGATGACTGGTGTCCATCATATAATCCATACGTATTTTTAACATACTAAAATAATGTACAGATAAAATGAAAACTTGTATTTAGTATTCAACTCAAACATGTATTATTTTTTGTTCTTGTTATTAAAACACCATTTATCCATAGCGGGGTAGCCAGAGAGAGCTCCATATGTTGCGGTCCCTGCAAGAGGTATCTTTCTATCTTTAAAATATAAATATTTTTAATATAGCCGCAGCTACAATTTCGTGGGTAATAATCAATAATAGAGGACTCATAGGTATTAATAAATACGAAATGTGTAATAATTCGTAGTGAAATAATATGTGTTCTATAGAAGGTGCTAGACATTATTACACTACATTCACACAATTTTTTTTAGGTTTTGACAACACGGCGAATTTCTTACAGTATGACGTGAATGCACATTTCCTCTAATTGTATTGACTGTCTGATACCTTAAAAAGCTATTTTCTTCTGTGCTTCAAGGGACTGAAGACCTGGATATCAATTTGATACTACCACGAGTTCTTGAGAAAGAGGCTCTTAACAGATAGACATAAGATATCCTCTAAGGATATTATTAGTGATCATAAAAGAGTTCGGTTGATTTCTTTTGAGGTACGGAACCCTAAAAATGCATAGCGGTTTAACATATTTTTAAAGTAATTAGATATATTTTACTGGCATTTACCAGTCAATTATCTCAAACGAAGGTTAAAAGCTATCATTTAACACTAAATGACTATCACTTTTGTAAGCAATCGTGTCAAATATGATTAAATTGTTAATTACGCTTAATGATGATAGAAATATCAGATACTCCAACTTCCAACCCTTTCTTTCTTAGTGCTCTCTTCATTTTACAAATTATAAACCACGTAATAGTAAAACATACCCAGAGTTATTAATTAGCATTTAAACGACGTTAAATTAGGGTGAATTTATATGCAAGTATTCATTTTATGTAGAATAGTATTAATTCTTATCTCTGAGTGCAACATCATTATTATGTAGAACATAAAATTACGTCATGCATATTTCGATCTGTTAGAGAAGATGAAAAACAACTGTCTACACGTATTTATGTGATATGTAATAGTTATTGTTTTTAATTATTACTATTATAGATTACTGTATCTTAAACATTCGATAAAGAAGTGAAAATATTTATATATATAAAGAAAATAAATATAAGCAATGCCTATCATATTTTGATATGTACACCCTCCCTCCTCTCAATTACTGCATTTTGCGCGTTTGCGAGTGACAATACAGTTTTTAGTTTTTGTAATTATGCAGAGGGAACTTAGGAACACACTTCCTGAATGGCCTATTTGAATAAAGAAAGATTTGATTTTGATTTTGATTTTGACTTCGATTCAATTTACGAGACAATGTCTGTCGAGTGGCCGTACTCAATGCCACTCTTTGTCTACTACAGTTGTTGTTAACTGTGAAATAGAATTATTCTCCCAATTAGAATGGCGGAAACGAAAATCTTCGAATCCATCGAAAAAAATATATTTAGATTATACTACGAACTGTAGCCTATGACTTTGTTTACGTTTAATTCAAAACCTTAAAAGTTTTCCCTTGTATCTGTAGCAAGATAGATTATGTAATTGTGAAAATAGTATTCATTGCCACCACGCATGTTTCGCGTGGATCGAGTAAGTACATAATATATATGTAATGTGTAAATCTAATATAATTTGATAAAAAAAAACCAAATTATTTTCGAATTAAATCTTAATAAGGTCAATTTCATAACAATTTTCATATGTTGCATGCCATATTCACATTCATTGATGTATTTATGATGTCAATATTAATATTCATGCTGATAAAATAACGACAGTCATCTCTATATAGCTTATTAGCTATTAAGTTAGACACGAGTCATGCAACTTCATGACTAGTGCGCTTAAAATGGTTGATAATAGATTAAAAAGTCTTTAAAATTTTCCCATGGTAAGCATACTGCATATTTTTTAATGGCAAAGACTAGCGCATAAATGCTTCTTTCTATACAAAATTAATGAAACTTCTAGTAAAACGAGACCCTACTCCAATTCAATAAACCAACGAAATATCGTTCGTAAATATCGTATCAATAGATTGATTGATGTAAGTACTCATATATGTACTCAAAAAGTATGTTTACAAAAGTCTATCCACGTGGCGTAAATAAACAACAAACGCCAAGTTATTGTGAACGTATGAGAATAATTGGTATCAGTATCGACTATTTAACGTATAGTATGATTTAAATCATTAAAACCATACTTCTAATGAATTAAAAGGTCAACATAAATGTTTATTGATCGACCGACACGTGTCTAAGTTTATCGATGAAACTTATATCCTATAGGAAAGTGTGCGTGTATGCACCTAATTCTTAGATATAATAACATCACGTTTACGTATATTTCCTTGTGTATATATCACCTTTGAGAAATTTACACGTTGGTATGTAATATTCTATAAGTAAGAAAAGAACAGAGCGTGGATGGTTTCGAATTAAAATGTGTAGTTACGTACTTACTAATTTTTTATATAATAAAACGGTACAAAAATAGTCTTTGTACGCCTGTCTTCAGATTAATGTTTTTTATTCTTAAGCTATTATGATATACTATGTATGTATTTTATTATTATATATATTTATTATATTATGTAGAATTATAGAGCAGTTAAAATACCATTCACAAATTATTCAGGGCGAGCTTTCACCGTCGCGTATCGTCTGTATTTTAATTTGACGTGGAACTCTTAAGAGATAAGGTAAAGTATAGAAAGTATAGGAATCGAAGCATTAGCAAAATTTGATCAAAGCTTTTCATTTTTCTCTCTTTTTTTTCGAAAAAGCTCTGATGAGATTTTCCATTGATATATAAATATCAAAGTTCCGAACATCTATCTCATGTGTAACTCTAAAAGACTAGAAGGCATCAACTCATAATTAAATAAATATGTTAATAGACAAGCAAACACAATAAATACTTATGATTAAATACATTACACAACTGTCTGTGCTGGTTGAGAGCTTGGCATCAAACCCGTGACCTTCGGCTTAGCAGTCACAATAACTTTATACCACTCGCTTATCACTGATCTCATCCACCACATATTTTTCCACTTAAAAATATTAACCATAGTAGTTTTTACTTTTTACTATAATTGACAGTTTATGTCATATTTAGATATTTGGATATAGGTACATAGATTATATATACAGTTCGCTTAAACTATTCAAGTACACATAACAAGATAGTGGCTTACGTTAGTTCATGTTTAAATACCTTTGTCATTTTAAATAGGTACTTCCTTTATTGTTGTTTATCAAAATAGCATATCAAAAATATTGTTCTTTTCAATTGTAAAAATACCATAGCAAATATAAAGGTATTGTAAATCTATATTTAGGTAAAATAACGTAAGGGTACTTTTAAATTGACTTAAAAATAGGAAGTTCTATGTTCGACAACAATTTTTTTAAGACGCTCGATTTCCAGTAATGTGTGAACCGATTTAAATTTATGAACTGAAAATTTCTTTGTTTATTTGAAATAACGTACTTCCAAGTGGACCCGTTGTCACCATGTCAGGATATGGTTGAATACAAGGGAAATTGAGCAAAATCTTAACATTTTATAAGCACGTTTCTGTGTTTCATATATTTTTTATAAAACATCTGCGTATCTGCGTAGTCATCATTTATTATGATGTTGCTGAACTAATGATGATATTAGACACAACTCTTAATTAATTATGAGATTAAAGGTAATTCTTTTAATACTATAAGGAGGTAGTAGGGTTCTCGTAAAGTTTGTAGTCAATTGTTTGTTATGTCTTTGTATGTAACGCGACCACTCCACCAACTAGGAATGGATTTTATATTACTTTTGATTAAAGTAGGTCATGTTTTAGAGGTGATCTCTTATGAATTGTATATACCTATGTATATCTTTTATACCTATGTATATATTTTGATCTGATCAAGTTATATAAAAATAGTAATTTCGTTTTATATAAAATTTATTTATAATATCTAGAAAGTCGCAAGTAAAATGATTCATTGCTTGTTAACTATATTTTTCGATAGAGAAATCAAAACTGAACGTCGGCCTTTGTCTTGTTAAAAAAGTGAGCTATGAGGACCTATTTTGTTGCTACGAGTGGGAATCGAATCAAAAACCGTCACGTTTGTAGTCATTTTGTCGGGCTTCTTATATACCTATACCTCGATTCTTCTATAATGTTAATGCTGTTATGCATGTAATCTATGTCTATGTAGTAATAAGTATCAAGTCTTAAATCATACTTTAAGTAATTATCTAATGTATTCATACTTATAAATAAATATATTACTTAAATAATAATTATATATTTATATCACCTATTTATTTTTGAACAAAATGTAACATTACGATAACAATTAAAACGACTAAGTGATAAACGCCGCCATTGTTTTAAATCTACAATTTAAATTTAATATGCTATGTAAAAAGTAAAAATACATGTACAAGTATTACATATATGTATATATATGTATATATATATATATATATATATATATATATATATATATATATATATATATATATATATATATATATATATATATATATATATATATTATATATATATATATATATATATATATATATATATATATATATGTAGTAAATATACTTTTGGATATTTCATAATATTTTCCCTCGAAATAAATATTAAAAAGTAATGAATGATATGATTGATCTATCAGTATCATTGACTGTGTTGTCGATGGTCAACTCAGGTCTCCTCTTAGCTCCGACACCACTCTTGTATCATAGTCTATGTTTTTTTTTTATCATTATTTCATCACTCATCCTCGCATAGAATACTAGCAATTCTATTTTCAACTTTCTGTTTCTAGACTTTGCGTGTTGTGTGGCGGAAGTCATCTACCCACTTTATATTCCCAAAGCGGAACATGGAAATAATGAATTATCTCGAGTGAAAATTGAACCTACAACAGTCTAATTGCGTCACGATGGCCTCTTGGATATTTATTTCTTATTATTAAAATATTAAAAAATTCTGCGCTTATTTTGCTATTTCACTTAAAAACTATATCCTAACTAAAAAGTAAGACTCCAAAATGTTAACTTAATATAATATAGGCAATTTAAAGAAAAAAACCATTTAATTTATTGATTGAATTTTTGATAACAATATATATAAATTTACGAATCACTGCCTGTCTTATGATTTTAATCTAAGATAACAATAGATTGGAGACGATAATTTGTAAACAGTTGTTTAGTACAATTGTGTCTTTGGATGCGGAAAATAATTTCAATGCTCAAGACAATCGACAAAGGTTGTTATGGTTTCTCTACTAAGCGGAATGTTTGACGGCTTCTTTGTAACTATTCAGTCAGTTTTCATAAGTGCTTGGACTACGATTTAATTTGTTTTCTAAATGTTCTGTACTTTTTTTTTAAATGGTTTCAATGATGTTTTTTTTTGTGTTGTGCCAAAGTGATATACGATGTGGATGCTGAATAAAACGTTGATCGTTGTATACTTTGTTTGCGCTTGGAGTGTGTGTAAAACTCAGGTTGGTTATATTCCTTAGAAAACGCTCATAATAAAAACTGTTAATTATAAATGCAGAAGTATTTATTATCAAAAAGCTTTTTTACATTGTATAGTAAAAAGTATATATTATGTTTTTAAATGTTATAATAAATATAATAAATAAAAAACCGAAAACCGAAACAATATTGTGCCCAAAAATTGAAATTGTAGCCGAACATTCGGTCGGACACTGTATATATGTACACTGTTTTATACATAGAAAGAGATTTATCATCTATAACTATCATCAGTTGAACCTAGAACGTCCTTAGAAGGTGGACGGAAGCGCCGGCGCCCTAAGCGCATTTTAAAGGGGTCTGCCCCCATGCAACGCAATCGCCAGGGCTCCCGCCTGATGAATCCATGGGATGCTAGAAATACTTTTCTCATATGAAAATTATCTCGGTTATAAAATATAGTCGGTTTTAATATCTTGCAAAGCTTTAAATTTTTATCTATGCGATATCTGAGTTGAATTCTGAAAATATACAATGATAAATTTAAGTACCTTTTATTTAATCACCACATTAGGATGTGTTCCTCGATGGCATCAATCCGACAAAAGACGATCAACAGGTGTGGCAGCAATATCAGCGTAACCCTCGTGTAGCCAACTCTAATGGCCTTGCTTGTGAAAGGCCTAATATATATATTTGTGAGGCAAGTACATATTTATATAAATTCACTAAATTCAGTTACGTAACGTTACGTACGTACTAAATTAAGTATAAATTCGGTTACGGTTCGGATCGCAATGCCCACCAGATACACTGACGTGGCACACAGTCAAAGGCCTTCTGCAAGTCCAAAAAGGCCACATGCAGAGCTCTCCTTTTTTCCCTGTAAGCCTCCATCAAAGTTCTGAGGGCAAAAATGGCGTCCATAGTGCCTGATCCTGGTTGAAACCCATACTGGGACTCAGAGACAGTACATTCTTGGCGGAGCCTGAGGCCGATCATGCGCTCGAAGAGCCTCATGGTGTGGCTCATAATCTTAATGCCCCTATAACTACCGCAATCTTGAACACTGCCCCTTCCTTTGTAAATAGGGATAATAAAGCTCTGCCGCCACTGATGTGGCATCTTTCCAGTATTCAAGATACGGTTAAACAGGTCAGGCGTTGAAGACATATATATATATATATATATATATATATATATATATATATATATATATATATATATATATATATATATATATATATATATATATATATATATATATATATATATATATATATATATACCAGGTTTAAACTAATCTATAGAGTAATAGTAGAGTCAACGCTCACGACAAGAAACCAAAAAAAATCTGTTATAAGTAATTTAACTTAAAAAACAAACTTCAAAAAGAAAAAATATACTTCAAGATTTTTCTTTTCATAAGATCCTTAATAGTTATAGTTAGTAATCGAAAAGTAGAGAATCTGTATGACGTTTGGTTCTTTTCGCCAATCTTTTAAGGTGTAAAGGTCATTTTTTATATAAAATATCCACTTATGTATATGTATAAGTATTATAAACTTATTTTTAATAAGTTTTTAGATTATTTTGTTTGTTGACATATATAAAAATTTTATATACATTAATGTTAGCCATGCGTTTTGTCCGTAGATATATTTTTGGATATATTATTATAGTTTGCGTTATATCGATTGTATAGATTGTTAACGTAGCCATCGTTTACGCCATGGTCAGTGTTTGCACGGCACGGTCGAGAACTCATATTAAGTCCTACTGGCCTTTACAGCGACTCTGGTTGTGGAGGTAAGAATATAAGAGAAGTTTCAAGCACTACGTAGCTGATTGAAAGTGAGTCCTCGATGGCAAGGGCTGTGCCTGCGCGAGTCAAACTTCAGCTTGCAGTCGTTGATTGGGTTGGGAGCTGTGAACCCACACAATTTGACGCACGTTATTTATAATATACAATTAAATTATGAAATGTCGCATGTGATTTTAGTCATTATTATCTGACCTACAGATACTACCTATTTTATAGGAACCGCCAGACGTAATTCCGACAGATACAGGCAAAGAATGCAACTTCCGCAACATATGGTACCACGAGCAAGTGTTCAAATGGGTCGCCGGAAGAGGCTGTCTGCTTTATACTCCAGATTTTCTTTACGTGAATGGAACAAACCCAATAAATTTGAGTATAGGCTGCGTGTACAGAGGTCTTTTTGCACCGTGCTTGGAAATTGTACGTATTTAAATTCATATTTTGATATATATTTACATAGTTATTAGACAAAAAAATTTACTCCAAACGATGCATTCCAATGGAAAATTTTATACTGAAATTTGATATCGTTCCTTGTAACTACAACATACGGAACAGATACCATTATATAATGGAAGTCATATCCGTTATATTGTAGACAAACTTAAAATTTGGGCCCACTTATTTAGTGTTTATAATGTTTTTTTAACTATGATATACCAGTAAATTTCCAATTTCTGATTCCATAAACTCTTTCTTCTTATTTCTCTCTGAATCTTTTTATTGTGTTGACTTAGAAAAATTTTTATTTTTCGTACTTCAAGAGACTCTTCACTAGACTTGGTCTCTTGAAGCACTCGAAGGTTATTAATTGAAAGGTCTTTACTTAATTTAATTTTCAGCTTAATACCTCCACGTTATTTTGGGAAAATATTCTTGACAAACAGACAGACAGAGAGGGCCAACAAAGTAATCCTATAAGAGTTTTTTCGTTGGAAATACGGGATCCTAATATTAAATAAGTTTCTAAATTCTTCTTTTTAATAATAAAGACAATACATTTATTTATTTATTATTATCATATTAGTAGGTTCAAAGAACCTATTGATAAGATACTCCGTTCCTCGCTTTCCGCCTTCAGAGGCATTGCGTGTTGAGTGGTGTAACTCAACGCCGCGTCTTTTGCCTTGTTGCCAGAGCGAGAAAAATTAATTTTCCTGCTCCGACAAGACAAAGCGCATCGTTGAACTGCACCACTCACTGAAAACGCATTATGTTGAAAATGGGCCGGCAGTGAAGAACGACTTGTCCTAACGCATTACGCACTCTCTGCCTACCCTGCTATATGCGTGTAATACTATAGGCGTGTAAAAACGGGAAACTGGACAAAAAGTATTATTTTAACATTATAATTAATCGTATTTTCATATTGTCCATTATAATCGATCAGTTTTATCAAAATACAACATCTAAAAAATTTCAATGATATATTTCCAATCTAGATTTCAGTCGGCGCGGCGGCGTATAGAATAGAGATGACTGATTTCCGTAGATTGATTAACTGTTTAACAAGTTATCGTATAAAATATCAACGATTCGCATAGTCTGTGTTTATTTAAATAAAATTTGGCAAACTTATACAATATGGACGCCACTGTGACACCGTAAAACATTCATTAATTTGACAGAAAGTAGTGAAAATTAAAAAAAAAACAATCAATAATAACATAATTCTAAGTAAATTAACATAATTTGAATAGATATTAACACAATATACATATTTTAAAGTACAATACTTAACGCGTATCAAAATATTTATCTATAGAGATACATTTATATAAGTAGACTTTTTCGTAAACGTATACGACTTTATTACGACAACATATAAAGCTGCTATCATTATCAGTTCTCCTCCACTAGATTTTAATTAGAATTTTGTGTAATTTGCTTGATGATTATTTTTTTTACCAAATAACATACTTTGAATAGGCTACCTATAATCTATAACCCTATATTATTACTATTATATATAATATTACTCAAAGGCCACAAATAAAAGTTTCTTAAATTATAGACCTTCCAATATTAATTTAACTTAATTCTAGGTTAAAGATGATGGTACATGTGGATGTTATCCATTTGATCCTGCGTTTGAGGAAGTGGCAAGTACCATACGCAATGCTTTAGTACCAACAGCTCAGTCTAGATGGGAATCTTGTTACAACGTTGCAAGTCGATGCTGTAATCGATACATGGATGAATATAGTCAAGAAGGTAAGCATTTTTTTTATGTACAAATTGTTCTTTTGATCGTATTAATTCATTCATAAGTGCAGTAAAATAATTAACTGTAAAATAATTAATTTACAGTAAAATAATTAATTACTATTTTTTTGTTGGATTTTTCAATTTTACCCACCCACTTTGTTGACTAGACCGGTCAACCACTACTGATAAAAATGTCTTTCTTTTTTTCTCATGCTTTTGTAGACGCAAATAATGAGTGCTACCCAACATTCGATGGCTGGACGTGTTGGGAACCTCAACCCAATGGAACAGTAGCCAGCTCCGTGTGTCCTGAGTTTGCATATTCAAATACGGGACCTTTATGTAACCGTAAGTTTTGATGTTATCTTTAAGGTATTTTTAAGGTACTATATAACATTTATGACTATTAATATTTGCTTTAGCAACAACTTTAAAAAAATATATTGTTTAATAAGCTGGTGTAATGTTGTACTTAACTTTAAGATAGATCTTTTCACATCCTTGCTCTGAAAAATACTATTAGAACTGATTTGAAAATATTTAAATTTGAATGGGATATTTTACCCATTGATCCCAGTGTTCTAGTGGAATAATATAAAATACAAAATTTTTATTCAAAGATAGATAAGTGCCATAAAGGAAAATCATTTTTCCAAGTACTAATTAAACCAGTTACAGCTACTTCCCAAATGGTAACGAATACAAAATAATTATAAAAAAAATTCTAGTACAAGTTCAACATTAACTTTTCACTTAAAAAATACTATAGTATTTCGCCGCTTCCTCATACCCTAACCCTTCAAGTATCATTCAAGTCATTTTTTTATTTAACTCCCCATTCCCCAATCCCCCTTTTCGTTATGCGTAGTGACATATAGACAGAGTGAACCTAGTGCTACAACACTTGGCTCTCACCTTCCATCCGGTACCTCCATCTCTTCGACATGTCTAACTAGATAGTATATATAAAATGCGAAGATTATTTATCACTAATAAAAAATTTATTATATTAATAATCATTTTAAAAAAATTTCAGACTACAGTACTAAACAATGCCATACAAACGCCACGTGGGAGCTACAAACTGACTACAGCACGTGCAGCGTGACGCCGCGTCTCATCACCCGCTACCGCTTCCACATCGCCATGTTGGCGCTGTCCACCGTCGCGTGTCTGCCTGCTGTTTGCATTTTCTTCTTTTACAAGAGACTGAGGGTCACTCGAGTGGCGCTGCACAGGAATCTGTTGATTGCAATCATTGTGAGGAATGTCCTCGTAATGATTAGTAGGAATGAGGTGTGTGACATTGAGATGATTACAATTAAACCGATATTTCGATATAAGAAACTTACAATTACAATTAAGTTATGAGAAATACTTCCTCTTATAAGATAAAGTTTATAATATTTCTTATGTAAGTTTGTAATATTAATACATTATATTATAATAAAAAATATAAACTTAGGTCATCGTGCCGAAGTGGTATATCGTCTGATTGTACATGCGACGATTGTGGGGTTGCTCTTTGGTAAATGAATGGATTATACAGTTGCCGCGCTCTGGTAAAAAGACTAAGTTCCGCTGCTCAACACGCAATGTCATGAAAATTGGGCGGAAAGTGGGGAGCAGAGTGTCTAAACACTAACCTTTGTCTATCCTGCTATATGCGGATAAAGTGTAAAATATTCTTGTAGAAGACCAAAGAAGACCAAATAAGCTAAATTCCCTATTTCCTCACAGATATACATAGACGAACTAACGAATTCAAGTGACACGGTGATGTCAATACATGGCGTGGCGTGTCGCGTGCTAGCCATAGCCGAGCGTACGGCCGCCAACGCGGTGTTTGTATGTATGTTGGTTGAAGGAATATACCTGCATCGGCTCATTGTAGCTGTTTTTAGATCCAAGTTGAATATAAAATGGCTATATGGTATTGGGGTCGGTATGTATTTTGTTTTATATTTTTTTATTACTTTAGGTAAAATTCGTCCGTATGTATAAAGCAAATGGAAAAAAATACTGTTTTAATCATAAAGATCTATTCTTTACCTACAGATGTAAATAAAAATGTGTCTACTATCGTATAAGATCATGCATATTAAAACATTTTATTTGTAAAATATTCATCAGCATTTTTGAAAGGTTTTTGAACCTATTTGAACTGTCAATTTACATAAAACGTCAGTCGTCACCACCTCCCTGCTCCCTGCTGAGAGCTTGAGAGGGACAGGCAAGTAAATTAATGGTTGACCTTGTTAAAATATAATTTTATAATACATATTACGTAGCATTCATTAGTTCTTTTCTTGTTATATTTATGAGTACTTCGAAAGAAAAATATATAGCAATGTTTCATTACAGTATAAGTTATAATTGTATCAGGCGATAATAATATATAAAAATTTTATAGAGATTTTTTTGTGTTACATGATACATATAAAATACTGCGAATATATGCAAACATTAAATTAAGTAGGAACCAAACTCATAGCAACTGTACAGGATTACGGACAATTCCCAACTATACAAATCTGCACTGTAAAAATCTGGAATTAAGACACTCCGTTCGTCGATTACTAACCGAAATCGAAACAATGCGTATTAAGTGGTGGAAATCAACGCCACCCTTTATTTTGCTCTAATATATATTACATTTTTTATCTTCAAGCATGGCAAGTAGTATTTTTTCCCCCAGTGGGAGTCGACATCAAACAGCTATCACGTTGACAGTCAGTTTCTGTCCCACTATTATTTGAAATTATAATTAATTACTAATCATATTATATATTTTATTTATAATAAACAGTGGTGACGATAGCGCCAGTGATCGCGTGGTCAGTGTCAATGGCTCTGCTAGACGACCACTCGTGCTGGGCAGTGTACACCACCCCGCACTTGCAGTGGGCGCTTGACGCGCCCCGCCTCTTCATACTTGTGGTCAATACTATTCTATTCATTGATGTATTGAGAGTACTGTTGACTAAGATACGAAACTCGGAGAATGCTAATCAGTTGTAAGTTCTTTTGTTAATTTCTATTTAATTAAAATAAAATGATTTGGACATTTGCTAGCGAATTAAAAGTGTTAATCGGGAGAATTCGTGCTTAAATATTATGTAAAAAATAAACTTAGGTAAAAAGCATTTTAATCCAGAAATATATTTTCAGGAGCACAGCAAAAGCCACTCTATTCCTAATGCCAATATTTGGAACCCAGTTTATTTTTACGGCGATACGTCCCAACACTTCTAACTGTGTGTGGGAGCAAGTGTATTACTTTATATCGTATGTTGTGGAGGGATTACAAGGCTTCGTTGTGGCTATGCTGTATTGCTACGTTAATAAGGAGGTAATGATTTCATCTACTTTGTTTTTATGGTGATCAATGGTGGATGATGTTTATCAAGTGACTGGTGACGATAGACGGCTAAAAAATCTTAAAGTTACATTCTCTCAGATTTTTATTTGTATATTTATTAATATTTCTATAAATTTTATTAATTATAAAATATATATAAATACTTATGTATATAGTATTATTATAAGCTCATACCTACACGATAGTATTGATAGCGGTGTGAAATCAAGAATATCGTGTAGGTATGAGTTTATAATACTGAGTTACAGTTTAGAATACTAAGTACAAATAACTATTAAGATTTTATATTTTTTAATTTACATGTTGTATCCCAGACGGAAGGAAAAGAAAGAGACAGAGAGAACCTACTGTCAAAATATTATGTTCTCGGCTTTTCGCCTGAATTTGAATTTCGCGTACAGTGGCGAACTTACTTAACGCCGCGCTTTGTCTTACCAGAGTGTAGATAAGAGAATACCTCAATTGTAATAAGCTAATACGAGTCTTCTCGAACTAACATTCAACGTATTTACAGTCACACGTTGTCCCGTTGCCACCATGGCCTCATTATAAAGTGGTAATTATAAAATTTAAATCAATTATAGGTACGAACGTTAATCAAATCAACATATAGGAAAACTGAGGATGCATTCACATCTCGTATAAGAAGCAACTATCCACGAATGAGTATAGACCCTGACTCCGATAGACGGTTTACTTACAGCACTAACGTTAACTCTCAAAATGACGATAAACACCAGTACACCAATATGACGCCTAAATTACATGTTGCCGAAATAATTTCCATACAAGCGACTGAAAGATTAGCAGAAATTTTGGATCCAGTTTACGAAACTATAGATTATGGTGTAGTTAACGAAGGCTACCATTGTTACGATAGGGAATCGCAAAGGCAAGATTTAAACGTCGATGAATATTATGGTTTTACTAAAGCCTCTAGTGTTTCCATTGGATGTCCAGATTGGATACAAAGTACGCCAGAAAGTATCTACAATAGCTCCTTTAATGATCATCCAAATGAAAATAATCATAAAATTAGAAGTGTTCATGACAATAATAAATTTGACAATGATTATGATATTTCCGTAGAAGTAATTAGTTTCTCTGATGAGAATGAGTATGTAGACGAAACGATGCTCGATGAAATTATGCAATACATTGACACTAACAAAGAGGCGCAGCTAAATCCCGATCTCCTTTCACCAAATAGACCGGACGGTGAAAAAATTGTGTTTGTAGACAAATAAATTAATAAATTATTTATGTTAATTAAGTATTTTTTCTCAGTATTACCTTCCGTAATTTTGTTTATTTAACATTTTTTTTTTATTTAATGCACCATGATAACAGAATAACACATGTCGTGTTAATTAACTCTATTGGTTTATTTTGTCTATGGATAAAGTCTAATGATGATATGAAGTAATATTAGGTATATTTTTATTGTTATATTTTAATAAATGGTAGGAACAACAATAGAATTAGATTAATAAAAAAGATTAATACCTATTAATCTATTGATAATATAATTCTTCTTATAACTTAAAAATAATTAAAATATATAATCAAAAAGATCTATGTACGTACTATGTAGTATATATATAGGTTAAAAATTATCGTAGTTTCTAGTTAAAGATAGTAAAAACAAGTATTTATCTTATTTCGATTCAAGTTAGACATTTTCGCAATGCATTTTACCAAATGTGTTGCAAACTAAACAGTAAGTAACGTATGAGAGTTAATTGAGTTCGCTCAAATTCTAGACCCTTTCGAAGTTGCCTTACAAAAGCGAGCGTGACCGCAGCGCACGCGCACTCTTCGCTGGAACTTGGAGTGATAAACAAAAATATTAAGAAATCTCTAATTATTCTATATGTACATATAAATTGTGACTCGCATATAATTTCTTAATTTAAAAAAAAAAAATATTCCATTAATATACCAATTTTCCTTCTTCGGAAAGATTTTCATTCTAAAAACTATCTTCATATAGAGTTCAATAATCTAAAATGATTAACAATTTAACATTATTTACACTAACATTACTGTGCCTGGCGTTGAGTGCTAATAGTTTCCCGGACGGCGCGCCCGTAGACGCGTGTGTGAAGGATCGCGCGAACCAACCGAACCATGGGCAGCACAGGACACAACCTTTTTCGACTTTGCCTTATAAAATATATGCGTCGTCGTCGTATTATGGACCAAATTCTATGATTACAGGTACGTTGAATAATAATCTATTCATGTTTATTTTTATGTTTTATTCAAAGAGATCTTAACAATTGGGTTGATTTCCTTGTACTATTAGAAGAACATTTTCTTGTTATTCAAGTTTAAATAATTTTATTCAAAATAAGAATCCATGTTTCATTTTTTGAACTTCAATAACATTACCACCGGTTCACTAAAGTTAATGCCCTAGACCTGAGAAGAACCGGCGCAAAAACTCATTCAATCTTGACAGTGATACGTTTGAGAACGAATAAATGAATATTATTATTTACTCCGAGTTAATTAGAATAAAATATATATAAAATAGAATTTAATAGTCAAACACTGTTTCTCAAAAATAAATAAGTAATTGGACTCATAAATAAATATTTTTATACAATTTAAGTGTTACATCAGTATAATTACTTTAATAAATGTGATTAAAATTTTCTACGTAGGTTTTCAATAAGATTATTTGAAAAAAGTAGTAAAGTACGATATATATATCAACTATTTTGATTAAAAAATATTCAATACAATGTCAATACACACTCATAGTGTAAATCATACACCATACTCATAGTGAAATTGAAGCTACAGTAATTGCATACAGTCGGACTTTCCATATTTGCACTATGAGATTTTTTTTTTACTACAAAAAAAACATAGTGCAAATATGGAAAGTCCGACTGTATGCAATTACTGTTGCTTCAATTTCCACGTAGAGGAAGGTTATGTTTATATATAAATTAAAATATGATATATGAAATAAATATGAATATAATGAAATAATATATTTTGAATGAAACTATTTTGTGCACAGTCAACACTTATAAAGTGTGATCCGTGGTCACAGAGTACTTTTGATATTTTTTACACGATTAATTAGATTAGAATACTTTCGTTTGAAATATATAAAAATCACTTAAACAACGTAGGATTACATAGGTATTTATTTTTAGTACCACACCCGTATTTAATGAGATGTGAATTAAAAAGTTACAATTGTATAATATATAGTAACAGCTCATATCTTACTTATTGTTAACAGTATCATATGATTTCTTACATACAATATAGTTAAGATACATTTCAATGGAGCAATTAACAAATAATTAAATAATTATATCACTTTGCATACAATAGAAGGTTGAATTTAGCCAGATGTGTTCACATTGCATAATTTTTCAATGTTGGCCGAGTTTCGACGGAGCATAATTTTGTAAGACATGCTAATATTAATAAGAAAGGTATTAATATAGCGCTCATCTTGATTGAGATAATATACTTATATATCTATTTCTATTTCTAACGAGCTAAACTTTGGAACTAACGAAATAAAAAATCTGGAAGTATGGAGGAAGTCCGTAGGCTATATCATGTATATATATTACGCTAATACTATATTACGCTACGATCTAAAAGAGAGGATTGGAGGACAGCTTCATTGAGCGTGATGCACAGCTCTAAGTCATTCCAATTTGGCCAAGTGGTCGAATTATTTATTATAGTTATATTTGTATTTTAAAAAACCAAATATTTTCATATTTACATTATAGGTACTACATTCATATGCATGCGCTTTATACAAAAAAAATGTAAAATAACAACTGTTTTGTTAAGAGCGTTTAATAATTAATTCTCTTTTTGTAAAAGCTATTATTTTTTATTTGACGGAATTGAATATTGAATTTCATAACTTAAGTAAATATTTATATTTGTGTTTTGTAAAGCTCAAATACCTATAAATTGGCCGTCAGACTACTTATTCTAATTTATTTCATAAATGCAGATCTATTTAAAATACTTTAAAATGACACTTTTTCAATTTTAAGTTTAAGTCATTACAATATGCTTAAGTGTCTAGCATCATTAATTATAAACAACGAGAGCAATGTTAGTACAAATCATCAATTTAATATATTTTAGTTACGCAACTAGCAAACTATGGTTGGACGTTTTAGGTCACGCAATATATTTAGCGAGTGAATAACAAAATTGTATATTATATATATCAACTAGATTGTAATTACATAGAAAACTTATGAAGGCTATACTAATGATGCTGATGTAGATGTTACTTTCAATTTCAAGATGTGGACAACTAATTATTTAAAGGCCAAAAGCTTTATGTTGTTAATTTTCGAACATAAAAAAACGCTTTTTAGATGCGTTACACAAATTACACCACAAGAAACAGCTTCACGCTTTTTCTCGTATAAAGCAGGGTAAGCAGAGGAAATTTTTCATTTTCCAATCAATTTTCGAGATATTACTTGTTTTAAAAAGAGCTTTAGCGCAACTCAACGCCGTGCTTTGTCTTCGCTTTCACTTTCACACACCGTCTCCGACACGATATATATATATATATAGATATATATATATATATATATATATATATATATATATATATATATATATATATATGTATATATATATATATATATATATATATATATATATATATATATATATATATATATATATCTTTGTTTTTTTTTACCTATTAACACGAATTTTATTTATTTCAGTAAGCGTTGACGGCGCAGAACCTTTTAAAGGTTTCTTTCTCCAGGCACGCTCAATAGAGAACAACCAATGGATAGGTTCGTGGGAGGTGACCCCGAACACGACCCTAATACCGGAATGCTCTGCCATCACTCACGCAGACCCGAAAGAGAAAATAAGGGGCACATTCGTGTGGAAAGCACCTAACAATTTACAGGGACGTGTGTATTTTACGTAAGTATAACAGAATACCAATATATATATATAATATATATATATATATATATATATATATATATATATATATATCTATATATATATATATATATATATATAATATACTGAGTTAAGCGTCGAAATTCAACTCAACAATATTAATACAAGTATATTGTATCCACTTCTTGCAATGCTTGAACCAGTTTTAATTTCTTTTTATTAATGTTTTTTTGACATTCTAAAACATTAAAAAAATGCGAACCAAATGTGTAAAATTTAGGATATGTATAAGAAAATAACTTCAATAGCCGGCTGCCCGCTGCCCGCCCCATGAGCACCTTTCACTTCGACCCATATAACCGTTGTGTAATCTAACATATGAGTATTAAAGACATTTAGATGAAACTAAGTGATACAGATAGAGCTCGAACGGAAATCACGTCGACATAATTGGCACTGACCGCAGCTTACAGCTTAAGCCTGATTTGACTGACCAAATATACAAAATTAAAAGAAATAAATATATTAATGATAAAATTTTAAACGTGAATTTCTCGATAAGAATACCATTAACATTTCTAGAAAAATTCAAAAACAAATGAACGGAAACCTTATATAAAAATTATAATTCTGTAGTGTAATTTTTATTTTATTCCATATCATTTCTTGATAAACGCTAATTTATAAGGCCTAAATAAATAAAGTCTACCGTAGCCTTAACTGTTAACTTTCGTCGAAAAAACGTATATTGTACATTTATATTTTTCATCTTGTGTAGCCGCAGCTTTAAGATGTTTGATATCGTCATATAAATAAATAGCCGCTAGACAAGTGTGATTTCTTAACGGCCTTGTAATTTAAATTATAACCTACATTGCTTTAGGCATTGATTATTTTCGCTTATTTTGCCAGAAAATATAGCAGAACGAGTGACGACCCACCCTAACTAAATATACTAATATTTTATATAGATCTCCTGAATTGTGTAGAGAAAATTGGTTATTACATATTATAGTAGTTATTCTAACATTGCCTATAGTTATAAATTAAAATTATAGATTTTTGTTGATACTATGTTACTATGTTACATAAAATAAAGTCCCTTCCTACCGATGATGTACGATTAGATTTTTTAAACTATGCAGCGGATTTTAATTTAGTTTTTGCAGATAGACAGAGCGATTCAAGAGGACGTTTCATTATGGGTAGGTAGGTAATATTAATAACTAGCGACCAGCTCTCGGCTTTGCCCGCTAAGTAAAATGTTATTCTTAGATATATTAGGATAAATGTCTTTTTGAAGCACTCTGTTCATTATAAAATATCGTATACACAAAGTTCTAGCATGAAAAATATATGTATATCAATTATAACAATCATTTAATATGCAATATTTTTGTTATAAATATATATTATTGAACACATCATCTGTAAGCAGACTCTTTTCTAGTTTATTACCTGACATCGTAAACAGCACAAAATTCACATTCCGCAACTAAAATAATTCAAATCATTTCAACTTTTTTTTTATATACACTACCATTCTTTGGTTCAAATGTACACTTTTCAGTTTTAACATCGCCAATGCTTAAAATAATATTAATATTACACAAAAAAATTTTCTGTTAAATATTGATAAGTAATTTGTTATGTAAATAATAAACGCGTGTTATTCCGTACTCCATAGGACAACTCGAGATATGGAGATAGCAATTATTTGTTATACTTATCATAATTTTAAAACTCTATATAGCTAAAAATATATAATTTATTCCTACATAAATGGACCATTTTTTTACAACAAACATTTTTTATGTATGAATTCGTGTTTTCTTGAATTAATTTTAAGAAATAATTTCATTGTAATATAACTGTAACATTGCAATTAGCTCGTATATTTTTTTAATTTCCTTAAATATATCATTTGTAACAATTTGTAACAAGTTACACTCCAGTTGTTTTAGGCAGTTTTTACGCCATTTGTATAAAAAGCAACATTCTTAAAGCTAATAAACTAATTTCACAGATAAAAAAAGTCAATGCCAGTAAAAAAAAATTTGACAACATTATGTACATGATTTTTTTAGAGTTTACCTACTCTCGCAAGTTCGATCTTGCATTTTAAATCGCAGATCGGTTTTAAGATATTACTTTTAGCGAAATGTAGAAAAAGTTTCGATCTATAGTAAATAGAGTGGGTATCTTATAAATTTAATGTCTTAGAGCATAATACTGGGTTGTATAAAACGATTTGTAAATCTCTTGGAAATTTTACAAACACGTACTTTACAATATTAATATGGATAATAGGTAATAGGTAATAGCTGAAGTTGCCCGCGAGTCGGATAACATATTGACACACGCTCTGCTTTAAAACTATGATACTATCTAAAATAACCATTTTATTGGCATGCTGTAATACACAATTTTGATCTATGTAAAGCGTTTAACTTAAATGTATTAATTTGTTAATTGTATATGGAATAATACTGTTATAATACTGTTAATAACACATTTTTACAGTACGATACGATTGGCGACCTGTGATAAATACATAGCAGGTATATAACACCTAAACTACTAACGTGTCCATTTTGTAGATATACTCAAATAACTGTGTTTTTACAGATAGCCGTCGCATAAGCCAGCCTTTTTAGTTTCGTTTGAGATCCGGTCATCCGATGCGAAAATCGGTCTAGGAGTGTTTGCGTAAAAGCCGAACAGACAGACATATAGATAAAAATTCTAAAAATCATATTTTTGGTTTCTATTACTTGTATAAAGACCCTAAGAGTATTTTTTTTTAGTTTATATCCACTGTACAGAATTGATCTCTCTCACAGTTTTATTATATACTAGCGACTCGCTCTCGGCTTCGCCCGCTTATATTAGCTGGATCGCGTTCGTTCTAAAATTTTATACCTACGTCACAATGCAATTCTTCGATTTTCTCGTCTTCTTTTTTGAATCACTTTTGTCTTTTATTAAAAATCACGATCAATATGCCTATACGTTTCTTGCATGTATATATTAATACGTAAACGTATGTAATTAAGTTTAGTCTAAACAGATTATGTTCTAGCTTTTCTATCATAGCGTAAATACAATATCCACTTCCCACACTTGAAATTTATAATACAAATCATACCAACATTATTTATTTTTATTATTTATATTTTTTTATTTGTAAATACACCGCGTTCTTCGCGGTCTTTATTCTAGTCCTCATAAATGTACTACTATTATCTTCTATTTCAAACATCACCAATGTTTAAAATAAAAAACTTTATTTGAACTTAAATAACGCTCATATTACAAAGAAATTAAGTTATTTATTTAACAAAATATACAATATATAACTTAGCTTCACTTGCTAGTAATAGATGTAATTAAAAATGTCTATATTTACTTCGGAAACCTCATGGAATGCCAGTACGACAACTGTTATACGTTGATTTAGGTCAAAAATGCTGTCAAGCTGTCAAAGTTTATTCATTCTTTAGTAGATACCAGTGATCAAAGTAATTCGACCTTATCGGTCATTATTTTTTTGTTATTAAACTGTTGTAATGTTAATTTCGTTAATTTTTTTTAATTCGTAATTTTTTTAATTTCGTTAATTTATTTTTTAGGCCAATAGCTTTTACGTGATTCGCGAATAAATAAACAAACATACGGCCAAAAATCAGTCTCTGCATTGCACATCAGGATAAAAACAATCCTATATATATTTGTATAAGAATATTTTAAATATGTGTATATGTATATATATATATATATATATATATATATATATATATATATATATATATATATATATATATTTATATATATATATATATATATATATATATATATATATATATATATATATATATATATATATATATATATATATATATATATATATATATTATATATATATATATATATATATATATATATATATATATATATATATATATATATATATATATATATATATATATATATATATATATAAATAAAAAATATTGTCTTGAGTAGATATTTGAAGTAGTATATATTCCAAGCATCATATGCACCATATCGGTGTGGAACATATACACATATACAAACATATGAGTTAGAGCTGTTATATAAAATGAGACCGTTGATTGTGATATATTTTGAAAAAGTGTGATATTGTATTATGAAATAAAAAAAATATTACATTCTTAACAGTATACGTTTACTTACTCTTCATTATACATATATGAAAAGTAATAAAATTTTTCTTTTTCATTCTATTTACAGGGGAACAGTTCTGAAAAATTATGGAACATTTTGGTCGGATCTCATAGCAGAGGCGCCGCAGGATCCTAACGCGTTACAAGTGTTGATATAAATTTTTATGTAATGTGCTTTGTATGGATAAATTGATTGATTAAATTATTTCATGTAAATATTAGATATTATAGAAATAAAGCAGAAATTTCATTTTCAATGTTATTTATGACTGTTATACAACACTCGCGTATTAACAGTACATTCAATATAGGCATGGCTATACGTATCGTATGTACTATTCATATTTTTTTTTGTTTCACGCGGTGTCTCGATATTCTTGCATATAACAAATTGGGCAAAGACAACCTACTGTTAGGACACTATAACTCCGCCGGAGTTCGAGACATTGCGTGTTAAGTGGTGTACCTCAACTTTAACCCAAAAAAAAAAACCGATAAATTATAACTTCAAGGTATTACTATTACTTTAATAATATTTATCAATTTACATTAATTTATAAATAAAATATTTTTTATAAGAATAAGTATTTTATTATCGCATCATTAGAACATCCATACATACAATATATTCCCATACAATTCGTACCCGAATTTCAAACAAAATTCATCACATAATATAAAAAAGAAATGCGTGTTTTAATATTGTTAAATAAATAATGTCTTAGTAAAGGCACTAAAGCAACATATTATTATAACATTTAAGCGAAGTAACTTATTTAATGAATAGACCACACATTAAGGTGCCTTTTGCTTCATGACAGGACGTTTTATCTCCATAAGGTCGCAGATTTGATTCCGGATCGGTCTTAGTTCTGTTACGTCCTTCTCCCAATCAGTTTCAGCGAGGATAGTCATCACCTGTAAAATATATATTTTAAAGAATATTCCATAATAAATTATAATAATATTTACCGCCAGAATGTATTTAAACATCGTAAATAAAATCAAATAATTCTTAAAATAACACAATCTCAATATTATGTCTCATATCAAGCTTTTCAAATTTAGACTGTATTTTTAAATACGCTTGCCGCTATAACACGTTAGCCGTCTTCAAAATATCAACTGATCAACGCATCCTTTATATGTAGAGTTAGCATAAAATGGACGAAAAGGGGCGTGGTTTACCGATGACGCCACGTGACGTCACGATCAGGCGATATCGGAAACTTGGTGATCGACCGGAAGGGAGCCAGAGCTCACTCACTCGCTGGAGCCGGGGACAGACGGACGGACGGAAAACCGTCCGTTTTAGTCAATACGTAGTTTTTGTAATTGCCTATAAGAATTTAGTTTTGTTGATTTAAAGTAATATCGTTAAAATTTTAAATAAGTGATTTTGGTGTAAAGTATGCGAGTTGTAATTTTATAAGTAAAAACTATATTTTAGTGAAGTCGTTACTATTTTTTAGTCAATATTTTAGTTATTTTTAAATGTAAGTTATTAATAATATCAGTGCATTTGCGGTCTTGTAAGATCAATCGTCATCGACAAATATAAAATTTAACGTATTTTTGTGTAAAAATGGTTGGAATATCCGCGACGTATACAGCGGCGCGTGTCGGGTACCAGGGCGGAAGGAGCGCGGCGGAGGTGTGGCCTGTAACCGGCCGGTACCTGTTCGAGCGCGGCGGGCGCGACGCACGCGTCCCCGTACAGCGTGAGCGCCTCGTACAGGCGCGCGGCGGCGCAGCGGCGCACGTAGCGGTCGCTGTAGCAGATGTAGATGGCGAGCTGGCCCATTGCCGCCGTCCATACGCCACGCACCTGTACAATAAATAGATATTATAAATATAATTAACTTTTGTTTTTATTTTTGTGATGTGGTGAAAAAGGATATCATTATTATTATTATTATCCAATAACATAACTTACCTGAATAAGTTGACACAACACATTAATTGAATCTAGTAGTTTGTAGATATTCTTCCCGCCTCTTAGTTCTAGTTGTAAATATTTTAATATATCCTTGGCAAATGTCGATTGAGGATCTTCTAGAATAGGGGATATAGAACCTGTGAAATAACAATATGTTATATTAATTAAATTAAATAAATTTTTATATTCACTATTATTTATTGAATTGTAAAAAATATTCTAGTACCAAGCACATGAAATTAATAGTTAATAGGTTTAATATTTTCGTCATTTTTTATTTTCATGCACATATAAGAGAGAATTTAGAGGGAGCTTATTGTTGCGGAACTTAACACCGCGCTTTTCTTCTAACCAGAGCGACGAGCCAATCACCAAACACATATTTTTTATTACAAAAAAAAAACCAATTCCATACCAGAACTCAGAATCCTGTCCAAAAAGTTAAACATGGGCCCCGTAATTCTCTTCACGTGGATGTTATCAGCGAACACTTGCACTATCGCGTCACAGATACTGCGCAATGTGTCCAGGTCGTCGTGCAACGAGTTCAGGTACGAGTACAGGGATTGCGTCGTGTGCTTCACCTGGGCACCAGTATTGGTATAGGTAGAAATTAGTATTTCTAATATTATAAAGCTGAAAAGCTTATTTGGTTGAACTGACTTATCTCAGTTCTAGTTACCAGAGCGAACAAAAATAAAATAATTCACTATACCAGGAAAAGGCACAATCGTCATGTTACAGGCGGACGCGGTGCCGTTGCGTCATGACGGCTGGTCATGTTTATAAAGAACGATACATCATGCAAGAATGATAGCGAAACGCTATTTTGACTTAATGTAAAGTGTGATTAAACAAGATGGCTGCGGGTCTCAATAGATTTTTTTTTATTATATATAAATGAAGTGGTGTGATTCATTACATTATAAAGTTCAAGAAAATAAACTAAGAGCAAAACTAAATTACATTAACACATCAATAAATTAATTAAACAACAAAATCTTACCAAACTCTCAGTCAATTCGCCGCCGCTGACGACCAGTCCCTTTATAACGTGATACCTATAGGCGGGGAACGCCAACAGCTGCACGAATCTAGGCATAGTGTGTCCGGGGAACAGCCACAGCACCACGCCAGAGCTCTCGCTGAGGCTCGGCCCCGCGCCGGCCTCGGCGTGGACGGCGTCCGATTCAGTCTCGCAGGACGCTTGAGGAAAGATACGCTTCAGTTCCTCGTGATGCGGTATGTTGTCGATGATAGGGTCACTGGAATATGGAGATGCGTTGAGTTGTGTATATATTAGTGGCGTATAAAGGCGCCACATCATCATCAGACGACGCGAGCGCGAGCGTCACCCACTTGTGCAGCATGGCGGTGAAGACGCGGCCGGCGTGCGCGCGCGTGCGGTCTATCTTCTCGACGGCGTGCTGCGCCAGGCCGCGCATGGCGGCGGGCACCGCCTCCGCGGAGTTCAGCTCCGGCGCCTCTGAGGCGCACTGGCGGCACAGCGACAGTAGACCTATATTGTACGTACATATGTATTATTTTTATTTGTGGTTCAATTGTTTTTCTTATGTAAAATTTTAATAAGATTATTAATTTGTATAAACAGTTATTAGTTCTGTTGCAGTGCCTTCATAATTATCAAAAAAAAGACTACAATCTCTTAAAAAAAATATATTTACACATCCTCATTTTAAGTTTATTATCCATTCCATTTCTTAAATACACACATTATTAATGGTTTTTTACAATTCACAACACTTTATGATTAATCATGAGATTTAAAAAAAAATCAATTAAATCATGTATTTAATTAAAATATAATTAGAAGCAGTATGTTTTTAAAATCTTCAAAAAAAAAATTACAAGCTGTAGCCGCGACTTCTTTTGTAAGAACTAAGCAACGTAAAATATCTCTTTTTCCCGTTCCAGTAGGAGTTACGGTAAAATCGCTTAGTGCTCGAGGCACTGAC
The DNA here is from genome assembly GCA_037127375.1 of Dione juno. Taxonomy (NCBI): domain Eukaryota; kingdom Metazoa; phylum Arthropoda; class Insecta; order Lepidoptera; family Nymphalidae; genus Dione; species Dione juno. The sequence goes on along the minus strand of JAXRJS010000042.1, from coordinate 2,701,446 downwards.
CTATTATATAAGTGATACAACAAGCTCAACTAACCAGTCATGCTGGCCTCCCGGACCCACGCTCCGATATCGCCGCGCATGTCCACGGTGTACTCGTCCAGGCAGGCCAGCAGGGCGCCGCGCACGTCGGCCGCGAGGGCGCCCAGCCCGCCGCGGAGGCCCAGCGCGCGGCACACGTCGGTGAGGCCCAGCACGGCGTCCCGGCGCGCCTCGGCCCACTTCTGCGTGGGCTCTGTCACCCTGGTACACGCGATCAGAGAGTTCACCACCAGCCTCATGTGAGATTGCAACACGAACGGCGGCAGAGAACCTGTCAATTCAGTTTTTATTACGTCGCATTACGAATATGTCCATCGTGTGACTAAACGGTACAGTAACGGTTCGATCCCCGTCTCGGGGGAATGAATTTTTTATATTCCAGCTCTGGTCTTTCATGTACACACCGTTGGCAGTGAGGACCTAGTACCAAGATATTCCGTCCTCTGATTTCCACTCGGTATCGGCATATTTCTGGTAGACTGGCGGAGTTTCGAGCGAAGTGGGATACAGTATTGAGTGTAAACGCAATGGTTGTGGGTTCAATCCAACATAGTGCGGTGGAGACCTTCGCCAAACAACAGAAGCATTTGAAACTATAGAGAATATTAATAAAATATTGATACTTTAAATATAAGTCACACTTACAGATATCAATTAGAAATAACTGATACTTTTAAGACATTGGACATTGTAATACATTCGTTGTCTACTCAAAAGAAATTTATTTCAATAAATAAATGTTTTGCAACATACAGTATGACATTGGGTGCTATTGCCTATGAAGGAAAAGTAAATTAGTATAGATATTATAAACAACTAATTACCTATAGCTCTAGCATATCCCATTCTCAAGAACAATCCATTGACACCAGTATTGGCCAACTGTTCGCAGTATTTTTCTAACAGTTGCATCCTTTTCTGCTTAGCATTGACATCGCCATATTGCAGGTCGTCATCTTTGAAGTACTGTTCGAACAAGCACGGTAGGGCTTCGATGGCCTTCTCTCTAACCACTTGGACTTCGTGAGCCAAGCATTCTTCGACCAGACTGAGCCACTCGTCTGAAAAACAAATTAATTCATAAAATTTGTACGATATCAGAGTCGGCCATCTAGATCATGCTTTGAATGATTAAAGATAATGTCGTTTTCGGTGTCTTATAATATTTATTCTTCATCAATATAGTGACGCGTCATTAATTTTTATATATCTTTTTACATGTAGCTGCAGCTTTGCCGTCCTGTCTAACAAAATATGTACCGCACACAACACAAGCTACAGTACACAGTGTTAGTACAACACGCAGGCCGTACCGACGTGCGCGGGCCGCAGCGGCGCGGCGGCGCGCGCCAGGCGGGCGGCGGCGGTGCAGGCGGCCTGGCGCATGAGCTCGCCGCCCAGCCCGCGCAGCTGCTGCCGCGCCCGCAGCTGCGCCGCCGCGCCCAGCGCCTGCGCCCACTGCGCGTCGCCCACCAGCGCCGAGCCCGCGCGGCCTGCGGACAGCGGACAGCGGCGTGCTTAGTGGCGGTGCTCTACTAACGAGGAAGTTGGTCTTGTAAATAATGGACAGATATAGATAATATAACGTCATATTATGGCGGCTGTTGTCTCATACACGTACCTATATAAAAATATATATGAACAAATTTGAAAACTATTATGAATTGCAAAACTAGTCTCGTTGTTTTATGAACCAGAGCTAATATTTTCTGACTAGGCTATCCCAATTTTTACATAATATTATTTGATTCTCTCTATAAGTATAGTAGTAGCTCTTCAAACACCAGCATACCGTCCGCCAACACAGTTTCCGACAGCGCGAGTATCGTCTCCCCGATACCAAGTATGGCGCCGTGTCTCACATTCAGATCTATGGATTCAGTCTTTTTAATTAACTTGGGTAGCACTTCATTCGCTACGTATTCTGGCATCTGGAATATATTATTCCGATTAGAAATACAAAACACTATACACTATATTCCGCATATAACACAATCATTTATTATACTCATCAGCTTTTTCCACATTTTGTATTTTTTTTAATATTATTTAACAACAGGTATCGGATAGATGTACTTTAAAAGTGGCATTGAAAATTTCTCGCTCAGTTCTACTTACTACTATGCTATATATAACTATTGCACGGTAGGTAGCAGAACTATATAGGTACAATAAGTTCATTAACTTGATAATAACTCATAAATAGTTTTAACAACTACAAAAACCAACATTTTTGCAAAGTAAAGTCAAAAATTATAAAACCTCACCAGCTAACCTTATTAGTCAATTTATTCAACGCTTTCGCCGCCAACTCCCTTATAGTACAGTCCCAGTGTTCTAGCTTCAGCTCCACCAAGTGATCTATCAACGGCTGAGTATATTCTGGAAATGAGGCTACGTATGGTGCTACGACGAGGTAGGCGTGGGTTCGAGGCCCGACCGATTGGAAATCGGCGGCCGTCAGCACATCGATGCCGTGCGGGAACAAGCCGTGGCGGCCGACGTTCTCTTGGAAGGCCGCGGAGGCGGCGCGACGGCAATTTATCTGTAAACATAAACCGTTCCCATTCAACATTCCTGGTGCTTTTAATATTTAATTTTTTTTTAATACAGCCAATAGATATTCATTGGGGATCGGATCGGAAGCTATCACCGACCGAATGAAACGGCCTCCACAAGCGAGCGCAAGTCCCCAAGGAACGTCCATCGCCAGGCCCGGGCCGCTCACCTCCCTGTCGAAGCAGGCGGTGGCAACGAGCGCGCACGCGAGCGCGCAGGCGTAGGGCCGCAGCGCGGGCGCGTCGTATGCGCGCGCGATGGCCCAGGCGGCGTGGCAGGCGGCGTCGCGGGCCGCGCGGCCGCCGCCGCCCGCGCGCGCCTCGTCGCGCGACAGCGCCGTGCACGCGCACCGGATGGCGGGCCCCAGCTGCGAGGGGGAGATCAGGCCGCGGCGACCTGCGCACGTCACGGCGAGTGTTCACAAACGCTTATATCAAATGATAAAAACTACGTTAAATTATAACGATAAAATATCTATTTTTATCGATCAAATATTTATAAATATTTTCTCATATAACAAATTTCGTCAATATTAATTCTGCAGATTGACATTAAAATTTGTTTAATGAAGTAGACAAATAGAAAAAACTTACTTTCGTAAGGTTCGTAAGGTAATCTCCAGTGAGTGTAATACACACCATCACAATAACATTAACCACACTCCTTATTCCCACTTCGGTAAGATAACAAGCGATAAGTCGAATTTGGGCGGAGAGCGAAAAGCTGCATTCTCTTTTTCGGGGTACACAGATATAGCACGCGCATACCCAGCTCGGCGAGCGCCATGCAGCCGCCGTGCCAGGCGGACTCGCGCTCGTTGCGCGCAAACAGCGTGAGCGCGCTGTCGCAGACGTCGGCGGCGGCGAGCGCGGGCAGGCGCGCGCCGATGCGGCCCACGCCCTTGGCGGCCGACCACCGCACCACCGTGTCCTCGTCGCGCAGGGAGCACAGCAGCAGCTCCACCACTTCCTCCACCTGGCGCACACGTCAGTCAGTATATTAAACGACAGAGGCCATTAGACCTGCGTGGCTCCACTTACGCGCCCTTAGCCCGTGACAGTTGTACGATACGTACCATTTTATATATACAATACCTCGTAATAAAGGTAGAATAACAAAATTCTAATCAGTGACAATAGCTATATAAACAATTTTAACTTTTTATTTATAACTTAAGAATTATTAAAAATGAAAATGATATTCAAAGTGAAATTATAAACAAATATCCAGATCAGTGGTAAGGTAATAGTACAAACAAAAACTTCTAATGAGCTGTATGCTTACTTTATTTTGCATTTTGTATGAAAATCGCCATGTATTCAAAACCTACAGGTTCCCATTGGTCTAGAATTACTAAATTTGTCAATCTTATAAATTGTATTGTGTAATATCATGAAATTGGTAAGGAATCCTCGGAGTGCTAGTACTACCTGCACCTTAACAATATTTTTTATTATTGTATTAATTGTCTTTAGTGACAACGAATCGATTAAGTATCATCAAAATCATACTTGTGTTTACAACATAAAATGATTTAAAATCTACTATCTAATAAGCTTTAGTCTCGACACACTCCATGGCCCACCTCTTGTGGTATATCCTGATCATCATCATCCATCGGCGTGGTGATGGGTTCAGTGTCGCCAGCCGCAGCTGCTGCTCCTAGCGACACGGCTAAGGAGCGCGAGCCGCGCGTATATCGCCATGACACTACGCGGGGACGGAGGAATGTTAGACCTGGAAAACTTCATAAGATAAGTAAAAGTATTAATAACTTTTACCTGCAGCTTCGTCAGCGTGACCAAATGGATACATTCTAAGTGTAACTTGAACTAATCTATCTTGAATCTCTGTCAAGAAATCAAACTGACTATGACCAATTAAAGAATTTTCAGAAAAAACCGAGTGTCTTGACACCAAGTTATTTGTGCTTGCACTGCTATATATGGTTAAAACAGCTATAAAAGCATAAAGCTAAACTAAAGAAAAAATATGAAAGTTTGGTTCTTGAGGTGAGTCATGGTAAAGTTTTTTTTTTATTATAATTAGTAAGATAACTAATTGTGTAATTTAACTAAGGCTTATAGGCGTATAAGTTGAAGCATTATTTGCTCTGAAAATGGATAATTTTTAAATTTGTCTGTATGTCTGTGTGCATGGGGCTATCTCCGGAATATATTCAAAGATAAAAGGTAACCTATGCATATCCTGGAATTCTATAAGATTTGCACAAGAAAAACTACTTCTAACATGCATGGGTATTTTCCATACAGACAAAATATTGCATATAAAATGATAATTTCTTCTTTCTTAAAGTGATTTGAAAATAATAAGAACTTAAAATAATATCTTGTGTGTTAAATATTAAAAAGTATAATTTTTGGGTAACTATTACTTACCAATTCTCTGCACAATCTTGACACCATATTTTCTTACTAACATAGCAGAATGGTTTTTATAATTTTGTGATGTAACCCACTCAAGTAACTTTGGAGTGAATGGCAATAAATCATCTCTTTTCCCATGCTTTAGTACAGCAGCTACGGCAGCTAAAACACCATAGTATATAGTGTTTTCTTCTTGCAAATTGGAATGTAAATCACAGGCCCAGTCAAAAAATGATTTCATGTATAATTCTTTTACATCAGACCTAAAAATAAATACTCCTATTCTCATTTATATGTACATATATTATTACATACTTATTTAAAAATATTAATTATATCATACATTTATGTATGATATTTTTAAATATATTTACAAGTTACAACACAAAGCTTTCACACCAATATGAGGAATTTATTATTAGCCTAGTCTGAAAATTTAAATGTACTTAATAATTTTATATATTGAATATTTTATTAATATATATTGAACAGTAGTCAAACCTTATTAAAAATTTTGATGCCAAATAAGCACAAGCTTCACCACAACTGTCCTTACTCATAGCATAAGTTTTGCAAATATTGAATATTCTCTCCATTACTGTTAATTTCTTTAAAGATCCAGAAGTACCTTGGACAAAATAATCATGATGTAGATAAAAAAATTCATGAGCATTAAAATAATTAACTATTTTAAATCACTTTTTGTCACAGAACATAATTTTTTAATATAAGATTATAAAAATATTAAATAAAAAATAAATAACAACTTAAAATAAATACACTTTAAAATATTGATGCAAAATTTTAATCTACTTCTCTAAATATTCAAATTAAAAATTATAGTAAAATTATTAACTATTTTATAAATCTAATATTATATATTACATACCTGGTTGTTCAGGTGCAAATCCGTCAAGTCGACTCATATGGAATGGAATAATAACAACAATGGATAGCCAAAGTAAAAGCACAAATCTGCTTCTCCATGTTTCTTTATCATTTGGATCTTGAGCTTCCAGGTAAGTAAGAACTGTTAACAGATCTGAAACCTATAGTTATGTATGGTTAAATAAAATAATTATGCATAAAATGTTGATAAACTGTGAATAAATTTTCTGAATTAATAGAAAAGAGGAGAGGATATCATAGATTTTCTTTGTTACCTCATGAGGAAGATGTCTAACAACAACTTTGTAGCCCCTTACTCTTATAATTTGATACATATAATTAAAAGTTGCATGTTTTAATTCGAATGACGCGTCTTTGTCTTTAATTATATTCATAAATTTAGGCAATATTTTTTCCAAATGCGGATCGAGTAGGTGAGGCTGTTCATAGTATTGTTTTAGAATGTTGTACAATTTATCATATTCCACTTCAAAAGTTGGTGTGTTATAGATATTTTTCACATTGTCTATCATAGCTAAAACCTCTTCGACCTCAGAAAAGTGCTCTAAGGCACACCCGAGCCCAATATTGTCGCAGTCATCATCCCTGTTCATGTCTGGGTCCAGTGCCACCATTTTCAATGTTGATTAATTAATGTATTACTTAAAGATAATAATTAATATATAAAAAGTTAAGAGTGAGCGTTTTTAGTATTTACTTGTGGATTAATGTACTATAACTCTGATTTTAGAATAGTATGAGTAATGCGGCTACTCTTGAGTAATTTTTTTTTTTATAAATAAACTCCTGTCAATACAGAAAAATGACAGAACAAGATTAAGAAAAACTGCCGAAAAACTAATTTAATGTTAATTTATCAAATGAAATAATTTATATTTTATATGGAGAAGTCTTATAATATTAAACATATTATTTTAAATTTTAAAGACTTTTGCAATTTCTGTTTTTATATCTAGTTATATTAAGTTTTGTAATTCTTATAAGAATTATAGATGAAATGTGTGGAATGTGAATGAAATAAGAAAATATAATTATTTGATAAATGATTTTGTTAAACATATTCAAAATAAAATCTTTATGATTAATTATTTTTAATGCTTTAATACTTTATTTGTCTGTACTTGAAAGATGGAATGACGTTCTGTGCAATCCTTATACTTTTTGTTCTTATTTCAACCAACCAAAGCAAAGTGAAGAGGTTACAATCTTTTCTTATTGGTTAAAATTCGTAATATTTTTATCATTCATATTTACGCTTGCGTAAAATGAGTCACCCTCCGCCAGTTTCCTGTATTCCAAACACTGGTAAAATGTCGAAGGCAAAAAAAGTGATCGAAGAAGCGAAAGAAATAAATAATCCGGAAATCGACTTAGTGGACAAAGGAATTTCTAGCCTTGAAGAAATTCCAGGCTTATGTGAGTAATATATAAAAAAACTTGTATGCCCATTTCTGTTAAAAAACTTGTTTCACGAATGCACCTGGCCAAAAGTTTACATTTTTTTAATGTTTATGTTTCTTTATTACTTATCATATTACAATAAAATATGTATTATTTCGTATATAAGAATATATTTCATGTTTAGTTGTGTACATTTAAATTTATGGATATTATTTATCCTAACATTCCATTTATAGGGATGACCTAACTGATATTCATTTGTAACTCCGCCCAAGTTTTACTTTTGTAATTGTCTTATTAACATATTTTCAGTTGCACTTGAAAACATAACGCGTTTGACATTAAGCCACAATAAATTACAAACTGTTCCTGCTGGTTTGGCAAATCTTATTAATTTGGAGATACTTAATCTTGCTAACAATCATATTGAGGAGTTACCAGTGAGCTTATCATCATTGCCGAAACTCCGTATACTAAATGTATCACTCAACAGACTGTACACTTTGCCAAGAGGTTTTGGAGCATTTCCTGTCTTGGAAATTTTGGATCTTACTTATAATAACTTAAAAGAACAAACTTTACCAGGAAATTTCTACATGATGGGTAAGTTTCTTTTTTTATACTTTTCACATTTCACATATACACACACAAATATAATTATGATATACAAATTTCGAACCTAATTTATTTTGATATTTTAGCTATAAATAAACTTTTTCTATTTATTTTTTAATATCTGTATGTATCATATTTTTCATATCATATTGTTTGCTTGTTACTTACAGAAAGTCTGCGAGCTTTATATTTGGGTGACAATGATTTTGAATTTCTTCCTCCTGAAATAGGAAACCTGAAAAACTTACAAATTGTAAGTTATTATAATTTATTTTATAATCAGTAAATTTATTAATAATCACATGTTGACAAGGACAATTAGTACTTATAGTTCAGTTAGAGCATTATTTTCCTTATTATATTTAAAACTACAGTTATTGATGCTTAAATTAAAGAGACTATCTTATCTTATTATCTAGTCATTAGTAAGAGAAGTAGAACCAAGGTCACTGGTTTAACTTGGAGAACAAAATATCAATGATATTGGACAACGATCGCATAAAAGTCATGAGGCCATTGCTATGAGCACTACATTATTTCTTAGTATGGATGAAATGTGACGCTAAAAATAAATTACAATATTTCCAGTTGTCAATGCGAGAAAATGACTTGATAGAAGTGCCAAGGGAATTGGGACAGTTATCTAGACTAAGAGAACTTCATCTGCAAGGAAATCGTCTTGTTGTCTTACCACCTGAAATTGGTAAGGATTAATGTTCTAAAATAATATAAAAAGATATACAAGTGTTTTATTTTAAATATATAATAAAGATTTTATTCAAGTTTATTTTATATCAAGAGAATAAATTTATAAATGTTCTGTACAGGTTCTTTAGATCTCGCCAGTAACAAATCAGTATTGAGGTTAGAAGGCAACTTCTGGGTACCTCCAATTGAAGATCAACTCAAGCTGGGACCATCTCATGTTCTAGATTATCTACGATCAGAAACATATAGAGTGTATGCTGTTTATTGTACAAATATTTAAATTTAAATATCATTCTAAATTCAAATTTCTATTAAAATTTAAATTTCTAAATTCTCTAAACTCTATTAAAAGATTGGAACATGTCCAAATTTGTTACTATTAGTTCAATGATATTGGACAAAGATCGCATAAAAGTCATGAGGCCATTGCTATGAGCACTACATTATTTCCTAGTATGGATGAAATGTGACGCTAAAAATAAATTATAATATTTCCAGTTGTCAATGCGAGAAAATGACTTGATAGAAGTGCCAAGGGAATTAGGACAGTTATCTAGACTAAGAGAACTTCATCTGCAAGGAAATCGTCTTGTTGAAACCTTTGAAATACATCATTTCTAGAATGTATTTCAAAGGTGGAACTCCCAGGATTAGTTCAAGTTAGGTTTAGTAGCATAAACGGTTAAAATGTGCATAACACTTCTCCACTATAACAAGTAAATACTTGTATATGGAAATGCTATTTAGTTTCTTGTCTTTTTATTAAAGTGTCTGGATATATAGGTTCTCTTTATCTGTTCTGCTATAGGGCATAAAATTATATGGAAATAAGCAAATCAAATATATTTGTTTAAATTTTTTGGTTGCCACTTGGTAGCTATTTTTCCTTAAATTATATTATGTACAACACTATAGTAACTGATAGATGCAAGACAGTCAAACTAATCCTTCAACTCGAGCTATATATACTGATATTTATTTGTTATAATTTTTCAATATTTTGTTCAAATATATATATTTTTTACTTTCTAGTTACCAAAAAATTATAATTCTTATAAGTTAATCCATTGATTATGGTCACAATATTTAATTTTTTAATTTTTTATAGAACAAAATTACTTTATACTTTAAATTTTTAAATTAATAATATGAATATCATTGTTTCAGTTTGTACAGTCGTCACATGTCCGCCAAACCACCGCCACCTCCACAAACTCTGGACAAAAGCAAGAAAGCTAGTCGAGCTCGATCTTAAATATTAAAGTAATTAATAATATTAATTTTAACACTAAATATGAGGCCTTAAACTTTTACTAAAATGAAAAAAATATATTACTTTTATGTGTGTTTTATAATATTATTTTATATTTAATAACAAATATTTTTTATTTTTAACAAAAAATGCTTGTAATAAAAAATAATGCTGTATTGACTAATATAGCTTATAAATGTGCCATAATTATAGAGATCAAAACAAATAAAACAAAAAATACTGTTATAAAAAAATATTTTATTTACATTTAAGAAAAGAAATAATCACACAAATATTTTTTTAAAACAAAGAGGTGCTAAACCAACACAAAACATTCATGACATAAGTATAGAAAATAAAGATCTACTAACAATATGTAATTTTTTTTTACCCAATGTGTGACAAGTTTAAATAATGGATATTGAAAAAGTTCCTGTAGTTTATATGAAATCGTTTCTTGGTTAATTATTAATTATAAACCATATTAAAAAAAATTAAAGTTACAATAACAAAAAGGCACTCATTAAATAAAAATTCAAAAAGTTGAGATCATATTTATACAGGATAAAATATATGGTTGTCATAATTTGCATCCTTTGGTAACAATTATTAGTATGTACTATCATTTAAAGAAAACAATAGAATTTTTTTTAAATTGTTGCGTTTATGACATGTACTAGAATATTTTAATATTTTTAATATTTTTCTTTATTTAAAAAAGATTATTTATATAAATTAAACTTAACTCCCCGTATTTAAAACCTAAGCCATACTTCGTTAGACATACGCTTCAATAACCGCCGCTGCCTTACTTTGTTTTGACACTTGCCATATAAAACATCAATTTTGCTTATATTTTCAATCATCGTCATCGTATTCGGTGTCGTCGTCGTCTGATATTTCCATGTTTCTTGTCGAGTTAGCGACGGGCTTGACTTGCTCCATAGAAAACGCGTACGATTCGTAGTCCAAGACCTCATCGTCACTGAGGTGGGAGTTACCCTCCACGAAACTTGCGAATCTGAAATTATTGCAAAATTCAAGTCTAATATTTAATAAAGCAAATTATCAGTGAAATCATGTTCTGTAAAATTTGTCATAGTGAATTTGATTCTAATTTATGCAAATTTAGTGTAGATGAAAACCTTTTAAATATAATCGAATGAAATATTTCTGAATAATATTTTTATTAAATGAGATTCCTATTATAATTTCTTTTCGCAATAAATACAGTAAGTATACTTTTCAGTCCGTAAAAATATTTAAAAAACATTTGATAGACACGGTATTAGTACAAGAAATAAAAATAAACTAAAACTCCTAGGTTTTGCTTTTAAAAGGTCAACAAATCATTCATGGCACATGGTATGGGAGTTTGATTTTGTTTGATTAAGAACACCACAACCAACCATTATCAAAAGCCAAGAGCTTTATATAGCATATTGTCTCCAAATTGAGAAAGTAATAATAGGCTTTGTATTTATTATATGTATAATAAATAGTCTTAAAAGTAGTAGCCATCGTGACGCGGTGAAATAGTGTCTGATTGTGAACGCGACAATAGTGGGCTCTGTTCTCACAAGAATATACTATTTCAATTATTTTCATGTCGGTTCTGGCAAGATGAGCTAAGCTATTGGGCTTCGCCATTCAACATGCAATGTCAAGTTTTGGCGTGAAGGGAACGGTGATGTTTTAAACTAATAATAATGATATTTAAAGTATCATATACATCATACATACAGTATCTCTTTTTTTATTTAGGCTTACATAATAAATATGGACACGTGGTCCGTATCTTATGTAAATCTGCTTTTGAAGATCATATTAGCTAGTGTTACGACTAAGAAGCAATTTTCTTTTTTTAATAATTTCTTCTATTTCTTTGTAGCTAAACGAATGTTATTTACAATTACTACAAACCTCTTAGCGTCGTGTAGTTTGAGCATAATACTCCACTGCTTGCAGTCGGGACTATCGCAGTATTTGCGGAGGCTGTCTAGGGCGCGCTTGGTCTCCCTTGCGCCTTGTTCATAATACTCTTCGTTTGACAGCAAGCGCGGCTTCGGCGGGAATTTGCGGAGCCTGGGAATAAATGGTGGTTTTATTTTTCATCTCTTTCTTTCATTAATACTTTTATGCCTATCTCTTTCTTATTATATTTATTAATTTTAATTAAGGATAACAGCTTGGCCTTTATACTCGTATACATTTTTTTTTATGTGTTGATTTGTATTAATAAGTAATATTTTGAGTAATTTTTTTTAAATGGTAAATCTTTGATATAGTAATTGTATATTAAATATTAAAGATGTCAATAAAAAAAACAATATGAAAGTATAGTGTCTTTAAAATGCTTGAATAGTAGGGTAATTTTACGCTGTATCCCGCACGCACTATCGCGCATCCCGCGCTGTATATAGCACGGTAGGCAGAAGGAACAGTAGGCTGAAGGAACCTAGTGCTAAGACACTCCGTTCTCCATTTTCCGCCTTTCGAGGCATTGCGTGTTGAGTGGCGGAGTTCAACCTTTTACCGCAATTTTAACTTGTTGCCATAGTGAGGAGAATCAAATTATTTCATTCCCCCGAGTGGGAATCGAACCCAAAAACGGGTTTATTCAAATCAAATATGTTTATTATACTAAACGCGGAGGCAACATGTTACCTTAGATAAAAAAAATACAATGAAATTAATATGAAAGTTGGATACGACTTACTCTTACATCAATTTAAAACAGCTTGAGTATTCATAGATCCACAATTTAAAAAAAAACGTATACATCTTTCAAAACAAAAGAATAATGAAAAGCTTTATTACCAATAACCTTGTATAGAGTAGAGAATAGATCTCGGAAAATATTTAGTACAAAGTGTCATTAAAGTGACAGCTGCAGACGCTTCTTGGTACTGGCTGCTGAAGAAGATTACAAATATACCTACACCCTGAAAATAATACACAGCTTTAATATTTACTTGCTTACTCTCAAGAAAAAGTGAATTATCAAAAAATCTCTAAGAGTAGCTTTCTTAATTTTCAACCTTAATCATTTTTAAAAAACAATGATGACGCAATCGAAATTAGCAGAAAACATTTATAATAAATTGGGGCAATCATCATTGTCATCGCAATTAATTGCATATCAAAATTCTATTTTAATATGTTATTAGTAAGACAAACATGGTATTTAATTTTCTTTATTAGCCTAACCTAACTTACCATAATATGCCTAAATGGAACAAAGTGGAATAAACAAAAAGACTAATGTACAAATACAATAATAAAAAAAAATTATGAAAGGTTAGAATAAATTGTACTATTATAAAATCCATGATACTTTTACAAAAGTTTTTTTTAATATATGCACAATGGATATTTCATAAAAATATACATTTATGCAAAATAATAATTAAAAAATGTATGGTGTGTTCAAAATATTACCTGCAAGGTCCACATAACAATATTTTTGCTTCTTTTATTCTTTGGAGGTCCAATTCTATAGCATACTATAAAACTGATAAATCCCACTGTAAATGTATACCAGAATATATAAGCTTGATAGCTTGTTGCAATACTTCTTATGTTCTCCCACACTTGTTGGAATAAGTACACTCCAACTGTCCAACCTCCAATTAGTATACCGTAAGTTAATGTTTTCTGTGAAAATATTTAATTATAAAAACCTTACAAATCGTATTGTATGGATTAGAGACAAAGTTTTGTCATATATTAAAAAAAAATATTTAAATTCATTTATTAACAGTTGTATGATCAATGCCATCATCTTCTGCAATTTTTCAACTTATTAAATATGGATTATTCTTCAACATGGATAGCAAACCATTGTTATCCATCATGGATGGTCGTCCATATCTATCACTTTCTTTCTTTCTTTGACAAGTAAACGACTTTGTAAAAACATGAGTTTTATTTTATATAGCATGTTATTTTATATACATGAAAAAAAGTCCCAAAAACTCACTAGTCGGATGTTTTTTTCATTTACAAGAAAAATTACCTGTCTATTTAAAATACGACAGAACTTTCCCTCCAGCCATATTATTACATATATATTGAAAAATATTATTAAAAGTATCAAAAATAAATATGAATACATAACACTTATTCAAATATTTCCAAATAAATATTTGAAGTAAAGTATTAAAATAAAATAACTCCTTATAACATAGAACAATTTTACATAGACAAAGAAGTAATATAGTAAATAACTTACCCTTGGCAAAAATTTGCTTACATAATATACAAGGACCATAAATGAAGCAGACACTCCAATGAGAATGCCACAAAGGTAAAAGAATACTGGGTTGGCACATAAGCTGCGAGAAGCATATATCAATGCTATGCCTGTAGCCATCATGAGAACTCTCCATAAATCAATTCCTACAAATAACGTTATATATTGTGTGTATAAATTTATCGTAATAAACAAGATTTTTATATTTATTTGGTATATTAACAAGTACATTTCAAGCAATGTCCCTTATTTTTGTAATCTGAGTTAGTTTTTATAGTAAATTAAATAAATGATGTAACATCATTGTTTGGTAAGTAAAATATGACTTACTTTGAATGTGTAATTCAATACTATGTTTATGCTTAGTATTAATTGCCATACATGTTGGGGTAAAAAGGTCCAGTGATACAGTTTTGTATGATTTTTTTTGGAAAGGGTTAACCACAGCCCAGCCATAGCTATCTTCTTTATAGTCTTTGTATACTTGGTCTGGATTATCACCCAAATATTGGCTAAACTCCTCATTTTTAAGTTTTATATGGAACTGGTAAGACAAAGTAATCATTTAATAAATATAGTAATGTAACAAATAAATGTTATCTTATTATAAATTAAAATTATACTAACTTTGACTGTCTGCCATAAAGCAAATAAATTTTTAGATGTTCCACTATAACAATATATATCAACAGTTTGTTTCAGAGGCTGAATGTCACGTTCAATAATAGCTGGCCCACTTAACCAATGGACTGAAAAAAAACCAGTCACATTATCTTAATGATCATAAATATTCATTAGGAATATGCTATCCCCTAATATAAAATGTAAACAAATTTTACCGTCATAAGGCAACGAGTTTACTTGACTGATAAACAACAACACTGATAGAAATATTCTGAAGTTCATTCTTAAATTACTTAATTATGACATGTAATACGTCTTATATGAATAATACTTTTTAAAATGTACTTTTACTAGGATTTAATATATTCTCAATAACTTCATAATTGTATAATAAGAATAACGTAAAATAAGATCCGTAGCTTGATGTGACGTCCGTCACTGTTAATATTCGGGACATTTGACAATCTTTGCCAGTGTTGCTAAGTGAAAGAAACACAAATAGTATTGCCGACGTATAACATTAATATAAAGAAAATTAATTTATTTCCAATTGTTTCTTTTCATATATTAAATGATCTTATCCAAGTGTAATGTCAAAAATACAACACAAATATATTAACCTACTTTGGGTAGTTCAGTGAATAACGTTGCTTTGTGAAAGATTGCCATGTTGATATAAATCGTAGGTTAGTAAAAAGAGGAAAAATAAACACCAATTATATTTTATAATATTAATTTTATTTGGTAAGGCATAACACAAGTCATGTACTATACGGCATGAAAAAGGCACTCACGATAATTCTCTAGACACTTATAAATTGTACTATAAAATATATTTATGATATAATCTAAAAAAATTTAGGTACATAATACATGGTTTTTCCAGGAATGTTTCAAATACGGTAAAATACTGTGTAATAAAATAAAAACTGCTATTTTCCAGTCTTTTGGTAGCATATGGAATGCTTAATAAATACTATAATTATAATTCATCTATATTAACACAATCAAAAATAATCACAGTTAAAAATTTCACATTTAATTGTACAATAGATCATGCATTAAAATTCTGGAAATATTAAAGTTTTAGGACAACAATTCTGTATACTTAGGCACTTGGACTTTTAATGAGTGTTACTACATTTTTTATCTAATTAATTCATCTTACACTAAATATTTAAATATTTTATGGGAAAGTGATTGATATATTTTAACTATGGCAATACTTGTACAATGGATATTCTTATGGCAAATATTTGTTTGTTTGTATTTGTAAATGTATTAAAGAATAAAAATCTCAAATATATGTATTTTAGTACTGCAATTTCAATTATTATCATATATTAGTTTACTAACATACTGTTTATATTAGAAACTGTTTATTACCACTTCCCATATCAATTAAGTCTATATTGTGTATAGAATATCAAATCTACGGTGGAATCATTTGAATACATATTGCACTTTTACACCTAAACATGTGAAGGCACATTTCAAAGCACTAAGTTAAAATATTTCATGTTACTACTTTAATAAAATTCAATTCTAGATTATTTATAATTGTTGGTTCGTTCTGGAATGTTGCCTGTAAAAAATACAAATGCAAATTAGTGTAAATTATAAAGCGCAAAATTATGTTATATTTGTTAAAAACAGTCCCAAGAAAATCTGAATCATTTAGTAATTTTGCTATTTGATGATGAGAGAATAATAATAAAATGATGCCGAGGCCGAGGTGCAAAATGGATTACTTTCCTTTCTTTTTGGTACAGAACGGAATGCCTATAAGAAAAGGTTTAACGTACTTACTCTGCTGCATCGTCAACCTAAAAGAAAAATAAAATGGCGAATATATTTACATTTAGCGCGCGCGATAGGGCGGGCCGGCGTGGCGAGCCCACTCGCGCTCGAACTCGTGTTCGAGTATCTCGGCGCCGCGCTTGCGCGTCAGTCCCGTCTCCTCCAGGCTCAGCTCGCACATCTGCATGTCATCCACGCCTAAGGGACAACATAATTAATTTTTTTATCAAACTTAAACCATTTTAAAATACAGATGTATTTTAAATACGCGAAACAAACAGAAACAACAGCTAACATTCAGTGGCTCTGTCAAAATACCGATAAAATTCGACATGTCAAATTTGAATATAATTTTATATCAGGTAAGGATGTTTTTATTTAGTTTTAATTTAAAATGAAATGATGATTATTGAAAACCGAAGTAACAAATTCAAATTCAAATAATTTTATTCAAAGTAAGAATACAAGATTCATTTTTTGAACGTCGAATACATTACCACCGGTTCACTAAAGATAATGCCTCAGACCTGAGAAGAACCGGCGCAAGAAACTCAGCGGGACATTTTTTTTTCTTATATAGTATTATTATACAATTATTGATTGTTGACAATGATACGCTTGAGATAGACTGGAGCGAGCATTTCATTCCCAAGGTGTGTTATCATTTACAAAATCATTAATTAGGTAATAACCTTCAACACACAAATGTCGTTTCACAATTTTTTTAAATTGAGACACGTATTCAAAAATGCCTGTTCCAAATGCATGCATGTCCTGTTCAAATATACAATTAATCAGTGTGTATGAGTATGTAGGTAGCTTTGAAGAAGGCAAGTGAGAAGGCAGCTATTTATATCTTTTGTTAAATTTTGAAAATAGAATGCCATTTTTTTATCATCATAGTATTTGTTCCGTGAAAACAACAAAACAAAAAAAGCACATAGAGCTTTTGGTGATATCAAAAAATATGATGTGAGCCGTAGCTTTGTGTATTACACTATAAATCGGTACAAGACAAGTTCTTTGCAAGATTATCTAAGGAAAGCTACGGCCACGGTCTGTGATGGTGGCTGCAAACATAAAATGATCCAAAAGTGACTTAAGAAAAGCGACTTTATACCAAAAGTAGCAAGGACGTCCGCGGATGTCAACTTCAGCACAAGCTTCAGTTTTTTATTAACAAGCTGTTATACAAGGTGGTTTGACATTATTAAGGTAAAAAAAAACAATATATATCTGCGTAGTCATATGTAGTATCAGAAATCGCTATCTCACTTTTTATTTAACAACAAGGATTAGCTTTTCCAGCAACACTACACTATCCCATTAGGCATAGAGAACCCAAGCCAAATTAAATATTAAATAAATTACATTCTCTCTGGCCAAATGATACTCTTAACAGACCATGTTTGGGTAGCGGAGATATGTACAGTCATAAACTGTCCCTACAGTGAATACATAGATACAATAACATACATACAATAACAAGTTGTAATAAGCGTATAAGAATTTCGACATAGCGTGACACTTGATTCCTGGGCTGCTACCGTAGTCAATTTTATGATTTTTTTATGAAATGCATTATATAAATTTATGACAAGACTTGGAGATTAGTGTGTGTGTGTGTGTGTATACGCACCAGCCTGCAGGAGCACGGGTGTCTTATCGGGGTGCAGCTCCATCTGGCGCGCCACGTACTGTCCGTCGAAGTGCGCGTACCACCAGCCGCGCTCCTCCGCGTCGGCCGCGCCGGCGCCCGGCCGCACGAACGGGATGCGGAAGTAGCGGTGGCGGGCGCCTAGGATGTCGCCTTTCTGGGGGAGGCGGGGGGTTTTTGCTGAGGAGAGACAGACATTAGATTTACGTTAGCTGTTTAAGTAAGAAATATGTAGACCAAACACAGAGCCACCACATCATTGAGATAGTAAACATTTTTTTAATACATCTTAAAAAAATTGTCTACGTACAAAAAAGAAAGAAACCACAAGAAAACAAAATAATTTCTACGTATAACAAAATACACACCAGCGTCGAGTATGGACTGCGGCGCGCGCTCCTGCTCAGCGAGCGTGCTCTTGCGCGCGTTGCGGGCCTTCCACGCGTGGTACACCTTCAGGCGACGGTGGAACTCGTGGCGACAAGCCTAGATGAGAAAATATGAAGTTTTTAATGTTGTAACAATAGATAAAGATTTTTCTCCGTCAATATCGGTACCGAAGCCATCGTAGCTCAGTAAGCAGCGTCCGACTGTAATCACGATGGTTGTAGTTTGGATTCCAATATAGGGAATGCATTTCATAAATTTCACCACGTTGTCATTTTCTACCATAAACTTAAGAGCGCGGGGTTCGGTCCTAACAATATAATAAAAAAACAAGGTACTCAATAATCAAATTAATAATTACCATATGCTCGTATGTTAAACTTTAATTTTAAGAGAAAATTGACTTATACCTCTTCATATACAAATGTATATAAAGAATACATAAATATATAAAAGAAAAAAACCAAATAACATACCTCAAGCAATTCAATGTCGCATGAAGTATTGATAGTGTCCCGCAGTTCTGAATACTTCCACTTAGAAAGATCGTATTTTTGTTTGCCTTGCATCGCTTGTTGCATTCGAACGCGTTCTGACCTATTTAATTATGATTCGTATAAGTTTTACGCAGTACGTGTTAACGTTTTGAATTAGACAATATAGATCTAAATATATAAATATGTAATTAATATAATTGATAGCGTAATTAAATTACTCTTTTTTTTAATTTAAACTTAAAATAAATATTTATTTAATTTATGATCACCGTATGATAATTCAGTAATAGCATGTTTATTTATTATAAAACTTTTATTTACTTCTATATTGTCTTTGGTATATTAGAAATCAACAAATCAACTATATCTAAGAACTACATACTATATATAGCCAATAGTTAAGGTAAAAGAGTATGTTACATGCATGTTAAACTAAATATTATAGATACTACGAAGGTATAACGCAATTTTGTACCAACAATAATTAAAATATATTAGAATAGGAAATTTGAACAATATTGTAATAATATAATAATATGTAATCAAGTAAATAAATAATACAAAATTGCGATATTAACAAAGGAAACCACGTGCAAATAGAAATAGTAAGCAACAGCCGAAGTGTTAGAAGTTAGTTTTGTTAAGAACACCTCTTTGAATACTTTGTCCTTATTTAACTGTTCGAAATAATCGTCTCGCATCTCATCTATTATAAGTAGTATTTCATACAACAATTAGTCTTACTTTATCTAACAAGAAAATTTAAAATTTGTATATTTAAAAAAAACTAAAATTTTTGACCACTGACTAGATAAAAACACCAAAACTAATAAAAAATTAATTAAAAAAAAGTTTTTCATCTTATCATGCACTTATATATATATATATATATATATATATATATATATATATATATATTATAATATATATATATATAATATATATATTATATATATATATAATATATATATATTATATATCCCCCATAAATTACCTCAGTGTTTTAATAAAAAACAAAGTACAAAAAGAAGTTTAACATAGTAAATGCATACAGCGTATATAGTATATCATAAAGTACCTGTTCAACTTATTCTCTCCGTTCAGGTCGGCGTGGCTGCGCAAACATATTACAGTGTACAAGCTATGTACAACGCTCGGTGGTACTTTTTTTAAAGTTTTTATATGTGCCATTTCATGTTTGGATTGTTTATTTTTATTGATATAAAATAATTAATTTTATTAAAATTAAAACAATAATTATTTTTTTATTTATATAATTGTGTAATGACATGGCACACATAAGAAAAAAAATATTTATTTCAAAAAGAAACATATTATAACAATTTGTAAAATTTAAAACAAATTATTTAAATTATCTTTGTATTTTTATACAAGTATATCAGTAATAATACTTACAGTAAATATAAAAATTGTACCATAAAAAAAGTAAATTAAGTATGTAAATACATTTCGTAGTTAACTTATATAATTTTATATGATATTTATTTTTTAAATGAAATCTAAGCAATACATACCTTCTTAATTGAGGTGGAGAACCTTCTACATGACCATTTGTTTCTTTAGCGAGGCGCACCGCCATTTCATGGTCTCTACGTTCTTGTTCCAGTCTGAAATTTAGTAATAATTATATTCACACGTCATGTGGTATTTTTAGAGATTCATTCTGTATCTTGCGACAGAGGGCACTTAGTGTTAAGACACTCCGTCCCCAAATTTCCGCCCAAAAAGTTTTATTTTAGTAAGTTTCATAAGAATAGTTTACTATGAGGAGTTCGTTTGCGGGGTCATACAGCACTATACTTGGTCGAGTCGCCCTCCTACCTGTCCCTGTTCTCCTGGTCCGCGCGCGCCGCGTGCTCCAGCTGCCGCTGCAGCGCCAGCGCGGCTGCACGGTCCTGCTCCTCAAGCTTGAGGCGCTCAGCTTCCTCTGCTTTGCGACGCGTTTCCATTTCTGCTTTGCTGTTTAGTTTATTATTGTTAGTACTTCTATAATTTCTATGATAACTGATTTTTTAATTATAATTCAAATCAATTTATATTGATTATATCTTTTTTAAGTGTTTTTATTTTTTTATGTTTAGGGTTGTTAGGGCTTAAGGGTGAATTTTGTCTAATTAATTACTAAACTGAGAAACATTTAAATGTAAAGAAAAACTATACTCTACAATCACATTCAAAATGTATTAAATTTTGAATTATAAAATAAAACAATATATAAAATCATAGTAAGTGTACTTACAGTCGCCTATTTTCTTCTTCTTGTTTGATTCTTTCCTGCTCATTGCGTTTCGCTTCTTCGGCTGCTCGCATTTCTGCTTCGATTTTACGTAACCTTTCTTGTTCATCCCTAAAAGATAAGTTTAAATATATAAGTTTAAATATATAAGATAAGTTTAAATATATGAGATAAGTTTAAATATATAAGATAAGTTTAATAAGTTTAAATATATAAGATAAGTTTAAATATATAAGATAAGTTTTAATATATAAGATAAGTTTAAATGTTTTATTTTTTAATATCAAGCATGCATTTGTCAAACATAATCAAACAATTATATTGTTATATTCTTGTTTAGGGAGTGTTAAAATATATTACATTATATCACAAATATGAAACTTGCCTATTCTTTTGGTCAATCATAGCTTTCTGTAGTGCGGCCATTTGCATTTCCGTTTCTCTGGTAAGTTTTGTATACAGCTGGTCTATTTCCGCTCGACTTATTTTTTCGTTACCCTATAACAGGAAATATATACATCAAATATAATTTATTTTCTTCTTTGAAATACCCGAAATAAAATCTAGTATAATGTGGATATTAAAAATGAAAATGAATCTATACTTATATAGAAGAACTGAATAGTTTGTTTATTCGAATGCACTAATATCAGGAACTATCAATCGGATTTGTAAAAATATTCATAGAGTAAATATAAGTATAGTCGTCATTATGTAAAATTTCTTGATTTTCCTTAAACATTATTATTTTTTATAATATATAACACAATAAACAAATTCTTGGTGATAACTAACCTTAATAGTGCTGCAAGCGCTTTGTATGGACTTCCTCAAGTTCTCTATATTCTTCTTAGAATTTTCCTTTTCCTTCTTCAACTGTGCTACAACTGAGTCCATTTGCGACAAATTATTCTCCAAGAGCATGATTTTCGCTATTCCTTGATATCTTGGACGATGTTGACGACGCACTAAATAGCCTCGTATGTTCTTTTGAAGTATAATTAGACATTTGCGTCGGAATGCGATTTTGTTCTTTACTACAAAAATTATATAAATGGGTTTATTACAGAAATTTTATAGTAATTAAGCATATGTTAGCATTGGTATGACCTTTTTTTAAATAATATTTTCATAATTTATTATATAAACTCGTTGTTAATAATGCATAATAAAAAATTAACACAAATTTAAAGTCTAATATTAATTTGGTGTATAATAAGTAAACTTTACATTAAGAATTAAATTTATATGAATAATGTTATAAAAATATTGTTTTCGACACTCACACTTGATGATGGACAGGACGGAGAATATGCCGCGCCGCCACCTGTTCTTCACGAGCCAGGCCAGCACGGCGCCCACCACGGCGCGCAGGCTGGCGGGCTCCGAGCGCATGATGGTGTCGAACTCGCAGTACTTGCCGGGCCGGAAGAACACGCGCGTCACGCCCAGCTTGTAGTCGCGGCTGGACAGGCCCAGGCTGTGCACCATCGCCTGCGCGGGGGACACGTTACGTACGATAGTCTACTTAGCGTGGGAGACTAGAGAATATATTTTTTACAATTTCTTAAGTGATGTTGCACACTAAGGCAAGAAAAATATATTAAGAAATTCTTTAAAAAATTAATGCAGCACGATTTGAACCCACGTCTCCTGGAAAACGACTCTACTATACGCTATAAGCACTGGCCACTGTTAGAGATGTTAACAACATAAGGAAGTCGTGAAAAACGGATAATAACTTCGACGTACCCCGATAAGAACATATGACTCATATTTGTGTATCGACTTCTGACTTTGACTTTCCCATTTCCTACTAACCTGACAAAACAGTTTAGGCTGCAAGTCCTTCAGCTTGTCCGGCAAGTACTCCCTGTACATATCGTAGAGCACGGCGAAGGGCGCCCGCGACGGGTACCCGTGCTCCATGAGCGCGAGCACGGCGGCCGTGCCGCTGCACTGCAGCTGCGTGAGTATGAGGGCTCCGTCGGCCTCGCGCCCCACCATGCGGGAGTTGGGTTTTATACAGCGAATGAAATTTGTACCCTGTGAAAACAATAAACAATTCAGAAAAACAAGAGCAATAAAAAAACAAATTTCATGTTTTTTTTGTAATCAGTACATTGGTTTAATTGTAAGAGAACAATAGTTGAGGTTGGATTATGTGATTTTTGTCATAAAACTCGTAAAAAATAATAGCAAACGTACAGTTTTGTTTAACCGTCTAAAGAAGAAGGAATAAAATTGCATTAATTATTTTGTACCCTAATTTAAACAAGAATTTAAAAAAAAAAATATAATATCAATAATAAAATTACTAAAAAACTCACATTCTCCTTCAATTTGTCCATCAGCTGAGACAGTTGACTTTGGAACTTAGCGCCCACAGATATAAAGTTCAATTTTCCTTTAGCATTACTGTTATCCACAGTTTCAAATAACTGCTGGACGAGCGGGTTCCGAGACTCCTGTACGAGGAACTCTAGGGAGGCGTGTAGAGCATCATTGTTCTTTTCTAAAAATTGAGTCTGTAAAGGAAATTACAAATCATAACTTAATAATATATTGTAAATAATTGAACGTGATGAGCGACTACATTGTATGATCGATTACAAAAATTCGTGATAAATTTTTTTTATGATGAATATGTCATAATTTTTTTTATGATGAATATGTCATAATTTTTTTTAGCTTCCGGCTGTATCCCGCACGTGGCACGGTATAAAATAAAATAAGCCAGAGCCAGAGGGAAAAAAAAAAAATAATTCGATCTCCTCGAGTGGGAATAGAACCCACTAACCATCGCGTTTACAGGCAGAGGCTCTCAGGCCAGCCATATTACTTTATTTATTTTCTCAAAACGTTTAGTTTTTTTAGCTTCTATCTCTTTTCTGTACATTGTAATAACGTCTGAACATGATCTCCTGTAACTTAACTGTTATAAAAATTACATACTCATGTTAAAAACCATTAAAAGCATAAAATAAATAAAAAAACCAATACTTACAGTATTATAACAGACGGAGCCAGCAAAATGTCTCAGCAAGAAGCCTTCATGTTCGCGCAAAGTGCGGTGGGCTTTGAGACGCGACGCGCGCGGGACCTGTAGGCGGGAACTGGAACAAAAACAACAATTAGGTATTTTACGATCAGCGGCACAGCGACCTACTGTAAACGTGACAGTCGTGAGTTCGATTCCCACGAGGGGAGAATGCCTGGCTCTGCGAACAAAGAAAAGCGCAATAGTGCGTTTTCCCGCTCAACATACATTATCTCAAAAGGCGGAAAATGAGGACTAGAGTGTCTTGTCTCCCTCTGTCTGTCTAGGTTCCCTCTGCCTACCCTGCTATGTACTGAATACAACAAAGCTATTTGTGTGAATCTACGATCTTTTGTATTATATGTTAGTAAATGTAAGATAATTGAGCTATAAGCTAAGGCTATCGTGACGCAAAGGGATAGCGTGACTGAAAATGGAGGTGAGTTTGGTCCCCATACATTGGGGCATCGATTATTTCAGTTCCCTGCTCGAAAAAAACGAAACGCCTGTTGAGTTCCACCACTCAACAAGCCACGAAAGTGAATAACGGAATATCTTAACACTAAGCCCTTTTTATCTAGTTGGCTTGAATGAAATCAATAGTAGACATTGTTAGCTACTATTATCAATCGTGGAGTTTGCGCTTATGACGTTATATACTATTCACTGTTCGATACAAATGGCAAATGGTAGTATTATGTGAACAATTTGTGTGTTAAAATAAGAGCAGCTTATTAAGAAATCGAATAATTCACCTTGCATTATTGTTGCCGAGTTCTTTGTGTACAGCACTAGTGAAATGTCCAAATTCCGGTTTTGGCAGTTTAGATTCTTCATCCAAGATGTGGAAGATGCCGTGATTTTTACTTTCAATGAGGTCTGAAATATAATACAAATAAATATTTTAGTGTATAAATATATAATAAATTATTAAAATGAAAAAATAAGTATTTAAGAATCTTGACTAGGCTTGAACAATAAACAAGAGTACAATAAATAAAACGTTTTTAAATATTTTTTATGTTTTATAGTGTGGTATAACATTTTAAAATAAATTCTTACGATGACGTTATTTAACATTAACGCACCAACACACTCTATATATCTCTCTGCCTCTCTTTCTCACGCACATACACACACACCTACCAACAAACACATACATTCACACACACATTTAAATAATTAAAGTTTGCACTGTAATTATTATTAAAACATTTTAAATACAATTAATAAAAAACTATCAAGTCAATATGTTCAAAATTCTCAAAAATATCAATACATATACATGTTAAAGAAATTGGTTAATTTAATTAATCGATTGACTTCACAAAATCAGCGCTCAAATTGGCCCTCTAGTATTATTGCTGAGAAAAGTCAGTCAAGCCTTTAAGGATCTCGTACCAAAAGAAAATCTTACCTTTTATATGGCAAAATGAAAAAATGACTTACCTATACAATCCTGGTTATCTACAAATCTTATTTCGGGAACGTTTAATCCTTCGCGTTTGTAAAGTTCCTGTTCGTTTTTGAGAATACGTTCATTGAAAAACTGTTGTAGTTTCTCGTTGCAGTAGTTTATGCAGAACTGTTCAAAACTATTTTGTTGGAAGTATTCTGAAATGTCAAAAAAAATTATAGTTGTTTATTATGTATTATGCAAACATAAATTATACAATATTTTCCCAGGTTCACTGTATATTTCATATAGGAGAGATACTCAATCTTAGGACATATCCTATATGCCAGACCAGAGAATTCAGTGTCGCACCACTAAGTTCTACGTTTTCTACCCAAATTCAAAATAAATTCAAGATATTGGTTGGAGAAACTCAACGCCGCTCTGTATATACACATATACATTAGAGGGAAAATGAAACTAATATTTTTCACCGACCGAGATGTAACCCATAACCGTAGGGTTTAGTCAGATACCATCCTATAATGGGCACATTAATATAATAAAAAAATATCTCAATTTACCAAATCCAGCAATATCAAGAACTCCAATGTAATAAGCGGAGGCTGAAGACGGTATGCTCTCGTTAATACGCCTCACTATGTAGTCGAAGAGACGGCTGTACACTGCTTTAGCGAGAGCGTCGCGAGCGTTGCACGCTTCATACGTTTTTAGTGGTACCCTGTATTTATTAACAAATATCGTTTGAGGTTTGTGTAAAAGTGATTGGTCAAAACGATAATATAACATGTATCATTTTCTAATTAATTTCGTGAGCATCTTTCGCTTAAGTGTGGTTTTCAAACACTTTGAAAAACGATAGAATATTATTATTTTTAATAGAATTTAAGCAACAAAGTGTGAGAGGACTCACATGATGGCGGTCCCCTTGACGCCGCCGCGCGAGCTCTGCATGAGGCGCGACACGAGCGCCATGCGCAGCTCGCACGCGTCCACGCCCAGCAGCGCGGCGGCGGCGGCCAGCGGCGGCTCGGAGTGCGGGCACACGCGCCCGCCGCCGCGCGCGCCGCCCTCCTCCTCGAACTCCACGTTGCCGAGGTGCAGCACGGCCGCCACCACGCGGTAGATGGAGGTCTTCTCGTCTTCCGTCAGACCGACGCGCGATAACGCCTGCAATGGGCAATTTACCGTGTGTAAATAAATGTTCATGTACTCCATAGCAGGACACCTAGTATCTAGTGAGACACACGGGCGGTGACGTAGGCAGGCAGTAACCTAAGACACTTTCCGTCCATTTTGTGAGACATTGCGTATTAAGTAACGGAATCAATGCTGTGCTTTGTCTAACTTCGCCAGAAAAAAACAGTTATATTATAATTACAATATACGAATAGTTATAACGCCCCATGAAAATGACGTTTATTTTCAAAAACAAAAATTGTAATTAATTAAATATTACCAAAATACAAAATATTTATAAGTATTAAATTGAAATTAAGTAAAAAAGCTGAATTAGTCAATCGCGGATACAATTTTAAAGATTTTGAAATAATAATGTTTGTAAAACAATTTGTTTAGAATTTTGATTATTATTTGTTATATTACTTACTTGATGTAACCTCTGGAAATCTTCAACGTCATCTAAAATAGGATCTCGGAGACCACCTTTGGCTTGTTGCTGTTGACTTTTTTGATTAGCATGTATCTTCTTTTCGGATTGAGGTGATGTGAAATATTGTGTACAGCCATTTTTAAGGTACTGTAAGAAAAATAAAATATAATACTTATTCGAATATATGTATGTATTTCGTAAAATAAAATGAGCTCAAATTTATGATATAATTTTACGCTAAAGAGCTGTATGTGATACATTCTAAGTGCTTGAGGTAACTTTGACGGCAAGTACAGTGGATTACATTCAAACGATTAACGAAAAATGGAATGTGCAACATAAAAACTATACTTTGCTATATCACATTAAAACTTTAACTTAGTCTTTAGAGGTATAGGTTAATATGGAAATGAAAGTATTTTAGAATATTTATACCATATCCCCGAGACCAGAGAGGGGATCAAACATTCAATCATCGAGATCGATTTATTACGTTTTCTAAATATGCTTTGATGGAAAACGAATAGTTATAGTTATTCTTTATATGTAACATCGACACACACTATATATATATATATATATATATATATATTATATATATATATATATATATATATATATATATAGTATATATATATATATATATATATATATATATATATTATATATATATATATATATATATATAATATATATATATATATATATATATATATTATATATATTATATATATATATATATATATTTTAGTATGTTTTCTGTTTTAATGTATATAAGAAATGACTGACCAAATAATCATCAGGTTTAGTAATCTTCAAAGCGGCTCTTAACTCCGGCGGGGCGCCGGCACATAATAAATAAAACACATGGTAATTTCTCTCCTCCGAACTCTGAGTGCATATTCTAGATTTTTCCAGCAAATAATGCGATATATGACCACCCACAACTTGATATTTATTGGAGAAATGCACTTCCATGAATTTGCCGAAACGTGAACTGTTGTTGTTACGCGTTGTTTTAGCGTTACCGAACGCTTCGAGGATTGGGTTCGCTAAAAAAATATAAATTATTAAGTATACATAATACGAGATGTTGGTAATTGTAAAACTAGGAATAAACGTTTTGGTTAAAATTGTAGTAGTATTTCAGGATTCATAATATGCAACTATTTTGTGACTATCAGATAAGATACCCGGGGTTACAGGAAGCGCTAAAAATTGTTCATTACACGTACGTGTTTAATTTCACCTATATTTTTGCAGATATTTAATTACTTTTTAAATTATTTTAATTTATTCAATTCCGATAAGTTATTACAAATACTATATACTCTACAAACTATTTTTTTTTTAAAGTATATTAAAAAAGGAGGCTGAAAGAATTTAGTTTTTGAGATATTTCAATGCAACTAAAAAAACTACACTACACATACACTTTAAAAGACTCACCATCCAAAATCTTCTGTTCGACAGGCCCGGCGCCCTTAGCCCACAAATCACATAGATATTTAAGTATGTACTTAGTAGATTCAGTTTTACCAGCACCAGATTCTCCTGATACTATTACAGATTGAGATTGTTTGAGGGATTTCATATCCCGGAATGCTTTGTCAGCTGAAATAAAAATTGTGTAATTAAGTTCCTATACATAATTAATGTATAAAATATGATACTAATTAATCGTTTAAAATTAAGTAATTTCAATGAATGAGAGGGAAAGCTCTTAAAAGTAAAATGGTTAGGGACATACTCGTAGTTTAAATGGAAAAACAAACAAAATATTGTCGTTTCGCACAGGGTATAGGTGAAAACCCTAAAAAACTAGTATTATTCAATTTTTTTTAATTTCATTTGATATTAAAAAATAAATGTGATTTTAAGTGTCACGTCTATGATTAAGACATTAATGTATAAAATATAACATTTATTTTCGCCTTAGCGTCCTGAGTTTACTCTATTTTATGGGAAAGGAGAGTCTGCAAAATATGTTATAAATATTTTTTTTTATATAAAATTGAAACAATGGTAGTTTATATACTACAGTTACGACAGGTTCAATTGGTATTTTAATATATAACAAGATCAACGACATTGAGTTTTTAACAATAATAATGTTATAAAAACAAATAGCCTTAATTTCATAGCAATAAATATAAATGTTATCACAATAAAAAATAATCGATGATTGTAAATGTTATAAGTGTTATGGCGACTATTGACTAATTCAACATAAAAAATATTAATAGGTATTGCAAATGTGAACATTACTGATTTTGATAATTATTATTAATGTGAAATTACTGAAATATTGGGTTTTCAATGTGATTTAGTATTTCTTTAGTTTTACGCTTTGTGCCTTACAGAGTAGCCGGAATAGATACTGTCAACGCGACTCTAAATATGACGCGTGTATGTTAATTCCGTAGAGACGTATAATCTCGGATTCAAGCAGAGAAACGGAGTGTCTGGACACTAGGTTCTCTCTACTTGGAACAAAGCGTACAAGTTTTACTGCTTTATGTAACCAGGTCGATTATATAATATAGATATTACTAATATAACTTTATTATAATTTCTTCTCAATCAAAATTCAAATTCTAAATAACCTACTGCCTGAATATATTCATCCAATTAAGATTCAAATCATCGTTTGTAGCCAGTTTGAAAGATATATAAAAATAAAATATACCTATAGCAAAAACATGAGGCGGCAGTTCTCCCAGTGACCTGCCTTGGTATTTCTTAATTGTATTAGAGGAGTACATGTCTGGAATATCCTCGTAAGGGTTGACCGCGAGTAGTATGTTTGCTACATATGTCTGAAAAGATAAAATAAATATAAGTTAATTACAAAATTTATTTAATTACGCACTGACCTCAATGAAAAAGGCTTTTTATAGTGTTATACAATCAAAATATATATACATTTTAAGTTAATTTATTTCTATTTAAATAAGGAAGATTGTGTCATAGAAATCAGAAAGTTTAGAAACAAATTAATATGTGGTCTAGATGAGAATCGAGCCCCGGATCTCCTATAATACCTGTGTGTATATATTACTCTAATAAGAACCATAGTACATATTAATCTCTAATAGAACAGGTTACGGGACCGATAGGTATGCGTTAGGTAAAAAGGATGTAGTGACTCAATATTGACTTTTCGCATACATAGGGAATGCACGCGGTTACCATACCTAACGACGACGTCACGTTAGTAAATGTTATTATATGAAAAAAAAGTTTTTATTTTAAATCTTTGGTCATCCCATCATGTGTGAACGGACGGAACAATTACGTTACTTGTATTTTTTAAAAAATATTTTTAGGGACTTTTCTACGAAGAAACTACTTATGTATAAATACAATATGCACATTATATTCAAGTAAATCTTAGAATTGTGATGCTGGCGAAGCCGCGAACGCGTCCCTTGTATAAAAATTTATATATATATATATATATATATATATATATATATATATATATATATATATATATATATATATACATATAGATATAAGAAATTATAGATACATTTATAAAATATTGAAAAGCAATAACTTGATTGAGAGATTAAATTAAGTTATGTTCGAGCTAATTATCGGAAATTTAAATATCAAAAAAGCTCTTTTCCATCATCAAAAGACAACACCTTGTAAATAACACATAAAATATTCATAATAATGTTCCAATCTCATTAGTAACTATACGTACACGATAAGACGATATACAGGATCAACAATCGATATCAAGCGATGTTTGAGCTGACATTGAATTGAAGATCGCATAATATATGTACATACTTATTTTTTGAATATTTAATGCATTAACCTCATTTATGCGTAACAATTACCTAATGTTATAATCGATAGCGTTGCGTGCGGAGTGTGACCGTTCAAGGTGAGGATATGTAAAGGTACACTGATATTTTATTCAATACCGTAGTATATTGAACCGTTAGGCAATCTGTAGAGGTTAACGATCTTATTAATTTTCTAATTAGGATTATTATGTACACTTTACCCATATAATATATCTATTCTATTAATTATTTTATTTCTATCTAAGTAATCTTTCAACAAAAGTGTTATTTTATTATACTTTAAATACAAATGTATGTTTCTGTTTTACCTAAATAATATAAAAATGGTTGATAAAGCAATATAACTCAAAACAATATCGCAATGCCATATCTATATAGATACGTACATAAAGTTAAATGAGAAATGCATTAACATTACCCGATGGCAATGACTATTAAGTATTATGAAGCTGAAATTTCCTTATATTTTCATATTATTCAAATCGAAATCTATCAAGAAACATAAACGGTCTATATTTGCACAAATAGTTGTAGAATCGATAGCGACTTCAAGGTAATATGAGTCATATCAGTACTTACGTAAATCTTTTTCTTCTTGTAGCGTGTTAATATGTTGTTCAGCAGCGTCGCCTCGTTGAGAAACATTAGTTCGCCTGTAAACATCATTTCCATTTCATAAGACAAATTTTTATACGCTATTTACTAATTAGTTTTATTTATTATTTTAACTTACGATCTGTTAAACAACAATATCATCTATTATAATAGATAGTAAGGTATTTTTTTTTTAATTTAAGACAATTAAATAAAATTTTTAGGTCGAACATTTTAATTAATGTACTTTATATAGGAATATTCGTTAGTAATGTTCTACCTTGGAAATGTGTCTAGAAGAAAATTGAACAAAACGCAATATCAAACCGGTCATAAAGACTCAAGGGCAACTTGTACATCTTTACACGTGAACTCTTCAAGGACCTCAGTCATTGTAACTACTTTCAATATCAGCGTCAAATATGAAAAAAAAATAACTGCAACATGCATTTGCTTTTCAAGATTTCACTGTGCGTAGTAAAGAAAAAATATAATAACATAACCTCACTAACAATACCAATAACTTTGTCCTTAACTGGTTTTACAACTGAATCAGTGTCACAGTCACAGCTGTTAAATGCTTTTTAAAAAAATTATGCACTTTTTCAAGTAAAGAAAATCAGTAATTCAAATTAAGAAATGTTTTATTTTCTAAAAGTAATACAGAGACAAATTAATAACAAAATCTCCGTTTTTCACTTTACGATTACTTTAAGGCATGTTACGTAGCTTAACATAATAGTACTATATTTAAAACTCACAATTATCATCAACATCCTTAGTAGGATCTCCAGCCGGGAAGATATCATCAAAGCTGCACACGCGTCTCGGATATCTATTATCGACTGGGAACACGTCTGCCTCTTCGCCCATCAGCTCTTGCAACCGTGCCAGTACGAACCCCTCGTTGGGGTCCCGCACCCATACCAGCTGCTTGTCCATCGTCATTATTTACTGAAACAAATATAATTACATTTAAAATAGAATTATTTAGATCACTTACACTTAGAGATTGACTTTGCTTGAATTTTAAACCATTTTGCCCTCGTGTGACGGCGAAGTCATAGCTGCTTAGAGAGTTAGCTAATGACATCTTTTTATATTTATATCCCTAAATTAAATCAATATATATATAAAAATGTATATTTATGGATGTATGTATATACAATATACATACGTTGTAAATAGTTCACGATGTATTTGAATTTACATAAATTCAGTTTGAATACTAATTACTGGTCACGTACTAAACGTGGCTGCATTAAAAACACAAGTCACAGTTGCATGTCCATATAAAAACTGAACAAGAGCAGAATGCATGGATGCATAAAGATCAGCGCAGAAATTGTTGTCTTCCGAATTGTGTAACGCTATAAAATATAACAACAAAACAACAACAGTATTAATGAACACCTGTAACGCAATTCTCAAAGCTAACGGCCGTAAGGCATAATTCACTTTCGTTACGAACATGTGTGGTATACATACTTTCTTGCGTTATGTAATTATCTCGGTTTATTAAATACTTTGCTCCCATTTTCAAGATAGATTTTTAATATCTTAATTTATTAAAAAATTCATCCTTTAACTGAATAAAAAGGCTAAGTTAATAGCTAGTTTAAAGTGTTCATTTAAAATTGTATTTTATTAAAATTTTTATCAATACTTTATTAGTTAGCCTTGAATGTGTAAGAGTTAAGAAGTAACATAAAAAATAAAGAACATAGTACTGGGAACGCATTACAATGTGAAAATAATTTCTTAGTCACGTGTCATTAAAACATATAATTACTTAAATATCTATATGTAGTAGTATTATTTAAAGTATTTTTTTATTGGAAGACAAATTCAAGGTTATATCACGTGGTCTGAACAAGTTTATACTAATTACAATTGTTAGATAAAAGTGAGTCATTGCACCACATGCATACATATGTAGGTACATATATGCGGGTGAACTTTAAATATCAACGTTGTATCCTAATGCAGTGGTATAGTTCAGCTGTCGTTCCGGTGGGTGCTTCCGGAAACAATATGCTAAATAACTCACACCATGCAATGGCAGATTTGAACAGTTCACTATAAAAAACAAAAACTTTTTGTATTTTTCAAGTGTCAATCCGTTTATTTCAAATGCAGAAAGAAGTGTTTGTATACAAGATTCTCTCCGCCTACTTTGCTTCATGTAAAGATGCGGAAGAATTATAAATATAATTTATAAAAATTTTTAAAAGCGTTTTATGAATATAAAGGTGTAAAGTAATCATAGAGCTCATTTAAAACACGAAAATATCTTACATTGGGTTTCCATTTAAATATGCAAAAGCCCATAAAACTATTACTCACTTTAGACCACTTTCGTTAATATACAAAAAAACAAAACAGCTGCATAATTTCATAACGTCTATTTTTAGTGAAAGTCACTAAAATTATAAAACGCGACATTAAACACAAATTGCCCACTGAACTATTATCACGTACCGTAACTTTAGCTGTGCGCTCCGTAACAGTAAAAAAAAAATGTTATTTTTAATTGGGCGATACAAATGAAAACGAAATCTTACAAAACTGTTGTATAATAGGAAATCACACACATGCTATCTTAAGTGGAATAGAGCGTAGATTCAGGTCAGACGATCGAATTATCAACGGACGAGCTGTAAAAAATTGTAAAGAATACCTATCAAGTACAAAGCGTTCGATTCCGTGTTATCATTATGAATAACATATTTTTAGAGTTCCTCTAAAAGAATCAACGGAACCCTTCTAGTACCACTTTGTTGTCTGTTGGTCCGTAAGTATCATTTTTATCAACATCGCGTGAAGCTATCTAGCTGAAATTAATATGAAACAACCTATACTCTATTGTCCCTTCAAGTACAAATAAAATCAAACTTCTAAGTCACCCAATTACAAAAGTACGAGCGTTTATATGTACAAAATTCGTTACGTAATCAGTCTTGATCAAAATAATATCAAAATACATAGATAAATAAGATCAAAATAGATAACTAAAGTTAACTTTTCTGTTAACCTAGAATTATAAAATTTGGCAAATAGTTAGAAACGTACTATACAAAAAAAAGCACTCACTCATGTACTTAAACGATATTTTTAATATAGAAATAAAATATAGGCTCGATTTGGCGAACTTAGTAAAGTTATGTACTCAGTATCACTATGTTATCTTGCTCAATCCAGAAAAGGAAGTTTCCTCAATTATTTTAGTTAAACTTTGGGGTAACTACCTAAGAAGTGTCTAAGTTGGTGGCAGTGGCCCCATAAGGTTAGCTAAAATATTTGCAAATCAATGCAATTGCTTAGAGGTTTTAGAAATACTCATACATATACCTATGGTAATTTATTAACATATTATTCCGTTGTCTACTTAGTGCCATACTGCATGTTAATATATACACGAACAAACGAAAAAAAAAGAAAGTTTAGGTTTATTTTTTAATTAAATAAAACGTACATTGTAAAATGTAATAAATAAATAAATAAATAATTGCGTAATCACCATCAACAATATAACATATAAGAGAAGTTGTATACAAAGATTGATTACTATCATTATACGGATAGAAATATGAATACACAATGTACTGGCGGAAATAAGTGGACACGAATAGTAAGAATCAGATTGAAACGAATACGAATAAACATTGAGAAAGCGTTCGGGAGTCTAAATAAGTATAATGTAAGCATTACATGTAAAAGAAAACTTATCTCTAGAGAACACTTTCATTTATTATATTACATACTCGTCCCAAATGACGGTCGATTCCCGATTTCATTCATCACTAAAGAATTTAATTAAGGCCATCGTTATGGCACAGCGGCACAAGCGTCTAAATTTGTAAGTCAACGATGGTTGGGGGCCCGATTCCCATTTGGGGAACTCGTTCTGGTAAGAAGACACAGTGCCGCGTTGAGTTCCGCCGCTCTACACGTAATGTCGTACAAGTTGACAAACTTATCTAAATTTGCGGGTGTAAGTTTATATATTAACAATTTTCGGATATTTTTTTTATTTGTACTGTAAGTTTTAACATAGTTCTAGGTCAACGAGGAGTGCCCGTCCGGGTTTTGATTACAAGTTTGACTGTTTCTGTACCTCAAGGGACTATAGATATTCGACATTTATTTGAGCTTGATACCTCACACGATCTCGAGAAAAATAATTTTCACAAACGGACGGACTTTTTATTTTATTTCTGCTATTTATTCTCATCATATTAATTGATCGAACAAATTTATAAAACTCACCGAAATTGCCTAAATAATAAACAAAATTATGTTATAGTCATCCTAGGACCAAAGCGTTCTTGTACTAATAGTACTGATATCAATGATGTCGCGGCCTCTGACATTTTTAGAGCGTGTTAGACAACAATGCCAGTCCCGGCATTTATAAAACACAAAGCATTTTATACCTTACAAGTTGTAAGGAAAGCTTAAACTTAAGACAGATAGAAAGTCACGTCAAACCATTTGTTACAATTCAGAGCTGACCTAGTAACCTCGAAGACGCCGATTTTACGCCGATTAAACTCTATAAGGCTTAACTTCCTCAGTTCCTTTCATCATCAATCATTCCTCATGAATTCATAGATTACTTTCTGTACTATTTATAAAATAATTGGTAATTGTTATGTTTTTTTGTCATATATTCAATATTTATTTAAACAAATTGACTCGACCTTAAAGTTCAAAACGAATCACAATAAAAACTTTTCACTGCAGTTATAACTTGATTTACCTATTTATGGCTACAAACATAAATTTTTACCCTAATTTCATCACATTATAAAAAAAACTATTTTTACTTAAATTAATATTAGTATAACAGCTGATATTAGATAAACAAAGACATTGAAGAGATAAAACTGACAAATGGCGGCGGCGCGACTTCTCATGACTCAGAAAGCGTCTAAATTGTTGAACCGACCTCCGGGGTCGGGTTGCGATTTGCGCAGCTTGAGTGAATAAAACGATGTCGAATAATTTTTTATTGCTGAGGCGTCTTCAAATTGAATGAGCATGTTTTCATTGATATAATAAATATTGTTTCATAATGTGTACTATTAGACATTTTATTTCTAATAGCATAGCATTTCTATTAAAGTTAGAAATGCTGTAAAAACAGCATGAATGGAGAACATACCGGAAAGTCAAATAAAAAAAACCTTATTGACAAGTCATACTAATTACTATTACCTGCATAACGATCAATTACACATACAAATGGTAAATGGCAAAAAGTTAGGTATAGCTAGTTCAACTTACACGGGACAAGAACCAACGTAGTCACAGACACAATAAATATAATTATCCACGTATAATCATTAAAACTAGCATATTATTTTACGTCAGAATAAATTACAGACTTTATTCATACTATTCTTCATATCTTATCGCGCCAAGGCCCACAAACAATGAAAATTCTTAGGTGAGTATTTCAAAGTATTGCTCACTTTTGTTTGAACTTGAAGAAAAATAGAGAACAATATGTACGCTGCTGAAATTATTAAACAGATTTATGGATGTGTTTTTAACATATTAAAATACTTAGACGTACCTACATTCTATAACTTCTTATCAATACATAATATGTATGCATTTCTGAACATATGTTTATGATTTTTATATTCAAAACCCTTCTTATAATTTATAAAATTATATCTATAAATGTGATTAATCATTTATTTAATATATATACATAAAACTGTTTAACTGTTGTATTTCATTAAGAGGCTATATTTAGATAATCTACAAACTTTCAAACGTAGGGGGTCTCGAATACAGGCCTCTTTCAAGTGCCTATGCCTTTATATGTATATTTTTTAATATATGAGGAATAATTCTTTAAAAATTGTTAAAATTTTCCTAAAGTTATTATTGGCGAGGTTCTTAAGATAATCTAAAAATCTTGATATCCGCCATGGATATTGACATAAGGAAAGTGAGGTAAGGATGACTAGGAAAACCTATAATTATTTACCATTGTGAATGTTTTATTACAGCCACTTTTCCTAAGATATTTAATAATCGATAAGTTTTGTCGTGGTTAAAGCAAAACGGAAGGTTCTTCACGTCGAATTTAATCAACACCTCCGGACTCGTCACGTGTAGGTGTTATGTGATCACCTGTGATGCGCCCACGTAAAGTAAATTATAGGAGAAAAAAATGTTTGGAATATGAATTGACTATGCAATATTAAGAGTCATACAGTATACATTTAGTACATGTACATGTAGCGGTTGTTGTAAATATATACGGGCGAAGCTTCTAGATACACGTAGTTTATTAAAACACTTAAGAACCAGGATGTGGGCGAAAGAAATATCTGGTATCTTATTTGAAAAGGGCTTTTTTCTATAAGTAGATTTTATAATGGAGATAATTTTAATGGGATTTAAATTAAATTTATTGTCACTACATGTCATAACTGGAAATATTGCCGTTTTAAATTGCTGGAATATTGATATTTTAGGGTATAGATAAGGCTCTCACTCAATAATATTATATCAAAATATAAAAAAGCAAATTTAAAATGACTAATACAATAATGACTAATATAATAATAGGTATAGTAATTAAGTTATTTTGTTACTTTTGATGAAAATAATTGGTTATAATAATAATTAATGTAGATAAAGTCGACTATTAAGTTGATATGTACTTAGTTTCATAACTATTATAGTAATTAAATAGGATTTTGTAATTTATTAAGTGTACTAGCGACCCGCTCCGGCTTCGCACGGGTGCAATGCTAATACTAAATATACTGCAGAATGTCTTTACATACAACATTCACAGCTTTTTTGTCATGCATCAAAATCCGTTGCAAAATTTTAAAGATCTAAGCCTATATTGGGAGGGACAGCGAGAAACGACTTTGTTTTATACTATGTAGTGATGATGTATATTAATTTTGTATATTAATTAATATTAAAAATGATATTAATTTAATGCAATATTTCTAATTATTTATGAGTTTCGAAAATTTATTACTTCTAGGTATATAAATTACAATCAAAAATTTCTGTTTTGTGTTTGTTGTTTATCTTACATTCATAGATAGATTTTTTACATTTCGCATACAGTGTAACGCTACGACAACGCTCGCAGGATAAGTACGCTGAAGTGGGAGTGGGCCGGACACATTTGTGTCCGAAGAACCGATGGACGTTGGAGCAGACGAGTTCTAGAATGGAGACCGCGAATTGGCAAACGGAGTGTAGGGCGCCCTCCGGCTCTATGGACCGATGACTTAAAAAGGTTGCCGGGTCTGACTGGATGCGGAAGGGGGAGGACCGGGATCTCCGGCGCACCCTGGGGGAGGCCTATGTCCAGCAGTGGACAAGAATTGGCTGATTTAATAATAATAATACAATGATTATAAGCAAGTAAAGTTTCTTATCAAAGTTGTTCTTAAACTAAATGTAATGTAGGTAATGACCTTTTAAGGTGAGTTAAGGTAGAGAAAGATGATTCTTTTTTTACTTTCCGTTTACGCCGAACTCGCAATCATTGTGTGCAGTCGAGATTATTTTAACTGTTCATTTTCATTTTATTGATAAGTATTGACCGTTACATTATGCATAATATAATGAAAGCACGTTTTTTTTAATTTTTTGTAAACTATTCGACGGATGAAAGTGTATGACGTTTGTCAATTTTATTATAAAATTTAACCATAAATCCCAAAG
Organism: Dione juno; assembly: GCA_037127375.1. Lineage (NCBI taxonomy): Eukaryota > Metazoa > Arthropoda > Insecta > Lepidoptera > Nymphalidae > Dione > Dione juno. The sequence continues at coordinate 2,661,896 of JAXRJS010000042.1, read as the reverse complement.
ATTCAATACCAAAGCTAGTTCTAATAATAAGTTAATTATAAAAAAACCATTTAATTTAATCACAGACGCTACAGTCGTCGATGTCGAAAAAACATGACACTTCAAGCGTTAAATACAGCCATACAAAAAGATACTAACAACAGCTTTTTTAAAATGATGCTAGAATTAAATTCTTAGAGATCATTTTGAATGTTTTTAAATAATAACAGATATCTTAAGAAATAAGACAGACTTTGATTTATCACAATTATTTTCGACTACTGATTCTTAAACATTTTCTAATGAATCACTTTCATCAGAGCTCATTAAAGTTTTTGTATGCCAAGTGGCACTAGATGCAACTTAATGTGGCCCATTACTTTTCATATAGAGATGACCATATTTAAAAAAAAACTAAATAATATGCGAAAGGGATCTGAACTTACATCCGTCATGTCAATCAAATGTACTAATTAATAAACATGTAAGTTTAAAAATTAAAAAAAAAACATAATCAGCAACTTAACGAGAAGTATCTACAGACATAACTACTTCTTTAACATTTTTTATGTTACACCAATAATACAAATACAGTTATATCAACACGTCCTGGGAACTGTCTTAGTCATCTTTATCAATGCCAAGGCTTCGTATTCGGTGCAGTTAAACTTGTTTTTATGTGGGCCGTCGGTACCTATAGCTGTTCGTTGAATGGTCCAACGGTCCTTTGCGCAAGCGGTACTCGCTAATGCAGTATAAGGTGTTTTAGTAGTGGTAGCGATATAGAAATATTGATTTATGAACTATTATTTGGCATTTTCGGCATTATCTTTGAATTTTACTAAAAAATTCTTTAACGCCAAAGTTACATGTAAAAGATACCCGGGAATAAAAAGTAAGCTTCACTATTTTCAAAAATGACTTAATATCTGTTAAATATGTCTACTTATGCTTACTTATGCCTCCGCGCAATTCTGACCCTCAGTGAAAACGACTTTTTCACATTTATTCACGTTATACTTTAAAATAGTAGGTAAATATTTATATAGTTATCTGCTTATACAGATAACTATATAAATATTTATATACAAATTTTACCTTAATCATAACCGCCTATTGTATTTTATATATATACAGTACTACAAACATTATATTGGTAACAATTGGCCGTATCGATAGAAACGACGTTACTTGAAAATGTAGGTCAGCTTAAATACGTTCCTAGTACTTCTACTAATCCAAATAGATCTAAACTGGAACAATAGCATTCAAGTATGTTTTTCAATTAAATATTAAATTTGCTATAATACAAAATTTTAAACAGTTCGTGTAGTTGTTATAGTGTGACATATTTTTGCGTTGTCTGGATTCAGTGCGTTTCATAATTTTAATATTGCACTCAAAATATATTCAAAGAGGTATATCAACCAGAGCTAAGCTTGAAGTAAACTGGTTTGCAACAGACCACTGTGGTATACTTTCAAAACCTAAGTGCCGTTGTATTCCATTCAAACGATGTATTTTTAATGTATGCAAAACAAGTTGTTATAGAAATACCGATACATCATTGTTAAGAGACCGTTTGGACAAAAATATTTTTCGAAATTCCTCTACAATATATATTAGGTATATTCTTAATGTTTATTCGTCCAACACCATTATAAATGTGCAAATAAAAATTAAATGCATACAAAATTATTGTATTCTTCCACCACTAAGCATGCATTTAATGAATGGAAAGTGGTGCACCGGCAGACTTATCGACCAAGGCGCTTCTGGATATTCCATAAAATGTGTGTCATACGTGAACATTATAAATAAAAACATAAAATCATGAATCAATTCTTTATAATTGTTTATTACAATATTACTGCGTGCGTGAGCTTTAAAATGTCCCAGACCTTGGTTTGTTACCGTAAAATACTCACATGCTGAACAACATCATATTTTAAGGAGCTGTTTACTTTTTTTTAATTGTTGCCTGGAAAGGACATAGGGATAATCGATTCTCCATTATCGCTGTCCTTTCCAGGCTTACTAGCTACACAACATCGTACCTCAAAACCCGTCTATTATTTCGTGCGTTATGTGCATGTTATACATGCTCATTTTACTGTTTTATTATATTAAAGATAAGAATAAATATATTATTTAATATTTTTACTATGACATACTACTGAAGTACGCCACGTGTAACAATTGAACTACTAGAAATGGTAGTACAAAATTAGAATAATATGTTATAGGGATTAGCATAGTGAACATATAGCAATATCATTTAATGCATCAATTAGTTCAATCTATATCTGTATATTGTGGGTTAACGAATAAATCATCACGAGGGGCACAGGGCCATATCAATTGATCCCCCTGTGCGGATGTGACGGGAATGACGCAGTTGCAGGTAAAGATATAAAAATAGATTACGTATATATATGTATTTAGCATACACACTAAATTAACAACAATATAAAATGATTACCTATAAAATCATATTACACAACATTGCAAATATAGAATACAAGTATATATATATATATATAAAATATATGTACGTATATATATATATACATCTATAAAACATATATAAATTTATTTATATCAACTAAAGAATAGTGGTCTGTATATGACTCACTTGATATCCAGATGCCTGCTTTTTAATGAACACGCTGTCTGTATGTTTTATTTCATTTAACAAATAGTTGCTCAATATAAAAACAAGTGACATTAAACATGATATTTCATTAATAAAAGAATGACTTGATTCTGTTTTGTTCTGTGACTAGTTATATGTGTAAGGTATTAATTGTACAAGAATTTTAAAAGTACTTTTTGTAAATATATTAATATGAGATATTTGTTCTCATATATTTTGTAAATATATGAGAACAAATTTATAGCATTGACGCCATGATGGCGAAGTTACAAACTGTTGCCTAACCAAGTGATGGTTGTTACTACTCGTTAGCTTACTCGTACTTACACAAAATTGAAAAAGGTATGGAAAATTGAAAAATGCATGGAAAAAAAGTATTTTTATTTATATCTCTTTAACATTTAAAATATGTATACTACAAAGCAAATAATATTTTTATAACATTATTTATATTTACATATATTCTTGAATGTATTTAAATCAAATAGAAATTCTTTAGTTTTTTTGTGCTAAGGAATTTTAAAAAGTGTTAGTTATTGTTTACAGTGTTATTAAAAGTATGAGTGCATCGCTAATTGTCGGTCATGGTCAATGGAATTACTGCGCACATGTTTTTTTTAAAATATTATTTGACATCACCCGCACTCTGTTATAACGATTTTGGGCAGAGAGAAAGAAAGAGAGAAACAATTCTTTTTCACTCTTTATTTTGCATGGAATGGTACGAGTACCAACCCATTATAGAATTTCGTTTTACTATAATTAGTATTTGGATTTACAATTTCAATTTAATCTATTCGTGTATCCAAATATCATAAAGCTAAAGATTTTGTTTGGTTGAACGCGTTAATCTCAGTAAATTGAAAAAATATTCTGTGCTATTATCTGTTTATCCAATTAAATATTTTATGTCAAAATTGCCTTAAATCCGCGTTAATCTCAGGAGCTACTGCTTAAGATTTATATTATATAGTCTTATTATTGATGAAGGCGCTATGATTCTTAGGCGTGTAGTATAACAAAAATATTGCAAAAAACAGGAGATATAGTTACTCGAAAATCTTGTATGACAGAATTGTTTCCTTTTTAAAGTTATCAATAAACGTCCACAATAGCATTTGTCTATTGCATGTAAGGAAAACCCTCGGCTGATAAAATTAATAATCGTGTAGTTGATTTTATAGTTAGCGTTATTGATACCTAATAATCCGAGAATACCTTGGCATTGTTTAATAGCACATTTACGAAACCTTTTGATAAATTATTTTCTGCCATTTGCTCTGTTAGTCAATTCAGAACTTTTACAGGCTGTACAAATATTAGCATATATAAATATATATATATATATATATATATATATATATATATATATATATATATATATATATATATATATATATATATATATATATATATATATATACCGTGTTACGTACATATTAGGAACTACTGGACAGATTTAACAAATGTTTTTTGTAAAAGTAGTAAAACATTGGGTATAAATTATCTTAAGGAAGATGAATTACATCTGATGTAGAACCATCATGTAGAACCATCTTTGCCCATCTAAATTATAAAAAAATAAAGAAATATCTACTTTGCATGGGTCGTCCAGCGTGACGAGAATCTACTGGTGACATGAAAATCTAAGGTCAGGAGTCAAGGAGCATCTGGTGTGGTGAACTCCACGCGAACGATGTCACCGGCCACAAATAGTAAATACTATATAAAACCTCTAATGCTGACCTGGCGAAGAAAGGGGCATAAGATTGTTTAAGAATAATGCGATAATACTAATAATTTAAGAATAGACATAGTTGGACATAGTTGAATAATACTTAATAGTATTATTCAACTATGTCCAACTATGAGTTGATATAAAAAGAAATAAATGAATGTGAATAATGTAGAGACGACATTAAAAGGATTTGGTATACTTCCAAAGTAAGTGACCGACATACGTGTCTCTTTTTATGCAGTAGTTTAAAAAAACTTTCTGCTTTGACTATGTTTGTATATATATTTACAAATACAAGTTATTTACGCCTTTATTTAATATATATAACGTCATATACAACTTACGATTCGGATATCCTAATGAAGTTTAATTATAAGTATTTATTTTAGATAATACGAATATATCTTGTCAAGAAAAAAAAAGGTTTTGAAAAGGGTCACTTATAGAATTTTCGTTAAATAGTTGTAATATTTTGTTAAATTCCTTATTCAAACAACGAACTCAAACTTATTGGAGTTTTATAAAGGTGTTAGACGTAGCCGTAGTAGTCGCTTAAAAAAAATGTAACAATAATTTTATAGAGGGGTAAATGACAGTATTTAATCGAAACACTATAATATTTCACTTCCTACAATGTATTTAATGTGTTCATATTGTATGGTAAATTATTATGAGCATACTGTTAAAGATATTACTTGTTCGTCGTAACGTCCCAAGCATCAGTTTTCTAAAGGATGTGTCAGCATTTTGTCAAACTAAGTGTTAGCAACAAATTAATAGCATTTTCTTATCTCACTTTTACTGTCATCTAATCCCAGATACGACGAGATAATGGATTATTGGAATTTTTTTCATAGATAATTCTTATTTGGAAATTTATTGCAGTTACGAATATTTAAGGCGAGAGGTTAATAAAAGCAAGCATTTTTTGCAACAACAGTTATATCACATTTGTCAAAACAAGAATTAAAACTCATTCACTTTTTGAATATTTCTGGGTATAACGAGATACCTTTATAGTTACAACGAGGTTGAAAGCTGTCATGGCGCAGCAGTACAGTGTATTACTGTGAACGCGGCGGTTGTGGGTTCGATTCCCACTCGTGGGGCATTAATGATTTTCATTTTCCTCGCTCTGGTAACAAGACCAAGTGCGGCTTTGAGTTCCGCCAACACGAAATATTTGGAAAGGTGGAAAGCGGGGAACAAAGTGTTTTACATTAGGTTCCCTCTGCCTACCCTGTTAGACGCGGGATATAGAAAAAAAACAAAAAAAATCTATTATAAGATACGAATTTCCAAACATAATTGGAATAGTATGTAGATAGACTACAATAGAACTCAACAATGGTATTTCACATGTTAACGAAGTATGATTATGGAAATTGTGACGAGCTTCGCGGCGGATGTCACTCCGTTACAGAGATAATCTCCGGCCGATTGACTGCATATAACGGTACGGGTCTGGACGATGGTTATAAATAGCTATTAAAACAAGATCTTGTAAGAAATAATTATAGACTTACTGTGAAGTTTTAAACTAGCATTAGACTAGCATTCAAATAACTAATATAATTACAATTGAGAATTATTAATTAGAAAATTAAAAACTACTAGTTAAAAAGTTGTATTAATAAAAGATTCAGCAAAATATTGCCTCTGCTGTATTGATAGTAGCCAGTAACTTAGTATAATATTATAGAGAAGATACTTTTATGACTTCTACACAGTATTATAAAGAAACAGTAATGTTTAACACCTTTAAGTAAGCTTATAGAACAAGCTAATGGCCAAAGGTGAGAGACGAGTAACAAGTCAGTTGTTTGGTTATAAACTGTAAATATATAAAAATATATGTATGTATGAAAATATTTAATATCATACAATCATAAAGAGGAGACACAGAGAGTAGAGACAGTAGACAAAATGTAAAAAAATAATATAGATATTTAATTTTTCATCTATTATTAAGTTAGCTGAAGTTTATAGTATATAATTAAAAGCGCGAATATAGTATATAATTGTTAATTATTATAAACATTGCGCATCTTATAAGTTCGCCAAGTCATCTCTGCTTCAGCCCTACTTCATTTAAATTACAGGACGTCCATATGTATGTATGTCAATTCAATAATTATCACATAAAAAATATTTACATCAAGAATCTTTCTATCGTATTGTGCTATAGTGATTTACGTGGGATGTACTTGAGGCATAGTAAAGTATAGAAGTAGCCGGCGTACCGTGGCGAGAAGCCTTGCAAGCACGATCGATATCGTGTAACGTGGGAATATGCTTAGAATATAACTATAATATTCGTTATTTAAATACTAATATTAATGTACTATACATGAAGTTTGACATAATCGATTTTTTAGTGAAGTTCAATAGGTTTATCTATGTACATTCTGACTTACTGCGACATTCGCAGTCACTTCAGCGATAAAGGTATTTAAAAATAAAAAAAAGAATATATCTTTACAATTTTTAAATTGACATTTTTCACCTTAAAATAAAATAAACAACTTTGAAAATTTTAATAAGACATATGGGAGAAAATGTTGTATTTTTTATATTACTATAACTACAGAATCTATTGCAGTAGATTATAATTCTTGCTCAAAATGATTCTTCTTCAAAGAACAAACACAATATAGCACTTGCTCATTTCTAAATAAGATGACTTTTTACTAGGTACAGGTATTTACAATAAAGAATACTTCTATTCTAACAATAGCTTCTCTTAACGTAATGTCGATAGGAAATTACATAACCAACATGATCTGCGGAAATCAGTCGCTTTAGAAAGCAGCTGAAGACAAAATTGCCAAATCACTGAAGTCTCTCCACTCATGCCTGACACAAGTATAAGAAACTTTCACTCTGTTACCTTATTATTATCGATGAAAGATTAAGTACTAAATCATAGTATGTGAAAGTCATTAATGATAGAACGAATAAATAAACGTATATACACATCTCTTATGTAACTGATTTTATTGAACCACGTTCATCGTGTACAATGTTAAAAGTCACTAATCTGTTATCATATAATAACAAATATCAGCCGCTCTAACAGTGTTCAATATTAATGTACCTATGTCGAAATCTTCGCCATTATGTATTTTTAAAGAAATTATTTAAAATTTAATGTTTATTAAAGTAATCAATCAATTTATTTAGAATATTTCACATACTGTAATAAAATTTGCTATCAAATTATATTTATAATGATATTATAATTAAATAATGCGATAAAAACGTAACGTAAGACATTAAGAAAGTTAGGTCACCGATGTAATCCAGGCTGAGCCTACTCAAGGCTTTTAAACCCGGTCAGGACAGAATTAATTCGCTCATTTGTACTTAGAAATACCGTTTCAAATACATCCACGTTTTTATCAGTATTATAAATGTCCATCTTCAATATTCCAAGCGAAGTCTTCAAAATTAGATATACCTAATTCTCCACTAAGTGTTACTAAATAAATACGTCGTTACTTATAACAATACAATTGGTCTTCATTAAAAATGGTTTGTATTAAAATATTACATTACTTTAGCGTTTACAGAATGGTGTGTTTCTTACTTTTTTAAATGAAAGCACAGTTTTAACTAAACCCTATAAACGTCATGCTATTATAATATAAGTGATTATACTAAAAACAAAAAAGGATTTCTTTCAAACAAAATTAATATGATTTAAAAGTAATGTATATACACTACTACTTCTACTATTATTGAATAAGTGATAATGTAGTAGAAAACCGGTTTCATTTACTTGGGTTACGTTGTATCTCGCATATAGCAGGGTAAGCAGAGAGCCTAATTACTCCGCCAAAATTCGGAACAATTTAGATATATTGAGTGGCGGATCTCAAAGCGTCACTTTATATTACCAGAGTGAAAATAACAAAAAACCACAATAATCTTGTACTTAGACGCTGTCTAAGTGTGTCACGATGGTCTAAATTAGTAAAGCTTTAAATTTAGTTTCTTTAAAATTCTTAACAAACTCCCAAATATTATAATGGTTGCTCTTTAAAGTACATTATTTACATTAACACAAATTAATGTTATTGCATTTACTTATAATATGCTAGATTCAGGGGTGTTTAAACTTGAAAACGAACAAAATCGAAATGCGCTAGCGCAGGAACATCCGTGCTTCCGGCAATTGCTAGCGCGTGACCACACCTTCCGGTAGGTGAGTTACAATCACATATTTTGTTTTAGTTTACGCTTATTAACACTCTTACTACTAATTAGTTAGGCTGATCTACTATTATAATTTTATGTTAAATTTTCAGTAAGGGTCAATAACTACGTTATATATGTACGTACAATTAACGATGTAATCCTAATAGAATTAAAAAAATATATCAGTAAGTAAAACAAAACAGAAAGTGTACAGATATATTGTAGTAAAGTATAGTAATATAGTGATAATATACTTTTTATGATTGTGACTGCGTAATATTAAATCTAAGAACTAAACAAGTAAAAAAAGTATTATTATCATTAGGTAAGTTCTGCAAAGGAAGCGAGCAAAATGTTGCCATCACAACCAATAAGAATGTAAAATGAGTGGTGATGTATCACGCAGACGCTTTGCACAAATAATCTACGATGATATCATTTCAATAATTGCTAGACGGATTAACGATATCGAATATATAAAGTATAAAGTAATATTATTAAATTATTAGGATTTATTTTAGTTCCTCGCTTTTGTAAGAAGACAAGAAGGCGGTGAGTGCCGCCACTCAACTTCCATTGTCTAGAAAATACGACGGAAAGTGGGTAATGAGTATCTGAACACTAGGTTCCCCTCTGCCTGACCTGCCATATGCGGCATACTGCGTGAAGCTAAAATCATCTATTTATTACATAGATCGCTAACAGGACAAACATTCTGATATTAAGATAATATTACTAGAAACAAATATATATTAAATTTCCTAACAGAAAGCAACACCGCATTCTTAGAATACAACAACAATAAATTCGTTTAGTTAAGGTAGTAATAAGAATATCACAAGGCACATTAAATTAAGGTCTTTCAGCCCTATAGCGATGAGATCTCCTTTACACAAAAATCGTAAGCTTTTCTATTCTTGTCTTTTTTGTTGCTGGTATAAAATGTAAAATTCTCTTAATTAAACAAAATAATAAACCAATTAAAATTAAAGCAATAAGTTCAATTGTATGTACATATATTGTATGTTATATGCCATGTTCCAGCAGGTATAAGATACGCAAATCAAAAGTCGCAATATCTAAATATTTTTATATTATTTATATAGTATATTGGTATTTTGAAATAAACCTTAGTAGAAACCTTTACTTTGCTAAGCAACAGATTCGCGTTGAGGTTAGATCAATATGCGGTGTGGTGACGTCAAGGAGACCAGTGGGGAGGTGTTTGCCACTTATTCTTCGCAAAGGTTACGAGGTCGATGTGTACTTTAGGGATCATAAAGTTATATGGTACCCTAATACCTTCGCCTTAAGAATTAGGAAGTGATAGACGAAAATAGATATACCTAGGTTATGAAATATTTTAAAAGAGAGTACTTCACTTTTAAGTCATGATAATTCTATAAAGATTAATTAAAAGATATGAAATTGCATTACAATATCATTGTAAAAATACGTAAATGAAGTACAGTAACCGTTATCTAATCGCGGTTATACATTCTTTCAAGTCTCACCACGCCTTAGTAATGAAAAAAAAAGCAAATTAAAAAGTTAAAAAATATTTATTACAAAAATAGTTATAAATTATGTTTTTTAATTACATTTGACGCCTGTTACCAAATGAAATTCCAGATTGCTGGCCTTTGTTACTTCCGTATTGCAGAGAAATGACGTTCTGGCCAGCCTTCAGCTGCTCCTCGGTGAACTCTCGTACGTTTTTGTCGGCTTCCTTAGGGCCGATGGATGGTAAGCCAAAATTGCCTGCTTTTCTACCAAGCGACTGAAGACATACTACCACAGAGTATAAGTTCTGCTTCTCCCAAAGATCAATAGTTTGGAATGTTTCCTGAGCGGGCACACCGAGTTTCTTTACAGCTTCAAGAAAAGCGTTTATATTTTCCATACACTTGAAGGCCATGGCGGATTGGTTGATTTTTTTGACTGATCCCTCTTGGAACTTGTTAACAAGGTGGCATAAAAGGGTGCCATCTTTAAGTACTTCGTAAAGATTTTCTGCATCTCCGGAAGTATTGGCCGGTTGCCCGACGATTTTTCTGATCCATTCCAGAGTTTCTTGAGCAATATCATTGTTGTATTTGCTGTTGATCCTGGCCTGGGCCTCAGCATTAATGCCAGCCTTTCCTGCGCGATTTTCAGCCATGTTTTGTGTTGACACCTTTACGGACACGTAGCCACTGAGCTCCTTATGATAAGTAAACTCCCAATATCAGACACATGACACATACGATTGATAGCGACTATCTCTACATAAAAGTAATCGTTCCATATTTTATCGCGTTTATTATCAAAAATATAATTAAATTTTATGATTTGAACTGACTTTTGCAAGTATAAATATCAATGACCAAAGTAAAAATTTTCCTGTGAATTTGTTATTAATTATAAACTACTGGTGCAAGAGAAATCAAGACATTTTGAAAGCATTATAATATTTTTTATTACAATAATAAAGGGTAGAAACTGAATAATGACTCATCTCAACTATTCTGACATCATTAAGGCTTTTACGAAGCAGGAAATTAGTTCACATAAAAATTAGGACATACTTAGCTAGCTAGATTGAATGTTATTAGTGATTTATATTATTCTAATAGTTTCTAATTGATATTGTAATATTGTGCATTACAATACAATTAGAAATGCTACATTTCAATGGAGTGGTGGGATTACTATATAATTATAGTCATGTCGTTTGTTAAGCACCTTAGAATATTCTAGAACACTAACTAATCAATCTTATCTTTATTATTACTTAAATATTTATATATTATCAGATTTATTGATTGTCAGTAATATACCTATAATAGTCTTCTAGATAAACAAGAATTGTATAAAAACATAAGAGCTTTAAAAATAAAAATCTTATGTACATACCGCTCATATTAATAATTTACCGTACCATATGAAATAAAGTTTTTGCATTTGTGTAAATAAATTGTTAATATCTTTAAGTACATTTGATAGTGTCCATATATATGATATATTAAGCATACAAGGCACATGGTGTGATTTGAGTATTTAAAAAATAATTTTCATTATTTTAAATTTATATGTATCCTACAAAATAATATTACCTTTTCATGAGTAAAACATATTTGTTTAGTAGTGATATTCTTGTATAAAATAGATGGTATGATATGGCAGTTTTAGTAATGCAGGAAACCCCCCTTTAATTCCTTTGCACTCTTATTTAACTAAAATATACATTTTGAAATTTTTAATAATGTTTAATGACTTATTGTTAGCAAGTTTAATAGAAGTAAGTAGCTTTGATTTTTAGACAATGGTTTACTTGCGCAATGTGACCTTCCTAAATCTCACTGTATTGCATTATTTTATTGTTTTATTAAATAAAACAATGAAAGGACCATTGCTGACTTCAAACAAAGAGCTTATCATCTATAGATAAAATTAGGTGCAGATATGGATCTTTAAGACTGATATGCAGTAACTTTAATGTAAATGGGTAATAAACCGATAGGACCAAGTTTTTTGCACTGTTATTTCTTTGTGCTACTAAATATTCCAAAATCTTATTAGAACGATTATATTTATAAAAGAAATTGATTTCTTTAACCAGGGAGATGTGTCATATTCAATTATTATGTTTAAGTATATTTTATTTCAGAACAAACTATATTAACTTTATTTTTGTTTTCTTATTCAATTGTAGAAAAATAGTCCAAACATTTTTTTATTGTATTGTTAAAATTAACGCATACACTTCGCTAACACAATTCCGACAAAAAAATATTGGTACTTGGCAGTATTTATATATCCTACCTAATGGTTACCCATATTTACGTAGGCTTTCCAAGCTAATAAAGTTATACCGTATTTATGAATCATAATTATAATAACCTTATGGTTAAGCGGTTTGTTGGCATTGCATAAATTAAATAACTACAATAAACATTTAAATAAAGTACCAATTTAATTCTCATTTAGCATAATACAACGGAAAAAATGTCATGACTTAATTGTATCTAACGTTAATGTAATCATATTAGATAGTTTCGACAATAGATAATGATAAGCAACGATATCGTTAGGTAGTTTTGTAAACTTTTATTAGAATATATAAATATAACCGAAAATTATGACTTACGTTGTAACAGCGTATAACGAATCTTGTAAAGAAAACACAACACAAACAGCAGTGCAATTAATAAACAATATCCATTTTATTATTTCACAGCACCTCACTTTCACGAGATAAAGTTTATACCTGCCAACGTTGAACCGTCCGCGCGGCGAATATTTGTTGACACAACGAAGTACGGGCTTCGCTGAGCTGTTCGTTCGGAAACGATTGTTTCTGTAATGCCATTCACATCTCAATTTTACGCCTTCCCCTTCTCTCGACCAACATGTGACATTAGCGTAGAGTTCCGATTGGTCGTGTGGTGTTGAGTGTTGTCTGTTTACCGTAATAGATTATCGATATAAGATGACATTACTGTGTGACTATGTTCATTTACTATATATCAATTCCAGTAATAGTCGGCAGTCCTACTAGATTTTGTACGGTGTTACTAATATTACAAGAAAATAAATCATATTTATTGATAAACAAAAAAGAAATATGTAGTCACTATATAATTTAAAAAAATGATAATAAAGGACTATTATCTACTAAGTAGTAGTAGTAGTAGTATTATCTACTAGTAACCGTCCTAAGAACATTATTATATGATCTTCAATATTATCGACATCAGCTCGATTTTTCGTACACGCATCACATTTAAAATATTACGTCAATTTTGACAGTTGTATACCGTTCGGAAACTTTTAAAGAATACAATTTTATGAACAAATTTATATGAAGTTTGTTATAATTAGCTAATTATGATAATTTCACAACATGTTTGCATGTAACAGAGAGATTAATAATGTTTAAAATCAATTTTATATTCTTATTACAAGTAAAAAGTTATGCTGTTCACTAATAGGTAATAAATATATAGAAACTTCACGAAATTACATTAAAATCATGTTTCACGTGCGTGTGCGTCAGGAAAATAATTCATTATACGAAAGTAATTTATAATTAGAAATCATCTATCACTAACTTTGAATCTTTATTTAAGTTTTCTCATTTAAAATATATAAATATTATGTTTATAGTATGACGACCGTCTTCGCGAAGAGGTGTCAGCGTCTGCCAGTAAACGTGACAGTTTGTGGGTTCGGTTCCCGCTCGAGGAGAATGAATTATTTACATTTCATTCGCTTTGGCAACAAGGCAAAGCGAGCGTTGAGTTCCCGCTTCAAAAGGTGGAAAGCGGGGAACGGAGTGTCTTAACACTAGGTTCCTCTCAGTCTACAGTTTTCTCTGCCTACCCTGCTATATAAATACGCATAGCAAGGTAGCCAGAGGGAACATATCGAACTGAAAAAAGTACAGCGTGGAGATAAGAAATAAAAAACAATATATATTATATAAAAATTATGAAATCCTGTTGTAATTCTTACATAACAATAAGTTAATTGCTCTCACTATGGAGTAAATATTTTTACATAGAAAATAATTATTGCTCATAGGTATATAGGTCATAGGCTTATGGGTATGGCTTAGCGGCGGAACGACGTACGACCGTTGAAGTGGGAACGTAGATGAGCAGCGGAGCAGGGAACGAAAGCTGGAAAATTTGATAATGAAGGATCTTAAAAGGAAATGTAAGTAAGTAAATGGAATGAGAAATGTCATGTAATGTGGTAACAATTTAGGACTTGATTTGATTACCATCAATTATAAGTCCTAAATTTCTGATAATGCTACAATAGCAAATTGACGGTCGTATAAGTATATTATCGCTGGCACAGAATCCCAATTGATTTTGTATCGAAGTCTACTATTGCCTATCATAAAAGCCTGTGTGTTAATTAACAGACCAAAATTTCGGCCCTAGTTAACATAGTTCTAAAATTATTATTAGTGAGTATTCCAGAAATCTACTAGAAGAGAGATGTTGTCGCGAAGATTAAAGCCCACGTCGCCATCACCGAAATCAGTGCGAAACTGCTGATCTGGATCTGGAAGAGAATAACAAACAGATAAAAGCGAGAGTTTTAAACAGGTATCAAATACACACCTACTATGTACCGTCGACTACGCCAGACCTAATGGATGCCAGACCGTGAGTACCGTTGCGCTCAGTCTGACTGTGTGCAGTTGCGCTATGACCAAATACTAGAAGAAAAGAAAATTGCACGTAAAAATAGCATTAATTGTCACGTTATTTGGATTCGAAATTTTGTAGTAATTTATATTTATATTTATATTTATATATATATATATATATATATATATATATATATATATATATATATATATATATATATATATATATATATATATTATTAGTATGTATGTATACATGTATATATGTAGGTAGGTATGTCTGTGTGTTTGTGTTATGTGGTATTGTAGAGACTAAACGAATATACCAATTTTGATGATTCTTACAATGGGTGCCAGCCAGAACACAAATAACCTTAACAGAAAACTGCTAAATACACTAAACAAAAGCTATTAAAATAATTTAAAAAAGATAAGAAATTTGGCACTGACTCCACGAATTACGGATTTTTAAGACTAGATATATAGGTATATTAGTAATTTAATAACATTACATTTTCTATTTTTTAGTTTATGTTTAAGGTTGTACATATAGATTAGGTAGTATAATTTTGAAGTGGATTTAAATTATTGTGTAAAAAAAAATCTATGCAAAAAATATATGATCTGCATCGATTATAAAATAAAATCAATCGGGTCATTATTCAGACTAGAATATCTCTGCACAAAACTCTCAACTTCCAGGCTAGATTTTTTTTTAACTTTTTTAATTTTATAGATTCGGACAAACACCTTAAATAAAATTTTAAGTTAACTTTGAATTATGAAATTTGGTTTTTATAAAAATGAAGCTTTCGAGGCCAATTTAATGCGCTATGATTTTTGAGTAAAAGATATTACGATAAAGATACACATCATGGGTGTAACTATTGCTATACTTTAGCTTGAAATTATTTAGTATATGTCTGTATACAATGCTTTCTGTTTTTGTATTATTTCATTGAAAGCTTGGGCTTTAAAAAGGGTATGGCTTGGGTAAAATATAAATATTCGATAAAATGGTTTTAGATCTTCAAAACAATATCAATTACCCTTGATACCTATCTTAGGAAATTATTTCATACAAGTATAGCATATGAATTAAAAAGTGTAAACAAAAACTGAAAGTCGTGCGTTTTCGTAAGCTTTCGGATATAGTAGCTCGCGCATGCGCATTCGCGTGGTGCGCGTGCGTCGATTGCGCGGCCAGGGCGGGCGCCGGCGGGCGTCAGTAAGCGCGCGCCCTCGCCATGGCTCGGTGGGTGGCCTTTGTGGCCCTGCTGCTCGTCGCCGTCGCATCCGCGCGTAAGAACCCACCGCGAACCGAACCCCAGATCGAGGAGGTCACCGCCAAGCAGCTCGAGCGGGTGCTAGAAGACAAGGACTACGTCGCGGTGTTCTGGTGTAAGTGCCTTGGCTCGCTGCCAACGCGACGCGACTATCCAATCGTATCACTCGAGATGCTCGGCCCGCCGCGCCACGTTATGCAACGGAGACAATAAAATCTGAGCCGACCGGCCGCGGCACCTAAAATGGCGTCGAGTCGCTCAGGTCCCGTCTCCCCAAGGTCGCCGCCGGGCGCCTACGCTTGCCCGGCTAAAACTATACCAGTGTGTGCCGCACGTTTAGCTGAAATAGATTTTCATTACGTGATATTGGCATTCCGAATTTTTTAACTTGTCGCCAACTTCGATATTTTTTTCATAAAATTATAAGTGTTTTTTAGCTCAAATACTTGTGATGTAGCATTGGGTGAACGTTGCGGACAAAATCGATCAGAACAACCCTTTGTAATGGTCCCGTTCCACTCTAAAGATGCTCTGGTCTAGACACAAAAAGTGTGATATATCAACGTCAAAACTCAACTGAAGGCTAGGTCGTTTCTTGGCTGATGATCGATGCTATATGAGCGACAGCGTAATGGGAGCGGCTAACATTAGCCTTTAATGCCACGTCAGAAGACACATTATTTCATACCTTGTGTTCTACATACTATGAAGCTTGGTCGAGGTTACATCAACATAAACATAAACAAAACGGAACTCTAATCATAACTCCAGTATATTTACTTAAAACTAATAAATTATGATACAATTATAAACCTATTAAAACAATAACATAACTATATAATCACACAAAACACTATACAAAGAGGCGTAGCTGCTACGGATTCTTAATTTTAAAGCTCATATTTAGTTTTATGGTCGTTCGGGAGATAAAGCTTTTGATGCTATATTTAATAGCTTTCTAAGATTTATTATTATGGATGTTCAAACGACAACACCTCAAGAGGACTTATCATCAGTTTAAGAATTTTATAGAGCTTTTAGATTTTTAATTACTAATACATTAAACTTTGAAGTATAATTTTGTGGATTAAATGATAGATTACATGATCGTTATTTCGGAATATGTATAAAATATTATAATAATTTCGGAATATATAATCTATGAAGGAAGGATAGTTATAATCATTATTTTCTTTACAAAAAACTAAGCGTCTTAAAAATAGTCAGTTGCCCAGTATAATGTGCTTGGGGAAATACATAATTACGAAAACGCTATGGTACAAATGTTTCGCTTGGAGTTCTTCCAAGATCATCGTACATTATCAATCTATTTACTGGATTAATGGAACTTGCGATGTTTTATAAAAAATAACGAACGAGGTCTTTTAATTTTTGCCAAAATGTAATTACGAAATTAGACTGAGATTTATTGATAGTGATCACGTAATTTTTTTGAAATAAAATCTATTAGGTCATTAGCACTTTTTTTACTACCACTTATATATAGCAACCAAATCTTTACATAAATAATACTATGACATATCGGTATGTTTATTATTTGAAAAGTTGTGGCTTTAATTAAGATTAAAACCTTAAAACTCGTCGTGGTTTGATGTGGTGTTGTGGTGGGATGTTCAAGTATAGTTTTGTTGGCTAGTACATATTTTTCACGTATGCGCATATTAAAATCTGTACAGTACGGTATAAAATGTTACCCTACTACATTAATGATTTATTAAATTAGCACTATAAGATAAAAATGTACCTAAAATACTTAAAAATAGACTCTTTTCTATCTCTAAAATAGACTCTTAGTCTTAAAGAAAACTTACAATATTTGAACGCAGCGAGACTCGATCCCGCGCCTTGTGGACCGTCCAAGTGCTCTGACTACTAAGCCATATGTTCTTCCTCACACTGCGTCGAATTTTTATATGCTTTCTTTAACTTGTTACGTTGTTAGCATCTCTGTAGGGAGATTTTTACAAATATCCGTTAACCAAAGATTATTGCAAAGAACAATCATTTGGCAAGAGAGAATGCTATATTTGCTTAGACGGTTTCCATGAGGCGCGGGTTCGAATACTGTGGCGTTCAAATTTTTATATGTTTTCTTTAAGGACTTTTTCTATCCTTAGTGTGGATTAACACTTTAAAAAAATCATCAAAAACGCTTAGTCTCTACGTTTTAATCACATATACTTAGTTTCAGTACTTAATCTATAAGTACATATAAATCAAATTGTAGTGTTTGTAAGTGATTTTAAAATAACTGTGTTTTCTCAAGAGTATATACACGTTACAAAAACCCAAACAATCATTTTTTAAATGTTTATCTGTTTCTTTCCGTTTGTCCGGGCTAAACTCCGTAATAGTTCAACAGATTTTTATGGAAATTTCACCTGGATCTCATCACCTTTAGCCCGGAATTCTCGTGG
This sequence comes from Dione juno, assembly GCA_037127375.1. Lineage (NCBI taxonomy): Eukaryota > Metazoa > Arthropoda > Insecta > Lepidoptera > Nymphalidae > Dione > Dione juno. The sequence goes on along the minus strand of JAXRJS010000042.1, from coordinate 2,643,454 downwards.
GATCGGGATCGTGTTAATGCGGGAAAATCACGTTTACCGCGCGTGAGTACCTTCCGCCAGGTAAAGAATTTGTTACTTATATGATCTGACTGGGCTCCAACTTTAAGACTAAACTGCTTATGCTGAATGTTAGATCTAAGATTGGCATTTAGCAGTAATTATGGCACTTAAAATTAAATTGAGGAGGTTATTTGATATTTAATCAAATTATATATTTTTAAAAGATAAATGAAATGTGTTCAGGATACTAAAAAGATAGCTTTATAAAAGTTTACAAGCAAGTACATTGTAATCTTTTCTAAAACAAACCCTGTGGACATTTTTAATCAATATGAATGACGTCAAAATGTTAGTCGTCGTACTGGGATTTATATAGTTTTTATATTGTTAACATAAGAAATACTATATATTTTCGAGTAGGAAGTGTTCTCTGAAGTATGAAAATAAACACATTAAACACCTTTACAAGAGATTTTAAACACCGTTGTTGCAGAACTTGTCAACAAAATTATTAATGATATATACATTTTTATTATGTCTCTCAGATATTTTACGATGTAGGTAATAAAATTTTTCACTCATTCTACTGAAATAAGTTCAATGTGTGTGTTCGTAGTATATTTATAATTATATGTTAGAACAACGTCTAGGTGTGTCTCAATAACAGGGTAGAAGGAAAGAATAAATTAAATGAGAAAAAACATTCATTACTTTGCAGTAGATTCTGCACCGAGGTCCACCATTCTATGCGATGTGTAAAATTTCATCATACCACTCTATAAATGATAATAATGATTTGTTGTAAATTGTAAATTATTTGCAAGCGCTGCGTTGGACCCGACAAGCCAGCTCAGTCTCTATAACGCTTGGAAAATGTTGAAAAAATATCGTTATAATATCTCATTTGATTTCAGTTGAACAGGTTTTTGATATGAAGCATTCATATGCACTAATAGCTATACCTATAATATGACATAGTTTCTGCTAATTGGCGAACAGTTTTTGTATTTCAATTAGTTTATTATTTTTAGGCTTCCGTACCTCCAAAGGAGATAACGTATTAGAAGTTATAATACAGACAACGGAGAAAATCCTGAATTGGAATTTTATATGTATTTTAAAGAAAAAACATTACAAAGTGATATAGTATGTAATTACATTATATCTCTTTTCTTATATCTAATTATATTATATCTGTAGTTAATTTTATTGACCTAGAATTATAAAAATTGACAAGAACTGAGAAAGTACTAAGTAAGTAAGTCTATCATGGAAAATAACCATTACAACTTATATGTGTAGCTAATTTCATACATAATGAATGTATACGCCTGCAGACTTAAGTTTTTAATTTTTATAGACTTAAGTTTTTAATTTTTATAAGTTCTTCCGCTGTTTTATACTCATGAAATTGGTATCGAAACTTCGGTGCGCGAGTACTGCACCCACTTGACCGATATTATTCTTACGTTCCATTCCCTTTGCTTGACTAGCGAAATGCAATGCAATTGTACTAAATTGTTAATAAACGTTTACATTTACAATACAACAATAACACACGACAGCCGTCATTTGTACAATCTACAACAAAATAATAAATAAAATATTTACCTAACGCTCGAATTATGATTTTTGAATAAATAAAACCAAACGCGTATTATTAATATACCGTATCTATTTTTATACGAGATACGAATACAGAATTTCGTTTTACGTACGTTTGACGTAGACAACGCTTTTCTAACTATGAATCAGACCTCGCTGAGTATTTAAATCGCTTAAACTGGGTTAATCTTCGAATACTGTACTAGTGATGCTAACTAGGTGTATTAAGTTATTGGTCTCTTTGCAATTACGACTGAAATTGAAGTACGACTCAAATCACCTGAGGGGAGTCGAGTTTAAATGCAAATTGACATAAACTAAAGTCTAAAGATAAAGGAAGTGAAATTGACAGACGACAGTATAATAATATAAAGCGTACACATATGTATGTATGTGTATGTTCCAGCCCGCTCGAGGGCCGCTGACGACTCTTCTCAAGCTGGGAGAGAGTACCCTCTTCCCTCCCCACCCGGTATCGCAGTTAAGGCCAATAGGAATTACAGCATTTACCACATATATATATATATATATATATATATATATATATATATATATATATATATATATATATATATATATATATATATATATATATATATATATATATATAATATACAAAAAATATAAATCTGCGTATCTGTATAGACTTTGGTGTTTTGAAATACAGATTTATATTAATAAATTTGAAAACGCCTAATTAAATAAAGTATAATTTTTTTATATTAGTGCCATATCTTATACTTAATTCTGACTTAAAATGGCATATCATCTTTAATAATTTCACGCTTTTCAGGGTTAGGCAGATATAACTAAATAGCAGTTCGTTTTCCACTTGCTACCTAAATTCAAAACGTTATATCTTGAATAACTGAACCTTACATGGTGTAAGGCTTTATCCTTGCGCTTTATCTTAGTCAGAGAGGGGAAATGGAAATAAATTGATTCACCCGAGTAGGGTTGAAGCCACTAGCATCACGTTCACAGTCAGGGCCACCGATCTAATAATATTTAATACCAATATGTGTTAATAATATTTTATGAGTATCTTTCATGTAATATTTTAAATGAGAGATCTGTGCTTGATCCCTTATTTAGAGTACATAAATAATAGAGTATTATAAATTATTGTTCTATATTCTATAATATTAATACTTATTAATGAGATAGAGAAAGTCGATGTGAGAAGCCATCGATGATATAATTATTATCATCCATAATAAAATTACTTGCGTATTTCTTAGGCTATTGTATCTCTATATAAAAGTTTAGGTTAAATATACAAATATTTGTTTGTAGAAGACACATTTTTATGCAAAAAGACAATGAGCTCACTAACAATGTTAGTCTAAAAACAGAATTACAATAATATTTATAAACTACTTATCTACTTTGAAGTAGATTTAACAATACGGTAAACAATACAGTACATAACAATACAGTTGTTTACTTAGTTTTTTTTAGATAAAAGTCTATCTATCTATAGGTATATCTATCTATAGGTATATCTATCTATTCTAGGTCTAGGTAGTCTATATACTCGTAGTAACACACTGAAAGTGGAATTTGAAACATTATGGCTTAATATTAAGACATTCAGAAGGAAACTTTTGTTTTGCATCCGTTCTAAATGATATAGTAGCACATTTAAACAACACAAATAATATAATTAAAGTAAATTGAACAAATATATTAGTATGGTATATTTTACAGTTTAAGTGACTTGTTAGTATGTTTTTTAGCTTCACGCTGTATCCCACACAGGATATCTTCCAGAGGTAGAGGCAACTTAGTGTTAAGACACTCCATTCTTCGCCATACCTCTTTTGAGAAATTATGTGTAGAATGGCGGATGTCAACGCATATATATATATATATATATATATATATATATATATATATATATATATATATATACATATAAAAAATCTGAAGATTACTTTGCGGATTGCCTAAAAATGTTGAACATAACGAAACGTAAACACCTAGCGCCTCTTAATCTTAACCAGATACTAATATTAGTGTAATAATTTAAATACCTCAAGTTTTAAACCAGTATATTTTTGTCTTTGAACGTATTTGTATAAAGTAGTGTTCAATAAATTTACATGGAGCTTGTCCATTCGTCGACTGAGTGTTTACTACGATGTATTCTCTACAGAAATAGTAGCTAGTTTTGGATATAGATATTAGAGATATTATATATATATATATATATATATATATATATTTATATATATATATATATATATATATATATCTATATATATATGACAAAATATTAATATTTACTTAAAAACTAAATATATTAGTATATGATTAATGTACTAATAGAAACGTAATCCTTTCATGGTAAGTGCGGAGCCAGCTTAGCTAAAATTTAATTCACAATTAAGATAGGTCTGGTGCAAAGAATGGCAAGAATAGGCGAGAATGTTACAACATAAAAAGGTTGTGGTCAGGTGGTTGGGCTTGTGTGTGTTGTGAGTGTAATGCAAAAGAAGTAGGAGAAGCATTCGATCTCTCCGGTAAATATGTATGAAGAGGTGGATTACGATTAAGAAATGTAGACATTAGTGTTTTATATAAGTCGCGTTCTCTAACCAGTCCACTGGGGACGAAGCATAATGTGAAAATACCGTTTTAATGTCAAAAAAGCCGTCAATGAAATTTAACATAGGTATGATAATAAATTGACTAACGCAGTATCGTAAGCTATAAGTAGGTACATGCATATATGCATGCATTGCATCAAAGCTACGAATGCCAAATGCAGCTGTGATATTTATCGTGACGTGAACTTCCTGTTTGATGTTAATATTGTTGATGAATAAAAATAAACTTATATCTATGGGATATGAATGAATGAACAATACACGTAGGTATCTATATACTTTTTTGTTTGACTTGTCAACGCGTTAGTTGATTTCATCTGAAACAAAAATTTTCATCTTGAAAAATTTAGTTTTCAGTATTTTGACCGAAAACAACATTGAAAGGAGAAGTAAGATTATTAATGTTGTAAATTTTAACAACATTACTTAATCGTGCACCCAAATTGAACATCCGTCGTGTATCAAATTATATATATAATGTGGACAGTATACTTTCAGCTTTGTGCGTGTATGCATTTGTAGGTGTAGAAAATATAAATTGACTAAGAAATAGGTTTAGTAGTAAATTCAGCCTATACAATTAAGCGTTCCACCACATATTAAAGTACGTGGGTAGCGCGGCTAATATTGCCTCGTAAACTCCGCAGCGCCTGAGATTTCTTCATTTGTATGTTTATGAGTTTATTTTCTCAGTACAGTATCTAAAATATCTCTAGTCTACATAACTGTAAAGGTCAGTGTTATGCCAAAAATATACTTTGTAGGTGTTTTATGTTGTAACACTTGTATTTGTATCATTCATTTTTCCGTTTTGCTTGCTAATATTGTTTTTTGCTTAGGAGAGACTTGAAAATGGTCTCATATGTCAAAAAAATCTTTTTATACTTAAGAGAGTAGATTTCAAGTTTAACGTATTTTTTTTTAAAAATGATTTATATGACATAAAAGTGGCTGTGCCTGTTCGTATTTATTGTAAAATATTTCGTATCTGAGGTATAAAGGTTTATTAATATACTAGCGACCCGGCCGCGGCTTCGCCCGCTTGAACTACACTGTTACACATTTATTCATTTGTAAAGTGAATTGCATTCGTTTATCTTAAACTTTAGCCCATATATTATATACATATTATTCTGATGAAAAAGCTGTACTGCTGTAAAATTTCATCTACATCCATTCTGTTGTTTTTGAGTGAAACCTGAACTCTCACATTAATAATATTGGTCGGATATATATAATACTAAGACAAATATATCCCGTTTATCCTGTTCCCGTGTGATAAAAAGTAAAAATAAAAATCATATGTGTTATTCCAGACCATAATATACCCCTGTACAAATTTCATCCCGATCCCTTCAGCCATTTTGACGTGATTGAGTAACAAACATACACACAATATCACTCATATACCATCGTATTTATAATAGTAGTCAGATGATTTTTGACCTAATGCGCAAATTTTCCTCACCAAAAATAGTTCCCACTTGGACAGAATGAATTATTTTAATTTTTGCGAGTTTCGCAACTATCGCAATATACGCAATATCTCTTAAGGCGGAATGCGGGGAAGGGAGCAGAGTGTCTTGACATTAGATTCCCACTACCTACTATGCTATATGCTCAAGACAACTTGACGTAAAAAAAAGAACAGTGGCGTATTTTTGTAATTTTCACAAGAATAAAAATAATATAATAATAAGTTATATAATACTAAATGAGAAATTCCTCTGTGAAGAAACACAGCCCTGTGAAGAACATCAAACCTGAGAAGACATCACTCATTGTCCACTTTCAGTAAATCTATATCTATACATACAATAAAAATATATCTGATCGCTGTCTGTACTTGGAAGAGATGTTAAAAAATACTATTATTGGTGGCATTTATATTTAATGAAACGAACAACGATGACATTGTCTATTTATCGTTTGAGCACGCTAATCTCGTGTTCGAATCTAGAGTTTGTTTTATTCCAATCGGCTTATAAATGAAAAACCGGTCAAAGCCTGCACTTACTTTAAAATTTATTCCATGGTAAATTGGCGCAATACCTATAACGTAATATTTTGTCTAAATTAGATTTGAATGGTCTGCCGTAGCTGTGCCGTAGTTTTAGTTACAAATTACCAAATCTATAATGTATAACTTGTTAATAGACATTATTGTCCCTAACAGATGCCAGGAGTTGTGTTACGTGTGATAAAGTTCTAGAAGAGCTAGAGAAGATTGACGATGACACGGACACGTTTGGCGTCGACTTCGTGAAAATCAACGACAAGAGGCTCGCTAAGCAGTATGGCATTACGAAATTTCCCGCTCTCACGTACTTCCGTGAGAGTGAACCGATTATATACGAAGGTAATATATATATATATATATATATATATATATATATATATATATATATATATATATATATATATATATATATAACATAAAAAGTAATAATATTGTGATTGTGATTTTAGGTAACAGGTTCGCTTCTGCACGTATTACACGATTTCTATACGACAAAACATTGTCAATTATATCAGCTATCAATATTGTTTTGGTTTTATTAATTATAAATTAATGTTGTCATATAAATAAATATATTATATAAAAATATTATTTAAAGATAAAGTTGATGGATAAATACAATAGAGATCAACAGGCAATACATTTATAGAAATATTTAATTTAAGATTAATTAAAAAAAGTCGAAGTCTCCTTAAAAATGGCCCAAGAAAACAGGAATGGTCAAATGTAAAGCCGTTTTTCGGTGTTAATTATTAAATCGACGTAAAATTTATAGAAATCAGTGGTAGGATTACCAGCAGGCAAAGTTAGAACCTATGGCAGCAGATGAGGCGATTCTTTGTTGCTACTTCATAAAAATTAAAACGTTCATGATATGACGATTTTCAGCTGTCTTACAGGTGGAGGTCTTAATCTTAGATTACCTCAGAAAATTATATACGAATTATCGTCAGTTTCAATGATGTTGACCCTTGCAGCATATCTTGAAATCGTGTGAATCCGTCATTGGTAGCAATATATACGTTAATGTCGATCTTCTGAATGTAGCTTATACAATTTTACACAATATTATATTAAAAATATGGAATTATACCTGCTCTTAAGGTTAAGGTTATAACAGAATATATGTTACATAGGAACAAATTTTAATGACTGACACTGATGCTGTAGCTATAGATGAAACAAATAGATATGTCTGCGAGGTTGATCTTTTTGGCAGCTGATCAGATTTAATTAACAAACTAACATTTTAAACACTTCAGGCGTGTAATATTTAAAAATACGTTATTTGGCAGTACAAAAATTATACAATGAGTTTATCTTATTAATGCTATATTTGATAAATTTAAGTTAAGCTTCAGAAAATGTGATGAACAGTTCTTTGTTATATAAATTCTATATATTTTTACTAATTTCCCGGTCAATTTACATAACAACTGAATATAAAATAGTAGTAGGGAGCGATTATATATTATAGGTGTTTATGTATATTTATATTTTAGGAGATCTCATGGACGAGGAGAGCGTTTTGGATTTCCTGACGAGCTTAGAAGCAATGGACCTTCCTGACCGGATAGAAGAAGTCAACCAGAAAATTCTCGATAAGATCATCGAAGATACAGAATATGTGGCCGTTCTCTTCTGTACGTATTTAACTGCTATCGAGGGGGTTTGTTCGAGGACTTAATGAGCTAATGTGGTAAAAATCAAGCCATCTTCTTAACTAACAAAAGCAAAATATTTTGAATTGATTAAATGTAGAACTATTACGTAGATAATTTTCTATCGCTTCCACTGTTTAGTATTAATCTAAACTGTTTGTAAAGGAGTAAATTGTGCTGTGTGTTTGACAGTGTTTTTCACGTAGGTCCTGATCACAAAAATTGCGGCCCGATGAACAGTAAGTAAGGTTTTCAGCTGGCGGTATGTTTTATATTTATGTCGTTGTGGCTGTTACTTCTAGCTTTTTAGATTAGCGTAATTCAATGAGTCCGACGTGCTTTCCGCTTACAGTACGCGGCTGCGGTTGGCAATTTCGGTTTCTTATAAGATATGAAACTGAGAATTGGAGACTCAGTACACGCTAAGCGAACATTCATTAATGTTTTGGCCAATTAATTACTTGGCTCGGATTGCAACGTATCACAATAGCATGAATCATTTGAAAAATTGTATCGATGGTCTTTCGGTGTTGTCAGTTTAACATTTGCTATGTTAAAACATAGTTTTTCACTGCTTATTTAAAGTTTAATATTAACTTTAAGATAATTGTTTCTTACAACTTATGTTAGTAGGCTCATTTGTCTAGTACAGTGAGTAGCAAAATCAAAAACGCGTTCGCACTATCGGAGCGTGCGGTGAGCTATTTCGGCAGTCCTATTTCTGTCTTGCCAGCAAGCTCGGATTGACGGACCGACGTGTCACGAACAAGACATCGGTTACATTCTTTGCGCTTAGCGATTACGATCTATTAAAAGTCCACGAACAAGGAAACTTATTTTACATATCATTGTAATGAATATTATAGTGACCTTGACCTAAATATTTTAGAATAAAAATAGTCTAAACAAAGGATAAGTTTAAATATGAATATTGTTAAATAAAATTTGCAGTCCGATTTAAAATTAAAATTATAAATTTTCCACTAACAAGATTTTAATATAGAATATTGTAATAGACTTGTGGCGTCTGATTTTGAACCCTAGATGGACTAAGTTGTAGTGGATTATAGGGTTGCCCTTGAATGGACACAACGTAGTTTTGCTTCCCCCTAAAACACATGAGGACATATCACAAATCTAATTATTGACCATTTCGTGGTCAGAGCATAGACTCGTGCTGATTGACAAAATACTCTGGCACCAGTACACGAGTACCACTACCACTTGCACCACCATTGCACGACACAAAACGCTTGCCATGGCACACACTACAATTAATTATCTTTTAACACACAATCACCCGAGCAATGCGCTTAACAGCACTGCTTCGAATCCTATACGAAGCATGAATTTTAGTAGGTACATTGCTTTTATTACAATTATATATTTTAATATAGATAATTACTTCATTTAGACAAACCGGAGTGCAAGAAATGTGCAAAAGCGTTACAAGAGTTAGAAAATATTGACGATGAAGCGGATCAGCTCGGTATCGGCTTCGTTAAAATCCACGATGAGGAATTAGCTGAAGAGTACAGTTTAGGGGATTTGCCACGATTAGTCTACTATAGGCATCAAATACCTGTAATATACGAAGGTTCGTGATTGACTTATAGTAGTATCTTAAATATCATTCAATTACTTTTTTCATTGTAAGTAATACTAGCATTCACTTTTGTTATGAATGAGATAATAACATAAAATCAAACGTTAAGGTGAGCCATATTGTTTTATGTTAATTTTTCTTGTAATAAAATGTTACTTAAGGTTACATATACATACAATGAAAAATATTGATTTTTAAGGTGAACTAAGCAGAGAGGAAGACGTTCTGGAATGGCTCATTGCGAACAAGTCGACTGGGGATGAAGAAGATGTGATTGAGGACGTGACAGCTAAAACCCTAAACACTCTTATTGGAAACGTTGATAATCTCGTAGTAGTTTTTTGTAAGTATTTACAACATAAGCTTATATATAATATATAGCTTATATATAATAAATATCATAAAATTCATGTATTATCTTTGTAAATTCAAAATAACTGTTTTTCAAGTGCATATAGTTAGTTATTTAAGCGTTACTTAAACGTAAAAGCACGTTTTTTTAATATTTGTCTGTCTGTCTTTTCCTTAGTCCGGGGTCCGAATCCGCTGATTCGATCTTACCGAAAATTTTCATTATTTTCATAGACAAAGTGATTCAAAAGGAAAAAAAAATCGTACAATATATGCATATTATATTAAAGTAAATTCGACAAAAATAATTATGTGTTATGACAATAATATTTATAAATACGATAGTACTCTCGTATTTATAAATATTACACGCATTATATATATATATATTTTAGCTTCACACTATATCCCTAGTAGTATATATCTACAATTAAGATACCTCGTTCCCTAATTTCCGCCTTTTGGGTCATTGCGTTGAGTGGCGCAACTTAACGCCGCAGTATATTTTGTTACTACAGCTAGGAAAATGAAAATAATCCTTTCTCTCCGAGTGGGAACCGAACCCGGTCGCGTTTACAGTCAAACGCTGGCACCGCATCAAAGTGTATAAAAAGAAGCACACATATAAAAAGACGTTAAATTTATTAGAACAAGTACCTCATAATTAATTTAACTTTAATATTTTAGATGATAATGACGATGAAGAATCAATGACAGTCTTAAGTGAGCTTGAAAAGATTGATGACGATTGCGACCGACACGGAATACAGTTTGTTAAAATTGATGACAAAAAAGCTGCCCAAGAATTTGGTATAGATGATGTTCCCTCAATTGTCTACTTCGAGAAACAAATCCCCAATGTTTACGACGGTGAGATATTTGTTGTAAATAAGTACTTATATTCAGTGAAAATGTAAAAAATTTACCAGATCGATCGTCTTAAATATATTACATATTTTGTGTAGGTGACCTCGAGAATGAAGAAGAGATCTTAGAATGGCTAGTAGACCAACTGGAAAAGGATGAAATCGAAGACGTCACCGATGAAATGTTAGATCGCCTTATTAAGGATGGAAAGACTGTTGCTGTGTTGTTTTGTAAGTATTATATTAGGTGACCGAAATATTTTGTTTTCATAAGATATTTTAAAAATATGTATGTATATGAATTATATTATGTTATTTCAGACGATAACAACGACCGTAAATCTCAAAAAGTACTTAATGAGTTAGAAAATATTGACGATGAATGTGATCAGTTGGGCATTGCATTTGTAAAAATTGATAATGATGATGAAGCCAAAGAGTATGGCATTGAAAAAGTACCGACTTTACTATACTTTGAAAAAGGCATACCAACATACTATGAAGGAAACTTAGAGGAAGAGGAGAAAGTTTTAAGTTGGCTGAAACATCAAACAGAAAATGATGAAATTGAAGACATTACAGATGAAATGCTCGACTTGATCATTGAAAAAATGCCATATGTTGCAGTGTTATTCTGTAAGTATTGTCATATATAGCATTATGTTAAATAAAATAAAAAATATATATCTCTTAAATTATCTAAAGAACTGACATAAAAATGAGATACAGTCGTTTTATTTTCTTGTAGATGACAAGGATCAAAAAAAGAGTCAAAAGATTTTGGCTGAATTGGAAAATATTGACGATGAGTGTGATCAAAATGATATTGCTTTTGTAAAGATTGATGATGATAAGGAGGCTAAAGAATACGGCATTGAAGTTATACCAACAATGGTGTTTTTCGAAAAAGGTATACCTCATATATATGAAGGTGATCTTATGAAAGAAGAAGAACTTTTAGGCTGGTTACTGCATCAGAAACGTCACAGTGAAATACCTGAGGTCACAGATGAAATGATGGATAAACTGATTGATACAGCCCAATATTTAGCCGTTATCTTTTGTAAGTAATTATTGATATATTTTACTAAATTTTAACAAAATATAATATTACATTATATTTTAACCGCACGTTGTGCATTCTATGTAATGACATTATTTTTATAGACGACAAAGATGATAAACAGGATATAAGAATCTTAAATGAGCTAGAGAATATTGACGATGAACTGGAGAAAGAAGGTATTGTCATTGTAAGAATAGATAATGAAGCTGAAGCTAAAGAATATGGTATCGATCATCTCCCTACACTTATTTATTTTGAGGAAAACATACCGGCTATTTACGAAGGAGATCTACTTAATGAAGACGAAGTACTAGAATGGTTAATTGAACAAAAAAATAGCGCTACCATCGAAGAAGTAACTGATGAAATTTTGGATGATCTTATTGAAGAACATGAATATGTTGTAGTCTACTTTAGTACGTATGATACAAATTTAAATTTTAAAAATGTGAAGGAAATATTAAATTCTCTTTAAAAGTACTATTAGTGGATTATAATAAAGTTTTTAAAATTAAACTCATATATAAAATATTTTAATAATCTAATAATTTCATACTGTGTGATTTATAATCCATATTTATAAAACAGGGTAGTAACAAAAATGCTTCTGTATTCCCGAGGGTCGTGCTAAAAATGTTTTATTCATTTAGGTGGAAAATGTGAAGAAGGAGAGCAATGTGACAACATTTTAGATGAATTAGAAAATATTGATGACGAGCTCGACGAAACAGGCATTATCTTTGTAACCACGGAAGACATGTCGTTAGCTAAAAAGCATGGAATTAAAAACTTCCCTACTCTTGCTTTCTTTAGAAATAAGGAACCTCTGATTTACAAAGGTATTATAATATATGAATTATTATATTATTTTTGTATTTTAGTGTTTTTACTTACTCAGTCATAAAATTTGATTTTTTTAGGTGATATTGAAGACGAAGATGAGGTTTTGGCCTGGTTAACAGATGAAAATACGCTTGAGATTCCCGGCAAGATCGAAGAAGTAAACTCTAAAATGTTAGAAAAAATTTTAGATGAAAATGATCACATTGTAGTTTTCTTTTGTAAGTTATATAAATAATAATATATCATACCCTAAAAATTACGGAAAAAAAGTATAACAAAAAACAATATGGCTGGCATATACTGCATGCATGCAGCCATGCTGGGCAACCTTAAGGCTTCGGAAATAGTAGTAGTAGTAATAATAATACAAATGAAGATAGGGTTAGGGTGGTAAATATATATATATATATATACATATATATATATATATATATATATATATATATATATATATATATATATATATATATATATATATATATATATATATATATATATATAAATAGTAAGAATAATAGTTGTACAAACCTACATACAACTATTTTTTCCTACATAAATAAAAGTATAAAATAAATGAAAAAGTACTATAGTGTGCAATGGCAACAAACAAACAGGAGTTTCCAAACAAAGAGTTTCAAAAAAAGTGTAAAAATATTATAAATTGAATTTGATATTGCTAGTGTATGTATATAATATATGTTTATTTATTATTTAAGATAAGGAAAATGATAAAAAGTCACAAAAGATCTTAAGTGAATTAGAAAACATTGATGACGAATGTGAAGAAAAAGACATCGACTTTGTAAAAACATCTGATGACGGCGTTGATAAAGAATATGATCTTCCTGATTTACCTGCATTAGCTTTTTATAGACATAAATTTAGAACAATTTACGATGGTGATCTTATGCATGAAGAAGCTATTCTCAAGTGGGTGTTGGAGTTGCATGATTCTCAGCCAGACATCATTGAAAATGTTGACAGAAAGACTTTAAAAGACCTTATTGATGATGTTGAACATTTAGCAGTGTTTTTCTGTAAGTTTATTGTATTATACATGTCCAACTTGTATACTGGTTTGTTTTGTCTTCTTCAACTTTTTGGAATCTTACTAAAACATATTGAAATACCTATTTATAATTTATTTTATAACAAATTTTAGATAGTGACAATTGTGACAACTGTGACGAGATTTTAGAGGAACTGGAGACAATCGACGACGATACTGATAAGCATGGTATACAATTTGTGAAATCAAAAGATGCTAAACTGGCTTCTGATATTGGTATTTTTAGTTTTCCTGCGTTAGTATACTACGAAACAGGAGTACCAATTATGTATGATGGTAAGTACTATATATTTTGACACTACTGTTGATGTTTTACAATTTAATGTATTGAATGGTATATTATTCCGGTTATCAATTATAGCAATTTAAATAATATATTAGTTATTTTAAAAGGAATAACCTTTTTCCTGTTTATAGGTGACTTAAAGAACGAAAATAAGGTTCTCCAGTGGCTAGTAGATCAAAAAAGTAAGAATCCACATCCATTTAAATCTTTATAGTGTAATATCTGTTAAAGGTCTAAAGATTTGTTAATATATTTCGAATAATGAATTATAAAATATTACGTGCATGACATCATTTTTGACATCTCTTTAAAAAATGTTTATTATACCTACGCCTAAAATACTGGAGTTTGAGCTATGTCATTTTGCATGACAGTTACTAATGCCTGCAGGTGAAGATAGCCACCAGCACAAATATAAAGCTAACCCTAAAATAAAGGCCAATGCAGATGTTGATAAAAAAATGGGGTTTTCACGAAGTCGAAATACAGTATCGTTGCCTAAAAAAGAGTTTAAGTCAACCGAGCGGCAACTTGGAAATTTGAAGATGGTTTTCCCAGCAACAAGGGCAAAAAAACGCCAAGACGGCAACCACCTCATAAGAAGCAGAAATGGTAATGATAAAAGTAACGACGAAGATGATGAGGATGATGATGAAGACGAATATGATGATGACGATGATGACGACGACGAAGACGATGATGATGACGACGAAGACGATGATGATGATGACGAAGACGATGATGATGACGACGAGGACGATGATGATGACGATGACGATGATATTGAAAATGACAGTGACGATGACAATGACAATGATGTGGAAAGTGGCAATAGCATAAAACGTTTTTTAAAACAAAAGTTTTCATTTTTTAACAGACCTAGTAAAAAAAATGAAGGTATACTTAAAATAAAATATCCCATTAAAAATAAAAAAATTAAAGATAGTAATGATGCAGACAATGATAATGACAATAACGATGACGAGGACAATAACGATGACGATGACAATGACGATGACGATGACGATGACGATGACGACGACGATGATGATGACGACGATGGCGATGATGATGACAACGTTAATGATGATGATGACGATGATGATGACGACGAAAATGACGATGACGATGATGAAGATAGTAAGAACTATAACGATAATAAAAGAAAATATGGGAGAGTATATAATACTAAAATAGGTAAATCCCGTCATCTAGATTTAACCAGTAATGACGCCGATCATAACAACAATGAAGAGAGTATATTCAGTAGGATAAAGAATGCGTTTACAGGTAAATTAGTAAAGTTGAACCCTGAGATGTGACCCCGCACGGAGGCACAGATGTACCCCAATCACACATCTGCATGGTCGAATAAGAACCCGCATGGGTCCTTACACCAGCTGTTGCCTGCAGTCATTCGCGAGCGCTTACCAATGATTTAAACGTGTTTATTACTAACATAACATTTAGATTAATAACGCGCCGTGCCGTAAGCGCGTAGAAGTTAAAAATATGCACAGTATTAACGCAGTTAACTTTGTTTATTTAGTAATTTTGACGGGTATAAACAACAAATTTTTACTGACTGCAGGCGATCGCTGTTTCTACATTGGATTGGGGGCGAAACCGGCCGTCCCAAAAATCACTTACGAACCCTACCAGTGCTGTCCCACTAAAGTTCAGAGCCCGACAAAAGTAGCGAAGGCGACTCCCACCAAGGTTCCTGCTAAGAAACTCGACAAGGATAAGTCTGCCGCAGCCGAAAAATCATCTAAGGGCAAAAACAAGGCCCTGGTTAAACCTGAAAAAGGAGGAAAGGGGAAAAAAGGTTTATTCGGCTCTGATAATATTTGGTGGTGGTAAAAAATAAATGTTAGACAAGTGACAAATGTCGCACAATTCGATCAATAGACGCGCTCACGTGCGCGGCATCAAGCGGACACGAAAGTTATATTTGAACGCCGTACGGTTTCTCCTCTGAAACACTCTAATCCAGCCTAACTGCATCGACTAGCACATATCTATCACATTAACATTAAATAGCTTCAATAACCTCGTGTCCCTTGATCCCTGCGAACACTTACCAGGGTTGTATTTATGTATTGCACACGGACTGTATTAATAAACC
Source organism: Dione juno (assembly GCA_037127375.1). NCBI lineage: Eukaryota > Metazoa > Arthropoda > Insecta > Lepidoptera > Nymphalidae > Dione > Dione juno. Next base: position 2,627,341 of record JAXRJS010000042.1, on the reverse strand, counting down.
AACAGTAATTTCACATAAAACAAAAACAAAAATGCGAATGCAGCCCGCACTTTTATATGTATATCAAAAAGTAACGCTTTTGATATCTTTATGTTAATTGAGAACTTTTGGAGACTAAATATTGGAATGTCTAGTGATGTTGTAAAAGATGTATAAATCGTTATTATTGAATGTTAATTAATTCCAGTATTTAGAAATATACCAAATGGTACAACAACAGCACGGGGCATTTTAATTGTTACTTATTCGTTTTGCCACTTGAAAGACTTATTGTTTTAAGGATTTCATGTTCATATAGTTTTCTAGTCTTCATGGAATCTCATTTGTTTGTAATACATTTGATAAATTTATTTATAGATTTTAAAATATTAGTTTCAATGATTTCAGCATAAATAAAGTAAAAATTAAATGCAGATCACACGTTGATACTATTATAAGATTTTTATTTTATTATTTACTTTGTTAAAATCATATTACATTCAAAAATACTTGGACAATATGTCACTATGGCCTCTAGTCTGGCGTAGCAATTCTATGTTTATAGGTTGTAATGTTTGGCCGAAAATTCGCATGAATGTTTTATTTATTTGTTATGTTTAATTATCGAGTCTACTATAATATAATTTTTTTTAATAAATACATTTTTCTATAATTTATTTATTATTATTCAAAATGAATTAAAATGATGTCAGCATGGTGTTGCCGTAATTGTCGCGCATGCCATATATTGGATGTACTCTGGTGAGTTATCAAATACAGTAAAATGGATGTGGTTTCTTTATTGTTGTAAATTTGTGCGGCTGAATGTTTAGTAACTAGTAACACTTAAACAATTTTAGGAAACTTATTGGATGAAACTGAAGTCCTAGATTGGATGGTTAGTCAAAAAGAAGACGAGAGTATAGAAGAAATAAATAGAGATAAATTGTTCAAATACATTGAAACGAAAGAATTTTTAGCTGTTGTTTTTTGTAAGTATAGTTAAATATTTAATCGTACAAAACGCATTATTTTAATTAGTTATTCTATTTAACTTTTAGATAAAGAAGAAGATCCTTTAAGTCCTAAAATTTTAAGATACGTAGAACTTATAGATGATGAAGCATCTGAATATGGCATAAAAATAGTTAAGTGCAGTGACCGTTTGATGGCAAAAAAATATGGATTTAGAAATCCACCTGGTATCACTTACTTCAGGAAAACAAAATATATTAATTATGACGGTGATATGGACGACGAGGAAGAAATCTTAGACTGGCTCACAAATCCGGAAAACATGGAGCTTACAGATCACATTGAAAAGGTGAACAAGAAAATGTTTCAAAAAATAAGACAGACGTCAGACTACGTGGCGGTATTCTTTTGTGAGTTTTTGTTTCAAATATATTATATATTTAGTAAACTTTTATGATTTATAAAGTACAAAACTTTTAAAGTATTTTGTTTCATTGTCTTCTTTCCTGAAATTCTATCTGTATTCCATATATGACATGTTTTAGACAGTAATGACTGCAAACAGTGTCCAAAGGTGCTACTTGAGATTGAACACATTGATGACGATGCCGATGCCGCTGGGATAAATTTTGTGAAAATTGATGACCGCCAAATGGCTAAGGAATTCGGAGTATTTGCCCTACCCGCTGTTCTATTCTTTAAATTGGGTTCAAAAGATCCTGTCATATATGCAGGTATTGTATTCCTAATGTTGAATGGTCAAGTTACATAAAAATGTCAGTCTACGCAGCTAAAACTGACTCAGAAGACAGTTGATAATTTAAAAATCAAATCAATTAATTAAGTCAAGTATGTGTCGGACTTGTGCACTTATGGTTTTACATCAATTTCATGGTAGTAGGTCAATGGGAACAACAATTTATAAATGTTGACTTACTTAAATTTGCGAGCGTATGTACTGATTTTGCTTGAATAAGGCTCTATAAGTTTATAGAAGTTTTTTTCTATTATATCCATATAAACTAAATAATAAATACATTAACTAAATTAAAACTAAATATATTAACTATTTTCGAATTTTATAGGTTTGAATACGTGACGAATTCCTTACAACTGTTCATAAACACTTTCTTGTCTTTTGATTACGTTGATTTGATTTTTTTTATACTCTAAGGGAATATAGAGCTGGATATTTGATATTAATGTCATCTGAAAATTTGTCTTGAGTCCTAAGGCGTCCATTTTTTCTTATGAGGTACGCATACCTAAAATGTATTATGCTTTCTAATAAATTTACAGGAGATTTATATGACGGGCAGCAACTCCTTAGTTGGTTACTTACACAAAAGAATCCAGCAGGCGATGTTATAGAAGCTTACGAAGGGCAAGAATTACTTGATTTGATAGAAGAATCTACTGCTGTAGCAGTATATTTCTGTAAGTGAAAATATTAATTACTATATTATAATATACTTTACCAACGTTAAGACTAAATAAAAAATTAACATATATAATTTAGAATTTAAGTCATCGGGGATGCGATAAAACAATAAAATTTACATTGAAGCAGTAACATATAACAATTTCTTACTTTTTATTAGGGAATAAAACATTGTGCGAATTGTGCAATGCAAAAACAACGAAAAAGCCGAAAAAGAGTGTTAGAGACCACGAGGAAGATGAAGGACTGGAGCCTGAGGGTACTCCTGTCTTTAGACAAAAATATATGTCTGACATCCAAATGATCCGTCTTGTTTTGATAATACCATGTCCTCTGTTGCATGCAGCATGGCTATTACATTAGTGTCTTAAAAGCACTCGACCCTGTATGTTTGCACTTTAGTCGATTTCAAATCATCATGACCGATTCATAACGTATACGTAATGCATAATGTATATTTATTATGTTTTATTAAACGCAAAACTATTAGACATTGCTTTTACTTCCTGTAGGTAAACAACAACAAATATAGAACACCTTAAGAATCTGTTTTTGATCCCCTAATAGTAGATTTTTATCCTAGAGTTATAGACATATCCTTGCGTTTTTAAAATGAAAATATATTTTATACATATGTATAATAAAAATATTACTTTTAGATTCTCTGGACTGTGAGCAATGTGCCGGTATATTAGAAGAGCTGGAAAATATTGACGATGATTGTGATAGACATGGAATCAAATTTGTTAAGACACAAGATTATTCTATAGCAGAATCATATGGCGTCACAGACTTTCCAGTTTTGGTTTATTTTGAAAACAATATACCGAATGTTTATGAAGACTCTTTAGCTGAAGAAGAAGAAGTGCTTCAATGGCTTATTACTCAGAAAACCGAAGATCGTATTGAACTCATTACAAGAGTTATGCTTGAAAAAATGGTGGAAGAAACTCAGTATTTAGCCGTATATTTTTGTAAGTATACTATTATGTGTAGGTATGATACCAGAATTTCACAATAATAAAATATTGTAAAATAAAATTATTTTATTTAAGATAAATTAAACTGCCATATTTGTGACCATATACTAGAAGAGTTAGAGAAAATAGACGATGAGTGTGATGTCTATGGTATTCATATGGTTAAAATTCAAGACCCACAACTTGCAAAGAGGTACTCGATAAAAACATTCCCGGCGATGGTCTATTTTAGGTGAGAAATAATATATCATAATAATAATATAATTTATTATGAAAACATGTCCTTTAATAACTTACTTATCTATGTAAAATTTCATTGTAGAAATGGAAACCCTCTACTTTTTGAAGGCGACTTGCAAAATGAAGAGTCAATTCTTGAGTGGTTAATAGATGATGATAATCGTGAATTAGCTGATGAGATAGAATCTGTTAATGACAGAATGCTTGATAGGCTTTTGTATGAATCTCATCTGCTTGCAGTTTTCTTTTGTAAGTATAGTTAAATTGCAATAAGCTCTTGAAATGTAATACCGTCCAAACTTCTTAAGTTAAGTAAACGCTGAAAATAATTAAAATTGGAGATTTTAATGTACGACAGGGATTTGACACCACATCGGACGATGAAATTAAATTTAACTCCTTTTATATTCCATAGATGACGAAGAAGACTGTCAAGACTGTCAAGATATTCTGGAAGCTCTCGAGCAAATTGATGGTGAAGTTGATCAATTTGGAATTGATTTTGTTAAAATAGCAAATAGCGAAGCAGCTGCTAAACATAATATAATTAATATACCCTCACTGGTGTATTTCCGCAAGCGAACACCAATGTTTTATGATGGAGATTTGCATCAAGTGGACAGAGTCCTACAATGGTTGACGTCGCAAGATGTGTTTGAATTGAAAAATGAAATTGAAGAAGTAAATAGAAAAATGTTAGATAAGCTACTCGAGGAAAACGAATTTTTAGCTGTTTATTTTTGTAAGTTTTGTTGATTCATAATGACTTGCATGTACAAAAACATATAAAAGTCTATAAACGCGACGGTGCTGGGTTTGATTTCCACTCCACGAGAGAAAATTATTTTCTTTCCTCTCTCTGGTAAGAAAACAGAGCGCGTCGTTCAGTGACGGAGACGTTACGTGTTGTACCAGGGTACATACATATGTATATGCAAGTAAAATTGTGGAGCTATTTATTAATTTATTTAATACTAGTGGCCCGCTCACGGCTTTGCCGCTTATGTAAATCCTACATAAGCGGCGTCTAGTATATCCTACTTATATGTATAAACCTTTCTTGCAAATTACGCAATCTTTTTTTTTTAATTATATATACTATGTGTTTGTTTCTTGTGTATATATATATATATATATATATATATATATATTTATATATATATATATATATATATATATATATATATATATATATATATATATATATATATATATATATATATATATATATATATATATATATATATATATATATATATATATATATATATATATATATATATATATATATATATATATATTATATATATATATATATATATATATATATATATATATATATATATATATATATATATATATATATATATATATATATATATATATATATATATATATATATATATATATATATATATATATATACTACTTACTTAATACTATATTTCATTGATTTCGTTTAATTGGTCATTGTGTTTGTGGAAGAAAAATATCTACGAGTCATTCTGGTTAATGCTGCAAAAACCGTTAAGAGTGAAGACGTTTATTAAATATCCTACAAAAGAGCCAGCGACAGCGAAATATTATTTTTAAATAAAAAATAAATAAATAATGATATCAAGATAGCAATAAATATATCTATATAATATTTATTTGAAGATAAATATTATATAGATATACAATTTACAAATAAACATATTTTTAACATAAAAGTTAACCTTAAAGTTTTTATAAATATTCTATCGAATATGTCCATCACAGATAATGAAGGATTCCTGAACACCTTTTTTTATTTTACAGATGAGAATTCGGCAGAGAGTCGTATGGTGTTAGACAAATTAGAAAACATTGACAGCGAGACAGATAACCTGGACATAACGTTCGTTAAGATGCACGACACTCGTTACGCTCGCAAATGGGGTGTTACGAAATTGCCAGCTATCGTCTATTTCAGAAAACGTTTCCCCAGTATATATAGAGGTAATTTCAATTTGAAGTTGACACATATGACGAAAGAATATATTAATACACGCAAAATGTCAATATTAAATATTAATTTGATTTAATTATCTCCATAATTGGATACTTATTGAAACAGTGTCATTGCCAAAACGTGTTATCGGCTAATATTTGCTAAAATGTATGTATTTAGAACTGGTATCATTTATTTCAGGTGATGTTATGGCGGAAGGTGAAGTATTAGAATGGCTGCGAAAGAACAGATTTAGGCAGCCGGAGCTTAATATATTTATGTATGCTTTGATAGCATTATCGATAGCGTTCGTGATATATACCGCCTTCCTCCTACAATGTTTTAAACCTCTATCTTCTCAAACTGTACAGCATCAGAAACAAGCGTGAAATAAAAATAATAAAAAAGCTTATAATATTGACTGCTAAGCCAAGCGCTTATTAAATAATTTATTACCTTTCACTTTATATATAATATATTCCAATATTTCTTTGAAAAGAAGTTTCAATTTAAGGATTTGCTAAAATTCAGCATAGTCATGGCACTCATATCTTTTATCATATTTAAATTATGACTATATCTAGGCATTGCTATACAGACTAACAGTAACATGGGATCAAACTTTTATATGTTTTGATAGATTTAGAAGAAATCTACAAGTTAACGGACTAGTTCGCCGTTTTGTCTTGGGTTCACTTGTCCCTTGTACATGTGTATGGAGATAAAACAATGTTAACAATAGCTTAAAACTCTACTAATGTTTTACTTTTTGTTTTAAAGTGCAGAAAACAAATATCAGTGAAGGAGAAATGTCGTGCGAAATATTCTGCTAGTATAAACTTGTCCGGCATTTTGAATTCATTTAAGACTGTCATTTTTACTTTGTTGCTATCTTCTTAACTATTTATGCATGCGGTTTGCTATTTTAATGTTGTAATTTTATATGGAAAGGCATTGAACATGTGTTACTTTCACTAATTCTCGATTTTTCCAATTCTTTTTTCTTTTGAATTCTTCCTCGTGCTGAGTTGAGTTCTTAACATGGGCTCCCAGGGCTTGGGCTTCCAGGCTATGACCTTTCTTGTTGATGTTTGTAAATTTTTATAGTTATTATTGTTTTTATTTATCAATTTTATTACCATTGATAGTGAGGTATCGTATATTCTCTAACTTACTTACAAATCTCGGTCACTTCTTTGTCATTCCCAGATTTACTGAATTCTTATTCATTTTCGCTTACCTTAAAAAAAAATTATTTGATTTTTGTAAAAGACAAAAAAAGGAAAAATGACAACATTTGTATCCATAACTGGATTGTTCCGCTATAAATATAATGACATAAACAGTTATACGTAATCTACAAATATATTCAATAAATAATTTCCTTCTAACAGCGAGTGCTGAACGTATGTCACGTGTTGTGCTCAAAGTAACGCGCGCGGTATTGGCGTACTGGCGTGTGTGAACTTGTTAAAACTTGTATATAAAATGTAAATATTTAAAATAAATAAAAATAGTAAAATATACACAAATGTTTTTTTATATTACATCCATTATATATATATATATATATATATATATATATATATATATATATATATATATATATATATATATATATATATATATATATATATATATATATATATATATATATATATATATATATATATATATATATATATATATATATATATATATATATATATATATATATATATATATATATATATATATATATATATATATATTATTTTTGCTATTTGCCGCTTATAGCAAAGTAGACAGAGGGAACATAGTGTTAAGATACTCCATTTCCCACTTTCTGCCCAATTTTTGAAACATTGCATGTTGCGGAATCTGCGGCCGCGTGTCTGTTTACCAGAGCAAGAAAATAAATAATCCACTCTCTGCTTTTGGGAATCAACCCACAACTGTATGGGATCCGCCGCCTTGAGGAAAGCTAGGACTAGTCGCTTGTAGGACTGGATCAAGATCCGTGGGGACGCCCATACCACAAAGTTTTGGGTAAACTGCGACCATGGATGCCTCCCTTGACGGAAACCCTAGATCCAGATCTTCTCAGAAGCGTAATTAATACACTGTTCCCCATAATCCGGTCATACTCTCCAGTAGTTTTTATTCCTCTGTCCTGGTCTGATGAGTTGAGCATATCTGATTTGGAAATTGACCAAGTAGTTCGCCGTCTGAGTGCTCGTAATACCACACCAGGCCCCGATGGCATACCCGGAAGAGTTTGGGTTTTAGCCCTCTCTACCCTTAGAAGCAGACTAAGACAGTTATTAAGCTGTTGTATTCGTTCTGCTACCTTTCCCAGGGCCTGGAAAGAAGCTAATTTAGTACTTATAAAGAAAAAACCTAATATCGAGGACTCACCCGCTTCATTTCGCCCCATATGTTTGTTAGATGAAGTAGGTAAGCTTTTTGAGCGAATTTTAGCTAATCGTCTGAACGAACATCTGTCGTGTGTGGGACCCAATTTATCTGATAATCAGTTTGGGTTTCGTCAGGGACGTTCAACTATAGAAGCCATCTTACGTGTTCGCTCTCTTACAATGCAAGCTGTTTCCCAAGGTGGAATGTCTTTGGCAATAAGCCTGGATATTGTCAATGCATTTAATTCTATCCCTTGGGATACAATTATAGAATCACTTGTGTACCATCAGGTGCCCTTATATTTGCAGGCGATTATTAAGAACTATTTGCGAGATAGGTACATATTATACACAGATCAAAACGGCGATAGAATTCGTAGAAAGATGTATTGTGGGATTCCGCAAGGATCTGTTCTAGGGCCGCTGTTGTGGAATCTTGCGTATGACATTGTTTTACGTGTGAATCTACCTAGTGGTGTCAACATTATTTGCTATGCAGATGACACGTTGGTGCTGGCATCTGGGGGTACATTCGAGCAGACCAAAACGCTTGCGGAAATTGGAGTGAAAGCAGTCATTACCAAAATCTGTGAGCTGGGTTTACGTAGAGCAGCTCACAAGACCGAGGCATTATGGTTTCACAAGTTACCGAGGAGTAGAGAGCCTCCTGACTCGCATATTCTCGTGGGTGACCATCAGATTCAGGTCAGGCAGCATATGAAATACTTAGGGTTGACATTGGACAGTCACTGGGGTTTCGAAGAACATTTTGAGCGCCTTATTCCTCGGACAGACAAGGTAGTGGGTGCTCTGCACAAACTACTACCTAATCTTGGTGGAGCGAGCGAGGAAGTTCGTTTACTTTATGCTGGGGTTATTCGTTCGATGATCCTATACGGTGCACCTATCTGGTCTCACAGACTATCTATTCGTCGATGTAGAACTAAGATCTATAGCCTTCAGCGCAGAGTAGCAATTAGAATTGTTCGTGGCTACCGTACAATATCTTTTGAGGCTGCGACTTTACTTGCGCGCTTTCCGCCTTTAGATATTCTGGCATCTATGAACGCAAGATTATACTGTCGGATCCGAGGTTCAGTTGGGTACTCGCCCTCAAGCATGACCAATATCAGACGGGAAGAACATAATATTGCTTTCGTGACGTGGCGCACGCAACTTTGCCAAGAGCGTTATACATGCAAACGTGTCATTCAAGCAATCCTCCCGTCATTTGAAACATGGATGAGACGAAAACGTCGAGTTACATACCATCTTACACAAATAATCACCGGACATGGTAGTTTCGGTGATTATTTGTTTAAGATCGGACGACAGGCAACGTCAACTTGCCGACACCTTTCAAGTCTGCTCTGCCTGGGACGCAGAAAGGCAAGCCCTAGTAACGGAAGTCGGGCGTAATCTTTCCCTTCCCGCAGTCATAAGGACAATGTTGGGTAGGGAATCAGCGTGGACAGCCGTAGTCACCTTTTGTGAGACAGTCATGTCTCAGAAAGAGGCCGCAGAACGAGATCGGGAGAGGGAGAATCCTTCTCTCCATAGGCAACGTCGCCGTGGTGGCACGCTCGCTAATCTTCCTGGTGTTATATTAGGTTAGCTTATGTATTCTATACCGCTTGTGGTGAAGAGAGAAAAAAAAACTAAAAAAAAAAAAACGTCTATTCTCTTTAAAAGTGAGCTCCTTAGAGGAGCATGTCACGTGAGAAGGGCTACGGATGCGGTTCCACCGATTTCCCGGGCCCTTCCGTTGTGTCGAGGACGGCAATCGCAGGGGTTTTAGTGGGTGAAAATTCCACATAACCCAGTTGTTTTAAACGGACTGGGTATCTTTAAAAGATTTCCCCTGCGTCAACAAAAAAAAAAAAAATGCTAGTCACCAAGCTGGTCTAACTTGGCGCCGTTCAGATGAAGCCCACTTGCTTCCACTCCGCCCGGGGACCGCGCTAATGACCAGATAATGCTTCGTTCACTTCAATGCCCGAACTTTAATATATACACTACCTACATGCTCATTTTCAAATTAAGTTCTAAAAAAAGGCCCGTTGCTAATACAAGTGTCGTTTTCTCGGTCCGGCTAAAAAAATAACAAGTAATTTTTGTAACATTCACACAAAACTAAAATAATTTTACCGTTTGACAGCTTTATTAAAAATAATTCCGCGGGTAAAAGTTCTAAAAGGGTAGACAGAGATACCGGGTTACAATATCGACCAATTGAAAATGGTGGAGTGCCTGTTCAGTGAATGTTTTAAACGTTAACGTATCTATGACTTATGTGAAGTATCAAGTCTCAGGTCTTAGTTGAAGATATTAAATAAGAGACGCCAATCAGCGCCACTAATTGCCATCAACAGGGAAACTGCTAGAGACGCGTCTGAATAAAGAAATATAGGTAGGTTTCAAATATACAGGTAGCTACATAAATAAAAAGACATTAACAAAATGAACAACACATTTATTATTTTATTATGAAAAATTACAAAATACAAATATACCCGCTAAGTATATGTATAATAACAAAAAATATTATATAATATTATTTATACTTGATTTTTTTTATATTAAATATACGATTGCGATAAAATAAAATAAGCAACTATATAAAGAAAACAAAATGATTTTTTTAACACAGTAGAACAGCCCCTCATTTAAGTTAGGCAGATAGAACCTTAAGAAATAATTGAGATACTCTCCGGATTGGGAATTGGACCCTACCTTTTGCAGTCCATTTACAATACGCCACGATGGCCATAAAATATACTGGCTCATAGAATCTTTTGACACAAGTAAAAGTAAATTAGACTATCGGAGACCGTCCTTGTCTTAAAGCCTCGTTCTTATCAAATATTTTGGGGCAATATCCTTCCTAGATAACGTTCTTATCGTTTTTACTGTATTTTAAGTTTGTTCGTAACTTATTTTAAAAGTAATGAGCTTCTTTGTGTTGTTGTTTTTTTTTATCAAATTATTTTATTCTTATAAATAAAAATGATAATAGTAATTAATTTATAATTTCAACATTTTTTTTCAATATATGCTTTACATTATTATTGTTTGTTATATATCTTTGTTTGTTTACTTTTATTACAACATAGTTTTACAAAGCAATACTATTAGGATAAAGAATAATACATATATCTTATATTACATATACTTTAAAATATTAAAAACAATAAACTTAAATAACTTTTTTATTTACATACATAGCAAATAAAACATTTTAGAAATATATAATAAAAAATTACCTATCGCGGGACTCGAACCTGCGCCTATATATTTTTATTTTTGTTGGCACTACAAGGTGCAAAGGTGCGTGTGCAAACATTTTTGTTTTTTTTTTATTTTATGAGTGTTCCGTATCACAAAAGAAAACCTAAACCCTTATAGGATCACTTTGTTGTCTATCTTTCAAGATCATATTTTCAAACGCGATTTTGGAGGTGTCAAGTTGAAATTGTTATGAAATATCCAGATCAGTAGTCCCTTGAAGTACATAAAAATCAAACTTCTACAACTCAATCAAAAGATACGAGCGTTTATCATATTTTTTTGCATATTGTCATATTTGCTTTGACTATGAAATGAAAAGAAATTGGTACGGAACCCTAGGTGCGCGAGTCTGACTCACACTGGACCGATATATTGTTAGTACCCATTGAGCGATAATCTATTCCATAAATAATAATATTAACAAGTAATATTTAATTAATACTCCTATATTATTTTATACGAAAAAATATATTACGTGGTATTTACATATATATATGTAAATAAAATTGGAGTGTCTGTATGTGATTCGAAAATAATTGAGTTTTTTTAGTGCACATAGTGATTAACACGTTACTAAAATATAAAAAATCATTTTTTAAAATATTGTCTGTCTGTCTTTCTGTTTCTCCGGGCTAATCTCTGGAACAGCTAAAACTTTCATTATGAAATGCTTATGAAACTTTCATGGGAAGATAGAGGAGGCTGTGGAGCAATATTTGGAGAATTCCTGCGGGATCGAGATTTACGCAGGAAAAACACTTTTTGCCGATACCGAAAACGCACAAAATGATTCGACACGAAAAAAAAATTTAAAACTTACAAGTACAATACAATACGTATATTATACTACTATATTTAATATAATATACATATTGTATACAACAAATACAATATGTATATTATATTAAAGTAAATCCGAGAATATCGATTAAGCGAGCGAAGCCATAAGCGACTAGCGACCCGTGCTAGTTAATTATAAAAATTTATAAGTATTATTGTACAGACCGTCGCGTCTGGCACTTCGTTCTCTCTGGCGACACTGCTAGGGATAAAACTCAAAGATATACACTATTATTTAAATTTTAAATATATGATATATATTTTCATACTTGAAAAAAAGTTGATCAAAGTAATAAAAAATATTTTTTGTTTTATACTACTTTCACCCTTACAAATTTCTATAGAATATTTATTTCCAGTTAGAAATTAAAAGGAAGAAATATATAAATTAAATTCTACAACAAAATTTTAAAACGGAAATGTACTATAAACATAATTATATATTAATACTTAAGGCACGTTGAAGTAAATACTTCCATCGACTAAGTAATAATCAAATGTGTATTTTCATAATTCTTCAAGTATTTGGATTTTTCAGTCTCGAACAGTTCCACCAGTTTGCTGGTGAATTTTGCATGAAACGCGTCTACTTCTTCTTCAGATGGGTTCAGGTTCTTTTCAATTTCCATTGGCGCTCCAACTGAAATAAAGAAAAGTAGGTACTTATAACCAAAAATAATACAATAAAAATATAATTAATATTTTACAGGTAGGTTCTTATACAGCGTACGAGAGGACTAAAAAATAAGTTCTAAAAAATTCACCCCTAGGGAACTAGATTAGGGAAATGTGTTTGTATGAAATATCATAGTTTTAAAAGATAGAAACCTGACTTAATTCACATTATTATTTATTATTAATTATGTTAAATATTTTATTAGTGGAGCCGTATTCGCTTGAGCGAATATATACCATAATATAAGTTATAGGCTTATATAGTCATCAACGAAAGTGTTGCAATACTTAATTGCCGGAGGAACACTTTTATTTTCTCTAAATAGGTTCTATAGTAAGGCTCGTATAAAGAAACTGTTCTAATCATCGCTTCATAGCAATGAAAATGACATTGAAAAAAATATATATTTTTTATTTATGTAAATAGCTCTACTGAAATACGTTCCGTACCGTAATTTAATATCTTTGGGAATAAAGCGGCAAAAGTGCAACAAGTAGGTAGGTACTACTTCTATTACAATGAATACATCAATTTAATACATTATTGATAAATATGAGCTTTCTTTAATTCTTTATGATATACTCGTATTTGGGTAAGCTTTGTGACCGAAAATCAAACCTATATATTAACGACGAGTGCCTTTTAATATTTTCCTACTTAAACACTGCGACTAAAACTTAAAGCTATACTATTGTAAAATTCACTTACCAACAGTGGTAACAGGTTTTCTTAAAGGCACTACTCCAAAGGTATATTGAAACAAGCCTCTCCCGAGGGGAAACATGGGTGATACGCCCGTTACTTGACGAATCTTCTCTTGAACCCTACGGAGTAAACTCTCAGCTGGATTGTTTATGGGACGGAACACGTCGGTTTCCCCGAAAGAGAAAACTGGCACTAGAGGAGATCTAAAAAACAACAGAATTATATTCTCTTCAGATTTATATTTATAATAAAGCTAATGTGTTTCAATGTTAACAAAGTTCACTTGACAATATGTTAACAATATATGAGAAATTGTGACATTGAACTCGGTCACTCATCATACAATGTATTTCAACAAAATGAGCATAATATCAAGAAAACAGTGACTTATCGCCAATATCTAAATGAAATAAAATAATACGTATATAATTATAATATGCGTCAATAAAAGGTCATTTAACACCTAATAATTAATAATACCTGATAGCTATTAGCTAGGTACATATTAATATGTCAATTAAATATTTGCTGCATAAAGTTTTAAATATTGAGGTAGAATAAGCTACAAGTGCAAGCAATACCTGATGTCATCGTGACAACGGTTGGTTAGGGGTTCGATCCCCAATATGGGGAATGAATTATTTTCGCTTTCGTTCTACAAAATGCGGAATTCAGTTCCAGTACAAGGTCAGTCAACACGCAATGTTGGTCAACGGTATCTTAACTTTTTTTGAAGCTTTAAAAAATGCACTTATTATTATTAATTTATAATATATAGTATAAAATATGGTGCCTAGTTTAGGGAATTTTGTCGTAAGGCAAACCTTGTAACGATTTCACAAACGTCGGCAATCGGCATTCATCATTATTTATTATAAATATTTAATTACATTTACTTAATGTTAAATTGTTACTGTTTTAAAATTAAATTAAATAAATTGTGAATAAAAAACGAATTATGTTAATTTTTGTATAATTTAACAAGTAAAGATCGTCTTCTTATATAAATCTTATAATTTAAAAAAAATATATTATAGCAGTAATAATAAGTAATGTTCTTGAGGCCGGAGTAGTGCAGTGCACGATGAGTGTGTGTTCAACCCCTCTCCCGAATTTCATTATTTTAATTTGTCCGCAGTGGTGAAATATACGTAATTCCAACAACAATTACTCTAATAACATAAAGCATGGTACAAACAAAATAAAATGTTATAAATATTTACCCAGATATCATAGCGACTCTGATAAATCCTTTTCTTCTATTCAAAACAACTTTGTATTCACCGGGATGTGAATCCAACGCCTCGGCTGCACCACCAACTATTAACGCAACGCATTTTCCTTGGTGCTTCCTTCTATCAAGAAGATGCAATAAGCTTTCTAGAGAAGATGAACAAGCTCCCGTTCCTAGCATTAGATCTCTGAAGAAAGGCACTCTAAAATGGCCTCCTAATGTTATCATATTACTGGACATGCCAGGAAATACTTTATCAAAGCTTAAAGCATTGGTGCAGAATGCACCGAAAGCCCCGGCACAGACCACGCCGTGTGGAAAACAAGCGAACAGGTAGTTCCTAGCTGGATCCAATTCGGTGGTTTTAACTAATTTCATTGGAAAATAATCGCGGTAGTAACGCCATACTGGCCAATTTCTTACCCATTCTATCCTGAAAAAATAAATTTGGTATGTTAATCAAATTTTTTAATAATCTTCTCATCGCTTATCAAATTTAAGTTTAATAACTTTATATATGTCGTGGGCTGATCGTTGTATTATCTATATAATTATAATTTTAAGGAGCCTCCTAGTTAATTAGTTAGCAACATTATATGAAAAAGTTTTACAATATTATATATTTTTGTACTCGATATTGTAATCGTGCTCAGGACTGCTAAGTGTATAAACAGATCAGATTTTTTCTTATGGGATATTAATTGATATTGCCTATGTACGGGAAGGTGGAATACTAAATATAATTTGCAGTCAATACATCTCTATAATGACTAAATCGGTTAGATTCTGCCCACTGCCCAGGCCTACCATGACGTGAACTATCCACCGATAAAATAGCACTTAACAATAACTGGATACATACGTAGTATGAATTTAATCAAAAGCTCAAATATTATAAGAGGAAAAAAATCTTTTCCTATTTTTTCGTTCATATATAATTTCATATATGTTGTTTTTACGAAATACTCTGGTCAACTAGTAATGAATATAATAATAATATTTGATATTTAAGCTATAACCTAAAACTAATATAACGTTAAAATTTTACTAAATAGTTTTTACTACTAATAAATTTTACTAAATAATTTTACTAAATACATTATTTTACTAAATAGTTTCCATAAATGATTAAAAATAACAGCTTACCTTCTACCACCCTTGTAACACACTTCTAAGTCATTAAGCATCCATACACCATACAACAATCCCACCCACCAGAAAGTAGAGTACAAAAGTTGTATGAACAGAAAAATGCAAATAGCTTCTCCGCCTAATATGAAACATATCCAGAACGTAGCCGCTAGAGTTTGAAGACGACGTTCTAGAGGAAGATAAAGAGGTGCCCATTCTATTCCTAGCGCATTTGAAATTGACCTGAAAGGATAAATCGATTTAATTATATAGAATACAATAAAATTGAGCCTATCGTGTATGAACACCATAGCTGTGAATTGGAAATCCACTTGTGAGAATAATTATATTTAAATTATTTTGATTTCTCCGATCTGGTAAGTCACAGCACGCAATAGCTGAATAGTGAAGAACGGAGTGTCTTGACATTAGGTTCTATCTGAAAGTTTTATAACGCAATAAATACAGATAAACTTAGAATTCATATTCTATTAAATATTTCTTACGAGATAAATTAAGTAAGATGATATTTAAAACGTATAATGTGTAATGATTTTACAGTTTTTCTTCGCGTGCAGTCCAAAATCGAGTATCTACTAAATCTTCGGCCTGCCAACCTGTATAACCTCCATAGACTCAGTACTTAAACATTGTATTTATGTGCATTTAAAGTAGTTTTATAAATATATTATAATAAGTAACCAAGCCCCCAATGTGAATTTGATCTATGTGAAGGCTAAAGAAAAAAATGCTTAAGTTTTTATGCTATTTTCATTTCATATTCACAGATTAAAATAATAACATTGCTCACGTCCAATTACAACTTATTAATTGTTTAATTTATAATAAAAATATAACGTTTACTTATCTTGAGGCAAGATATTTATAAAAATAAGAAAAATGCGAACATAAAAACAAATTATATTATATAAAATTTTAATCACTTAAACGGCCAACTTGCGATTTTACTACTATGGTAACATCTTACGATATCTTAATTTTAGTTTTTTAACAAACATTTGTGCGTTTAAGCATTTATATAAAAAAAAACAAAACAACACTATTTTGATGCTTTTATTTAGAGGATATACCAATTATAATTTACCATCCACTACTTCTATCTGATAATTCAAATAGTAGTTATCTGCGAACGTTTTTAAAGGGGACCCTGTGATAATGTACAAAACATTAACCTGACCTCTGTGAAAAATGTAAAAAAAATCTCTACCGAATTTGGCGCGTAAATTATTTTCAAAATATCTAAAGATCATCAGTTTTCTATTAAGCTATCACAACCTAGGAGATGTACACAAACTACGGCGAAATGCGACAATACAACGAAAAGATGAGGTAGGTATCTGAATATTCGTTGCATATGAAATATACGAGTCAATTGTTTTTTTTTTATTGCAGTAAGTAGAGACCTCAAGGTTCAGAATGTGAATTTTCACTCAGTTTGGTCATCATTGTCGATTTTTCGCCATTGGCTAAAACATACGAGAATGTACTACATTATGACTTGTTTAACTACTGGAAGATCCACCCTTAGAGACGAGACACCAGTTTAATATGATAGTACCGCATCATATCATAGTAGCGTATCATGACAATGAGTTTTACAAACAGAGGCTAGGCCAAAAGGAATCTATCTGAAACTATGATGTTTGTAGAAAAATCTGTTTCGTATAATAAATATATATATATATATATATATATATATATATATATATATATATATATATATATATATATATATATATATATATATATATATATATATATATATATATATATATAACAATGGTTTAGACTACACTATTGGGTAACAATCCCATATTTTTAGTTACAAATATTTAATAGGTAGGCTTAGTTGATGTTGTAATTGTAAATATTACGTTACGTTGTAAGTATGTTAATATTGATAACATATTTAACTAAGCTATTGAGTGATAACGGCAACCAATATTCCGTCTGCCGTCTGTCTGAATTTCGTTTTGTTTTTTATTAATTTGATGAAAACTTGAAGTAGAGAAAAGGCATGTTCAATTTGAGCCAGCAAGCTTTAATTATGTTTTAAAGGGAAAGAAGTTTGTGTTTGATTATTGATCGCCATTGATTAATGTCAAGAAGTAGGGGAACACGGAGGGTTCCGAGCCACGGGGTAATAAGAACCACTTTAGTTTACGTGTATCTGAACAAGTTAGATCGTGTTTTCTTATTAGAGATCATAGTAAGACGCGGGAGAGATACGTGTGACTATTATAACTGAGTATTATAAGGGTTTTCATGGTAAGTATCTCCTGTTCTTAATTGTAGATTTATAAATAACGTATCCAATAACGTAAAAGACTTTCTATGTTTTGATAATTTGGCATTTGGGTTAATTGGAGACTCTCATTTCAAATGCCTTGAAAACGTGACAGAATTACGGTGAAGTCTCATTGGGGTCTGGATGCACAAGACCGTGCTATCAAGAGAGTTAATGATCAAGGAATTTCTATGATTTAATATTCCGTATAGTAATTTGCAAAAAAGATATGGCAAATCAGAATTTTCATATCTTCATCTCGGAAGTAAAGAAGTTTGAAGGATATTTGACATGAAACAAAATAAAGAACCAAAAGGAAAGGGTAAAAAAGTTATACAAGCAAAGAAAAAAGCACTAAACAACCAAATGAAAAAGCTAAAAACATCCTATTTAAAGACCATACTAGCTCAAAAGATGAATCAGTCAATATCCAGAATATCTGCGATGAGGATGCCGACATGTGCATGATTTGTTGTGAATGTGGAAAATCTAACGAAATGTGTTATATGTGCAGGGACCTGTGGTGAGGTCACAAGCTCGTTGTTCACGAAATGATATCGCCAAATTTTTATGATTTTTGTACTATAAAATCAGTCATTTTACGTTTAACACACAAATTTGTATTGTTTTTTAAATTCTGTCATCATAAGATAAACGTGATAAAAAAGAATATATAAAAAAATAATTAAAATCTATATATATAATAAAAGGATAGGAAAGTCAATTCTGTACATTAAAGATTTAAAAAAGATTGATTGGGTCGGTGAAGCTAAAAATCCACTCAACAGAATTTTTGTCTGTCTGTCTGTCTTTCTATCTCTCTGTCTGTTTATCTGGCTTAGCTTAATAGCTTATAGTCCCGTCTCACATAAATTTTAGTTTTTATCCCGATATTCCATGCTGTTCCCGGTAAATAAATGAAAAAGTAATAAATTCATAGCTTTACACTATATATATAGGAAAGCTTTTATCTTGATGTGCAATGCAAAGGTCGAATGAAAAATAAAAACAGAGATAGTTAAATTACGTCGATTACTTACAAGTAAAGGTAGTATATTCCATTGTCACTTAGTAAGAGTGGCAAACAGTAAAAGTTTTTCAAATTTGAACACAAAAGCAATTGAAAATTATTTCCACAGTCCAGCTAGATGTCACAGTAATAGTCACAAATCGTTTGATTTACAGCTATTATAGTGACATTAACCGATCAGAAGGTAATTTAGTAGTATTTGATAGAATGCCATCTTGATAGGTAAATTAAAATCATTTTCGAAAACCAATATTGTGTTTAAAAATCTATAGTAATATTTTATAATATCTCTCTCTAATATCTATCTGATCAGATGTCGTTATTCATTGAAATAAAATTTGTGTATTACGCTGGCGGGATTTTTTTATTTGTATTAATGTCGATATATCTTTAATACATCTACGGACCATAGATGAAATTGACGTAGTATTTTAATATATAATAAAAGGATAGTAATATAATATAATATAAAGATAGAAATATACTTTAGTATAGAAAACTCAATGTTCATAAAACATTTTAAAAATGAATTAATAGTTCGATGTATATAGCGTTAAGCTATGAATTTTAAGCTAAATATGTTATGTATGTTTGTTTATTTATTCGCGTATCACGTAAAAACTACTGGCCAAAAAAACTAAAATTGATGAATTTGAACATTGCAACAGTTTTCTTAACAAAAATTCACTACCAATAAATTCAAAATTGAAGAATGGATCAATTTTGACGTAAATCAATATATAGAACAGTTGTCGTCGTGGTATTCAATTAGGTTTCCTTAGAAAAGAAAGGACATATTTTAATTACGTCTATTGAAGTTATATATAATAGATTTTGTCAAATAAATTACTATTTTTTTTTTGTAATATGAGCATTATTTAGTTCAAATAACGTTTTTATAGTATATTTATTTTATTTTAAACATTGGCGATGTTTGAAATAGAAGATAGTAGCAGTACATTTGTCAGGACTAGAATAAAGAACGCGAAGAACGCGGTTAAAAATTAAAAATTATTCAATTTACTTTAAATAAAAAATAAATAGTGGGAAGTGGATATTGTATTTTTTTTACGCTATGATAGAAAAGCTAGAACATAATCTGCTTAGACTCGTGATTTTTAATAATAGGCAAGAGTGATTCAAAAAAGCATTGAGAAAATCGAAAAATTGCATTGTGACGTAGGTAATTTAAGCGGGCGAAGCCGCGAGCGAGTCGCTAGTTTTAGAACAAAGTTTCTGGTTTTTTTGAAATATTATTCATTATACAATTGATTCAATCAATAAGTTCTATATGAAAAGCAAAAATATAATATTATTATGCTCTTCGGCAATATTAATTCTATACGACCTTTTTTATTTTTTAAGTAAGATTTAAATACTTATTTTTCTATAAAATACAGGAAAACTGTAAAAAAATGTTTTGAAACGCATATACTTAATTTAGAACTCAAATATAGAGTATGGCAAAGGCATCTTTGTTCTTAGCTTATACTCTAGTATAGATGTTGAAGACTGGAACACCTTATATAGAACCATATGGATCAGCTAAACTTAAATAGTTCAGAAAATGGCTTCTCAGCAAATGTGCGCAGAGTATCGGGTATTTTCAAATAAATTAAAAACTTAGGTCTGGAACATCTGATAAAGTATTCTAATAGACCGGCTAAAAAATAAATATTTGTTTCACGCTATTTCCCGCATATGGCAGGGTAGACAGATTAGAATGAGACATTGGGTGTTGAGTGGCGGAACTCAACGCCTCGCTAATGTATAATAAATAGAGTAGTGGCCTCTTAGCAAAAAAACAATCAGCATGACGAATACTTCCCGGCAATATGTATAAATTCAAGATCTGGAACATTTAACATGCAACTCAGAAACCACTAAGCTGTTAAAAATATGAAAATTGCTCTAAAACAAAAGTTGTTCACTACGATGTTTTTGTTAATAATGAAAAATCATAAGCCTGGAATATATTATTGCAGGTACTATATTGGAATATTATTATTGCAGGTACTAGGAATATATATTGTACCTATAATTAATAGTAATAGACAGCAGTCTGGTTAATCCAATAGAGGCGGTTGCAATGTAACGAAAAGTAAACACATTAAAAACCGTGTGTATTGTCAATTTCTAACATTATCCATGCTGAACAAATAAATTTGAAAATATAACTAAAATAAAAATAATATTTAAATTAGAATTTTTACTGTACCATAGCTAAATTAAACTTATCATATTTTATAATACCTATTTGACGTATCATGCGTGACATACTTTTCTACTTATAGTTTAAACTTCAAACGTGACTGTCAAGTACCAAAGTACCAAAAGCGACCTTACTCATGGACACGGCTCATTTTAAGTCCATTTACATTATTTGTTTAAGTTTGAGGAAGGTAAATTGCAATAACAATACCATGATAATTATAATAATTTAACTTAAGCTTTTTCCAAAATAATAATATAAGAGAACAAAAATGCAAAAAAAAAACAACTATAAAATAAAATGTCCGGTATTTTTAAATTTAAACTATCAAATATTAGTCTTAGAAGACCCATTTAAAATAAATTAATTTACAAATCACTATACTTTGTAGGTATAATGGTGATAAGGCGAAATGCTTATGTACAGTACATACAATGTGCTCGTATTGTTGAGGTCTATCTAGAACTTGACCTTATAAATGAAACTAATCTTACATTAACCTTAAGACTTACTTTATAATTATTTTTTAATAATTCATTCAGTAAAATAACGACGCATGCCAGTTAACGATATTAAGAAATAAATTGAAATATGATAGTATCAAAAAATATATATATATATATATATATATATATATATATATATATATATATATATATATATATATATATATATATATATATATATATATATATATATATATATATATATATACAATTTTTTTAAAGAAATTCGTATCAAAACCGTTATTGTTTATGTACCTTACTTTACTATCCAAAAATTAACAATATATATGGAAAGAAAAATAACGTAAACTCACTTAAATATTTTCAACACGGGAAACATTATCGCAAGCATTATTTAATAATAAATACAAAAAACACTGGCACATAACACAAAGTCCGAGTAACGACTACGACTACTAAACGAGATAATCTAACCGACGGTAGTCATCCAAGACCGTCACTTGAAATTTAATGTCAATTATAATAAATCATAATTACAGTGGTTCGTTTCAATTAACACTGCTAAATAATGCTGGTTGTAGATAATTAATTTGGAATATTGTAACAGATATCTGTCTATAAATATTAAAAAAATATTATTACTACACGTATTATACCGCAAATACCTAGTTTCAAGACACTCCGCTCTCCGCTTTCCGCCCATATTCGAGAGTTCGGAGTTCACTTTTCATTGTGAGGTCAAAAGTAATTCAATGCTGCACTTCTTTTTTTTATCTTGCTAGAGCAGGGAAATGAAGATAATTAATTCCTAAGTGTAAGTATATAGTAAATATATAGTAAGAACCCATTCATTATCAACTATACAGTCAGACGTTTATCTACTGTGCTAAAATGGCCACTTCTGTGTATCTGTATATATATAAAAAACTTTTTACGTTCATAATGTATAGATAAGAGGAGATTTATGAGACCATCATTTTATAATATAGTAACACAACCTTAAAAAATATATTATTTGTATGTGAACCTTTTTCAACACTTTCCGTAGTTTATATATATATATATATATATATATATATATATATATATATATATATATATATATATATATATATATATATATATATATATGCACCAACCTCATTCTCTACCCAGTGAATACACTTTACGTACAAATCAACAATCTCCTTCTACCAACCGTCATATATATATATATATATATATATATATATATATATATATATATATATATATATATATATATATATATATATATATATTTGTGTGTGTGTGTGTGTGTGTTACTATTATAGTCCGACATGAACTTTGGACACTGAACTGCTGTCCATACTTTGTTCATTTTTAGTTTGGTGTACAAATAAATTTCACCAATAAATGTTTATTTTTCTAGAGCTCAATTACAGTGCGGCCTTGGTTATAACTATATAGTATTCTTTATTTCAATCAAAATATGTTGAATTACAAACATAACAAAATATAGTTCCAAACGGTGGACTTATCTCTAGAAGAGATTTCTTCCAGCCAACCTGTGAAAGTGGGTGAAAGCAGTAAGTAGCGAGATAACGCATATAATGCAATATAAAGATAAAAATTTACATAATTACATAAAAATAAAAATAACTTAAAAAAAATCCTATACATAAAGCATAAAAGATATACATACATACCAGTAATAATGTTGAATAAACATATACTTATACAAATACATATAAATACATACATACGCTATAAAACATATAAAATTTCAACACAAAAAAATAAACACATAACAATGTAATATAAATAAAACATACTTAAGTTAAATAATTTTCAGATACTATTAAGTTCGTTGATGAGATGTTTTTTCAATTGCGACTTAAAAGACAAGATTGATTGGCTTTCTTGAATATCCTTGGGGAGTTTATTCCAAAGGAGTGGAGCCTGTACGGAAAAGGACTTTGGAAGGAATTTGGTATTGCTCTTTGGAATGTCTAGTATTGGTAAAACACAAGACCTCCTCGAGCGTGTAGGAGAGGGAAGGATTTTAAAACGGGAATGTAGATAAGGAGGGAAGTTTTGGTAGTTGACTATTTTAAAAAGAAAAGAAAGGATATGCATATCACGGCGAAAACGAATAGGGAGCCAATTAAGCTGAGCTCGAAAATGGGATACGTGGTCATACTTCCGAAGACCGTAAACAAAGCGTATAGCGAGATTTAGAAGACGCTCTAATTTGTTAATTTGCTCGCTTGCTATATGCATAATTCAAAAGTAATTCTATCAAAATTAGTAAAAATTTTTGTTTGGAACATTGAAATAAACAGCATATCACATATGACGTAACACTAAATATCTATCAATCATTAAAGTGAATATATGGGGCATTCGACGCCAAGCGGACAGATACAAAATGTCCTGGTCTCTGATTTTGGATATATTTTAATATGTTAGATCTATATAGATTCTCAATAGAATCACAAATTATTTTTGTAGTATAGTGTTTAGTTTAGGAATTAAAGCTATCCGAAGTTGTGAGATGTTGCCTTACATTTTCAAGTCCTATTATCCGGTTTACAAAAGTAATAAATAAAAAATAAAAGGAGCTTTTAATCACATTTTGCTTCAATAAAAATAACTGATTTTAATTATATGACTTGGAATTTCATCAACCTAGTCACAATCATTTTTCTTATTTTTATCTGAAAATAATTTATATTGCGTAGATAATCCTCACAAAGTTCTATGCTGGGTCTTTCAGCCGTTTTAGAGAGTTACATAGATTTTGGTACTACAGTGCGGCGGACATTGTGGTCCGCTAGTTGCTAGTTGCTGCTTCACCACCACTATGTTATAGAAACATTTAATTTTACTTAGTTTTGGTCGTGTTTTATTTTAGAAAGTACCAAAAATAATAATAAGTATATAATAGCAAATACATTTGTTTGATAATTTTATACGAGACCAAGATCTTTTCTACCTGATCGCGTGGCGTAGAGTGCCCCATATTTAAAAAGAATTAAAAAAAATTGCTCTATTTTCTCGTTTCGTGAGAGAAAATAACAACTTGTTTCGGTTTTCACTTGTCAATAAATCGCACGATATTTTCGGGGGTGATATTTAACGCGAAACTTTGTCAAATTAAAACCATTGTGAATACATGCACTTTCTAAATGCGGAAGCCGTATTTCACTAGAAAATTTTCCTTAGGTGTGACTGAAATTATGTAGATGTGTGTATATGAGCCGGTTTTAAATTAATTATATAAACTAATTTGTTTTTAGCCTAAAAAAACTACTATAATATACTACTTTACTAAATTTTATAAAGTAGTACTACTTTACTAAATTTTATAATGAATTGGGCTATAATTACATTATTAATAATAACTTTTTTTTGACAGCACCGAGATAGTAATATCATACTCAGTATAAACTGTGTTAAGCGTTTTTTCCCTGCCTTACTCTGTAATAAATAAATAACTTCTGGCAAAATTATAAAATATATTTTTTACTTACTACTTAACATTATCAATTCAATTGCAGTCTAGAGGAAAATATATATATTTGTACATGTTCATAAATTGTTTTATTAATTCAAAAGAGAACATTTTGCAGTTATCAAAAAATAATTAAAATACATCCATAGTCCAATATTTTCCAATGCTAAGAAAAGCTTCTGTCAATTCCCACAAACACCTAGTACAACTAAAAAAATCTATTCTACCAGTGAAAGTGAATAGCATGAGGCGACACATTCAGTCCAAACCATAAAATTTTAAATCATACTAATAATATCGGTTAAGTACGAGTGGAACTCGTGCAAATCATTAAAATATTTACAGTGGGACATTCAGTCATAAGTTTCTAGTATTGCATAAATCTGTAAAAATAATTTGAAAAGTCAATACTACAAAGTTTTGATATATCCATATCCTTCATTCATTTTGGCTTTTAATATATTAAAGGTTACCATACTGGTTTGGCCATTTGGTATTATAATATGTATTTAAATACAAATTGAAAATCATAAAACATTCTATCATATAATCATCACAAGTGAGTATCTGAAAGTAAGCAAGACGTGGTTGTTTATTTTCATCATCTTATATTGGAGCAGTTTCAGTTCCATAACTTAATGTCTCAAAAATTATGCAGAAACTAGGGAATAGATATCTTTACACTACAACATGCCTACCACGATAAATGCAGGAAAGCTGATAGAGCGAGACAAAATTTTATTAATAAATAATTGTTGTTTTTTAATACAAATAAATAATATAATTATCTCCTTGAAATCCATAAAAACATATAAAATAAATTTAAATTTAATTATAATCACTTTCAATTATATCTTTATAATGTTTAATTTTCTGTTCAGTTTCTTTGATACTATCTTTAAGATCCTTATGTATTTCACTATAAGCTTTTATTGAATGGTTTGTTTCAGTGAAAATACTACGTAAGATTTGCAGATGAAGTATTCTGAAAACAAATGATAATATCAATATATGGTATTAAATAAAATCAAGGAAAAAATTATGATATAAAAAAAAAACACTTAAAAGCTGAGGCATAACATTTTTTAAACATAATATTGAGTATGATTTTAATATTTAGAAATCTACATATATTTATTGGTATATTTAACTACTAGACTGATTTTACTTACTTGGACTTTAATTCTAATATTCTAGTTCTCACAGACATTAATTCACTTGAGTTCATACTGAAAGTAGAGACATCATGTAATCTATGGTTAAGCCATTCCATCATTAACTCAACCTTTTCATCTTCTTGTTCTCTCAAAATATTTAATTTTTCATTCAAACCACTTTGGAGTTCTCTTATTTCATCTTTTCTTGACTTTGTTCCCATGCCAATGTTTTGTTTTAACTTTTCTAACTCTGATGTTAATGAAGGAATTTTATTCTGGACTTTATTAATTATAGCTTGATTTAATTCCGTTTGCTCATCAAAAGTTAGTTCTGTAGCAGTATGATGCATAACTCCTGTAAATTATATTTGTAGGATAATAATATGTATTGAATGAGACAGCAATATGTAAATATACATCTTAAATATTAGCATGTTGAATATTAAATAATAAATTAAAAAATAGCACATAAGAATAGCATACCTAGTATTGTTGAAGTACTTTCATCTGCCGTATTTAGTTTATGCAAGCTTGAATAATAACTAAGATCACAGCTCGCTATAATTCCGTTAATTTTGCTTACTAATTTAGGAGACAGTTTATTTTTTGAATCAACACAAATTTCTTTAATTATATTCAAAAGTATATTTTCTTTCAGAATATTCTCAGTTTTACTTTTAATGTCTTTTATGCTCTCCATTCTGGTAAATGTTATTTTCTAAAGTTTATGAACTATGTAATAGTAATTATGTTTAATCATAAATAGTAATTATTTAAAATAAACACAAAAGCGTGAAAGAAATCTAAAATTTTAATACGAATTTAAAGAAAATGCACACAGCAAAAGTCAAATCAAAGTTTTTAAATATTGACGGTTATCTGTATCCACAGGTTATAATAAGCAACAAATCATAATCTACAATAGCAAATACAAGCATCTAATGAGGATATCAATAAGAGTAAAATAAGATAAAATATATAATAGAATATAGAAAGTTACTATAAAATGTAAGACTTTTGTGTCCATACAAATGTATACAAATAACTTAATATATATATATATATATATATATATATATATATATATATATATATATATAATATATATATATATATATATATATATATATATATATATATATATATATATATATATATATATATATATATATATATATATATATATATATATATATATATATATATATATATATATATACATTGTTGTCATAAAGGTAAGGTTTTATAATAGGTATTAACTCCTACTTATTAATTTTACATTACCATACCCAGTCATTATTATTTTGAACAAAAAAGGGAAATCCATTATGAATTAAGTCTATAAAGGGAATCTGTATACTGTAATTCAAATCAAAAATGTCAAAATCAACGTAAACGTCAAATTTTGCTGAATAAATGTCGTTGTGGGAGACGCAATACTTTTTAGGTTTTTAGTTATTTATGAAAAAGTCTAATAAATCATGGTTTTTATACGAATTTAAACGATTTGTTTATATACTGTTATATTAGTTTAGTATACTGAAGAATGTCTTCTTCGTCTGTTGATAAAATCAGGAAATGTAGCGATATGGATATCGCTTCCAATAGTCAAAACATGCATTCTGAATCTCATAAAGCGGGGGAAAATAATGATAAACATAAAAACAAACATTCTTCCGATTCGCAGGGCAACTGTTACTGGTAATTATTGAAATTCAGTAGTGTTCATTACCTTTTACACTTTTATTATAATTTATAACTATAACTTTTATTTAACTTTGTTTACAGTGGCAAAGACCGAAATCTCAACATAGCTGAATTATTATGTGCGTCTTGTAACAGATGGTACCATGAGTCATGTATAGGATATCAGTTAGGCAAACTTGTACCTTTCATGACGAATTATCTTTTCATCTGTAAAAACTGCTCTCCTACTGGTTTGGAAACCTTTAAAAAAAATCAAGCACGTAAGAACTTTACTTTGTACCGTAATTATATGTTTTATTCTGCTTAACACTATATTCTGAATATAGGTGAGTACAGTGATTATGTTCCAGCAAGACACAGTTTTCTACTCTCTGTCTGAATGTGATGTGTTTTGTCTTTTTTGATGTCTTGCCAGAGCTGAAAGTTCTTTCATCACACACAGAATGTAATTGTGTTACAAAATCTTTATATTGTTTTTTTAAACAAGTTTTGAATTTTTTATTATCATATATTATAATAGTAAGTAATTTATATTTTTGTTTGTTATAGCTTTTCCTCAGATGTGTTTAACAGCAATGGCAAATTTAAGACAGGAGAGTATCAAAGATGGTACTAACAAATCAATGTTCAGTAAAGATCGAGAGATAATTCCTTACATTGATCAGTATTGGGAAGCCATGACCACAATGCCTAGAAGGTATGTCATGTTACTTAATAACTTATTAGGGGCAGTTTTAATATTATATATTTTACTAATATTGTTTATACATCTCATGTCATGTCATTCATATATCTATCATACTATTGTTTCAATAGCTATTTATAAATAGTATATTTAAATATACCTAATTTATTGTATATAACTTAATTGGATATATAACTTAACTAATTAAATTCTATATACTAAATACATAACAAAAGGATAATCAGTGAAATGTATTAAAATAGGAGACTTTAATTATATATTCTACATATATCATATTGATAATTTTATCTATGTTCAAATTATGAACTGATTATTTGTCTGTAATTTTGTGGCAAAGTTTTTGAATTTTCATTTTATTTATTATTATAATCACTGTGAACTTAATTTCCATATAACATTTCTTTATATGTATAAAATATTTCTTCTTTGTTATTATGTTATACTTTAACAGTGCTGTAAATTGTTATTATCTTGCATGCTTTGTCAAAATGAGTAGGAAATAAAGTCCAAAGTGACATTTTTGACATACCTTTTCTAATAGAAGATCCTTTTCTACATGAATACAGAAAATATATGAAAAATTATAAAAATCCAATTTAATTTAGGGTGACCCAGTCATGGTATGCAACAGTACAAAGAGCTCTTATAAAAGATATACAAGTATTATTTACTTATGAAGAAGAGCCAAATCATGGGCCAATGTTTGGTCTATTCAATATGGAGTTAACTAGCATTAAACCTAATTATGAAGCTATGATAAAACAGGGTCAGTTGAAGGTCACTGATATGGGAATTGCCACTGGTAAGATAAATTTAATTTTATTTTTACAAAAAATTATAATGTAAAAACTTAAACTAAATGTAAAATTAGAATAACTTGATATAAATTATATTAAGTATATTTAATTGATCAGTTCAAAAATATGTATATATAATATATAAAATTGTAGCTTTAGTGTTAACCTTTATGTCTAACACAACTTCTATGATGCAATGTGACCACATTATTTATACAATTTTATATTATATATAGTGCCCTCCAAAGTTTGTTGAAATGATCAATATTGTAATAAATGTGAGGAAATTATAATAAAATTAAATAAAACTTTGGCTTTAAAAACTTAATCTAACTTCAAAATAAATTTTGAATATTTCAATCAATAACAGAACTGTGACAACTGTGTACCAAAAGTTAGTTGAAATTATTGAAAAATGATAAGCTTTGTGTCTTCGCAAATTATTTAACTTTTAGTATTTTGTATGACCACCAATAATCTGTGTAGAACTGCTGTTAGTCGTCATTTTGTAATGTTTTAAACAGAAAATCCTGTAACATACTATGAAAACGGTCTATTTTATTCCACAAATATTCAATGGGGTTAGATATGGGGGTAGATTGTTTTAAATTGTCTTGAAGAATATTAGAATAGGTCTGTGCTGCCTGTCTATCCTGCCTTCAAATATTTGCAATCGGCCACCATACCAAGAAAAACACCCCAAGACAATTATACTCACACTGCCGTGTTGCTGCCCCATACAACTTACCAACGTCGATGTACTACGAGTTCAAACTTGGATTCATCGTTAAAGACCACTTTCTTACAGAAGTTACAGGCTTATCCAATGGATCGATATTATAAGAGGCTCATTCTGGCAACGTAGCCTAGTAATGTGCATTCTGCAGGCGTAGTGTCTGAAACCTGTTTCGTCTAACAGATCCTTGATCTCTCATACCACAATCTTGGAATTGAATTAATTGATTGATCATCAACAGAAGTTGTAACTCTAGGACACCCCGAACGTGGCCTATCTGCAAGACAAGGATATTCTTAGGTCCCTTTTATTATTTTTCGCATACCTTCTGGACTCATTTTAAATATTCCTCCCACAAGCCTAACCTTTGTTCTCTCTTCTACAGTTGATTTTCACTTTGGAGCGATTATGATTTCAAAAACTATTAAATTAAGGATTAATTGTAGGGACAATATCTTATTATTAAATTTACACTACCCAGACTGCCCACACAATATTAATGTACCTATTATATATTTATATATAATATATATAACCAATATATTTCTTGCATTGTTTCGGTATTTTTTTTGTTTGTTACCTCAGAATTTTTGCTTTCCATCATCCATTTCCATTTTCAATTTAATATATAACAAAAATAAATATATTAAAGTATTTATATATATATATATATATATATATATATATATATATATATATATATATATATATATATATATATATATATATATAAATTAATATATATATATATATATATATATATAAATTTGTGTTTAGTAGTCATTGCCTCTGCCTAGTTCATTTGCATCTGCCGGAACGGATTTGCGACGCGTGACTTCTTTTGTTTTCTTTTTTCAATAACTTTTTTTATTGATTTGATTTTTTTTTGTGTGTAGTACTTATTGATAGTAAAGTGTAGTAGCATCTGTGATTTTTTTTATTGCTGTTGTTATTAATTTAATTGCAATGCTTAAACGATTTGTAACTTAATTATTAAATATTTTTTTCTTAAAATTTTTGGAAACATAGTACATTAGTGAAAGGTTAATTGACATTTTCGCTTTGAGTGTGATAAAAAATATATAGCTTCACGCTATATCACGCATAGAGCAGGGTACGCAGAGGGAATGTAAAGAAGTAATGTAAAGAAGACGTGAAGACAAAAGTTAACGATGCGCTTTGTTTCATTCCCCGAGTGGAAATCTAATCCACAAGCGTCGCGTTTACAGTAGGACGCTGAAATATTTATTATCTAAAAAAATAAAATCATAGTATATTATAATCTGCACTAATAAATAATATTGAAGTTTTTGTTTGTAATATTAAAATAACCGCTTTTTGTTACATGCATAAAAATATAAATACAGTACATGTACCAAACTAACATTTAAAAAAAAATCTCTATCTGTCTGTTTGTTCCGGTTAATCTCTGAAGCGGCTCAACCGATTTTAACGGGACTTTCACTGTCAGGTAGCTGATGTAATAAGGAGTAACTTAGGATACCTAAGTTAATACGACCATGTACAATGTGATTACATATAGAAATGAATGCAATTCAGTTTATTAAGTTCAGTTTATTATTATATAATTAAAAAAATGGTATTACATATTTCAAACCAAAAATAATAATAAAATAAAGAAAAGCCAGTTAATATTTATAATATTAATTAATATTTGTAACTAATTTTAATATTGTTTAATAAATATGACACAACAAAAAATGTTTGTTCTTGTTATCGATGATTTTTTCGTCCTAAATTTTAGTTTTTAATTATACATAAAACTGGTTTTTGCGTTCCACTTCTATAAAACTACAATAACACACACACATACACATAGGCATGTTATTTTACAATTTATACAGTTACATGTTTTGTGATACAATTTATAAGAAAGTGAGAACATGTCGTGGCAATTAAATATTTTCAATTCCGCTTGTTGAGTTCCGCCACACAACGCACATATATCGAATTCAGGTGGAAACTGGAGAACGGAGTGTCTTGACACTAGGTTCTTTCTCTTTACTATGCGGGAGAGCAGTGAGCATGAAGCTGAAAAAAATAACAAAATAGGGCATAGTAAAAAACATCTGATTTAAGCTATCCCAACTTGCATAAACAAAAACATTCCTTGCAGTGAATATAAGATAGGTTTGTACACAATACGCAGTGCCTTTCAAATTAGTGAAGTAGACAACAGAGTGTTTTGTCACTATATCACCTTTGTTTACTTCCGTTTAAAGCGAATTAACTGAAGTTAAATGGAGAATGATTCTATTCTATTCTATTAAATATTGTATATGCTCATATAAAGTTATAACTAGTTCCGGTTATATCATAAAGGGACACGTGGGCCGAGACCAGGGCTCCATGCATAGGTATGTGAGTCCCAAAGCAACTACAATATACTTTGTTTTACTTTTGTACTGGACCCCAAAATTACGTGTGACCGACATGTACGAGACAGCATTTCTGTGCCATATTCAAGCCAATGATATATTATGCTTTTAAGTGGCACCCACCACCTTGTTACATCTTGTTATCTATTTTATTAAATTTTATATACATTTATATATATACATTTATATATATACATTTATATATATACATTTATATATATACATTTATATATATACACTATATTATACATATATATATACATATATAATTATACATATATATATACATATATATATATACATATATATATATACATATATATATATACATATATATATATACATATATATATATACATATATATATATCATATATATATATACATATATATATACATATATATATATAATATATATATATATATATATATATATATATATATATATATATATATATTATAACTTATATATTATAGTTTTTATGATGAGTTTCTATTAAGAAAACATTTTATATACAATTATTTTATTTGGTCACATACTGATCATACGTATTAAATAACATAAGTTAAAGTTTAACCTTGTTTATAAATGAGACGCAATCCGTTGTAAAGTAGTCGCGACCTTTATACGTTGACGCGTATCATAATTTCTAAGCTTCACAGAACAAATAACACCCCAAATTTAACAGTATTTTACTTGACCCATTAAAAGCCGGTTATTAAATATTCAATATTGAATTGTTATTTAGAAGTTAATCTATTAATATATAAACTGTTTATTCCTTATTATATCATGGCGTATGTATATATCTACTAACGTGCGTTTTAAAAAATATACAATAAAATTGTAGGTTGTTAAGTAAATAATTTTGCTAGAAATTTTTTTCATTAGTTGTTTGTTCTATTGTTTTAATTATATTATATACCTATACGTACCTGACGTTATCAACAATTACAATGACAATTTTAATTACGAAATAAAAACGCATTATGTAGTCATATTAATGGTTACTTCATTAAAAAGTATACATATTATACTCAAATTATTATAATAATATGTTATAAAGATAAAATTTTAAATGCACATTTAAGTTAAATACAAACAATTTAGTAAATTTAGCATAATGTATTCTGGTTTTAGCGTACAATTTGCTCCACATTTAAAAAAGATATGCACTGTGACATAAAACTCTAGACTCAAGTATTGAATAATGACATTGTTCTCAACATAGTGGTGTTTGTAAACACACGTACACGGACGGTCACGCACACATGCACGCGTCACTCGTGTGTCGCTACTCCGACGTTAACTCTCACATAGGCGTCGCGTTTGCTCCGCGATTTCTCTATCGATTTCATATTTATTGTTTTATTTTCATTCCGTTCACCTTGAACTTCATGGCTGGTAAGTTTAAATAAATATATTTTTTAAAATTCTTTTTTTCTTTCAAATTTAAAAATTATAAGAAATGGATATAACCTCGTGGTCTAAACGGGCATCGTTATCAAGCGACAGGAAAACTTCACTGTTTGTATATATTAGTAGAACATAATATACCATATTTGGGACGCTACCGATACTTATCTTATCTTATGTATATGTAACGTTGGAAAGACGGTGTTTACATTAATTCGACGTGGATCGTAAGTTTTTAATATATTACACGTTTTAATTGCAGCTGTTATTTAGCATATCAATTAGCAATATTCGGTCTTATTTATTACAGCAGTTGATTCTTCGTTCCATTTCCATTGTATACCTATTTAATGACATGCTCATTTACTTTGACGAGTGTATTTTGCATGTATTTAGTGTTGATTATGTAAACAATAGCTTTTGTACAGTAGTCTCAAAATTTCGACGTGTCCTTGTTGTATTGAAGCCTCTTTTATGTGATGCATACGATTACCTTTAGTTTGCTGCATTTGATATATTATCGCTTAAAATAGAATAGATATATTTATTATTGTTAGCTCTTACCGTTGATCTTAAGCTAATAGAGTAAAAATTAAAAACAAATTGATTATTATTTCGGAATTATATAAATCTTTGGTATAGTCTAACGTTTTAAATTTTGTGCTAAAGTATTTGGCTTCGAAACAGTTCGTTCCAGATAAAATAATTTGGATATACAAATATAAATATAATATTTATAATATATATATATATATATATATATATATATATATATATATATATATATATATATATATATATATATATATATATATAATTATATATATATATATATATAATTGCGACTACAAATATAGGTATTTTTCTAATTGAAAGTAAAAAAAGTTAAATGTACAAAAAAGTAATTATAATTAAACGTTACTTATGCACTTTAAAGTAATATAGCTATAGGTAAATTTTAATTTACCTGCGCCATTCGAGCAAGTCCACTGGCTGTTCCATCGATCTCTTTATTTATAGCGTCGCAAGTTTTCATAACTTCTGTGCGCTTTGTAATGTTTACATAATGTTTAAATAATTTATATATTTAATCTGTATGTTATATTATATTATGAAAAAATTAATTTTGTCAGTATCTATACATTTTATCAATTTTTAGAGAGAATTGTCAAATTTTTTAAATATTTTTTTAATTTTACGCTGTGTGCCGTAAACTGAACGCCGCGCTTTGTTTTGATACCAGAGCAAGGATAGTGAAAATAATTATCTTATACCGAGAGGAATGGAACCCACAACCGGTCACGAGTACAGTCAAACGCTGTGCCGCTGCTCTTCGTCGTTATCTATCCATTTTCACTGTTTTTTTTTCTAGTAATGTATTTTCTAGAAATTTCTTTCTAGTAAGAAATATTTCATGTTGTGTAGCAAAAGACAATTCTCCCCATACATTCAAAACAAGAAAAGGGTTGTGTATATTAAGAGTAAAATATTGTAATGACTTTTCATTTGCTTCATTTTCATTTTTCGACAAGTGTAACCTAGTTTTTAGTCACACTTTTTTCCACTATCTGTAGGAATTCGATACATTGCATGCTGAGTGGCGGAATCCAAGGCCCCGCTTTGTGTTGCCAGAGTGGGGTATTAATTTATTCAGTTATTTAGACCAACATATTTTTACAAGTCTATAATATCATAGTCTTCCACTATAACTCTCCACTCTCTAGATTTCATTATGATTTTATGATTATGTGTCATTAAACTTGGAATTAATTATTATATCTATGTCTGCCTATACTATCATA
Source organism: Dione juno (assembly GCA_037127375.1). Taxonomy (NCBI): domain Eukaryota; kingdom Metazoa; phylum Arthropoda; class Insecta; order Lepidoptera; family Nymphalidae; genus Dione; species Dione juno. The sequence goes on along the minus strand of JAXRJS010000042.1, from coordinate 2,591,251 downwards.
TAATATATCATTCGCTTTTGTTGTGCGAGAGCCGTATCAAGAATTCTATTTTTTAAACATTTTTGCCACCACTGTTCTCACTTCGTTATTAAGCTTTGTTATATAAGCGCTAACTATGGTTAAAATATAAAGAAGCTGTCGTGACGCAGCGGCACAGCGTCTGATTGTAAAAAAAGTTTTGGCTTCGATTCCCACTTGGAGAATGATTTATTGAATCTTCTTATTCTTGTAACAAGACAAAGCGCGGCGTTGAGTTCCGCTAGTTAACACACAATGTCTCGAAAATTGGGCGGAAAAAGGGGAATAGAGTGTTTTTACACTGGGTTCCCTCAGTATTACCTACTATATGCGTGAACAAGCGTGAATTATATGTACATAAAGTACACACAGACCATAGTCATATATAAAAAAATATAAAATATTTAAATTTATTATAATAGGTGCGAGTACAAATTCTGCTCTACGTTCTAATTAAAAAAAAATTGAGAATATGATAACAACGGGTAGGCTTTCTCCTTGTTAGATAGCCAAACAGAATATGTATACAAATGACCTAATTAGCTGCAGTCGTTGGCGTAACCTTTTATCAAGGCTATTTTGAACTTGTAAATTACACTTCACGGCATCATCCCCACACCGTTGGAGGTCAACATTTTTATGAGCATACTGTATAAATATGTGACCACGATATTTATTTATAAGGAAGCTTTGTTATTAAGTGCTAAAATGTTAATAATTTTTTTTACCATGAGCAAAGATATTATATTATTTTATTTTACGACTAGTGTTTCGTTCGCGGCTCCGCTCACGTGAACAGATAACGTCTACTACGTTATTTTTTAAAAAATATATAATATTTTTACGATATTCTTAATATTCCAGGCTTCAATGCTAATATGATATGATATAAACCTTCCTCTTGAAACTATTAAATCCGTATATTTTAAAATCAGTGGAAAGCTACTTTATTTTATACTAAGTAAAGACAAATATTTCATTAGAAATGTAACACAATATTACTTTACATCATTTAATTTAATTTCAAACTCGAACCAATGTAAAGATCATCCAATCTAAGAATGAACGCCCCTCCACTAAATTTATTGTTTTAATGTGTGTAAAGACATAAATATTTCAATATTTAACAGTGTGCGAATTGCGAGATACGTCTAAACTGTGACTAGTTCGACTAGTTCGCACACTAAGTAATCAACCCATCGAGTGATCTGTCAACCGATCGAGTGACATACAATACCTACATGCATACGTATAACTGCAAGCTTTATCCCTAGCGGGATAGTCAGAGAGAACGGAGCGCCAAATCCTGCGGTCCCTGCATATATATACAAACAGTTTTTTGCACGGTTAAAAGGCAAATAAGTCGGTGACCTCGTGACCATGCCAATTCCCCCATTCTTTATTTCACTTGTGAGTTATCTCAAACAGTAATATCGCTTAACTTAAGATATTTATTGATATTGAACAATGTATGGGACAATTTTGGTTAAACATTTGTAATGTATTTATTTCGATAACGATTAATACGATGCTTATAAAACCACCTTCGCAAATAATGTATTATTTTATGCTACAGTGAGTCAACTACAAAAGATAGACTTTTAGAACTCTTCCAGAGGACTAAATCTGTGATATATGGGTAACTAAAGGCATAGCGCGCATACCTATGTAAGTTTACAAAAGTAATCAATTTTCCTACTTCTCGGTTTGTCTGTCTGCCCAAAAAAAAATAAATACTGGCATACGTGAAAATAAATAATAATAATGTAATATTGGAAATGTAAATTGAGTTAGAAAAAAAAGTCCTAAGTAAAATAAAATAAAACACCTACATATGTAATGTCTGTTGTAGTAGATACTCTCTGCGGACTCAATAAAATACTACTTATAGAATAATTATTGGGTACTTTACCATATTATTACTTTGTAACTTGTAATGTTGACTATTAAATTTCTGTTTATATCCGAGTAATTATGAGTTCTTACAAGAAGTAAATGTCTCTAAAATATTATAATTTATACAGTATTTTGTTATGAAAAGTATTTCTGTATTTATAAAAAAAAATTTGGTTTCGCAAAATTAAAAACAGTATATTTTCTCTAACTTTTATGCCCTTAATCAATAATCAAAAATTAAAATCAAAATTAACAAAACAAACATCTATGTTGTTATCAATTCTCGTTTGATTTATCAATATGATGATATATTCAATTGATCTTATACCAAAGATGGTATAAGGTCCAAAGCGGGAATTTATATAACGAACAATAGTGCGACCTCTTTGCTCGACGGTAACGGAGTTAACAAAAAAAAAAACATTAATGATACAGTCAGACGTCATTATTTGTTTGACGTGATTTGTGATTTTAAAAGTTATTACATGTGATCTTTTTATTTTAATTAAAAGTGCTAAACAAATTTATATCTTACGCATTGTGCCTTTCATCTCCACTACTGTCTACTATAATCAATTTTCCAATATTGCTCAAACTGTTCTCTATCACCCGGTTTAATAATATCAAGGCATCTTATGGCATTTATCTTTAATTTCTTTTTTCTGGTTTTTATCGTGTAGCTAGCATCATAACATTACCCATAAATAAATATATAAAGACTCATAAAATTTTTATTTCACTTGGGTATAACATAATTGGCTTGCATTTAATGTATTTGTTATGCTTTTATGTATTGCTGAAGCCATTATACGCCATTTGGCACAAATTTTACTTCTATTTTGACCAAGACTATTATTCAAACTTATTATTAAATAATTTACATTTGAAAATGTATATTATGTAGAAGAAAATTGGTCATATCATAAGTGCTAGAAGTGCTGCATCCATATGGTAAAGATAATTGCTAGCTAGATGCTAAGATATTTTTAAGATTAAACATTTTATAAATGGAAGCTTTAAACGTAAAATTATATTGTTATATTTAAATGGTATAGATTTAAAAAATTATAGTGATGTCTCTACAGCTTTATGGTGAGTCTTTCTTTTCTTTGATTTAACAATTGTAGTTTTATATACAGTATTTAAAATCTTATTTAATATGTGCCTCATCTTTTTATAATATTAGTCTTATCTATATCTATACGAATATTTTTGTTTTGTGTTGGGCTATCCAGTTATTAGTAATACCTACTATAGGCTATATTATATCACCTTCATTGTTTCTATGTACGATGTTCGGGTACTTAGAATGTGTTATACGATATTTCAATTTAACATTTGTTATAAGTAAAATATAACCATTTGAACCCAGAACTTTATTTGAACAAAAACCTTTTTTTTATATAAAACCAAACAATTTGTACATTAAAGCAAGTACCGACTACCGACTATAACGTATAATATACGTGCGTTATATGTATACTTATATTTGTAAAAATGTCTGGTGTGCATCCGCTTAATCTAGATTTAGTGCGTCCATTTATTGCCTAGGTCGTAAAAGTATGCGCTAATCTGTTAAACTAAAAATAGTTTATAATGTCGTGTTTTAAATATGGACGAGATTTTTGCATCAAGTGCCGCGGCACTGCGTGTATCTGCAAAACGTTACGGCTGTGGGTTCGGTTCCCACTTGAGGTAATAGAATCTTAATACTCACTTCTCTCTGCTTAATCCAATTTATACGAGATTCAGCTTCAAGGTAAAAAAAAGTAGATAGTCATAAGTTTATACCAATAAAAAGAATTAACTTATGACATAGGTATGTATATAATTAATTATACTTATGTACATATAATTATAGTTATCTTATATACATACTTATGTTCTTGTATACATATAATTTAGAATTTCGCTCTGACTTAAAATTGTGAGTTTGGTTGTGGGTTAAGTTTCCTCTACATAAATGGTGATCACCACAAACATCAGTAATGTATACTCGTATTATTGTAAGCGCCAATTTTATGTAACATAAATAAGAAGCGGCGTTGAGTTCCACAGCTCTTTGCAATATGCAATGTTTCGAAATCAAGTATAAAGCGGTGAAGAAAGGACCTTCTGTAATATATAATATTCTTTAATGTATTTTAATTTTGTTCCCACAATAAGTTAATGAATTGTATAATAAATCCCAAATATTAAAATAAATAATCAATTTTCATTTTAGTTCAACTCGGTGGTAACGTAAAAGGGCGACAGGGTAAGCGTCGTCCAGCAGTGGGCCTGGAAACCAGTGCGCCGGCTGGCAAAAAGGGACGTTCGGCTGACCTGGGCGCGTTAAAACTACCTTCCCATGGCTATCCTACTGAACATCCGTTTAATAAAGATGGCTATAGGTACATACTGGCTGAACCAGACCCACATGCTCCGTTTAGACAGGTATTTCCTTGCTATATTTTTATTTTATTGCATTTTTCGTTTTTTTCCTATTCTAGGCTTCTTTATAGACTCACTCTGTTGACAGTCTGTCTGCATGTAGTTCTGTCTGTCAAGACAAATTTTAAGGTATCAAGCTGAATTTAATAAAAAACAGCCAGGTTTTATATAGTTTAATAAAAATCAAGCAAGAAAAAGCATAGAAAAAATCAAGCAAACTTCCAAGTCAACGGAATAAAAAGATACGAGCGTAACCAAAACCTATAAGGTTCTTCCCGTTGTCCTGGACTTATGACATTTGGCAAGAAGTGAGAGCTTACTGTAGAATTACAGGAAACAATCCTGAAATTAATAATTTATAGGTGTATCACAGATAATAAACCATATCAGAGGTGCAGGTTCGATCCGGCTATGTTCCAATTTTAATAAATCTAAATATTTTTTGTGTAGGAAATTCGTCACTACGTCTTTTTTTACTTTTTAATATAAAAAAATAAATTAAATATAAAACATAACATTTATCCTCAGGAATTTGACGAAAGCAACGAATGGAGTGGGAAACCAATACCGGGGTGGCTTTATCGATCGCTGTGTCCCGGTATAGTGTTGCTAGCGCTGCACGATCGCGCGCCGCAGCTTAAAATAGCGGAGGATCGCTTAGCTGTCACTGGAGACAAGGGTTACTGCATGGTCCGCGCTACGCATGGTACGATTTAATTTTTTTAGTTTAATTTTTTAAATATCTGTTATTTTTCTATATATCTGTCTGTTTTTTTTATATATCTTTTGTTGTATATGTTGTGGTCATATCGTAAATAGAATTGATCGAATTCATATAGTATTTGTGCTTTGATTAGAATTTACTACCCATTAAGCGCCAGTAATATGACACACATTATGATAAAAACTCTTTCGTTAACTATCGAATTCATCGATTTCGCAGTCAACTGTGTTCACTGGCACCGCGATGTTTTTTTGCTTTTTAGGCTTTACCTTTAGCGAGGTAGTAGAGAGGACGAAGCGCCAATCAATATGGTCTCTGCACACCTCTCTTGCCTCGTCCACTGGCATTAACCTATTCATATTTCCGGGCAGTCCTCATGTTTTACATACGAGCTTCCTCCGTCATTGATACTCTCCCTCTACTTCTGTAACATTTTCCTTCATTTATTCATTCCCACTCGGGGATAATGAGTTATTTTATTTCCTCACTATATTAACAAGACAAAGCGCGGCTTTGAATTCCGCCGCTCAACACGCAATGTCTCAAAATAAGGCGGGAACTGGGAACAACGTGCACCCTGCGATATGCGGGAAATAGCGTGAAGTTAGCTATTAATTTAATTTTTACGACGTTTTCTTTGGCATGTTCAGGCGTATCGCGCGGCGTCTGGTATTGGGAGGCGACGGTAGAGGAGATGCCGGAAGGCGCCGCCACCCGCCTGGGCTGGGGCCGCAGCTACGCCAACTTGCAGGCGCCTTTGGGATATGACAAGTTCGGTTATTCATGGCGAAGTCGGAAGGGGACCAGGTGCGTTATCAGTTTATTACATTACAGTTTATTACCTAAAGCCGTAACTCATACCTCATTTGCCTTTTGAATTTCTATATATGTATTATTTATTATTTCCAGGTTCCACGAATCTCGCGGCAAGCACTACAGCTTCGGATACGGTGAAGGCGATACATTAGGTTTCTTAATAATACTGCCCGACAGCGCCTCCACTAAATACACGCCCAACACATATAAGGACAGGGTGAGGATATATTTTTTTTATTAATTTATAATCTAGATTGATTTTAGTATCTAATATATTAGAAATTCACATTAGATTTTCCAGACCGTTAAAAAAAATTAATTATGTATTCTTATTTTGAATAAAATTATTTGAATTTGAGTTGTGATTCACGGAAAATGTGTATCGTGTCCAGATTTTAGTATTAGTATATTAATTATTCTACGTCAGATGCTCCAGTCTCTACAAATCCCCTCGACTCCGGCCGGCTTGGAAGGCGGTTCTGCTGAGAAGTGCCGGCAGGAAATGAAATTATGTTTTATGTAGTTTAATTTTCTAGTAAAATCGATCCCATAATCACGCTTATTCAGATCAACGTCTAACTACGGCATGATATCCTCCAACAGATTTAGTAAATACTAAATTTTTATATTATATATTCTATTTCAGCCGCTCGTCAAATTCAAGAGCCACCTCTACTACGAAGACAAGGATAACATACAAGAATCTCTTAACAATCTCAAGCCATTGCCCGGAAGTAAAATAGTCTATTTCAAAAATGGCGAATGTCAAGGGGACGCGTTCATAGACGTGTACCAGGGATGTTACTACCCGACGGTGTCCTTACACAAGAATGTTACAGTTAGTGTTAATTTTGGACCCAATTTCAAGTTTCCGCCGTCCACGGATTGTGGGTTTAGGCCGGTGAGTATTGGTTTATGGCTTTTTTTTAATTTTATATTGATATAGGTGACGGGTTTTAGGATGTTAAATATATCACAATTGTATGTAATATGATTATTGTGTGTTTCAATTTATTAGTGTATTTAATAATAAATTAAAGGCGTTGAGTTCCCCTACTCAATCCGCAATATTTCGAATCCAGGCGAAGGCTTGAGGTTTTCTCTGACTTCCTATAGCAGGATACAGAATGAAATTGATAAAAAACTGTATTTCTTTCCAGATGTCAGAAAAAGCAGAAGAAGCGATATGCGAACAAACAATGGCGGATTTATTGTTTCTCACTGAAAATGAAGGCAAATTGCGTCTCGACACGTTCAATCTCTGATACAACTAACACCGTTTGTACGGTGTTTAAATATTTTGGACTGAAAAGTAAAAATTGTGGAACAATTTATATATAAAAAAAATTAAGTGATTTCTTTTCTCTGGCTCATTTAAATTTTGGCCTAAAAAGTGATCCTATTAAAAATAAGAGAATTCGCGGTAATATATTGTTATAATGTTTTGTATTGGCCTTTAATGTAATAGAATCAGAAAAAAATGTATTTACAATCATAATTCTGTATTGTTAAAGAAATGTTACTTGTCATTGAAATGTCAGCGTGTCTCAATATTGTAAATGCAATAATGTTCTTTAAATAATAAATCTTTTGATTATCTTCAATAATACAAAGAAATAACAATAAATTGCAGTATGGAGGCCATCAAGGTGCAGACAACGGTTGAATGTAAACTATAGTTGTGGGTTCAGTCCCCACTCGAGTTTGCGGTGATTAATTTTTTTTTCTCAGCATTGAGTACACTAACTCAATATGCAATGTCTTTATTCGGATGGAAAACAGAGAGCAGTGTTTTGGCTTTTTCTCCTGATTTGTACGGAGTGAAGTGAAGGATTGGTTAAAAAATAGTTTAAGATGATGATAATTAGAAATTGTAAGAAAATAAAGTATTAAATGAATGTTTGAAGGTCATCGAGTGTAAGCTACAATGTTTTTTGTTGTAAGATTGGTATATGTAATAAAAATTATAACAAAACAAATTGTCTTTTATATTTAAATACATCTAACCAAATTTCCATACTTTTTCTTATATTAATGGTTTTAACTGTTTGTGACATGTATTTTTATTTCATTGAAAGCCTGTTTGCTCAATTTGTACTTATAAAAAGAGACAAAGTGTAGCTAATTATTTCTTTTTTACACAAAGTTGTTACAATTGTAATATAAGATATATTTTTATGATGCTATGTATAATTGTAGCTAGTTGTTCATACGTAGGTTTTAGCTTTTATCATGTAAAAATGTATAGCGTCCTTACAACAGAAATAAATGACTTACATAATTTAACTTTTTGAAATATTATATTAATTATAAGAAACAGAACATTAAAATTTATTATTTATTGTATCTAACACTTATATTTTACACCATAAATCTTTTCATATTCTCTTGAATTTGATAAAATTTTCTTGTTCATTTATTTACCAAACCCTCCTCGACAGTTGGGACTGCTTTCAACAATTTTATCGCTGTCCTCCCATTGCTGAGGTGTTTTAGCTACAATAGATAATGCATGCACACCATTTTGTAGTTCTTCCTTCAATATGTCATTAACTAGCCTATGTCTCTGAAAATATTAATAGACAGCATATACAAAATACAAACAAGCTAAAATTACTTATATTTATTTTTTATACATTTTGGTGAGTAAGAAGCCTATATCAGTATATCAAACTTAAAGAAATTTATTTTAAATTTGGCTATTTAAACATTTTTTTAAACCTGTCCAAAGCTAGATGACCGAAAAAGTTATTTATTAGGCATTATCCTTATAACATTTTTTATTTATGATAAGCAATGCCACAAATAAACTTTATCAAGAACTGTTATGGTGAACGTGAACATGAAAACGTAAATATTGTACTTCTTTGAAGATAGTGAATATTCTAGCAAGTTTGCAAAAAGTATTAAATAACTTTATTTACCTTTATTAATGCTAAGCCATCAAACATTTCCGACACTACTACCACTTTAAAGTGTGTCTCTGCATCTTTCGGAACGTTGTGCATATAAGATTCGTTAATAATTTCTAAATGCTTCGTTTGCAAGGCATTTTGCAATTTGCTCCGAATAGAGTTTGCTATAACCCCTGATGTACTCATTGATCTTGAGCTAATAAATGTACCTATAAAATAAAATCATTTTGAGGTAATTAGTAAGCACGTTAAATATTAAATTAGAACATATATTTTATCACCTAAATGAAATAATTTGTACATAAATGCACTATTTTACAAATATTCCTTGTTGTTGAATTATTTGTAAATGGAAAACAGCTGATTTTTGAAGTTGACGTATTATTAATAATTAAATGTCAGCGAGATTATCGTTCTGAAAACTGTATGGTTTGATTTTTGATTGAATATGAACATTTTTGATGTATAAATAGATAAATACGTTATTGTATATAAGTAAAGAAAAAACAAAATATACCGGAAACATACCTGTAGACAAATTGACCACATTATTATTACAGATTTGTTCAGAAATATTTGAAATTTCATAATATTTAAAAATAAGACCGATATACTTAATGTATAAAAATAATAAATATAAAAATAGCTTTTAGAATAAGGAAGTTGGAAGTATTTATTCATATACATGGCCCAGCTCAGACGACCAGCAGCTCTCAAGAGTCTGAGCAGCAGCTCAAGAGTCTGAAGGGGAGGGAAGGATATCCTTAGGGAATCGTCTCCTTGGGGCGTCCGGGGGATGAGTGTGCAACGGTATGTGAGTATGATCCGAAGTATTGGCACGATGGAATATCTGGGAAGCGTCCGAGGCGCAATGACGTTACGTCTCAGGCTGTTGTTTTGTAACACCTGCAGGAGGTCATGTTACCGCTGGCTGGCAGGGGAATACTAGGCCGGTGCTGCGTAAGTCAGGTTGGATCTGACGTAGGTGTTATAAGTGCTTGTTTTGGTCCGAAGAGGAAGGCAGGTTCGAAAGATAGGTCGCAGGAGATTTAACGAGGCTGTATTTTTCGCCGCCTTGAGTGAAAGCCTCCACTCCACCAGCCAGTGCGGCAGGAGATCCAGAATTCTCTGGAGATTTTGTGCCCCGTGCTTTATGTTCACTAACTTGGTCAGGGGCGCAATGTCGTCGGCATATAATGCCAATATGGCGTCCCGATCGTCGGTGAACAAGGAGTAGAGCATCGCGGACATGCGCGGATGCTGCTCTGGCTGGCATGGATGGCGTCGTTTATTCTCACACAAAATGTCCTGTTTCGGAGAAACTCCTGCTAAACTCGCATCAGGTGTTGACGGAAACCTGCGCGAAAGGCCGCTATTGCACGTTTAGATATTGTGTAATGTAACATGAACTTATCAACTATGTGTGCAATAAATTATTTTTGTTATTATTTCAAGTGCTTTTCAAATGATTGACTTCAATAAGGTTTTAATTTAGGAACTTTTATGTAATTTTTGAAGATATATTTATATAGCCGCGGGTACCTCGGGTGAAATGTGGTAAAAATTTTTTTTAGTTTAGTATTAGTTTAAAAATGTCAGTTCAAAAGGAAAGCCCGCCCGATATTACAGTCGCCTTACCGCGTACAGTCTAAATTTCACATTAAATAAGAATCGACATAAGTTATGTCATACAGCGTTCAGTCGAAGAACTATAGGCACAAAATCCCTTTTGAAACCATAAAACGATATTAACCTTACCCAACGTTTTTTATTGAATTTGATAGATTGATTTTCCATTGGATATTTGGGCGGACTTTGTTTTTTCGATCTGTCCCATTCTCTTGATATATAGCGCGATCAAATAATACGGTTATATTTTATACTTTTCAATCTTTTTGTGGGTTTATATGATATGGAATATGTTTCATTTATCATTTCCAATAAAAAAAACTATACGTCCATTTATGTTTAGCTATTAGATTTTGAAATGGCTTTTGATAAATTTATTACTTTGTTGTCTAAAAATAAAATGAAATATATAAATTGGACTTTAGTGATTAATGCTGATGTGGCATTGGCAGGCGGAGGACCTACGTGTGTATGTATTCGAGTAAAAAACCTGAGTTCCAGTAATTTCTACTAATGAATGCATAAGTTTATAAAGTTAGAGCTAGTAAATTGAGTGTTAGAACAATAAATAAGTTCTTAAAACTAGGCAGTATGTGAAGTGAAATGAATGCAATGAGGGCATCGCAAGGTAGTGGGTTGCGGGTTCGATCTCAACTTTGGGAACTAATTATTTTCATTTGCTCTCTTTAACAAGACAAAGTGCGACGTTAAGTTCCGCCACTCAACATGCGTCTTGGAGAATGGATTATTTCAACACTATGTTATTTCCGCCTACTAAAGCGTAGAGTTGAAAAAAACCTTTTCCAATAATGTTATTTCATTCGGTTATAAATATAGATAGATACCAACTATACATTTGTTTTTGTTTCGAATTAGCTAAGCGAATAAAGAGGTAATTTAAAATATTGTACATAATAAGTAGTTTAAATTATTTGCTTTCATAACAATACATTTCAAGGTTAAAATTGCAATATTTCATTGACAACCATTTGTCTTGCCAATGTTGTTATGGTAAGAGCGTCGATTTACGATCTGCTCTCCCAGTAGTGATAAACAATTTCCTGGTTTTGATAAACACTAAAGCAACTGGAGAATTATTTATAATGTTTAGAATAGGCGATCGCTGTTTTGTCTGATTGTCCGTCTGTCAAGAGTCAAGACCCTTTTTTAATTATATTTACGTGCTTACTTTTTATTACATACTTCAAAACCTTAAATCTTATATAGGTATATAAATTTTGAGTTATTTTTTATTGTTATAATCTTATATATATATACCTATATGACGAAGAAAAAGCATATCAACGTGTTTATGTTGTATATTCATCAATATTTTATGTTTATTTTGTCTACAACTATAATAATAGTCAAGATTTGGTTTTTTGGTAAATGTTAATAATTCATTTATTATATATATCTAATATAAGAGTAAATCCGAGAACATTGTTCAAGTACTCGACGCCGCGTACGGATCGCCAGTACTTAATAAAACAATTTAAAATCATGTTACAATTGTTCCTACATGCCAGCTTATGACGGCGTTGGCGTCAACGTCCAATATCCGCCTTTTGGAGTCACACTCCATTCGAACAATGCTACGAGTACGTTTCAAATGACACGCGTACCAACGTGTCTTTTTAATAGAGTGACGGGAATGAACAAGAACAAGTGAAATGAGAAAAATCTATGTTTTATCGTATTCACGCTGTGTGTGATGTAGTGTATAAAGGATTTTACCTCTCTTTGTATTAGAATTTATATTGTATTAGAATTTGGTATAAAATAATAATTTGACTGTCAAAGAGTTTGTAAATTTGATCCAGGACATCACGCTATGAATAATAGGAGTGGACTAACAATAAAAAAAATTTGGATTAAAGTCCCCGTGGACGAAGTCGCCGGCGGTATATATATACATATACTATATATATATATATATATATATATATATATATATATATATATATATATATATATATATATATATATATATATATATATATATATATATATATATATATATATATATATATATATAATTATGGCATCCTGATCCCAAACATTCACCGTGTACAATATAATGGCTTGATATTAGAAAACCCTGCGACCCGACTATTACGAGAAGTATAATATAATTTTCCGCGTGGAAATGACAAGACGTTACGTGCTTTGTCTTTGGTTTCGATTATTTCTGCTTTCTCTATGTATAAGAAGTATATACGAGCTATTGTGGTGAAGTGGAATATCATATGCCTATGATAATCATGACTACAAGATCTACTCGGGTGTATAATGAAGTGGCAAGTGCATTTATATTTAAATAATTATCGTCCAAATCCACTTTTACAAAGTAAAACGTGTTATTAAGTTTCGAAATTCAACACGTAATGTTAGGAGTTCAGGTAGAAAGCGGAGAACGGAGTCTCTTGACACTAAAAGAAATGCTTAAGCGCGTATCGAAGGCTTTTCGACGTTTCTTTGATCCTACAGTTTTTCAGTACTAAACACTGCATTTTTTGTTTGAAACAAAATAAAACAAAATAAAAAATGTGGGCAAGAGCGTGAAGAAAAAAATAACATACTCATAAGTTAATTCCTTATTAGAGTTATTTTTAAGCATTTAGTTTTTTAATATTTAACATTTAAATACATTATAATATCACACTATATCTGTCTGTCTGTCCTATAGGCCTAAAAGCCACACCTCTCTTTTAATCCATAACAAAAAGCAATAATATATAAACTAAACAAAGTAAATAAAAAAATTATTGCCGACTAATAGATTTTAAATAGTAAATAAGTATGTAAGTGTCAATAATTTTGTTAACTTTTCAATAACTATCATTTAAAATGGCGCACAATTTACGATCCAGCAATCTTAAAACTTTATCTAAATTCATTGCAAATGACTCTATCAAATGAAAATTATTTAGGAATATAGAGCACAAATATCGAATAATTTTGCTATATATGTAAGGAGGCTCTGCCTCCATACATATAGCAGTAGGAACAGCTAAGCACTTGTTGGTCATGTGAAGCGGTTTGTCTTTCAATAACAAGAGTACACAGATATATTATAACCAGCGAACAATCAATGGCATTTGTGAAAATAGTACAAAACCTCTATGGATATTGGTATTTAATTACTCAGATCAGATATCTTCCTCTGCTTTAGGAGCCTCAAAGCGTGTCATACTGGTAGATTAATTTTTAATGTAAACTGGACTACTTATATGACTGTACTTCGGACTTACTAACGAAATGACCAAGAATAGGTTTCGAGGTTGAAGTACGAGAAAGATGTATACAAGAAAAGATCTTGGTCTGTCTAGAACTACAATCTAGTCATTTTTGAAACATATTCATATTTCGAAGGCAGCGCTAGTGGAATCATTTCGACCTTTTAAACCTACATTCGCAAAGGCGCATGTCTAAGGAACTGCTTTAGGCTTCTTTCCCTACAACGCGTCTCCATACAATTATTATTTTGCCCAAATAAGGGATATTGTGTGATTAATTATATTGTTAAGTGTTTTTTGCTCAAATAACACGCCCGCAATTACATAACTATAGTAGCGCTTGCGTTGACAAGGCAATATAATTATATTCATTTTTATAATATATTTCTATACATATATTCATTTGTTTTCTTAAAAATCTTGCGAACTTTAAATTTTATAAACTTAAAGACATCATCATACTTTTTACTCTCTAATGCAAAACAAAAACATACAATTTAAAAAGCCAACCAAGTCGTATCTACAAAAAAAATTTAAACTAAATCTCCTTCCTCCACAAATCTTATACAAGATACTATTAGAGTTATGATATATATAACTATTAATTATATCAGTGTTGTTATAATGAATAGTATAAGATTTCTTGTAAGTCTTGTATAAGATTTGTAGCTGCACCTTAACAATATAAACATAGCATGCTGTAGTTAGATTAAAGTGAATTAATCGCTAACCAAACAATTTCAGCTAAGTTATTAAGCTCTATAAATAGCCGGCAAGTAGAAGATGTTTATTTATAAAAGCTTTTTAAGATGCAAATGGGCTCTATGCTATAATGTAATTAGTGTGAAAGCTTGTTATTATTATTTGTATCCACTTTATAACTCTATTTATTTCTTTTGTATATATTATTATTGATTTTAGTACATTTTATACTATACATGTTTCCTGTAGTTGCCTAAGAAAATAAATATATTGTAAATATTATGGCACTAGTATCACGCTTAATACCGCATATCCCAGGATAGTCAGAGACAACAAACCGTTCTCTACTTTTCAACTGAATAGACTTTGCGTGTTAAGTAACTGAACTTAATGGCGTGCTTTGTGTTACTAGAGTTGGGCAAACTTTATTCCAATGACCAACGATTCGATTTATTCATGAAAAATTATTTGATATATTCACAAATAGGTTATTTGATCAGAAACAAGTTCTTTATACGTTAGTCTATTAATGAGTCATAATAAAACAACTAGTAGCCTTCAAATCGATTTAATAATGAAGTTGTTCCCATTATATTTTTTTCTTGATATATGTTGTCACACAATCTTTTTCATTTAGGTAGGTTTATCATGATGATGTGAGAAAAAACGCGTTAACGCGAAAGGGCAATTGGGCAATATATTTTTTATATTTATTTTTTTTGTTCTGAATTATTGACAGAATTATCTTTTCAAAAATATTGAGATGCTGTCACATCAGCTTTGTTTTTCGATTCATTAAATTTCATTAAATGCCTTCCAAATATATTTTATGTCATAACTAAGCTTTAAAAATAAACTCCTGAATACATTATCTGTGAATGAAATATTTACGATTAAATATATGGCAAATAAAATTTTCGTAGTCGCACACTATTCCACTGTACTGCACTGTACTGTTTTACAATATTTTGGAAATTAGAGTGACTCAATGTTGTCAACAATTATATATTATCAATATAATATAAAACCTCTTACGTTACTGAATGACGTAGGAAGTTGAAATTTGGCAGTGAGGTTCGAAGGAGTACCGGTTAGTCTGGTTAGTACTAAGAGAAGTTTTCTAAAAAATTTATTTGACGGAAACGGTATATACCAAATTTTTACGTTTTGCCGTTCATGCAAAGATAATTTAAGGGCTACAAATCGCTATAGAATAAAGAACATTAGATATAATCATATACATGTTTAATGTTTAATGTTTTCATTGTAAAAAAATTAAAACACTAATTTCAGAATCATAAAAATTATAGATAAGTGTAATTAAATAAAAACGCTCTACCTGTATAATATAAAATGTTCTCGAATATAGTAATTTTATGACAGAAGGCTTTTTTCACCTCTTTTTTTACATTCAAAATTTTGCATATATAAAATGTAAATGCTGTCCGTTTGTACGGTGTTGGTATTAATTACCAATCCTTACCGACTCTTGGTGAGAGATCAAAAATAAACCTTAACTTAACTATATATTATGTTGAAACTCCAATATTCTTACGTATGAAATTGTAGAATTTAATTCGAGAATACAGTACGGGAAGCACTCACTTTGAATACATTTGCAAGTGGTTTACATGATATGGAAAGGTGTTCTCTTAATGACACTTCTTTGAATTAAATTAGCTCTGAACTGTTTAAATGTGTGACTTGTACAAGTAATAATTATTTAATTTTAGTTAAGATAATTTCTAAGCTTTATCCCGTATAGCTATAGCGTATAGCTATAAAGCGCGAATCTAGTGCCAAGTCGCTATTGTTCTCCGCTTTCCACCTAAATCGCGGAAAGTGGAATCAACACCGCGTTTTGTCATGTCTGAACCCCTTTTCAGGAAACAGTAACGGAAATAACTCATTCCCACGACTGGGAATACAACCTACTACTATCGCGGCTAATTTTTCATTCAGAAGCTGTCCCACTGCACCACGACGGCTACTAATTTTAAAATATTGTGCTACCTAAGAAAAGAAAATTATTGAAGTTTTCAACCAAAGTAAAAAATAAAAGTAATACAAGGATCCTCTTGTTTCATGCACGAGTGCCTCTACAGGAAAGGACAAGTTGCGCTTACTATTAACTCTAGTTTACGTGATGGAAACTTCTGAAGAGGGCACGACCGAAACGACACGAAAACACCATGAAGTAAACAAGGGCTTACATATTTATTTTATTTTGTATAGGTATTAAAGTTTATTTTTCAGCTTATAGCAGGGTAGGGAAATGCGTTTCCACGAGGCAATGCGCGCCGTTTTAAAAAATTATTTAGATACTAGTTGTTTCCAACAACTCGGTTTGCGTGGACTGTGCTATTTCCACATATAATATCTTATCATGGAAACTAGCAGCAGATATGCAAATGACATCTAGTGCCAAGAAACTTTGTTCAACCGGGTCTGCTTGTCACCTGAATTCGAAACGTGTTGTTTAGCGGATTCAGTCAAATACAAATAGTGTCTTCCTGCACCATGATAAACTCAATTTTTAATGATTTTTATTTGGCATTTAAATGATGAATAAGTTATGCTGAGGCAGCGTTTACTTATTTCTCACTGTTTAGATAGACTATTACGAGTTTTCTTGAGATTTTCCATATCTTTATGTTTTATGTTAATAGCAAAAAATTTTAATGAAAGCATTCTAAGATGTGTATGTACAGACAGACAAACAAGTAGATCAACAGACATACAATAACCTGAATGATTTTACTGTAAAAATAGTGGTACAATAATGGTACAGGTTTTAAACAGATACATTGTTCCTGTTTTATTATAGCATAGATTATTTTTTTATTTTCTGACAGAAGTATTAAATTGATGAGATGACATATGTACAAGTAATTTTTTCGATCCACAGTCAACGGATGTTCTTTTTCTATTTGAAGATGTACAATATTGACAATTGGATATTTTTATAATATACGTCTGTGTTTTTGCGTAAAACTTCAACTTATAGTCACTTAATTCCCAGATTACCTTGGCCACAAAGTTACACCACAATATTATATTATGTTTAAATATAGATTTTTTATTAATTTTTTAATGAAAGTCAGAAGGAAACGGAACAATGAAGTGTCTTAAGGTTATCTGTGCCTATAACTTTACTATATGCCGTGTATACCTACACGTGAAGTTAAACAAAAAAATAATAAAATCATCTTCATTACATTGTATCTGGCATACTAACAGACTGACTGGATTCTCTGTTTTTATTTAAACATATTTAAATTTTTTTTTCTATAATCAATATCTATCTATATTTTTTGAATAAAATATTTTTATAAAAATGTCATAGAATCGAGAGCACTCTTGTCCTAACTGTTAAACTTTTATTTGTTTAGTGTTTGTGTTCTTGAAATAAGTACGTACTTAACTTTATTATGAGTGGTCTTAAGTTTTGTAATCGGCAAAACTGAAAACAGCGCAAATACTTTGCTCGTAAAAGTAATAACTGTTGAGTTAAACAATACTTTCAACAATAATTTGTTCTGACGTACTTTTAATTTGTTAAGACTTACTTAGTTTGAGTACATAATTTCTTTTATATCTATGTTGTATTTATATTGACTTTATGTCAATTAACATATAAATGCTGTGTACATTTAACACATTTTTTTTTAGTATCTTACACAAATTTCTGTAAAACAGATTTTAACTCAGTACGGACGCCAGTTTCCTCACGATAGCTATTGTTTGTTAGCGCCATTGGTTGACATGTTCTGTCAATGTGTTTCAATATTTTTATTAAGATCAAGCTGTGAGTTAAAAATAAATATATTATTATTGCAATTTAGAGTATTGTATTAGGTGTAAAGGAAATAGTTATATATTTCTGTCTTATTAAGCCCATTTGAACAAATGAAGGTGCTGAAAGCAATAATTACTCTCTGTATAAGTGTCCTGTTATGTAATTAGAAAAAGTGATATATATATATATATATATATATATATATATATATATATATATATATATATATATATATATATATATATATATATATATATATATATATATATATATATATATATATATATATATATATATATATATATATATATATATATATATATATATATATATATATATATATATATATATATATATATTATATATATATATATATATATATATATATATATATATATATATATATATATATATATATATATATATATATATATATATATATATTATATATATATATATATATATATACTTACCGTATTAAATTTATTTTAATATGATCCAAAAATAAATGTTTTAAGTTATGAACCCATAATTTTCTTTAGATAATAAAGTAAGTAAATTCTTGTAACATTAATAACACAGTATTGCCCAAGGAAATTATGTGCTAGAATATTCAATTGATATCACATCAGTCTCCTGTCTAATTACAGTCTTGTTGGACTCGTAATTGAACGAATTACTTACTATATAATATATTTACAGACTTTACCTTCCATGTGATATGGAAAGGGGCCACTTTTCTATAATTAGATAACTGTTTATGTAAAGCTTATAAATCTGTTTCTTTGTTTGCCGTTAGATTTTACTTTGTTGTGGTGTATAATACTTCCTACAGAGCAATTATATATATATATATATATATATATATATATATATATATATATATATATATATATATATATATATATTTGCATATAACATTAGAGGTAACCGTAAGTTGGAACCTAGTGTTAAGACACTCCATTCTCCACTTTCCGCCGTTTGAGGTATTGCATGTTGAGTGGCGGAGCTCAATACCGTGTTTTGCCTTGATGCTAAAGCGAAGAAAATGAAAATAATTCATGCTCCCAGAGCGAGAATCGAACCCATAAACGGTCGCGTATACAGGTAGACGCTCAAAAATTCAAAATTATTGTTAAATATAAATATATCTTAATTGACTCCAAAGTCAAACCCCAACTGTCACATTTACATAAATATGCCATATTTACAGTAGCTATTACTGTCGCTGGTCTTGACTACGGCTGTCATGGCGATGTACGACTATGGCTGTGGGTTCCATCCCCTCTGGGTAATTATTATAATTAAATTATTTTCATTTCATAGCATGGATGAAATTGATGATGAACGGTGCTTGGGTCGTCGATACGTCAGCATAGCTGCATGCTTATATGCAGTGCTGGTAGTCAGTAGGCTGGTACCGCAGTTATATGGCAGTGATACGTGGCTAGATTAAGAATAATACACGATATACAGAAAAAAAATGTAGAAGAAAATAAGATGAATACCGTCACGGTAAAAATAAGAATGAAGAAGAACATGCTCAAAAAGCCAGCGGTAAGGGAGATAGGGGAGACCTCGGGCACCGTTCGAGAACACAGTATCGATGATACTAGTGTAACAGCTGATAATATAATTATAAAAATATAACACTAATTACTTTATAATTTTATTATAGTTTCACTTAATTTAATGAGTAATAATAAAAATGATATTTAATAACTAATTATAAATTTGAATCTATGATGTTTTTATTTTTGTACAACTATCAATTATCAATTAACATTATAAAAATTTTGAATTGACAAATTGTAAAGAGGGTAGTTATTTTGAATTGACAAATTGTAAAGAGGGTAGTATAAAATAACGTGTAACTGTTGAACTGGGTTCACAACTTTGTAAACCTTGAAATATAAAGCATACAAGCTCCGCTTTGTTCCACTATTCGACCATCCAAGATGACTTTGCCATCCACCTTCATAACACTAGTATCTAGAGGAATTTATTCATCTAGAGGAAGGTCACGTGAAAAGCAAGAAAATTTCTCAGATGATAGGTATGTAATGACAATAAACGTATCGAAAGAGGTATATAGTACAAATAGGCACCGTAGAATACGGCATTCCGTTCTCCCAAAAAAAAAAAAAAAATTCTCCTCTTTGGTAGGATAGCGTGGTAGAAAACTGGGTGGAAACTATGGAGCGGAGTGTCTTGACACTAGGTTCTCTATCTAACCCGCAATATTGGGAGTAAAAAAATACTTATATTTCAAATCTTACCATCTACTTGTAAGTATACGATAGGCAAAGAGTCAATGCGAGACGTGACGAGCGTTCAATTGATCGTTGGCCGCCTCCGATTCCAATATTCGCTTTTGTAGCTACTGTAATATTATGTTATATTTCTTCTAACAATAAGTTTCCTACTTTATAAATACAATAAAACGGCTCTGATTAATGAAATATATTCTTATATTCTCTTTGGGCATATGAAACAAACGTATAAAATAATATTGCAATAAAAAAATATGTA
The DNA here is from genome assembly GCA_037127375.1 of Dione juno. NCBI lineage: Eukaryota > Metazoa > Arthropoda > Insecta > Lepidoptera > Nymphalidae > Dione > Dione juno. The sequence continues at coordinate 2,570,548 of JAXRJS010000042.1, read as the reverse complement.
AACTGATTAGTACTCCATTATAACAAAGTTGTTGACATGATAACTCTAGGTTTCACTACAACTTACCTGTACCGTACGTGCTGGTTTAATGAATAAAGCACCGTAGTTTTTTGATGTCTGACAAACGAAGAATATGAAAATACATAAATATAATTTATATACCTTGGGAATATATATACTTATATATTTGGCTTGGCTTCGCTTGACTGGCATAGCATTAAAATAAAGTAATTCAAGGACGCAATGGTCATGTATTCCACCACTATTTTCTCACATCGAAACCAAAGTTAAATATACAGCTAGATGTAGCTTGCGAAAATTTTATATGAAATCAATGATTCTGAAATTTTATAAGAAAGCAAATCTAATAATCGGTAATTTATAGGTATATCACAAACCATACCAAAGTTAAGTTCACAAAATCGTGAATTTTAGATACGGAACCCTCAGTGTGCTACTTTGACTCACACTTGATCGATATTTTTAGAATCATTGTGTGCTTCATAGTAACATTATTAAATTTCAATATATTGAAAGGAAACAAACGAAAGAAACGATATCTTTTATATATAAGAATATTCCTTAGAATCAGATTTAAACCCACAATCATCATGTTGATTTACTTTTGAGCACTATGACGTCACTTGGCATACACACACACACATACACATATCTAAAATAATTTATAAAATTTAAACCTATACACAAAAATATCTTTACAGAATCAATTTATCAACGATAGAAATAGTAAAGCTAACGAATAAAGTAAATACATTCATGAATATTATAACATTATTTCGTACATTTCAATTGCACTCTGCTACGCTCTAGATATTAATTAAGTTAGTTTAACGTTTCGCTTCTCATCTATTATGTTATTGCAAAATATTGACAATTTAAATAATATATTTAAATTTATATCAATATTCTAATACTGAATTTCTAATTGGTGCAACGGTCTTTTGTTTTTATATTTACATTAGTTCTTATTTTACGGATGCATAATATTCGTCGTATAGTTGCATTGGCTAAGCGTATGTGACACTCAGATATGAGTGTGCTCACGTTTTACCGTGTAGAGTAAGCAGAACGATCCAAGTGTTAAGACTCTCCGTTTTCCTAATTTCTCCGGCTTTCGAGAGAGTGTGAGTCGATGTGAAGCGCACTCTGACTGATTTAGTGGAGGCCTAGTGGCCGAACTAAGCGCCGCGCTTAGAGACCCAAAAATCCCAGAGAAGCAAAATGCACCAAGGAATGTGGACTGAATCCATAACCAGTTACGCTGTCCAACGATGGTATCATCCATTATTCTGAAAAGTTCAAGGAGACTTTACATAGGTTGGTACTCTTTTGATTGTTATATACATATTAAAATATTAATGGTAACTCTATCCCCACTTTGCTGTCTCGAAAACAGGTTAGCTAAACAACTCGTTAAACTAAAACGGTTGTAAGACGGGCGACTGATGCAATTAACTTAATTTTACTTATTTAGATCTATATTTTTATATAATTAGTAATTTCAATATATATTTTAGATATAATAAATACATTTATATATGTTGTAATGTTATAAATTACAGAGGCCGTGTGTTTGCCATATTTCGGATGGAAATAAAATAGTACGTGCATATGGCGTGATCCGTAACCTTCTTGCTTAATACATTAAGTCTACCCTTTTGAAAACACTGTACAAGTGAATCATATTTTTAAGAGAAAGTTTTATTTCGCCCAAATAAATATGTTTAAATATTATTAATTATTATTTATATAATATCTAATAGTTTTGAATATTTGATACAAAAAGTTTAGATACGAATTTTATAAATATTTGTTGATGTTATTTGTGAATACACATTTTAAAATCCACGTCCAGCTTAACAATCAGAGTGGCCTTCGTCACTAAACTAACAGGGAAGCTTACAGAGAAAGCAAAAAAGTATCTCTGGAAAGTAGAAAGGGGTTTTTGTGAAAACTACCTACTACATATCAGTGAATTTATTTCACGAACTATATGAGATTACATCGCTGTCCGTCAATGACGGATCCGGATCAACTGTCGTCGGAGCGTTCGTTAGTTTCAGCCTTAACTAAGTTTCCTGATACACTACGGGGCCGTTTTCTGTTTTCTCGTTTAGTATAGGTATAGCTCATTGCCAAATTCATTTTGCATATTTCAGGATGATAATATCACAATTTATTCCATATGAAAAAAAGGTGAATATTTAAGAATTACTAAAAAAAGACAGAGCTTTACGCTTTATTTCACATAGCAAGATAGGCAGAGGTAGCCTAGTGTTAAGACACTCCGTACCCCACTTGCCACTTGACGTTTAACGATTGCGTGTTAAGTGGTGACACTCGCCACCGCGTTTTCTCTACAACAGCAAAAGAATGCCAATTATCGAAATATAACCGTTTCCTTTAGTGAAGATTGAATCCACGACCGTCACGTTTACAGTCAGACGCTGAACAACTGCGCCACGATAGAGTCATAATGATTGCAACGATTGTTGTATTGTCAAACAACATATTTCTGTCTTTACTAACTAACTATTGTATATACTATAAAGTATCATACTTTATCTAACATATTGCGAAGAGGGCTTAAATAGAGCTTAAAGAGAGCTTAAATATTTAAAATATTTTGATTATCATTACCCTTTATGATAATTTCTAAGTTAATCCAATGTCTGACTGATATCAGGTACGTTCAAAATAAAAGCTATTTCATAATTAATACAAAACGTATGGAACCATAGCTTGTACTGTTCTATTTGAAAACACTATCAGCTTTGAGACGGCTTTGAGACGCCGCCGCTTCATCGTAACGAGAACGTTTTGTGATGCCTCGCGCGGTGTCGATAAAGTATTTTTGTAGCTCGTTTGATATTCTAGATGTATTCACAGACAATATGTACTCCTGTTATTGAACTGAATTCATTATTTCTTACTGAAATATTTCCTTTGACATGCCCCTACGTCGGGATGTAAAGCAATAATACATTGGATTTTAATCATGTCTAAGTGTAGTGGGATAAGTAAGTAGGTATATAATTTTTAAACTTTATATTCTACTAACTGTTTTCCATATTATTTTGGATTAGTCACGTCATAGTATGTGTCACGTAAAATTATACCGCTGAAAATATCACTTTTCGTCATTGATCTGTTAAGATAAGGTCGATGCCCCTGAATCATTGGTACAATAGAATAACTTATTACATCTTCTTCCTTGTATTAATAGGTAAATAATTTTTTAAATGTAAATTATTGAAACTTTAAATTGATCAACTTTAATTAATAAATATTTTAATAATTTTATTTCATAGCCCACACACAAAAAGCTTGAATATTATTCAATGCTACCAAACCTTCAAATAGGATAAGTTGATTTTAAAGACTGGCCATAACAGGCCAAGCTATAAAACATAGCGAAAAGCACGACAGTGAGCATTTCCCGGTGACTCATAATAGGCCAAGGTCTGGAACATCATATAGAACTTTAATGTTATTTAATGTTTATTGTAATTCAGAAATCTAATACATTTAAATCTTGGAATCAAATAAATTGGAGGAAAAGGATGTGTAATATATTTTTGCCATGAAAATATGCCATATATGAAAATGTATAATATATAGAAAAAATAAAAGAAAAAACGAATCTACATGAATTGTTTAGTCGTATGTCACAAATTGCTTCCATTGTGAAACAGTCGTAAAATATACTTTTACATTCATATTTATAACACACGTAATCTTCGCTTTTGATAAAGTTTATTCGGGCATGTAGGCTAGATATATATATGAATGTAAAGTAACTTTGAGCTATCGTAGAGACAATTCTGTGGCTGAAAATATTTCGATACTATTAGAAATTGTGAAATTATCATTTTCATTAATGTTGCTAAAAGTTAGTATTTTGTATTTTTAATTTTTTAAATATACTTCAAAGAATGATAGTATTTTGTTTTATATCTACCTACTCGTATATCAGAAGTTTCTTATTCCACTTTTTGCAGTTGTGGACATATTTTTATTTGGAAATTTTACTAAGGTAATATTAAAATTTGCGAATGGAAAAAATATTTAACTTACAAATTCATATATAAAATGTGTATAATATATACTATTTTTATTATTTTCATTAGCTTCATGCTATATCCGGATTTTTTTTCAGCAAACAAAAACTGAACTTCAAGAAATTTCATCCTCAGCTTTCCATTAGAGAGATTGCGTGTTTAGTGGCGGAACTAAACGTCACTTTTTGTACCAACAGAACGCGCGAAATGAAATGATTACATATATCAAAATATAAACCAAATTATTTGTGATTTTGTAGAAATTTTCAAAGAGCGAACGAAAATGTAATACGATTCGAGTAACACTGTACGTGAAGTACCTACTCACTTTGAATTCATTTGCATGTATTTTGTATGATTTTTATAGACGTGCTTTTAATGACACATTCGCAAAATAAAAGTTAGGTTTTTTTTTAACGCTTTTATTTTAGTTGCTAAATGGCAGGTATTAAGTCATTGCATAATAAATCCTTTCTTTATCCTCTCTGCTGACCTAGAGATGAGCAAATTTTAAATCACTTTATATAAGTAGTTTAAAATTATATAATTTCTGATTTTTCCTAATCCTTAACAATATTAAATTCACACATTCACACGTTTTTAAATCAAGTCAATTTTGGTTTGAGATTTTGGTCCCATTGTCTCACGGCTGATGGCGGTTAAGAAGGAGCACGCAGTTTTAGTGTGTATGTGGACTAGCCTTATCTGCCAGTCCACGAGTCCGACATAACCTGTTCGAGACCCTACTCTGGGGGTTTTCTCACAAAAAAAATTAAATAAAAAGAATAAAATGGATTATAACAACTTCATAGAGAAATTAACTAACCAAAACAAAAATATTTTTAAATCTTAACGCGTTCAAACAAAAATCTCTAATATTGTATATATTAGTATAGCTTTTATGAATATTTATAAGTATGCGCTAGAAAAACATTTTGTGCCTGACACCATGTTACATGAAGTACTGCATTAAATGAGGTAGCTATACTCTAAGAACTTTTGCTTTATTTGGTTTAACCATGCACATTTCTACGATGGGATATACATAGCTAAGATATATTTTTATATGATGCTAATATCAAAATTCTATTTCAAAATAATTTATCAGCTACCAACATGCATATATATTTATGTGAATGAGAAACTTATGTATTCAATAAAATCTACTATCGGAGTCAAAGTGTAATAAAAATCTTCTCCGCTATGGTAAGCTACAGTGTAGTGTAGAGTTCCGCCATCCTTCATACAAAATCAAAATTCGGACTGTAAGTGGAAGACTAGTTTATTTCTGGTAATCATATTTGTATTTGTTTGTAATTTAAATCTGTTTTTTTCATTAAATAGTGAATAGTAAACGTTTATAATTGCACAATATATATAAATATATATATATATATATATATATATATATATATATATATATATATATATATATATATATATATATACTATATATATATATATATATATATATATATATATATATATATATATATATATATATATATATATATATATATATATATATATATATATATATATTTATATGGCTACTTGTTAACAGGCTACTAAAACTGACTGGCAATTAGTATTAATGTTAATCTAACGTTTCAAAACAGCTTTTAAATGCTTTTTTCTATTCAAAACATATTTAATGTTTTGAATTTAAACGTAAAAAGCTAGGCTGTAGCGTAATAAAAGCATTTGCTTACATTTTTATGCATAAAGAAGTGACCGAACGTATAGTTAATTATGTAACTATACAAATTCGTTTTGTATTCAACTATTAATTCAATGTAATACTCATAATTTAATAATATGAAAATATATTATAACAAAAAAACAAAAATTGAATGTTTGTACAACTTGTTTGTTTGTTTGTACAACTCTTGGACGAGTTCTTAGCCTGAATAAGACACGAGATGTAATTGTTTTTGAAGACCGAAACACAGATGTAGAACTTTAACTTTTAACGAGCTGAACTATTTTCCATGGAATAATGGAATGAAAAAAAGCTCCACACCAAGATCTGTTCAGCGTGATAAGCATTTTAATGACACATAAATCTAGAGATGTATGTTTGATTTGGAATATGTGACGTGGAACATTAAGGGGTCAACTAAGCTCCAAGCAGCAGAGAAAGCGGACCTAACCAGGAGGGTATATGGAAGGGGGAAAAATTGCACATCCTAACTATCAACGAGGCCCAGGGATTAACATACGAGTTCGTAGTGATCATCCAAACAAAGATCAAGAGTGTCATACATGACAGTATATCCCACGCTGTCGTCACAATAACAAGACATATCAAAGGATATATTTACTACTCTGACGCCGAAGAAGACACAATCGGCAGGTTCATTCGTCGGGCAAACGAAAGTTCCATGACTGATATAGTAGAACAAAACGTCCAAATTGCTATTTTTTATAGAGACGAGGACGTAATAAAGTCACTAACAAGGTACCTGGAAACGAAACCAACAGCTGAAGATATTGCCGACAACAACTGTCGGCCAATCGCAACATAGAGAAGCGATTTCACACAAAAACTGCTTAAGAACGTAAAACTATAATAATAATAATAATACAAATAAGAAAACCAAAACAAAAATAGCATGAACGCCAAAAGTCTGTGGTGAACAAAAAAGTGATACAATAAAAAAAAAAAAACCAAAGCTCCAAAGAATATGTAAATGGCCGGAATATCCAATATGGAGATCGAATGGGAAGGCTTAAATATAAGTATCGAAATGGTTCCTTCTTAAAAATAGTTCAGCATGATCTTATAGGGTAGCAGTTTCCACCAGTTTCTACAGAATATAAAAGAGAAAATAGCCAAACTATATGGGATATGTAAATTTTACATTAAATAATGTACACTAATAGCGGAACTGAGAATACTTCTACGTGGCGATAACTATTTAGGACTAAATTCCAGACTCAATGAAAAGGTCATTAATTTTATCCAAACAAAATATTGGAGTTACTTGATCAACACATTTTATAAATTTATTATAGAATTTTAACTTATTTCCTTTGCTACTTTCCAAAAAGCTGATATTTAATCAGTTTGAGTTTTTACAATGTTTCATGATGTATGCCGCTTATATAATTAACAATATTTCATAGCAAGTTGACATAGTGTTAAGACATTTGCGATCCTTGCTTTTCCCCCAGTTTTTGGTATATTGAGTGTTAAGTGGCGGAGCTCAATGGCGCGTTTTTTCTCCTTGAGTGTCCACCTCCGCCTTTCTTGAGTATAGTTGAATCTACAATCAACTCGTTCACAGCTTTAACTCATCAGATTTAACTCATCTAATCTATTATGTTAGTACATACTCGTAGCTGTTATTTTATTTTATAGTGTTGTTTTTATTTATATTTCATTTAATAATTATTTATGATTTGATATGAGAAGAAAACTCCATTAGAATTGACATTAATAAACAATTTAAAAAAAAAACCCATTTGACTGTTATTCAAGAAATGTATTAGAAATAAGTTATTATTCTTCTTTCTACTCAATTTGAATTTCTCAATTTTTTTGAGACACTGCATGTTGAGAAGCGAGTTTGAACGCCGCGCTTTATCATGTTACTAGAGCGAGGAAATGAAAAAGAACATTCTCCCCTCATGGGAATCGAACCCACAACCGTCGCGTTTACAATGTTACAGACGCTGTGCCACTGTGCCAAGACGACAGGATTAGATGCATAGATTATAGATTATAGATAGATACATAGATTATAGATTACTATATTAATATTACAAATATTTTAATACGAGTACATTTTATACTTGATTCATAATTCTATGATGACTTACATGATTGGCAGTGTAATATGAATATCTGTGAACTGTTATTTTCCTGGCGTTTTGAATTACCTAATATTATTAATATTTTATTTAAAATAAACATCGTCGTCGTCACTGAGGATCGTCGTGGCGCAGAGGCACAGCGTGTGCCTGTAAACACCATGGTTTGTGGAAGATTGAATTATTTAATTTTTTTTTGCTCTGGTTACTAGACAAAGCACGGAGTTGATTCTATCATTTAACACGCAATGTCGATGTAGAAAAAAGGTGAAAAATCTGCTTTTATAGAATAACATATATTATTAGGTCCTATTAATGCTAACTGACCAAGGTACTAGTATTAGTTGTAAGCTATGACCAATTTTGGCCAATCAATTACGTGAATACACGCTTATAAAGGCGTTCTGCTAACATTACGTTTACGTCGTAACATTCACATTAACGCTCGGCTAACATTTTTAAATAACAAAAGAAAACTTTATGTGGAAGTGCTTACATATTTTTTTAATGAAAATAAAATTTAAAATGTTATTAATTAGTCGTTTTTAATAGAAAAAAATAAAAACCAGTCAAATAATCTCCAAGATCCTTGCAGTAGTATCGAGAATAGGTTCTCTTTGAGTTCTAACAGCCACATCGTACTCCAATTTCCGGATAAACATAAACAATCTCGTACAGTGTGGCAGATTGTAATAAATCGGTTTTATTTCGATATATTATAAACTAACTAAAAACAATACGTTAAATTGTGAACTGTATTATATGAATCACAATTTGTCCATACATAACTATATTTCTATTTATATATTAATATAACGATTTCTGCAATTTTAGGATTTCGACATACCATATAATACTTATTAATTGTGAAGCGAGGTAATTAATCAATATATGCAATATATTTTCTTTTTTTTAAAGCTTCACGCATTATCCCCCATATAGCAGGTGGAGGCGGAGAGAACCTCATATCAAGATGTTTCATTCGCCACTTTTCGCCCACAACGCGATATCACGTCTTACCCATACTGCCTCTGCATACACACCTCTGCCTATTTCGCATACATCAATTGCTAAGATAAAAAAAAATGCATGTAATATAGATTCGAATCTGGTAGATAAGTGCCTTTCCCTTTGTACGGTGGCTAAGAAATTAAACTTATAAGAATAATAAACTTGTACACTTTCAAAGCGGTCTGCAAAACAAATTAGCAGGCCAGTTTATACCGACTTAAATAGCTTGACGGTTATCCGCTTTAATTAAAGTTGTAAAATGCGACCGTCTCCCTACGGTCGGCCTCTAAATAAGCGTAAGACGCCTGCAAATTAATACGAGCCATTCTATATTTAGACGACTCAGTCGGTGTTATTTTTATACAATTGAATCTAACGTAATTATATAAATTTATGTTTTTTTTATTTTTCCATTTTCCAGGACAATGCGCTATGGTTATCAATTTTATACACATAAATATCTCGTAGTATTTACAATTATATTTTTTTTATTCAAAATTTCTTCAAGGTATTTCTCCATTTATTTCTTATGTGTTTTACGTATATAAAAATTTCCGCTGCTAAGTGGCAGATAGACTTAAAATTTAACGTCTGGGCTCCTTGGGGATCGCTGGGGACACGTTGAAAAACGGGAATTTACGATATCAATATGTATAAAACTTTTCTGTTACTAAGTGACTGACTAGCTGACTGACAAACAATGCACAGCCGAAACTACTGAGCGTAGATATCTGTAATTTGGCATGTAGGTATTGGGGGGTGAAGGGGAGCTCCAAGAGATGATTTCCCGAAATATGAAATGAAATTGCGGGCTACAGCTCGTATTATATATAACTATGATCTACAACTTATATATCTATAAAACTATATAAATGTTGTAGTTTCTATTTTGCTTGACTTCACGCTTTATCCATCTTATCAACATCATATAACAGCGTAGGCAGAGAGAACTGAGTGTCGTTCACAACAAGTAGCGGAAGCCACTCCTTGTCTCACCATTACGAGGATATGAAAATAAAATATTCCACAAGCTATTTCTTGCAACTGAAATATGGTACATGCCTATGGGCACAGTCACGTTAAAAATGTAATAAAGCATTTGTATAATGCTGTAAAAACTTAACTGGACGTTAATAATGAATCCCATAAACCATGCTACGAAGTTTATTATCCCTACATACATTTAGTTATTTACTTTATTTCATCACTATGGAAATATTTAATTTTAAGATTTTAGTCCAGTTCCCGCTGTGCTCGCGTTAATGAAGACTTTTATTAAGCTTAGGGCGTTTCTACACGTTGACAACTTTATATATTAGATATTGGTGAGAATTTATGAACGGAACATGCTTCTCCTTAAAAATAAATTGTAAGAGAGTAAAAGTTACCGTCATAGTGATAGTATTTACACCTATTTTTATAGAGCTTTTTTTACTTACAGGTTGTTAAAATGGATCGTCTTAAGCGGGAGAGTATGCAATAAATAGCATTCGCTCTTGCTTGTAACAGTGTATTATAATTTCTACGTAGCTCAACGTAGAAGAAACTAGAACTAAAACACTGCACCATTGCGCTACGACGAACTTTTTAGACGACCTTAAGTTATATTTATGTACCTGACATATAAAAGCCTAACGAAGAAAACAAAATAACATCTTTAATCAATGTATATTATTCTACACAACCAATTTTTTATTTATTTATTATAACAATATAAATTTATTTTCAATTCATAGACTATAGAGTTTCAAAAGAACAAAATGTATAAGCTACTCGTACCATTGTAGTTACATTTGACTTACAAAAATCCACCGAGCCATAGACAATAAAAATCGTAGCACGAAATATTCCACCAAATGGCCAACTATTATATAGATTGTACTGCATAAGTGCTTTTATCTTTTGCATTTGTTTTAAAATATTAGAAATGTGATATGGGTAGCTTTCGCAGTATGAAAATTGGATTTGTGGTTTCTATTACCCATTGTAGCTTTATTTTATAGGTAAGGATATATCCGTTGTGTGATAAAGTAAATATTTTAGGCCTGACTTTTATAGTTGAGTGAAGGTTTTTTTTATGAGAAGAACACTCTAGGATATTAAAATTAGACTAGTTTAATTCAAAATAATTGTTTATTAAGGCTTTTATCAAGAGTTTTTGCATTGATTTCGGCGGAATTCGAAATTAACTTATAAATTTCGTCAAAATATTTTAATATTTAACACGATAATTTTTACATGTAGAGGAAAGCTTAAGTTTATACAACTTTGTAATACATTGGAAAGATAAGGCGAGTTATGTGTAGTACAATATTTGTTTAAGATTCAAAGCTCTGTTATTCTTCTTGTCTAACGTTTTGATTTCCAAACATTCTCGACTTTGATATTATTGTTGATATAATTTTAGAAAAACAATGTCTGTGATCTTCCCGCTCTGTTACAAGTATTTTGTTCTTGGAAATTATTTTAATTAATTCTGTTATGTAAGTAACATTGGCATTTTTTTTTTGGAATTAAAACAAATATAAATATATTATTAAATAAAAGAGGAAAGTCACGTTAACATCATGAGGACCACCCGGAGGGAATATATGAACAGGTTAAATGCAGGGACCGCAGCGTTCAGTGCTCCGTTTTCTCTGACTAATAAAATACCGAGTTTTTAACGAAGAATATGATGTTAGGATTAAGAATTTTCAAAGATTTTATATTTTCTGTAAATCTAATTTCTTGTGAAGTAACTACAATAAGTAAGGGCAAAAAAATATGGGACTGTTCATTATTTTCTATATACATACATACATACATACATACATACATACATATGATTTACCGTTATCTCTAATACCGTGATCGACCGTAAATTGATCGAAAAACAATAATATTTTAAAAATGTAAGCGCTTGAATCGCGTGGGTCAAGGCGCATTAATAGTACACAACAACGTTTAAATAAATATCTTTATTTCATTTAAATGGCAATCTAGAATCTAAATAAACAAAAATGACAAACAATCACAGATATTGCTATCATTATAAATTATTTTGAACAGTATAATAGGTACTCAGGTGCTTATACAAAGTATGTATATGTCTATATTCCGTAACGATGTGACCACTACGACACTATATCGTAGAATCGATAATTTCATGAAATTATTGACCAAATCGTAAAATTATATACGGATTATATACCGATAGAGACGCTAAAGCTGAAATATCTTAACAAGTTGAATATCAAGGAATCTATCATCTACAACAATATTACCATGATATCAACAAGTTAACTTTTTTATATTATTTTTGGTTCACGCTTTATCCCGAATATAGCAGGTTAGGGAGAGGGAACCTAGTGGGAAGTTCAATTCCCCGCTTTTCGTACGGGACATTGCATGTTGAGTGGCGGAACTCAACGGCGCGCTGTGTCTTGTTACTAGAGCGAGGATAATGCAAATAAGCATCCTCTCCAAGTGTGAATCCAACCCACAACCGTCGCGTTTACAGTCAGACGCCGTGCCAGTGCGCCACAATTAAAAAAATTAAAGAATTTACATTCAACGGAAAAACATTAATTAAAATTTAACTTTGTCACAAAAAAAAAAAAACATTAATATTTTTCACAGTTAATGTTCAGAGGATTTCTTCACTTTACTCATTTTACGTTTAATACGATCTGTATAAGCAGCTACAATGTTAGACAGCAGAGGCAAGATCGATGATCTCTCATCATCTTTCACGCCGACTTCTATACACAATTCCGCCCTACTTTTCTTTCCTTTAGGCATTGCTGCCTCAGAAGTCATTACTGAAGCCGTATACAAATATCCATTCCATTCTAAATATTCTTTAACTAATTCGTTTATTAATAACACTTCATCTGACGGTAGCGGTACACCAGAGTTTTTGGATCCAGTGTTTAGCGAGTCTTGTCTATCTTGAAGCGCTTCTGTTATTTTGGCACGCATCTGTTAATTATAACGGTTATAAGTGTAAGTGAAATTTAATAGTTATGTCGTTATAATACAGTTGAGGTGTTTAAAGTGAACATTATGTTTGCGTTTTTATATAATATAGTACTTATAAAGATCTCGTCATAGTTTTAGGAAAATGTATGATTTACGAGAAGTCACATTTTATATTCTATAGTATTTATATAAGCTTTTTAATTTGAAGTATAGTAAGTGGAAAATAGAATTTTATAATATGTCAATGTATTATATTATATATAAACCTCGTCTGTCACTGAGTAATAAACAACATACCTATTTGAAAATTTTCATGGAGGTCTCATGAAGAGATTAGCACTAAGGAAGGACCAGGGAATATATATTTTATAGGCAAATGGGAATTGTGGGCAAGTCAATGACAAATTATAGACAATTCTACATACAAAAATGACCTCTTTCTTTCTTTTCCAACAGCATTTTACTTTATTTTTGTTATTATTGTATTTTTGTAAAGAACAAGTAAAAATACTTGTTAAAATTGCTAAATTTACTAAAAGCTAGAACGCTTAACAATGAAAAAACCATTTCAGCAGAAGTTACATATACTTAATGAGACAAAACGTTGGATATGCAAACTCAACCCACAAATTAAATTTACATTATTAATTTACGTAAACTGTTCTTTATTTCGAACTAAGATGAAAGGAACATGTTCTAGAACAATACACTCGTTTTCTTGCTAATTGAATTGAAAAACTTAAAAGTATATTTTCTATTTAATTTGGGTAAATAAAAACCTCGCCAGTATATAAATGGGTGGTATAAGTCGTTTGTAAGTATAAGCTGATATTTAGTTTGAGCTATATTTTTGTTTTTTCCTTTTTACCCTAGCAGAGTAACCTACACAACTCTTTCGCCTTGTTCAGTGTCATGAATCTATTCATACTTGACTTTTTTCTCATGCTTTTTATGTCACATCAATACTGTATTCCTGAAGGAGAACCAAGGTCCCACCCCACCTGTCTCTCTCACTACTTACTCTTGCATCATCATTCGTCTCACTCAATAATCCTCTCAAAGTGCCCAAACCACCTCAGAACGTTCGTCATTAAATCATGCTAGAAATTTGAAAATGTCTAATTTTCTTTTCTTAAAAACGAGGAAAACATAATATAATATAGTTAAATATACACGTTGTATGTATTATAAAAGTATTCTTAAACAAAACAAAATCAATTAGTTTGCTCGGCATAAACAAGAATTTGTTAAAAGTATTAAAGCACCTCAGCCTGAAATTTGCACAGATGACCGCTCTTCTTCAAAAGATTTTTTATAGCATCCAAAAGCTCTTTTTCCGAAATCGTTTGGTTTTCGCTCATTTCGCTGTAAATTTAATTATTTCCAAAAGAACTGCCTCCTGTAATGAAGTATCAAATAAAACGTATTATCGGATCTCGAGCCCTCTTTGAAACCTATGTATTCGAGTCTAATCTCTTTAAATGAAATGGTCTTGCGAAAATATATAGACCAATGAATGACAGGTTTGTGACACTGTGTATTTGTAATTACTTTTCCGCCAGTCTTTATTTATTTTTGACGGAATCATGTATAATCTGTTCATTTGAATAAATAAGTTTTTCTTACAGATAAGTAATTTAATTTGAATAGATTTTTTTATTGAATTATTAAAAAATATTAATAGTGTAATGTGATAATAATTTAGAAAGTGTAAATTGAAAATTACTTATTAAATATTTGAAGTGTTTTAGTTTTAGATTATGAAATAAACTTAAAAAAAAATTGCTGCATATTTTTGCAATATCCAATAAACTAATACTTTTTACGTTATATACTAATATCAATTTTTTTTTAGTTTCACGCTGTGTCCCGCTCGTACCAGAGTAGACAGAGGGAACCGTAGACAGGAGGAATCTAAATTAAAACACTACGTTCCCACTTTCCACCTATCGAGGCATAACATGTTGGGTGGCGGAACTCAACGCCGCGCATTGCCTTGTTGCCAGAGCGAAGAAATTGAAATAAATTCATTCTCTCCATGGGAGTGGGAATTGAACCCACAACCCGTTACATTTATAGGCAGACGCTGTGCCTTTGCGCCGCCCCTCTTCTAATATCTGTGTTTTTTTTAAATCGTAAAACCGTATAAAAATTTACTTACGACATTCAAAGCAGTAGACGAAGCTGTCAGACAAAAAAATCACGTAACTCGTGTAAACAGAGTGATAGTGGTTTTAAAGTTTATTCTATTTTTTACTTCAAAGTTTTAATATTACAAAGACGTATACAAATTCAGCAAAGCTTAAAAAATATGATCTCAAAATATTTCAGGTTAAGATATATACTATGATAAAAAACCTTTTAGAAGATTTTTTTTTTAAATATCATAGTAGGAATATTTTTCGTAAGAGTATAATACAGCTTCTTGTGTAATTGGTTTAAAATAAAACACGGTTACAAAGGCCAATCATCTTTAAGTGATACGACAAAGTAATCGTGGAACAATTTTATTTCAAAGACACGAAACTGTTCGTGTAACGGACTGAACTTAGGCTGATATCACAATGATGGCTATTTTTTAAAATTTACTTTTTAATTTTTATTAACCAATTTAATATTTTTTTAAATTTTTATTCACAGATAAACATGGAAAAAAAATTTTGTATCGTACAAAAATTTTAACATAACTTTTATCCTCTAGTTATTATTTTTAATTTTGTAAACTTTTAACAATTTGAATAATTAGCCACTTAGTCATATTTCGAACATATGATGATAGATACATATTTTCTCGTCGAAATCCTTACAGAATTTTTATGTATTATTAATTCTATGTTTTGATCGTATATATCTATATATCATCGCCACCTTTGAAACTTTGTAAGAGACATCTCGATAATAATAATATAATTGAAATAGCGTGATATATTTTTTAAATATTTGTCCTAACTTTATGACAATATTTACGACAATAGATTTACATAATTAAATTTATTAAGTAAAATATTTATTACAATCTCTCGCATTCAGTTGGTTAGTGGAGAACAGACTGCTGAAAAAAAAGGAAAATATTTTTTTTTACCGTTTTTATGTGTCCAAACTACACCATTGTGACCGTAGCCTTCTGCCGTCACAGACAATATTTCAAAATCAAATTACTCCCTCCGCGGCGCCAGAAATGACTAACATCGTGCTTCTAACGACAACACCGGAGCTATTCCAAAGGATATTGGAAAGGAATTTGTTAAGCTTATTGTAATCTATATTAGGTTTATGTCATTTTAAAGGTAGCTTTTGATTTTGCTTTTAACATTTATTTATGTATAAAATTTAAAGAAAAATTAAAACGCATTTTTTTACATGTACAGAGTTATTATATAAAAATATAAATATAATCTGTTGAAATTTTTTTGCCTGTATTTGCCTGCAGTAATTTGTGATAACAAAATTAAATGAATATTTGTATACCAAACCTAATAATTAAGTAATTATCTATATATATATTACTTATATCTTTACAACTATTGTCCTATCTAAATAACAGCTTCATTCAGTAATAGTGAGACCGATGAAATGTCACTTAAAAAGGCAAACAATAACATCCAAACTAAAAATTTGTAGTTTGTAGAGAATTAGTTCGTACGCTGCCTGTGTGTGTCCATGTGAGTTGAAAATTATATGAAATAGTAATAATAAACATGAAATAAAAATCACTTCATATCTTAATTCCGTGCGTAAAGCGGAGAACGGGACTTGGTTCACTCTGTCTATCCATATAGTCCAGTCTTTAGCCTATAGTCTATATGGAATAAAGCGAAGTAAAGGTGAAGCAAATAAAAAAGTAAATTTGGTTACTTTAAACCAGTTGCAATATATTATCGAAGTCAATTTGGGAGCTTCCTTCGAAGAACATTAAGAGCTGCAGTTAGTAACAAATGTTGCGGGTATTAACGTGCAGGCTACAACTGTCCCAGACTTAAGGGTTTTTGACCGAACGATACGACAGGATTTCAATTTTAAAATATCTGTAAGACTGATATTATATAATTGATTATATTAAACATTTTAATATTTAAAAGACTTTCCTCCAAAGAATAAATAATATAGTTAATTTGTTTTATTTCCATATATAAAGTATCAGTCTGATATGGTAAGATGATAAACGGTTGATTTCCATTATCAACACATAGTGACTTGATTTCGAGTGATTTCGAGTGTTCCAACACTATGTTAAATCCCTCCTCTATCCTGCTATATGCGAAATAAAATGTGAAGCTAAATAAAAGAAGAGCAAACTTAATTGTAACGTAATATAAAATATACATTTTGGTCTCGAAAATGTAAATGAATCTTGAAAAAGAAGTAAAGTAACTCAATATAATTATGTTCGGTAGAAAATCGATATCTCTCGACACTTTGATAACTCGAGCAAGCGTGATGAATAGCATTGTTTTGCATTTCCATTTGCATTTATGATCTAGATATGGATTTGATTTTCATATTTTCAAGTCTTTTTAATGTATCTGCATAATGTACCTTTCTCTACAAAGATTTTTGTATGGCTTAAAGTCGACATGGTCTCCTGTACTTTATAATGCTGTATACTTCTTTATAATTGCTTTTCTAATACTTTTAATGGAAAGGGTCTAATATTTATAAAACCCTCATGTTACATTCAATAGTTCGTAGTTTAACAATCTTAAACGAGGAATTGAAAATGTCATGTAGATATGTCATAGAGGAAAGAGGGTATCACTACTTATTATTTACTTATAAATTACAAAATTTATGTAAATACAAAAAAAGACCAGCTTTAATCCGTAAAGAATTGAGTATAATAAGAAATAAATAAGTAATATTGACTTTTCCAATAGTAAATCGTATCTGAAGCTATTAAGTTGGTTCACTGCATTGGACAAATTACGTTCTTCAAGTGTGACCGATCTCAAGGATCGCGCGAGGTTTCCCGCAGTTGTTTCATTGATCCGGCCTTTGTCAAAGCGACTGGCGCTTAATCAGGAGATACCGAGTGAGATTGCGTTTGTGGACTAAATTAATTGGTGTATTATGTTTTTATGCATTTAGATTTAAAACACTAGTGTTTGTTATTTAATAATTAATTTATTATAATATATTAATTAATTAATTTATAATTTTGTATATATAATTTCGGTACAGTGCACGTTTCTGACTGCAGAATGCACCAAGCATTGCATTGCATTTAATTTGTAACCTTAAGATATTTTTTTTAATTATCAAGTTATTATGTAAAACGCCGTTCCACCGCACCTCGATAGTTTATTTACAAATAAATTCGTTTAGATAAACAAAAGAAAGTTTCTATAAATAATATTTACGAAAGTATAAATCTATTTGTATAATGTGTACAAATACATTCTGAGGACCGTATTATTCACTCTATACGTGACTAGACATCTGTAAAAGGAATCCAAATTATTAGCATTGTTGGAAGTTGGCAAGTCCACAGACTCCTTAGACTGCGTCAGTCTGAACTGTTATTGACATGGCTGTAAAAGAAAATCTTAAAATGGTTATTTCTTTTGTAATATTAAGATTTACACAGACGAAGAACAATAAAATGGAAAAGTAATGAAAGCAATTATCTTTTTTTTTTTTCATCGTGTATTTATAATGACATTGTCAGCTGAATGAATGTCGTACGAGTGTCATAAAAATAAAAAAAATACTAATATCGGTTTAGTTGATAAGTACTGTACTTACTAAAGTTGGACTTAAACCCAGAAACCCATTTTGTCTATATTTAAAACAATTTTACTGCAAAGTTGTTTATTTGAATATATAAAGAAACGATATCAATGGTATCGGTCTCATATGTGTAAATAAAAAAGTTTTGTTTATTAAGACTAAAACTATTTGCAAAAGACCCCAGGTTTACCTCCGATTTTATATTTTATATAATCGGAGGTCATCATGGCTCAGTGATCCAGAGAGCGACTGTAATTGATCTAGTCTATTACGTAGTCACTAACATGGGTAAGAAAATAGTTCCGCCAATCAAAACGCAATGACTTGAATTCTGTTGGAAAGTTTAGAACGAAGTGTCTAAGCTCAAGGTTTTTTCTGTTAGAGAAAGTCTTTCTTTAAGTCTTTGGCTCCGTCTAGCAGGGCTGCTATAGTGACAGGCTTTTTCATAACTTGAAAAGAAAGAATCAATATTTGAAAGTACATATTTGTCATCGCAAAACACATAGCATATATATATTACAGGAAAGATGTTCTATAATAAATGAAATCGGTCACAAGTGTGTTGAAGTGGCACATCGAGGGTTCCGTACCAATTTAATAATAATTAACGGGAAGTAATACTTAAAAAAGTGAAAATTTTAAATTTGCCTTACATACGCCCATGTAGTAATTTTGTATGAATTAGCTTTTTATGGTATATGCCTTATATAAATTTCCGATTTTCGAATTTCTTTTTTTATTTGTACTGTAAGTTATAACTTGTTAAGACAGACTGACAAACCAACAGAGAGATAGACGTATGAAAAAGTGATCCTGCACAGGCTACTTTTTATTCTTTGGAGGTACCAAAGCCCATAGAAAAATGAAATACAAAAACGGAATGAATTACCACATTTATACTCTATTTTAAAAGTACTCACTTTTATTAACAAAAATCTCTTCAACCATAGCTTTCTGAAGTGAATTATCGCAACAGTCCAATATGATATCAAATACTCTCAAATGAATTAGTCAGTGAAGTGTAGGCCTTTGAAGTAAGAGGTTGGTTTGTCGTCTATGTTGTCGTCTATGTTACCTAAGTGAGTGAAATGAACTCGTTTTAGACGTGATTGTGTTTTATGTCATGTGATATTGAATTTTTAAGGTTTAGTAGACTTTTTTTGGCTTCACGCTGTATCTCGCATTTAGCAGTAGCATTACGTGTTGAGTGGCGAGATTGAACGCCGTGTTTTGTATTTTGTAGCAGATTGAGGAAATGAAAAATAAATTAAACCCCCAAATATTGCATTTTGCATTATTTGATAGAACTTTATAACACTTAGTATATGAAACATATGTATATTTTATCTAAATGATAAATTTTATTTTTATTTGGGAGGAAACTACTCGCGCACAGTAAATACTTTAAGCACGCTTTAAACCCGATATAAGTAACCTATATGTTGCTCCACAACCTCATCTATTTTTCAGTGAAAACTTCATAAAGATCGATTTCGGAGATTAGTCCGGACAAACGGAAAGACAGACAGATAATTTTATCTATACGTACAGATACAAAATAAATTGTATTATGTAATATCAAACTATCAAGAAACAACATACATATATGTCTCTTTGCATACATTCTCCTAGATATGTCAATGTAGGATCTACGGAAACCACGTCTTAATATTATGTTAAATAATGATACTTACACTTTTGGCTTCACTATATAGTACATAATATTACTATAAATCTATACTTTAAACTTATTATATTATATATACATATATATCTATATATTAATATGTGAAGCAAAAACTTTCGACCCGTTGTTTTTACAAAAACTGCGCGGACGGAGGGGTATGAAATTTTAAATACTTATAGTTTTTGTGTATGAGAAGTGTAGAACTGTGCTAATAGTTTTCAATAATAATGCTTATAAAGTACATTAAATCAATAAATAAAGTATTAAACACACTACCACTATCTTTAACAATATAGCTTTTGTATAAAATGACATACACATTGCTATGGCAACGTGTATTTCACGCGACAACAGGTCCTCTAGTATTTATATAATATATATAAGGCATGGATAGGTATGAATACATAAATGCATATATTACATTAGTTTTTAAATTTCGTATTCGCAATGAAAATGTCGTTTTGTGTATAAAATGATAGGAGTTTCGAGTTTATATTTTGGTGACTAAATTTCAGGGAATAACTTTTCAAACTTTAGTTGAAATATGTTGCACAAACTGCTTGAAACTTTGACGAAGCTTTTCAAGTATTAAGTGGAGACCGTTGATGAGCACTGCATTTTTTACGCAGGGAATTTTACTGATATATCTAAATATAGTATATTAAGTACGAATAATTTTTATAACAAATCTGCTCCTTTAACTCTGCAGTTACGGCTGTCAGTTATATATATTGACAGACTATTTTTACATAACATTATTTAATAAAATCACCTACATATGTGAGGAAAATGCCTATGATACTTTTTTTAAATTTAAAATTAAAGTAGAAGTCATAAGTATTTTTTTTATTATTGGCTTAAATTAGTAATTATCTATGCGTTTAATGTTAAAATAAGCTTTTTAACATATATTTATTATAATTAATAGTGAGAAATAAAACTTTAATATTAATATCTTTTTTCTGCTTGACGCTTCACTCTGAAAATCCCAGTAGACAGTTTTAAGTTTAAAATAAATTCTATTTATACGTAAGGTTATTTATATAGTGTTAAAACACTCCATTCTCTATTCTCTCCCTACTTTTTTAAATCAACACATTGCACATTGAATGGTGGAACTCAACGCTGCAAACAATTATCACATTGTAGAAAAAAAACTTATTAAAGAAACAATTAAAGTGTTAAATAGCGAGTCCATATTTTAGCATCTTCACCCATCGTAAACAAAATATAAATAAATAAAAAAGTTACCATCCATCTTGACCCTTCCTGTTAAGTTAGATAAGTTAGATGCGTTCAACGTAAACAAGATATTTTAAAAGAATCACCAAAGTTTTTAAGAATCAACGATATTTCATAAGAAATAAATAAGGTATTTTCATATGAATGGTAGGTACTCTTAACAATCACGTACATACTTTTAGTTTTACTAAACGAAGCGCTACTGTTGCGTCGCATTTATAACTCGGCTGGATAACAGAGATTAATGTTTATTGAACTGAAACAAAAGGTTGACCGAAAAATCCGTCTATAAATTGTTGCAATAAATTTTAAGGGTTGCACCAACAAAATTCACTGCCAACATGAGATTTCTGAACTACAGCTTTTACGTTTTAACGATATCTTGTTGTTATTTTTACATCTACATGCAGTTCTATTTTAAAGAAAAACTGTGATACATGAATCTGTGGATACATTTTTTTTTTCAATTATTTAATATTAATTATTTTTTAGTAACACTATAATGCCCATTGCGTATCCTAAAGATTTAAGATTTCTGAACTACAGCTTTTACGTTTTAACGATATCTTGTTGTTATTTTTACATCTACACGCAGTTCTATTTTAAAGAAAAACTGAGATACATGAATCTGTGGATACATTTTTTTTTCAATTACTTAATATTACTTATTTTAGAGTAACACTATAATACCCATTGCGTATGCTAAAATTAACCATTTTCCATATATCACTGACGTATATCGATGTCATTCGCGTTATGAATAAGAATCTTATTCGGATAAAAACTATATATCATTGCCAAAGTCTTGTTAAACAAAGTGCGGCGTTGGGTTACGCCATCAAAAATGTAATAAAATAGAGTGAAAACTACAGTACACAGGTTCTTCATACTTTTCTTTATATCTGCGCATCCCGCTATATACATGATATCTAAAAAAAAGTTAATATTTCTTAGTACAACTATATTAGATGAAAATATTAACATCATATATTTACGACAGTAGGTGCTATAGCAAGGGTGACTCAAAATATGTGATTTGCGAGTTAGCTCCATTTTCATGCAACATGACCAAAATAAGTTTAACGTATCAGTCTAATTACTGAAGTTTATTTTGAAACTGCACTTACTTGCGGCATCTCGCTAAGCGCATTGCCGCTGGAACAAACCTTGACGTATATTGGTATATTTATCCTACATCCATTCCCTCTACCTAACCTGCTGTTTGCGGGATAAAACGTGAAGTGATATTCATGTATGTTATTTATAAAGTGACATTTATGTGTGTTTATGTTATTTAGTGTTTGTGGTGTTTATAGTGCATTGGGATGGTATACGATCATACAGGCGTTCGTTATAGGCTCAATCGACATTTTATCGAAACGTGATGTCATATAACGGTCTAGTGAAACTATTTCCACCACTCTACGCGCAATGTCTCGAATTCGATTCCCTGCTTTTCTCGTTACTAGCGGGATAAAGCGTGAACATTTCTTATTCTATAGTCAGCTTCTTCGCTTGAATATTTATTTCTTCATCTGTCTGTCTTTCTCACTTTCTAAATCGGCAACCATCTTGTTTTATTTAAATGTAATGCTTAGTTTTTGTTTCATTGGTAGTGTACTATATAGTATATTTTTGTCATTTGGTTAAAACACCCACTCCCAGATAGCTACAGATGTTATATACTTTCTGAATGCGACACGTTGACGTCAACTTGTGATTTATATTTAAATATTATTTTTATAACATTTTACATTTTGATACTTGAACTTGAGATTTGTTAGACTTGTTTCTTTGATCAAATTTCTAAAGGAAAAATTTGTTAAGACTCGACTCGATTCACGAAGTGAATCGTGAGAGCCTTGCTTAGTAAGGAGCCATTAATACATTTATACTGTTAATGGTGTAATGGGAAATGACTTTCAACGTTACAAACATAATATTATACAAATCCTTTTTAAATTGCCAAATCCACGCAACGAGAGCACAATACAAATGTTAATTTATCGTTTTTACAAGTAATCCAGCTCACGAACCGACCGGCCTTCATTTTTCTTATTCGTCAAATGTCGAATGAGTTTTTCCTAAATTCGAAGAATTCAGTGCGAAGCAATTTCGCCAGAAGCCATTACAAGGAACGCTCTAACAAAAATACAGCGACAAAAAGCAAATTTGATAAAGTTATTGCGGTTCGTTTTTATTAGATTCAAACATGACTAAAATTTTTGATAGCTACTCAGTGTAGGTGTTTCGGGAAGAGGCTTTGGTCCGAAAAAAAAATTATAGCCTAAGGTAAGGTAAGATAGTAAACATTTATAGTAATTTTTATTATGTACGCGATTAGGTGACACATAACGCAAACGATTCTTTATAATTATAGATAATTAAATTAATTTATAATTATAGAAATGTTCACTAGGGACACTCAAAATCACAGCTGTAGTGTATAGTTATTACCGTTGTGCTAGGATAACAACGAACTCTAGTAATACCTAAATATAACACAAGATAGTAATATAGTATATTATTAAATTTTTATATTAACACTTCGGTACGTGAATTATTTACCTATATATTGAAAATTAGATCGAATTTGAAATTAATCTGAAAATAATCTATGCTTATTGCAATCATAAGTTTACAAAATTTCATGGAAAACTAGTAGGGAACCGACCGCCTGCATTATATTTTAATAAACATTTTATTTTAAAATAAAAGAAAGATAATATCAAAAACAAAACTTCTAAAGTTAAACTACATATGATTTTATTATACCTAGTAAGTATGAAGGAAGCCATTTAAAACTCAGTCGTGTTCATTTAAACTGATAGCACTAGCTCCTATTGTTTTACGTGACAAAATAATATCCTAGCCTTGGTGAGGTTGACTGCCCATATTAATTATTTTCATGTCCTCGCTCTGGAAGCGCGGCGTTAAGTTCTGACACCTTACGTGCCAGACATATAGCTAAACATATTTGTACGCAAAGATAAAATAGTATTGAAGTATCTGTATCGAGTTTTAAAATTATTTATATATCGTCTGCCTCAGTAAAATTCTTGTTCATATTCTAAGTTTTTCAAAATATGGGCTGTATATGTGTTAAAAAAGAATCAATAAGGTTTTACATAATTAATTTATAAAATTTATTTCCATATAAAAGAAAATCTAGGCTAAGCTGAATTAAAAAAAAATGAAATCATTTCAATAACTTATGAAGAACTATGAAGAAACTTTTGTTCACAACTCAATTATGAGGCTTTGTACACTATGCAGCCGAGGTTTTCCGATTACACTCGAACTTGGCTCCGTGCAGTTTAACCCGCAGTTTGCGTTAGACCGTCATAGAGGATGGACGTATCGGCCGTAGCGATACAATTACGTCTGTGAATGTGAAATGAACGTGTATTTATTTTGTGAACAAATAGTTTTTAAAAATATCTGTTTGTATGAGTGCTCATAAAGGTGTTATTGGATTTTTTTCAGGTAAGTTATTTATGTAATATTGTGTAGTTTTATTTTAATTTTATAATATTTTTTGTTAAATAGCTTATTAATTTTGCAGTAAGTAGTATTTTTTTCATAACAATGAATCAGTTGATATTTATTATAAAGAGGACATGCTATTGAGAGTGTTAGTTTATACAGATTTATATGGAAATACGTTTTAATCACTCAATTATATACCAACTCATTATCTTGTCATTACTTCTTGTATAATTTTTATATTTCATTCAAACAGCTACGGCAACTAGGTGACCTATATTAATATTTTTTACTTGCATATGTCATAATGTACGTTGATTTCTGAATATTATTTGATGAATGACTTTAAATTTATATTTTTTAAATAAATTGCAAACTATTCAAATAGTAAAGTAAAATTATATAATTAATAACTTGAAAATAAAAATATTTTCAGTCTTAAGTTTGTTACTGATAAGTAAATTTAATATGAACTTAATTATTATGCAAGAATGATTTTTGTTAAATATGTTACGCAATTGCCACTTTGCTTTAGTACTTTAGTTTTTGTAACTAGCAATTTAAAATTTTCAAGTCTTTTATATAAACGAAGGATATATAGCAAAATTTAACTTGCTCGTCTTTTAGTTATGATGCAGCGGAAGAATGTGTAATATTTACCAGTACATTCAATATTTCTTGGTAAAGAAAAAAAATAATACATCTGTTAGCAGTGCATACATTTCTAGCTTAATTTTTATATGAAGCTATACAATAGTATAATATTTTAGTTTCACTTGATCACTATGACTTTCGTAGAGGGTCTACGACGTAGACGTTTTCTTATATCGATAGCTTTAATAAGAATTTTTATCTCATTATTATAGTACGAGATATTTATTGAAATAAAATATATTTTCTACTTGTTTCATATTATTTACATGTTAATGATCCTTTTGTCTGTTTTTACACGACTTTATTAATTTTATGTATTTCTATTAAGATCTAAGAAGTAGAACATGGCAGTTATATGTAGTTAAGGCGGTAGTACAAAAATATTATAACATCATGCTGGTTTGATAGGGCCTGAATAATGAAACTCTTCAGAGTCTACTAGTAAACCACTCGAGAGTGAGCTTTTCTCAGTTTTTTTAGACTCTATAATTTTAATTTTAATTTTTATAATTTTATATGATATATTCTGTGATAGATAATCTCACAGTGTATATGATTTTAAATATACTTTTAAATATTCGAAAAGTATTTATTAATTTTTGTAATGTTTTTTTCATTATTCTGTGAACAACAATGGAAAAATAGATAAAGCCATTTATACCAACTTGTTGTTATATTATTATAATTTTTTATTTTTTTAATCGAAATCCACTACCACTTACAACCAAAAGTAACCAATTGTTTCGAGCGGGCTTAAACTCCGCCACTTAACACATTATGCTTCGAACGAAACTTGACACTACGTTCTCCATGCATACAAAAAAACGAAAAAAATAATTACTAGTAATAAACTAATATCTATATCTTTTTTGATATTTTTTATGGTAGGATATTTATTACTTGAAGGAAATAACTTGTGGCTTGATCGTAAGGCCGACTTCACCGAAATACTATTTTGTCTTTGTTATAAAAAAATATAATATATACAATAATAAATAAAATAATAATAATAAAATAATATAAACAATAATAAAATAATAATAAATAAAATATTTGTTTATTTTTTTATCCTATCGTCTTTCTGATTTTCACTGCCGATTTTAGTAACTGTGCTCCTTAAGTGGAACGCGGCATTTCTGTTGCTTTACCTACCCACTAGAAAGCTAAATAAAAAAAAAAGGAAAGTAAAAATATATACTACGGAAAGTACTAAGATATATAGTCTCTAAGAGATATTGTATAATAAAAAGACTAATATATTAGGAACATATCGTATATTAATAGCTTTTGTGGGCGTCCGCCCAATTAATTTGTATAGGTTTTGCCCCTTGAGGCTTATTTTCATAAACGATAGTTTAACTTTCCTTTTCAGGCCCATAGAAAGGGTACGTTTTAGATTAACAGTTGATACTGTAATAGATATATTATCTCTTTAAATACAGTGTTAAAATTAATCTTTGTATGAATTATGAAATAATGTTTTTTTAATATTTTGTATGTAATTATTTTAAGGCAAAGTAAATTTTAACCTTAAATAAAGATAAGAGTAAAGTGCTCTTATATTCATTATAATACCTATAGGTACAATAATAATTGAATTGAGATTGTGTAAAGAGGATCACTTAAGCATCCTCTTATTTAAAGTTTTCACTTATGTTATTTATAGTTAATTTGTTGTTGAAATTAATATTATAAATATACTGAAACTGTGTTTTTGTAAACAATTTGTCCATAAGTCCACAGTTATTAGTGTTTGTTTATGTTGTGTAATTATTTGCATAACGCATTATCAATAGCTAGAGAGAACGGATTGCCAAACGCTATAGCCCCCATGTACCTCTTTCACCCCGTACACTGTTATTAACCTCTTCATATATGAATGCTATAATGCCTCTGGGGAGACCCTCCTACTTCTTATACCTTATCCTCCTATAGTATCTTGGTGCTGTGGGTTGGTCTTGAAGCTCAACCGAAGTTTCCTATTACATCTCTTACGCTCTTACTAACTCTTATTAGGCTATTAATAAAAATACACCTATTCAATATTAATTAGTATACATTTATATATATATATATATATATATATATATATATATATATATATATATATATATATATATATATATATATATATATATATATATATATATATATATATATATATATATATATATATATCACGGATATAAAATAGTATATGCGTTGCGAAAAAATTAAGCTATTTAAAACGCCATTTTAACTTAATAACTTACTAGATAAAATTAAAAAAAAATATATAATAGTAGGTATTATTTAATTTCAAAATATGTAAAAAATGAACATTATATAAATTAAATGATAAATCTCTTCGTTAACCGTTTTTTATAGACATTACATGTCAAGTAGAGAATTTTGTTTGATCAATCCAAAGAAACGAAGGATTTTTAAATACAAGCAAGAAGATTATTTGCCACTATCTAATCCACCTACGTGCGTACCTCCACACCGGATGGCTACCACATATTAATTTACAACACTCCATTATATCTAATTTGAAATTCTAAACTAAAACAAAATCATTCACAAAAAGCTTGCAACAGCAATAAATTTTGCGCAAAAGTTGTCAAGATATATGAATTACGTCCGACCGTAAATCATAATTTTTGTGTTTGAATCCTTAAGGCGACATGTGTTATCTTAACTTGACTTATACATTATAGTCGTATTTTGGCGAGTCCCATGGCCCGTGACACGAGTTTGTGATATCGTGTTCTTTATATTTGTAACAAGAATGAGTTTTCTTTAAATTTTTTGATATAATATTGTCTTATTGTATCAGAAAGAATGTTAAAAAGAAAGTTAAAGAACATATTTATTATTATAAACTATTTTATTTGAGTTTAGTGTTAGACGAGTAATAAAATTATATTTATATTTCAGCTGAACGTTGTATTCTATATAAAACGTGAGGGTAGTGGGCAGAGAGAAACTAGCGTAAAAAACCCGGTGCCCACTCTCCGGTCTCCACTTTCCGCACTTATTCGTAAGATTGTGTATTCCCCGAGTGGAGTTCGAACCTCTCGTACTGCGCCCCGATGAAAAAACTATATATAAACTATCCTATATATGTACATTTATATTGATTTCTTTAAATATCAACCCTATTCCCTACTATTCTCCTACTTAGATAACTACACTAGTTCTCAATGTCATTTTTTCCCATAGTTTTCTCTTATTACATTATATAAAGTTGTCAAGGAAAATGTTTAGTCTAAGTATGATACAAGCACATCTTTTAACAAGTATTTCTCTGACAAGCTCACTCTTCAAAATTAAATTTTAGGTTTTTATACTGAAATTCAAAGGTTCTGATGTTCCATACCCAAAGGGTAAAACGGGTATTACTAAGATTCCGATGTCTGTCCGTCCATCCGACAGTCGAAATTTTCACAGATGATTAGCCGGATTCTTTTATATTCGTAATTTATAAAAATCTAGCTCGTTACTTAAAATATATTTTGCGTTGTATTATTATGTAAACTTCATAAAAATGGTGTGTTTAACTTTTACATCGATATTTATATTTATTTCCATTGTTTTGTTTGTACAGATATTTGATTTGTTATCGGTTATGTAAAATTAAATTGTTTGAAGCGATGACCAGCAGGCATCTGATGTCAATAGAAAATACCACTAGTTATATACATAGGTTCGTATAGGACCGTAGTGGCACAGAGACATGGTCTCTGTCTGTAAACGTGATGGTTTGTGGGTCTGATTCCCACTATGGGAGAATGAATTATTTTCATTTTCTTCGCTCTAGTAACAAGGAAAAGCGCGACGTTGAGTTCCGCCACTCAACACGCAATGCCTCGAAAGGCGCAGTGTTTTAACACTAGATTCCTACGGTTTCCTCTGCCTAGCTAAGCTAATTTTTTTAATATACATAGGTAGCTTTCAGTCTTGCTAAGTTCATTGCTCTGTTTTATTGGCTTAGTCTGTCATAAAATATTTTAATTACTAGCATTGATTCTTGATATATGGTTTCTCTGATATATTGAAAAGTAAAGTATTGTGATATCTATAAAAAAATATTTTATTTATAAATCAAAATATTTGGTGCATGCGATTTAGTCTCATGGAATGAAAAAATATTTTTCATATACAAATTGCCTAGTGTAACATCAGATTGTTGTCCATTATACATTTGTTTTGATATATTAATATGCGTCTACCGAACAGAAAGTATTTGCGTTGTAAGTTAACAATCTCTGCGAGATTTAAATATATAAAACCACCACATCTACGTGTAGTTTATTTTTATGAAAACAAAACTCTCGTACCCCACTTTGCTGTTAACCTGTCTGTCCGTCTGTCAACACCATTTTTCTTAAAAACATAAGGAGGTAAACTAACAATAATTAAAATTTAATAAATTTTATAAAATTTTATCACGAAATTAATATCAAATATGGAGAGTTACAGTAGAATAATATTAAGCTTTCAACACAACGCAATCAAGAGATACGTAACAACCAATATAAATATAATATATTTATATTTATTATTGTATTGTATAAATGGAATTTCTACACAATAATTAAATCTAGAACGAAATAATGCTTTATTATGCCAAGCAAGTATTTATCATCTGTTAAGACGTTGAAGCAAACTCCAAGATTCAAACAAAAGGAAATAGAAATTCTGAAGCCTATTATTTTGGCCTTCCATTACACGTAAAAATTCCCGGGAACAAATTGAAAAAGTATTAAGTCAGCATCTTTGATCTTGACTTGATTTTGTTACGTTAAGAATATATTATATAACAAGTAATATAAGTCTATTACGAACGTAATGTGAATTTTTTGTATATTACAATATTAGTGCCCTACTTCTCTTGTTACTATGGAGACTGAATAATTTCCAAAATATATTATGTCGCTAAATCTAAATTTCAAAATATAAATTATGCAAGAGTAGGAGATGTAGGGAGAGGTGTCCGTCCTCCTTGCGCTGGTCCTTGCGCTGTCTTTATTTATCTATATTTATATTTCCACTATGGAACTTGTTAATTTTGGAAAAAAGATAGATGTAGAAGAATATTTAAACATAAATATCTACAAACACGTGGGATTCAAGACATTGCTATTATACTGCATCAATAAATTAAAATGGTCTTGACAGACGGAAGGATATACAGACGGACGGATATACACACGTACAAAAACATCCTATAAGTGTTCCGTTTATTCTTTCTAGTTCTACAGATCCCTAAGAGAAGTGTATAATAATATATTATACAAAATATCTATAATATGATGTGTCCATTATTTAAATGTCCGTAACAAACTATAATACTTGAAGTGGCTTCACGAAAATATGGCAACTTTCCCTAAATCTAAAAGGGTCGTAGAGCTAAGCAGTTTTCGCCTGTAACCATTAAAAGGAGCATTTTCGCAAAAAAATAACCGTGACACGACAGAACTAAATTTGACGTTGGTTAAAAATTGTGAAACTGTTATACTAAGGGGATTTTCTTGTTTATTTACTCTATAATATAACGAGTTTTTACCAGCAGTTTTGCCTGCGTAGTCTTAAATTATAACGAGTTATTTATTTATTTGAAGACAACGTTAAATGCTACAACATAATTGGTGTACATTATACAGTACTTTAATAAATAAACCTTGTAACATAGTATGTGTCAATTATAGGCTAACTTAACTTGTAAATGAAATCCATAACTAAAGCGTTCAATACCCTCAACCTAACGATATAAAATAAAATACTGTATTACTAACATATATTTAAATTATAAAAAAAAACAACATCCTAACAAAAGGTAATAAATAAATAATAAAAAGGTAATTCAAAATAAAATGTTCAAGACAAAAAAAAATAAATAACTTAAATTAAAAACTTATACGTGTTAAAAATTAGTTTTTATGATACAATATATTCTAAGCACCTCACTATGACAGAAGTAACGCCATGCCACCTATAGATTTCTTAAAAAAAAAAATTTAAAACGGAAATAATATTTCATTTTCAACCAGTGGTTTCTGAGATAAGTGCATTCAACCAAACAAACACTCTGATTATATATCACATTTTATAAGAAACTAAGAATATTTTTTTACAATATTACATATTACTTACTTACATATTTCAATGTTTCATATAAAGAGATTTTATATGAAATTTTGCGGGTGCGAACTCTTGATTGATAACACGTCTAAGCTGTACGTTCTCATTTCATCACGTCGAAAATAAGTTTTATTACAATTTCTTTTTGTGTGTTTCGTCTTTAGTCTAGTTTACGTTTACTTATACATATATATTAGTAATATATATTTATACATATATATATATATATATATATATATATATATATATATATATATATATATATATATATAATGGTAATATATATATTTTATTATTATTATTAATAGTAAATATTTGTAAATAGTCTGTCATGGGTTGTTTGTTAAATTGCCTCCCAGTTTAATATTTTATAACTAAAGCCTTTTTATATATTTCACCTGGTTAAGTGCCATTTTGGGCTCTATCACGTTTTATGATGTTGAAAAAATATACGATAGTAAAATGCCATATTTAAAATATTAGTATAAAATTAAAATTGTGTATACTTTGTTAATATATTTATTAATTAACTTACTTATTATGTAAGTCGTTGAAGGCTTACTCATATATGTATGAAGAGAAAAATGTTAGTGAATAGGATTACTGCGGACTGACACGCAATACTTTGAGCGCACGTGCTTACATACCAAATAAGAAACTTACCAAATTGTTACTGTATTTGGTTAAACTTATTGTAGAAATACTAAAACGAATATACGTGTATTATTGCGTTGAGTTCCGCGCCTAGACACGCAATGACTCGAATTCGGGCAAAAAGATGAGAACAATTTTCCCTGAACGTACTATCCCTGCCTACGGTCATGCATGCTGGTATATGCGGGATATATCGTGAGGTCAGATAAACCTCAAACTTTATGAAATAGCAAAGGATATCTAAAATTCAATCCTTCAAAATCGCGGTACCTATAATTATAGTAGTATTTATGTTTCTTTGAAAACTTTGAATTCAATCGACATTAAAATATCACATAACTAACATATGATATCCCCCTGCTATATGCTAAAATGTATATATATATATATATATATATATATATATATATATATATACATATATATATATATATATATATATATATATATATACATATATATATATATATATATATATATATATATATATATATATATATATATATATATATATATATATATATATATATATATATATATATATATATATATATATATGTATATATATATATATATACATATACATATATATATATATATATATATATATATATATATATATATATATATATATATATATATATATATATATATATATATATATATATATATATATATATATATATTAGCATATAGCAGGGGGATATCATATGTTAGTTATGTGATATTTTAATGTCGATTGAAGTCAAAATATCTAAAGTTTATATGTTTGTAAAGGCTACAATATTACGGTTACGAATACGCCTATATGTACTCACAGACATGTACGATACCGCCCTCGACTCAGCCCAATTTTTTAATTAAATACATAATTTCAAAGGTAAAACTGATTAAAAGTTTTACATTGATCATAAATTATATATTTTCATGTGATTCAGCTTCATATGTATACACTGACGATTTATAGCTGTACTTGCAAACGGCGTAGAGTGAAAAGTTATAATGACAGTAAAAGTTGTAGCTGATATTTGTTTATAATGTGACAGAGTCGACGAGCATTTGTTACTATGCTTTTTATATAGTATCTACTTTTGTTGTTTGTATGTTCAAAGTTCTATGATAATTTGAACCGGTGGCAGCTTTAAATTTATTTGAACATTCATAAGTGCTTGCTAAAATCTATATGAATAAATAATATTTTAAATTTAGGGCAATATTTTAAATAATATTTTAAATATTCGTGGCGCAACGGTACACTGTCAGACCGTAAGCACGACGATTGTGGCTTCTATTTCCACTCAGACAAATTAATTATTTTCGTTTCCCTCTGGGAATACTACAAATACTACAAACGGCCCGAGTTCCGCCACTCAACACGAAATATCTCGAAAGGTGTAGAACAAAGTGTCCTAACTGTGTTCCTTCTGCCTAATCACATATGCGGGATACAGCGTGAAGATATAAAAAAAAATAATATAATATATGTACATAACAAAAGCACCCAAACTGCTAAATAATTCTAATAAATTCTAATAACCAATCATTTTAGCCTAGTCTAATATCTCTTATACTTTCATCTATTGACTATAACGAGAATCGCAAAATATCTGCGTCGGGGTGCACGGGTTTGTACCACAAAGGTTGCGCTTCGGGAACACAGACTCACCATGGAGTTAGTGATACTAGTAATTGCTATACACTTGCTTTATAGTGCTTTATAGAAGTTGTTTAACTATTTTTGTTTAGGATTTAGTTGTTTTTATTGTTGTTTGTTTTATATTCAATTGTTGTTGTATTTTAATTTTAAAATGTAATTATTTATGTATTATAATATTATTACCATACTCATATTACATGGAGAATATTTCCATCAAATATTCACCGATCACATTAAGTGGACAATTTTCATTTTAAATTAACAAATATGTTAAATGAGAAGGCAAATTTTAACCGCGAATATTTTCATCGAGCGTAATTTTGTCACTGTAAAAATAGCATCGATTTTTCTTCCGAGTAAATTGAATTGGATCGCCAAAAATTATCCGGGCAAATTGGTAATTTTTAATGAAATTTATGGACATTGGGTGCGAGATATGCTTCGAGTAATTCGACATAAAATTTTATCGAGATAAGCTTATTTAGTTATAATGGTTATTAAGTTATTGGATTAGGTTATCGATTATTTTTCCGATATTATTGTATATTTGGATATTCGGTTATGATTTACTTGTTATAGTCATTTTGTAATTCGATTACTAATATTAATCATTTTGTTTTCCTAATTGAGACGTCATGTTTGTTTGGCTGGTTACACTTAAAAAAAATGTTAGATTTTTTTTAATGTTTCGGCCATTTTCACTTTTTTCTATCTATTTATCTTATTGTTTCATCTCACTTTGCCGAATAAACTTGGACTGACTGTATTTGTGCCGAAGTGGGAAGCGGTACATTACTTCATAAAGCGCATTGAACATTGCTTTGTACTTTAGTCTATTTTAGAGCTAATGTGTTTGCTATTTGACGATATCTTACTGTACAGTTAGATACACAAAATCGGGGAATCAATATAATAATTTTTTTTTCAACTTCACGCATGCGTTATCTAATGGAACACTCTGTTCACCGCTTTCTGCTCAAATTCAAGACGTTGCATATTTACTGGTGGAACTCAACGCTGTACTTTGTCTTATCTGAACGAGGAAATGTTTGTTCCACCGAACAGGGAGTCGCAGCCATCATGTTTATAGTCAGATGCTAAAACACTACACCTCTATGGCCTAGCAACATGATATATATACATATATATATATATATATATATATATATATATATATATATATATATATATATATATATATATATATATATATATATATATATATATATATATATATATATATATATATATATATATACTTCAAAGAAGATTATACTCTAAATTCTATGTATATAGCCGATATTTATAAACTAAGTACATATAAATAATTATTTCAAAACATTCTTAATTAAACTTACGCTGTTCCCGAAAGTTAGTGATTATGGAGTTTATGAACAAATAAATTCATTGTAAGTATGAACAACTGTAAGACTTCCAAAATATTGGTGTGCTTTTCAAAGTTGCGCTGTTAGGGAAGTTGAGGCGATTATTACAGTAGTTTCTGCGTACCTCAGCCAAAATCTGATAATCGTTTACCTAACTTTTAATAGAATCTCCGTAATACGACTAAGAAACACAAAGAAGCAATAAATAATATTCATAAATGCGCCTCTGCGGTGCATTTATGAGGCTTGAACAGTAGCTAAAAAAAAAGAATTTATCTTCTCTATCTTATGCTATATATTGTTATATTCAAATTAAGAATAATATGTACGCCTTAAAATATTGCAAGAAAAATATTTAAAGTGGGTATAGGAATTTGAGATCCCATTTGCTTAGATATCACGTTCAAGCAATCTAGATACCCTTAGCTACGGTGGAACTACGAATATTGCTACGTTCCATTTGTATATAAAACATAACAAATATTGTAGTTTTTGGTATATTTTACAAAAAATTCAAGTTTAAAAATATGTAAACATTATTTTACAGTAATACATAAGTATTTGTTTTATATCAAACGACAAAGATAACTTCGTTGTTAGGTTTTTTTATTTGAATTGTATTTATTCCACTTATTCAAATAATTCTATTAATTTTTAAATTACAAGATTAAATAAAATATTTACATTTCTACAGTTTGGTAAGGTGAAACACGGTGTTAAATTACATCAAAAAACACACAATGGAAAGAAAATAAAAAAAAAAACGTATCTTAAAATTAGGCTTTTTTATCCACTCTACTATAAGTGAGAGATTCGTGAAGCAAAAAAATATTTAGTAAAATGTCCTTTGTTTATTTAAATTCTGTGTCGGATTGATGCTGACATTTCACAAATTAACTTTCTGTAAACATAACTTTGCTATTATACCTATATAAAAGATAATCTATTTTTTTTACTTCCTATAGAATTTATTTTGAAATGTTCGCGTAGTAAGTAAGTATTTATATCTAACAAATAAATGAAACAACGAGCTAATCAGACGAACATTGCGCTACTGTACTATATAAAATTTTGTATAAGATTTATAAATAAAAAATAAATAGCTTCACGTTGTTTCCCGCATATAGCCGGGTAGACATCGGGAAACTAGTATTTGGACACGCTGTTCATATATAAATAAAAAATATCGGTGAAGTACAAGTAATACTCACGCACCGAGGATTTCTAACTTATTCATGATTGTAGATATTCTATTGAGGAAAAAATTACTCATAAAAATTTACAGACTTAAGTTTGCAGTTGTATCCAGTAATTTTGTATGAAACGAACAACAAATATATGTTTGTAATGATTTCTTTCTGTGTTAAGCATGTAAATTATCAATTTTGATATTTTCCTACCTTTATATATATTGTAAATTCTCACTTGTCAAATTTCATAAGTTTTGGTCAGTGAAGTACAAGTAATAAGAGTTGACAAACTTAAATTTGCGGTCGTATACACTTATTTTGTGAAAAAAAAACTATAGTATAAGTATGTAATGTTTTTTTTCTGGATCTATAAATTACCAAATTTCGGATATTTTCCTTTGTTACTACTTAGAACCTCTAACTTATTGCTAGATTCCATAAATGTAGGTAAGTACCTGTAGGTTTTGATTGCGCGGCTTTTTTTTTTAAATTACAAAAAGGAATAAACATAAACGCTCATTTTTTTTTCGTTAACTTGGAAGTATGACTTTTTCTGTGCTTCAATAAGTTATTAACTTGGTTATTATTTTTTAGCTCGATTCCTTGGTCTGGTGGGTCTTGGCGGACGGGTATAC
Source organism: Dione juno (assembly GCA_037127375.1). Lineage (NCBI taxonomy): Eukaryota > Metazoa > Arthropoda > Insecta > Lepidoptera > Nymphalidae > Dione > Dione juno. The sequence goes on along the minus strand of JAXRJS010000042.1, from coordinate 2,533,233 downwards.
AAACAGACAGGCATACAAACACACAGATAGACAGACAGAAAAGTGATCCTATAAGAGTTCCGATCCTATAAGAGTTCCGAGTTTGAGGTACGAAACTCTAAAAACAAAACAATAAAAAAATATTGGTCAGTCGTAAACGCGTTTCGAGGGCTCCGTAATAATTACATGATTATATTCGTAGGTTAAGGGAAAGTACAATTTGCAAAAGGTTACAAACTAGAGTTTACGGTCACCTGCACTGGGTTTGTGTGAACGGACTTCGTTTTGTATAAAAGGAACTACAAGCATTTCTTTTTTCTGTCATACACTGATAAATAAACAATGTTTGAATATTTTCCTTGCATATTTCCAATACAGTAAATAATTGCATTTTGTCAAATTCATAATTCTAGGTCAACGGGAAGTACCCTGTAGTTAATTACGCAGCGAGTATTCACAACACATGCGGCAAAAAACATGCATAACCGTTGGTAAGTTTTCATAACGATGACTTAGATATTGAGAAAAAATACATACATATAGAAACACAGACGGACAACAAAATTCGTTGAAAGAAATAAGCATTTCTATGGCATTTAAAATTAAAAGAAATGTGGTATTTTTTACGTAACAGATATAAAAGCTCTTTGTGGATATCTAAAATAATTTTAGTCTTTCGGAAATCCAAACTCATCGTCTACTATGGTATATAATATATAACAATATATTATATACCATAGTATAACAATGTATTTAATTAATGAAAACGCATTTTTTAATCAATGTTTCGGTTAGAAACTGAAACCTCAGCAGTGATTACAAAAAATAGTCAATTCTACAACGCCTGCGAGCTAAATTAGAAAAAAAACAAACACAACCGATACAAGCCTATATACTGTTCAATGGATATTTTAGTTCTCTTACAGGTTATTTTGAAACAAAAACAAATTGAAAAGCTGAAAATATTAATATGTTAGGTATTTATTTATTGGGTGTTTCGCATAATTAAGACATCCGTTTTTAGTAATTTATTCTGTAATAAAAATATATTTAAATTTTGATCAGAATTTTAAAACAAACTATTATGAATAACGAAATTAATGTAACATAAAATAAAAGTAGTTCAATTGATTATACTGTCAGAAATTACAGTTTACTTCGAAATACTCTTTTTGTGTTTGACAGTTAATTTATTGAGAAGGTTACAGGCTTAATGACATCACGTTAATCGTTTCGATGTAACCAATCCACCTGCAGCAAGGGGCATTTAGAATACGTACTGTGTCATACATAAATCTTTGTTATATCCATTTCACCAGAGGAGCGAAACCACAGGCTATAGTTATTATAAATAAATGATATTTACAGACTACTTGTTGTAGTGATGAATAACGATTGTTTTGACAATTTTTATAATTTTTTTTAATTATTAGACCTTAGGCATATATTTATTTTAATTTTATTTACCTTCCAGAAAAATAAGTGACATAGCCCTCCATTCTCCGCTTTCCACGACATTGTGTGTTGTCGGAACTCGACACCTTACCTTACCTTACTACAAAACAACAATCTTAGCCGAGTAGGGAAAACAATAGACATAATCCCACCTAACCAAAAAACATTCATCAAAAGCAAGCAAGAGTATTTTTTATTTTAAAACAAATTAACTCTATATATATAAAAACGCGGACGCATTAAGATTAAACGCCCGATCAGCCAATCGCTTTATTGAACGACAGTCATTAGTTTGCCTTATTGCGCTCATAATGGGTGGCAAGATCACGTTTCTGCTTCATTTTCACATTTTAAACAAGCTTTTGTGTTATTAATATGTGAAATTAAATCGTTTGTTACGTACCTTTAATATCATCGAACTATATGTAAACTCTATATTATTCATTAAAATGACTGACACGTACATAGTAGCCAGAAATTTATATAAATTTATAAATTATGTTTAAATTCACTTTATATCTGTCTTAGCATCCTACAAGTAAATGTTTAGATAAGCTTTTAAAAGTAATAATTTCGAGATACCGACAAATGGCATATATATAAAGTCGTATTACAGGTTCTCTTTTTGACTTTTAAAGCAGGAGGAAATAAAACCAATTTAAATATTATCATTATTCGCCACGTTGGGTTCGAACTCACTGTAACTACAGTTAGACATGGTCCCACTATACATACATATATATATATATATATATATATATATATCTATATATATATAATATATATATATATATATATATATATATATATATATATTATCCGTTATGTGTTGTATTGTATATTGTATTATGTATTATATTTTTATGTATTATATACTCTCTTATATATATGTATAAGAGACTCTAGATTAGAATACGACAAAGAAGTCTAATTAGACGGAACGCAGAAACAACAAGTGACAAGTGTATACCCTCAGCAGTGTAATTAGGCGCAAGTCTTAAACATTTCTTAAGTCTCAAAGATGATGGTATTTGGCAGTGTCATGTCAAAAATATAAAGAAAATAAAAGAGATCATTAGCGGAGGTTTTATACCAATTACTGCTTGTTTTGTTATATAAGATGTTTGTGTTCGGGTCATTTCATAACAAATAAGAATTATATATATATATATATATATATATATATATATATATATATATATATATATATATATATATATATATATATATATATATATATATATATATATATATATATATATATATATATATATATATATATATATATATATATATATATATATATATGTTTATCAAATGTCTATAAATTTAATATATTACTTAAAAATTGCTTAAAAAAAAATTGAATGAATTACAACACAAATGATCACTTAGAGCAAGCGAATAGAACTGGTGAGTCATGCTATTTGAATTAAATGTAACTTGTGGATAATTTGAATTTTGGCCGAAATGTGGGAAATTGCAATGTGCAAAATACAGTGTTCGTGTTACATCGTTAAAGTAAAAGAATTATATACACCAATACCTCGCTTTGCGTCGTTTCGTTTTGCGTTCTTTTCGAAGTTGCGTTGTTTTGGATTCGAGTCTTTAATTTTTTTTATAATATGGCAACACCTTTATTTTAATTGCGTCATGCCATCAAAATATTCGGATTCCCTTTCTAACTAAAAATCAACGTAAATTTAATACAATTTTATTTTCACTTTGTTTTGTTTATTTCAGTGTTCAGCTTAAATATTTTAGAGTTCGGTTCTATTGCTTCAAGGAAATTTATCTTACGTTGAAAAAAAAGCTGTTCGACAAACATTGGACCAATGTTTTGCGAAAGACAGCCGACCTACAACAACAGCCACTATGGACTCATCATACTTACTACATAATTTTCATTTTAACTTTCATAAATTAAATTAATATGTAGTTTATTTTGTTTAATTGAATATGTTTTTTGTACATTATTTTTGTTTGAAAAATTTTGCTTAGTTCAATTTTATTTTTAAAAGCTAGTATTTTCGTAAGCCTGGAACCTATCTACGATCATTAAATAGTTTGCTATAGAAAATCAATTTTTACTTTGCGTCGTTCTTTGGAACGTAACCCCAACGCAGGGCGAGGTAATGGTGTATAAATAAACGTATATTTAAATACAAAAATTACTCATAAGTTTATTCAAAAGAGAGGCTTATATCTAAAAAATCTTTTTGCATCTTGTATAATAAAAGCAATTATATTAACTTCATGAAAACAGTAAAAAACAAAAGTTAAGATGGAAAAGTTTCAAAAAAGAAAAAGCGTAATTTAAATATAGGTTCAAAGCCACGCCAAAGTATTTTAAATTAAGCCTCTGTGGTACTTTTAATCTGTAATTATCACTACATGTGGCTGTTTTAATGGCAGCTTTTTGTTCTGCACTGCGCAGAGTAATCCTTTCATTGTCTTTTTACAACGTAACACTACGTTTTATTGCGATTGTGGGGAAATGTGAGATTCATTTCGTCTACAAAAAATAACTTAAAACAAAGTGTAATTGCTTTTACTTATCTTTGCACACCTAAAGTTGGGATTATTTTTTATAAGAAAACGTTTGTTTCACAGTCTCATACTTTTGTGTGACTTTCACAAAATAAAGTATATTTATTTCTATGGTTAATACAAAAAATAATTGTTAATGTATAATATTAGTATATAGATGTTGATTGAATTATGAAATTCTTGAATTGAATACGATCTCATCGTGTTTGGACCTCTCTTGGGCATGTATGAAGATTCGTCCATCTTCCGAAGACATAGACCGCAGTATTTGGCTCTACGTTCTCTCTGACTAATAAGCGTGATAAAGCAGGAAGCTTAAAAAAGCATAAACGTTTTGACTTTTAAGCTTTTCTCAACAGAGAAAAGTATATAAAAACTTCACTATCATAAATTTCAAGTTCTACTTTCATAAATATAAATTGTTACTAAATAATTCGTATCAGACGGTAACATGCTTTTAATATTTGAAATATTCATGTGTGGCCCATCACGCGGTTAGCGAATTACTAATTCGCGTGTTCGCACTATAATGGAGTGCACCATCCAATCGTTTTTTATAGTGAGCTTAAATTGGAATCGTTAGAGTATAATAAACATTCATTAAAAACTATAGATTTTTGTATAAATAGGCTTGTATTTTATTATTTCAAACTAAGAATTAACTGAATGGTCACTATGATTTCGTTAAAAAATATAAATTGTTTATTGTTTGACATAGTATTGCCAGTATCAATATTATCTTAAATAACAACTAACTAAATAACTTACGAATATGATAATTGATATTATTATGTATAAAATAAAAGTAAAATAAATATAATAAATATAAATATATAATAATAGCTGTGCGCTTTTTCCCGCATACAGCATGGTAGAGACAGAGGGAACCTAGAGTTAAGACACTCCGTTCCCCACTTTCATTCCTCAAGCAGAAATCGAACTCCTTTACAGTCACACGCTGTGTCGCTACGCCACGACTATTTTATTCTTTATATGACTATGACAAAAAAAAAAACAATTTAACATACTTATTATTATAATCGTTAAAATTAAAAAATATATATATTTCACACTGGTACTTTACTGTATAAGAAAAGAAAAAAACACTTAACATGCAAAATCTCTGCACGTTTTCAGTCGAAAAGAAATGCTGTCCGCATTAACTATGCTTTGTACAATTTAGGTACTGAATTTCTTTGTGCTATCTTTTGAAAGGCATTTTTTTTAACTTTTTCAACAATGTCGGTATATTCTTGTTAATATGCATTCGCTCAAGCTGCGTTCTTTTTTAATGGCAAGTATGGGGAATTGTGAAGTTGCAAGACGTGATGTCATTTTGCGCCTCGCTTATGTATAATTTGCCTCACATACTTTATTGTTTGGTTTCTATCATTTTTGTAGTTATTATTTTTATATTCCTTTTTTTTATTTCATGCTGTATTCCGCATATAGTGAGGAGGCAGAGGGAACATAAGACGACGAAGACTTAACGCCCGGATTTGCGCGATTGTCCTGAGTAGAGATCGGACACAACCATCGCTTTATATAGGAATCAATAATAATAATAATTAACTAATGGAAAAATCATTTAAGTTTCTTTTATTATCTGTGAATAATTTAATATTTTTTTTATAAAAATTGACGTAACAGATTTAGGTTGACGGATTTATAATTTAAAAACATTTATATTAAAAATATCACCATTCTATTTTTAAGATAGTAGAGAAGGTATTTTTAATTGGATTAAATATTTTAAATTATATAGTCATTTATATTTTGTAGTATCATGAAAAAAACTTCTTCTTCGCGTAAAGTAAGGAAAGGTCAAGCTGAAAACATATTAAAATTTAAACATTCACATTTTGTATTTCCACTTTTTCAAAAGAATCTTTCATCGTTCAGAATCCGTAATTACTATAGCTTACTATTATATTAAATGTTCAAAATTTCGATTGCAGGTGACCTAACTCTTAAGTCTTGATTTTCTAAAAACTGGTCAAATTTGTTTATGTAAATTATTTTAGAAGGATTTTTATTTAAAAGCAAAAAATTGCAATCTAAATAAATTACGCATTTGGATGTGAATAATGTTTGATTTGAGATAGATTACCAAAGGAATCTATTATAGTATACTGAAAATATTTTCGAAATATCGTTGTTTTTTTATATAATGTATCGTATATAAAACGTGTTTATATACGACTTAGTAATGAAGATTATAATGTCAAGGTACATAAAGTCTACACAAAAGAAGATTTATGCCCATAAAGACGACAAATCTCAAGAACTGGTCTGGTAATATTCCATTTATCAAGGAGGGTTATAGGCTATATTTCATCATATTAATTATATCTCTACGAAATCTTAAGAAAAATGGTCTTGACAGACGGACAAACAGATAGATAGATAGATAGATAGAAATACGGACAGACATGGTTTCAGAAAGACAGCAAATTGATCTTGTAAGAGTTCCATTTTACCTTTTGAAAAATCCTTTTTAATAAAAACCAAGCAACTAAAGCTTTAAGGTCGTAACTTACGTAAAATTTAAAAAAAAACCAAGCGAGCACTAAAACGCTCTTTCAATTCAATCTATTCATAAATCTTACTTTCATAAAACTTGTATAATTTCCAGTAGGTACTAAATGTGTAAATTATACAAGCACGCAATCTTTTCATTAGCAGTTTATCTCTGTGCAACTGTGCATTTTGTGCAGACCAAGCCATTGGTTGGCATTGTGCAAAAACACTAATGATCCTAACGCTTCATACAAGAGCTTCTTTTATATCGAGATGTGGACTGATGTCTTTGTAATTGTGAAAACATTAAGGTCACCGTGACGCAGTGGCACAGTGTGGGCGAGTAGTATGTAGTATGGCGTTGAATTCCGCCGCTCAAGTGGTTATGTCACGAATTCTTAGTTAAAATTAAATATAAACGAGATTAATCTACCCTGCTATATGCTGAATTTATTATAAAATTTAAATTTTATAATGTTTGTTTTGTTTTTTCAAAGTACAATTTATATATATATATATATATATATATATATATATATATATATATATATATATATATATATATATATATATATATATATATATATATATATATATATGTATATATATATATATATATATATATATATATATATATATATATATATATATATATATATATATATATATATATATATATAATATATATATATATATATATATATGTTTGGTGGCGGTGGTTTTGGTCACGGTCGCCGCAATATAGAGGGCGAAATATCCTAAGAATCTGTATTGCATCTGATCTGGCCATCGTGAATACGTTCTTCCAAAAGAGTCCGCAGCATCTTATTACGTATGCGAGTGGACTCCATTCAACCCAAATAGATTACCTATTGACCAGGCGGTGTCATTTTGGCAAGGTAACTAACTGTAAAGTCATTCCTGGTGAAAGCCTCACTGCCCAACATCGTCTTCTTGTCATGGATTATGTCGTTACCCCGATAAAGAAATTAGCCGAGACGCGTAAGTCTAAGATCAAGTGGTGGTTGCTGAATGGACCGATGCAGACCGACTTTCTGGCAGAGGTTAACAGTCAAAATTTAACAACTAACACCGAAACTGCTCAGGATGCTTGGGATCGAGCTCAGTCAGCAATTATTACGGCTGGTAAACATGTTCTTGGCGTTTCTAAGGGAGGACGTATTATGGACAGGGAGACATGGTGGTGGAATGACAAGGTACAGGAGGTGATTCATGATAAGAAGACTGCATTTAAGGAGTGGCAGCGTTCCAACTCTCCTGAAGACAGACTGGAGTACATAGCAGCGAAACGTGCCAGCAAAAGAGCTGTAGCCAGAGCCCGCAGTGAAAGTTTATTACCTCTATATGATAAACTTGAAACTGTGGAGGGGCAGAAGCTCATCTACAAATTGGCACGTGCTCGGGATAAAGCGACGCAAGATATCACAAAATGTCTTTGCGTCAGAGATTCCCAGGGCAAGCTGCTTTGTAGTCAAGCTTCTGTGAAGGAGAGGTGGAGAAGTTACTTCTTGGAGCTGCTGAATACTCAGCACCCGGGTAGTATTCCGTCTGAACCACCTCCTAACCTGGGACTTATTGCTCCAATAACCCTTGATGAAACTCGGAATTGTCTCCGACGCATGAAGAACGGTAAGGCGGTGGGACCTGACGATATTCCGATCGAAGCGTGGAAATCGTTAGGCTCTCGTGGTGTGCTCATGCTTACTGATCTTTTTAACCGCATTTTGAACACTGGGACGATGCCACATCAATGGCGGCACAGTTTTATTACCCCTATTTACAAAGGAAGGGGCAGTGTTCAAGATTGCGGTAGTTATAGGGGCATTAAGATTATGAGTTACACCATGAAGCTCTTCGAGCGCGTGATTGCCCTCAGGCTCCGCCGAGAGTGTACTGTCTCTGAGTGTCAATATGGATTTCAGCCAGGATCAGGCACTACGGACGCCATTTTTTGCCCTCAGAATTTTGATGGAGGCACACAGGGAAAAGAGGAGAGCTCTGCATGTGGCATTCTTAGACCTGCAGAAGGCCTTTGACTGTGTGCCACGTCAGTGTATCTGGTGGGCACTGCGATCCAAAGGGATCCCTGAATCCTATATTGTTATCAGAGACATGTACAACGACTCTGTTTCTACAGTTAGGACCGCTGTTGGCGATACCAAACCCTTCCCAATTACAGTAGGGTTCACCAAGGCTCAGCTCTTAGTCCACTTTTGTTTAATGTAGTGCTAGATACTGTCACGGCTCACATCCAGGACCAGCCTCCATGGCTGATGATGTATGCCGATGACATAGTACTCATTGACGAGAACCGACTGATGCTGGAGCGTAAAGTGAATGCCTGGAAGGGTGCGCTTGAGAACGGTGGTCTTAAACTGAATGTGTCAAAGACCGAGTACATGGCTTGCGGGAACCCAGACTCGAGCACCATCCACATCGGGCCTGAGCCAGCCGTTAAGTCGGAGAAGTTCAGGTACCTTGGATCCATTATGCACGAGTCCGGAGGCATCGACCACGATGTCCACGCCCGGGTTAGCGCTGCTTGGGCCAAATGGCGGGAGGTCACTGGTGTGGTCTGCGATCGCAGAATACCGCCCAAACTCAAGGGACTGATATACAAGAGCATGATCCGACCAGTTCTTCTATACGGCAGCGAATGTTGGCCAGCATTATCTCGGCACACTCAGGAGCTTCACGTAACGGAGATGAAGATGCTGAGGTGGATGTGTGGCGTTACTCGGGCTGACCGCATACGCAAAACATTCATTCGAGGTAGTCTTGGGGTCCGTGACGTAGCGGATAAGCTCCAAGAGCGTCGTCTGAGATGGTATGGCCACGTTTTGCGCCGGCCTAAGAACTACGTTGGAAGAAAATGCCTTGATATGTCTGTCCCTGGAGTAAGACCCCCCGGACGCCCAAGGAAGCGATGGCTGGACGTCGTGACGCACGACATGAGAGCCAATGGACTAACCACTGAGGATGCTCAAGACCGTGCAAAGTGGAGTAGACTAAGTAGGAAAGCAGACCCTGGCAATAGGCCGGGATAATGCTAAGTGGAAGAAGATATATATATATATATATATATATATATATATATATATATATATATATATATATATATATATATATATATATATATATATATATATATATATATATATATATATATATATATATATATATATTTATATCGTCTTTGCAAAAAGCTTTGCCATTAGAAGTTTGCCGGTGGTTCTATTATATAATAGTATATAAACATTGAGTAAAAATAGAACCACTTATATAGTTAAAATAATAGAAAAAATAATAAAGATTACAAGAATTCTACTTAACTTTTTCTTATCTTGCTTAATATAACTAATACTTAAAATAAAGCTTCTTAAGCTTGATGCAGAAAACTTGAAAGAAACTTACAATCCAACTCTGAAGATTAACATAAAGGAGCGCTAACACAAAATAAAGTCCTAACTTAGAGTAACACAACTAAAACACTCGATTCAAGAGGGCTTAGTTGCTAGAATTCATACATTCTTAAATTTAGTTGCTAGAATTCATATATTCTTAAATTTATAGTGAGAGAAAATATTCGAGAACATATGTATGTACTTGCATTCAAGCTTAACATTTAGATAATACTCTTTCGAAGTGAGTGCTAAAGTGCCTTCACATATCACATTGATTCCGCTATTCATTTTATTCTTTCTACGGATTTCCATGGTAATACAACGTATATAGAAATGTAGGGTGTAAATAAATTACTGTTCGCTGACGTTAGGTATAAAAAATGATGAACTAACAAAAAAATGGTAGATACCATCACTATAAATAAAATTTCAAAGTACCCATCAATCCCGTGTGTCTCCTTTTTTGGATGACATTTAGATACTTTTTGGGGTGCAGTGGAACAGCGTCTGACTGATGTGTGATATGAGTTCAATTCCAACTTGGGAAAATAAATTATAGTCAATTCCTCGCTCTGGTAAAAAGGAGGTGTGTTACGACAATCGACACAATCGGAATGTCTTGAAAATTGGGCGGGGATAATGGTGAGCCTTAATACTAAATTACCTCTGTCTACCTTGCTATATACAGGATACAACGTTGATATAAAAAAAAATTTAATAGTAACAACTGTTTACGAGAAAAAAAAGTAGACCTTCAAGCTGACATAACTTTTTTAGTACACATGTTCAAAAACATGTGTATTTTAAACCGGAAATCGTCACAATATTAGCGAAGTTACTAAATTCAATGCGCCACGTTGATTCTCATTGGGTTTATGTAAATTCTATCGCTAGGAATAGAAGCCATTAATGCTAAACTTCACTTTAGTTTACTTTACACTTGACAGTATGGTTCTGTTGTTGTTTTCTTTACAGCAATAGACTGGCATATTACAATCTGTCTGAGATTGTATTTTTTTTAAATATAATACATTATAAGTGTATAAATGTGTGTGCCGTTGTAGGCTCTGTTCCTAATGAAGGAAAATTAATTATTTTTATTTTTCTCACCCTGGTAACAAGGTCTCATCTCGAAAGGTTCCCTCTGCCTACTTTACTATACAAAATTAAATTGTTTGTATGTCGAAAAATTTACATCCAATCTATTTTTAAATATACATTTACCGGTGCTCGCAAGAAAGCTCTGATTCACAAATGCACAGGTATATTTAAAATAAGTGAAATTGCCATTTATAAAGTCACATTTAAAACGTTGGTCAATATAAGAATTATTTGACTTAGTTCACTGGCCATTTGAGATTTTTATACGGGAAATTGAATTCTTCTACGTTCGCATATAAATTGAGCTCCGCTTAAGCGAATCTATTTGTTTTACTTGAAAACTTCAAATGCACACCTCCATTTGATGTCATAAAAGGTTCAAGGAAAATCAAGCTAATATCCTATGATATAATGATAATATTTGATATAAAATATATGCCTTTTTACATATACATACTTATATAAATATATATATATATATATATATATATATATATATATATATATATATATATATATATATATATATATATATATATATATATATATATATATATATATATATTAGTATAGTAGATATAAGTATGTATATGTAAAAAGTTGTGTTAAATTCATTTAATTATTATTTATTTATTATTAAGAAAAATAACAGCATATTATAAATTACAAACAAAGGAAAATTGTACAAAAAATAAAGCCAAATATAAATTGGTTATCATATTATGAAAGAATAATTAAAGAAAAATATATGTTTTAAGTTTATAAATTATGATGTATCTTGCTGATGAGTGAAGCAAATGCATAACTTAACTTAACCATATATTATTCTTTACTGTCCAAACCATCAACAATGTTACACAAACGCTTAAATACCCAAAATGGGCTTAAAATGTATTTTTTTTAATTATATACGCATACTTTGAAGCTTCACGCTATATCCCGAATATACCAGAGTAGACAGAGGGAACCTAGTATTAAGATACTCCGTTTCCCTCTTTTCGCCCAATTCTGAGACATAGCGTGTTGGAATCGCACCTAAAACCGTTGCGTTTACTGTTGGACATAGTACCGTTGCGTAGACATAGTACCTACAAAAATATTTAAGACAAAAGAATTTGATCAAGTTTATGAATGTAAAACAATTTGATCATTTAAAACTAATTTTACATATTTAAGATAAAGCTTATCCTTAAAGCTTACTCGGTATGCAGCACTAAACCTGAGAAGCTCTAATATAATACCACTAACGACTGTATTGTAAAAGGGGATTTCAGTACACTTGTTAAACGAGCTTTGCACTTTATGGTAAAAGTTTCGATTGGCTAGTTACATTATTTGAAAGCTCGAGCTAAACCTATTTATTTTATGAAGCGCTCAAGTCTCTAATGCAGACGATATGCATTATATTATACGTATTTTACAGTGTTCAGAGTTGACTGACAGCGCTTGTAATAAGTTAAAAGATAAATTAAGAGTAAAGTTTGTTGATATTTTTTTTTTTTTTAAATTAGTTTTTCTACCTAACTTATTATCAAATCATATCCATATACAATTCTAAGAATATCATATATTTACATATGTTTAATTAATAATATATTTCTTTGCAGTTTATTAATAAAAATGCAAATCAATTTCACATTTAAAATAGTCATAGTAATCATATATATATATATATATATATATATATATATATATATATATATATATATATATATATATATATATATATATATATATATATATATATATATATATATAATAAGGTAATGCATTTGGTATGCATAATATGTAAATTAGTATGGTAAGCAAAATTCCATGAAGCATGAATATAGGTAATTATTGATATTATTTAAACAGAACACAATATAAAATTGGAGCTTCGCTTATTATTGAGTGAAATTCACTTAGTATTATGGTTCCTACGCGTGTGTTATTTCTAATGCGCATTAGTAGTTGGTTTTTTTCAAATTTAATATGGAATAAATTGCCATTAATAATATATATGTAACTAGCTGAACTCGCAATTTTGTCTACAATTTAATAAAAAAGTTATTTTGTAGCAGCTTCGTCGTAGAATTTTAAATTGATATTATTTTTATATTTATGAATCGATTTAAATAAAACAAAACCTATATATTTAAGGAAGTTCACTGTAATACAATGGTGACTAATCTCAACAACGTCTTAGGCGATTGAAATTGCATTTGTATCAGTTAAAGCGTTGCTGAGATTAGCGTGCACAAACAGACAAGCAGATAAACCTACAAAAAATTTAAAAAAAAAAAACTATTGGTGAATACCATTCAATAAATTATTTTTTATTCATATATCTTCCATGTACAGACAGCGATCAGTAACATTTTTATTATATGGATTGTTAATTTTCTTTTCATATTTTAAGATGAAATTCATAATAACGCATGAATAATTATATTATTAACATAAATTTCATAGCCAATTTGTTACTAAGTATCATTTTTATATTTCTAAACAGATGGAATCTAGAGTTAAGACACTCTGTTTCCCGCTTATAAGTAAGTTATTAATCTATTCATTTATTTTGTACTAACACTACATATTCTCTTTCCAGATATTTAGTGAAAATGACTTAAGCGTATGTCACGATGAAGATCGTTAGCCTGGTGTTGACACTTGTCTGTGTCATGTCATTCAAGTTCACACACGCCAAAATAGGTGAGTGCCGAGAATTTACATGATATAGTTAAAATTAATTAATCGAATCTGTCAAATTTTACTATAAGGTAATAGTTAAAAACAAAAAGAGAATTTATATGTTTTCCATTTATATTCTTTTATAGAGATTAAAAAAGTCTGTATAATGTAGTATAAAATATAAACCAAGAAGTAATTAGCAATGTATTTATAAAATCGTTTCTTTTTGTCACTATTTATTTATTAAAAAATATTAAGATTTTTTTAATTATTATAAAATTTAAAGCACCACTATGCTTTGGATCCAAATATTATTCTAAGCCCCATATAAGTTTATTATGTTTAAATCGTACGATAAATTTCGTTGTGATATTAAAAAAAATGGACATAGTATTAATAGAGGGCCGTCGTAGGGCAGAGGTTTGTGGGTTCAATTCCCACTCGGGGAGAATGAATTATTTTCATTTTCTTCGCTCTGGCAACAAAGCAAAGCGCGGCGTTTGGCTCTGCCACTCAACATGCAATGCCTCGAAAGGCAAAAAGTGGGGAACGGAGTGTCTTTACACTAGGTTTCTTGAACCTGCTATTCCCCCTGCCTACCCTGCTACGTGAGCGATATAGCGCGAACCTAAAAAAATATATATTAATATAACATTGACGTATATAGCGTAATAAAAAAAGTATCAAAACGTCGACACGTATCTGGCTAGGGCTAGCAAAAACTAAAATAACAATTTTTATCTATTCGATCGTGCCACACACGAACATTGCTGTGAATTGATTTTAATGGAGCTTTTATCGAAATTGTGTATAAAACAATAAACAACAACCACGCTTTATTTCCGATAGGTAAATCAAAGTTATAGTTTGAGCACAAAAGCTTATTTTGAACAGTATAGTGTAACAGTGTAGTGTGAAGTACAAGTGTAAATGGTTGTATAGAGTTCAAAGTGTGCTTACAGTACCGATTTGGGTTATTATGTATATATTTTGAAATAATAAAATTATATCGTCAAGCGGGTAAATTTATATCGTTATTTTAATTCAAATTTATATATGTTATGATATTATATATAATATAAAATATTCTTGTGTCCTCAGTCTGTTAAGAAAAAATACCGTTTATGTGTAAATGGGTATAGTGCATTTATCAACGAAAATCAACGCTTTGAACACTTTGCACTTTGAGACATGGCTCAAGACCAACATACGTTCAGTTAGCTCATTCTGCAAGAATCTAGTGCAGTACGCGAGGCAACGAACCGTTGGCGGTTGCTGAATGTCACCTCAGTCTACTCGTGACCACAGACTCTATAAACTGTTCGAAACGTCGGTTTCCCAAAATAAAATATACTATACCAGGTTCACAGCGGTGACTTGATTCCCTCTGCCTACCCTGCTATATGCAGGAAATAAAAACGGTATAAAAATATATATATATATATATATTTAGATTAAAAAAAGAGATTTCCGGGTAGATTAACAGTAACATTTGTTATTCATATTAAATGGAAGTCGTATTTCTTGCGTTTTCGTAACTTTGGTCCCTCAAGGGTAGAAAAGGACTGAGAACTTTGTATGGAAATTTCAATCAATATATCTGGTTGGGCTTCCTTAAATCTTATTATTCATACCTTTAACTTTCCAAGAAATAATGTTATTACATCAAATTTTATAATAGAAGCCATAAAAAAATGTGTGACCTTTCTGCATTAATACAAATATGTATATTGTTTAATCTACTCATATACAATTATAATATAAGTATTTATCGGAGTCACTTTATCCGTTTGTATGTTATTGTACTTTTGGGATATCGTTGAACATTTGTACAGAATTATCAGTATACAGAAATTAGAAATAATAGAGTACCAAAGTATATTTCTATCGTTTCTGTGATTTTTAGTATATATATTGATATTTCATTTTCATCAAGCATATTATCCTCTTAATGTTATTAATGTGAAAGTTTCTGAGGATGGGTTTTTGTTTTGGTGTCAAATAAAAATATTGGACTGATTTAAATGAAACTTTGCAGTAATATCGCTAATACATTAGAATAACACATGGGTTACAATATTATATGATACCCGATATACTAAATGATATGCTAATAAGTAAATAATAGTGTAGTACAAGCGATGAATCACTGGTACATACAAATAAGTTTTATAAAATTCATGAAAAAATCCTACCTCTTCCTTGTTCATATAAAAAACAAAACATTGATTCAAAGTAATGACTATGAAAAATGTGTACCCAAAACGTCTTCAGCGTCTTCAGTGTTTCTTCAGACGTCTCGCGTAGAAAATTGTAACCTAAATTAAAGTCAACAACTGTTAAGTTTCGCGACGACCCTTCTCGAGAGAACTGCATTCAGCACTAGCGCTGTAGTAAGTTTAGGAACTGACAATACTATCTCTTATTGTTTTTAATTGCAAATTCAGAAGTTTGTATACAAGATTGAATAAAAATATCACGTCTAGAACTTAATGAAACTTTTGTACTTAAATACTATTTATTTATTATTTAAAAAAATATATATATAAAAAAATAGTATTCGTTACGTAATAGTATATTTTTTATCTGTATCTGTTATATAGATACAAAATTACTAATTAAAAAAAAACATTACAACAAGGTGTACGCTTAATATATATATATATATATATATATATATATATATATATATACTATATATATATATATATATATATATATATATATATATATATATATATATATATATATATATATATATATATATAATATATAGATATATATATATATATATATATATATATATATATATATATATATATATATATATATATATATATATATATCTATATATATATATATATATATCTATATATATATATATATATATATAATATATATATATATATATATAATATGAATGAAACGTATTTATTTTGCGTAACGGTCGACTCACAGCCCGTGACCACGGATTACTGAATATACGTCAGATTTAAAAAATCGTAAAAAACTTTTACACGGTAAAATAAAATTGCTATTGCGTAAGTTGTGAGGAATTTAGTTTTATTTTCATGTTTTTAAGTTAAAATTCATTTAAATACTATGAATATACATATGTTGATGCGTTTATTACAAAAAAGACATATATGTATGTCTTTTTTTGTAATAAACGTAAAAATAATAGTCGAAGTCGAAGTCGAGCCGCCTAATTTCGAGACATTTCGTGTAGAGTTGCGCAAGTCAACGCCGCGTCAGTGGGGATCATAACCACAATTATCGTGTTTTACAGACAGACTTTACAGACAGGTTTGTTCTATTCCGCCATGTTTTATTCTATGTTCTTTATTTAGTAATGTTTGTACAGTAAATTATTTATTATTTATCAATATTGCTTTGGAATACGGCGTACAGTTAGTGAAATGTATTACATTTATCCTTCTACATTTCATAGTAACTTTAACTTCTATCATTTACTCGTCCAAAGTGACATCTCGTGCCTCGTTTCCATCACTCATTTCATCTTCTGTTCTATCCCTTTTCTTAAGTCTCACGCCGCCGTTGTAGGTCCGTCCTCCACTTCCCGCTATTCCAGAAATGGCGTGTGGGTGGGGCGTGGTTTACCGATCATACCACGTGACGTCATGATCTATATGAATTTATTATTGTTGATTTAAAGTAATATCGTCAAATTTGTAAATAAGTTGTTAAATTTTAGTGTTAAGTAAAAAATATATTTTAGTGTGGTTGTGATAATTGTTTAGTTGACATTTTAAATTATTTATAAATATAGATTTAGATAAAAAAGAAATGTTATTTTAGAGCATATTTTCAAATATACACCACAGATAATTTACAAAATATTACCAAAACATTCAACTAAAAAGAATTTTTCACTTTCAAGTTGTTATAACTGAACGATTTCAATGATTTCATACCTGTTTAAATATGTTTTGTTTGTTACTTACTTAACTTTGTTTCTTTGTTTTGTTTAATTTCAGTGAATAACCACAATATTATTTCCATAGGTTTATTATAATACAACAGTATGCTTATCACAATAATAATTGAATTAAATTAATTCTCTAATCTTGTACAGGCTACAAATAAACATTGATAAAGGCCAAAAAGTATATAACAATGTTAAAACAACAAGTCATACACATTTACATATACGAGTAACAATCTCTCAATTATTTCACCTGAATTTTAGACGTTATTTTTATAGGATTACTAAAAAACCATCGCTGAATTCCTTTTATGTTAAGCTTTCAATTCACTTCTAAAATTAAAACACGATTGGTCATTTACATGCGCTCTTTATATACGGATTTTCAAATGAATATTGGCTTAGTTTAAACAAAATTGGAACTGGATTAAATAATCTATTTTTGATTACGACTCGTCAATAGCAAAAAGCTATATTATATTTCAAATAAAATTAGTTTCTTTTTGTTATGTTTGTGTACAATGTAACAATACGTTTATACGTAGAACATAGAAAAAATTTAGTTTTTTTTACAATATTTCAAACATGGAATTTCCGGTTGATATCAAATTCCAAATAAAATATAGTCCTCAGTGAAAAATTCGCAATTTGTTAATAGTATGACTATTCAAAAGCTATAGATACCTTTTTAGATAGATATTTTTGTTGCTAGCGTAATTTTTTAGTTAGTCAAATCTTTGTAATTCTATAAGATCAAAGTCGTAGAGTAGCGGCAGAGCGTTTGACTGTAGACGCGACGGTTATGGAGAAATAAATTTTATCAATTTTTCTCGCTCTAGTAACAACGCAAATCGCGACGTTGAGTTCCGCCCCTAAAAACGCAATGTCTCTGGCAACGCAATGTAACACTAGGTTCCCTCGGCCTACCATATATAATTCTTAACAAGTTCTTATTATTACAATTCTACCAGCTGTTATGAGATCTACTTTCAATTGACAAAACAATTTCTCAATACTAAGGGACAATGTAATTTTTTTTTTACTTTGCTATATCTGGTTAAAAGTTAAGCAAAATCTATATATATCGAGAGCAGAGACAGCTGTCTATATATATTAGTAAAATATGCACAAAGATAATAACGCATCCCATTATCAAATTAAGCATCCATTAAATGTTAAAATTCGCTAATGGATTAATGTAACATCATAATAATTGTGATTTCACAATTAATACACACGCAACCGCCCGCCCATGCATGACAATCAAAATATAATTCACTACTGACATTTTGTGTTATGACGTAAAAGAAATGACACGTCGACATCATTTTACGTGACAAAATCAAATTATAAGCGGGAATGATTAAATTCAATTTTAGTAACTAAATGTTAAATAGCACTGGTGATAATGAATTTCTATTCATTTATCTTCTCAATTCATGTTGTATAATTTCACAATACATTAAAACAGTGATGTGTTCTATGTTCAAATGGAATATAACTTAGATGTATGTCTCATACATAGTTACATAAACATTGTAAGTGCCCTAAGTAATACTAACCGACTGTTTTTCAATATTTTCAAGGCATATTTTATAACTATTTGCAATAGTATTACTTTATATAATAACCAAATAAATATGTCTTAACTTTAATTTCAAAATATCTTAATTTTATAATAAAACCATTATTGTAATTGCATTTGAATTAACTTGAAATCTCCACCACTACTACATTTACTATTTTTTTTTAGGCTTTCAGGATATCACTTTATTAATAAAATATTATAAATTATTTTAAACAAAATAGTCCATATATATAAATTAATTTTAATATACAATAAAATGACTTCAGCAACACGTCGCATCGTATCTATAACAGATACAAACAATACAATTGTTTAGTCCACGTTGCGTCTAAGTAATCTTGTATTGCTGAACTCCAGGGAAATCTAAGTTTTGCCGCAACACTGACTCGTATAAATGGAAAAACGGGTGGTAATACGGTTGGCCAACAATTATAGTGGTGTGACGCTATAATACTCATATATATTTATTTTTTGTCCTTTACGTGACAAGAGTAGAAGGATATTCACACTCTAAGATTATTAAAACTACTTGTTATTTTTGTATTTATTATAAACTTCTTTTTTTCCAGGCTACCTAAAGAATAATTTGTGAGTAAAGTGGTTTATACTCAAAATATAGTAAAAATGACGTCAGGTTTTCTAAAAATCGTATAGGAGTATATAGAGATAGTGTATTGACAATATGACTGAGACTTTAATACTGTAAAAAGTTTAGTAGAATAATTGAAATATGTCCTAAACTTTTACTATTCGAAAATAAGTTCTAAAATCATTTCAAAATCATAGTAGTCATCTTTTAAATTCTATATTAATATTGTTGTTCTTTAGTAATGGCGATTCACAATATGTATTTATTATAAATAAATAATATTATTATTATTTTATTATTATATATTTTTTTAGTTATCTTACAGGATAAATGTTATTTTACCGGAAAACGTTCAGCCTAACAAACAGATACAAAGTAATAATCTAAATATAAAAGCATAATCAGATAGTTTATACACGTTGATGAAATGAGTGATGGAAACGAGGCACGAGATGTCACTTTGGACGAGTAAATGATAGAAGTTAAAGTTACTATGAAATGTAGAAGGATAAATGTAATACATTTCACTAACTGTACGCCGTATTCCAAAGCAATATTGATAAATAATAAATAATTTACTGTACAAACATTACTAAATAAAGAACATAGAATAAAACATGGCGGAATAGAACAAATCTGTCTGTAAAGTCTGTAAAACACGATAATTGTGGTTATGATCCCCACTGACGCGGCGTTGACTTGCGCAACTCTACACGAAATGTCTCGAAATTAGGCGGATACAGGAGAACATAGTGTTTAGACACTAATTTCTCTCTACCTACCTTATATACAGTGTGAAAACAAAACTGACTATTATTTTTACGTTTATTACAAAAAAAGACATACATATATGTCTTTTTTTGTAATAAACGCATCAACATATGTATATTCATAGTATTTAAATGAATTTTAACTTAAAAACATGAAAATAAAACTAAATTCCTCACAACTTACGCAATAGCAATTTTATTTTACCGTGTAAAAGTTTTTTACGATTTTTTAAATCTGACGTATATTTCAGTAATCCGTGGTCACGGGCTGTGAGTCGACGTTACGCAAAATAAATATATATATATATATATATATATATATATATATTATATATATATATATATATATATATATATATATATATATATATATATATATATATATATATATATATATATATATATATATATATATATATATATATATATATATATATATATGAATGAAACGTATTTATTTTGCGTAACGTCGACTCACAGCCCGTGACCACGGATTACTGAAATATACGTCAGATTTAAAAAATCGTAAAAAACTTTTACACGGTAAAATAAAATTGCTATTGCGTAAGTTGTGAGGAATTTAGTTTTATTTTCATGTTTTTAAGTTAAAATTCATTTAAATACTATGAATATACATATGTTGATGCGTTTATTACAAAAAAAGACATATATGTATGTCTTTTTTTGTAATAAACGTAAAAATAATAGTCGAAGTCGAAGTCGAGCCGCCTAATTTCGAGACATTTCGTGTAGAGTTGCGCAAGTCAACGCCGCGTCAGTGGGGATCATAACCACAATTATCGTGTTTTACAGACAGACTTTACAGACAAGTTTGTTCTATTCCGCCATGTTTTATTCTATGTTCTTTATTTAGTAATGTTTGTACAGTAAATTATTTATTATTTATCAATATTGCTTTGGAATACGGCGTACAGTTAGTGAAATGTATTACATTTATCCTTCCACATTTCATAGTAACTTTAACTTCTATCATTTACTCGTCCAAAGTGACATCTCGTGCCTCGTTTCCATCACTCATTTCATCAACGTGTATAAACTATCTGATTATGCTTTTATATTTAGATTATTACTTTGTATCTGTTTGTTAGGTTGAACGTTTTCCGGTAAAATAACATTTATCCTGTAAGATAACTAAAAAAATATATAATAATAAAATAATAATAATATTATTTATTTATAATAAATACATATTGTGAATCGCCATTACTAAAGAACAACAATATTAATATAGAATTTAAAAGATGACTACTATGATTTTGAAATGATTTTAGAACTTATTTTCGAATAGTAAAAGTTTAGGACATATTTCAATTATTCAATTGAAATATGTCCTAACTAAACTTTTTACAGTATTAAAGTCTCAGTCATATTGTCAATACACTATCTCTATATACTCCTATACGATTTTTAGAAAACCTGACGTCATTTTT
Organism: Dione juno; assembly: GCA_037127375.1. Taxonomy (NCBI): domain Eukaryota; kingdom Metazoa; phylum Arthropoda; class Insecta; order Lepidoptera; family Nymphalidae; genus Dione; species Dione juno. Next base: position 2,511,186 of record JAXRJS010000042.1, on the reverse strand, counting down.
ACTATATTTTGAGTATAAACCACTTTACTGACAAATCATTCTTTAGGTAGCCTGGAAAAAAAGAAGTTTATAATAAATACAAAAATAAACAAGTAGTTTTAATAATCTTAGAGTGTGAATATCCTTCTACTCTTGTCACGTAAAGGACAAAAAATAAATATATATGAGTATTATAGCGTCACACCACTATAATTGTTGGCCAACCGCATTACCACCCGTTTTTCCATTTATACGAGTCAGTGTTGCGGCAAAACTTAGATTTCCCTGGAGTTCAGCAATACAAGATTACTTAGACGCAACGTGGACTAAACAATTGTATTGTTTGTATCTGTTATAGATACGATGCGACGTGTTGCTGAAGTCATTTTATTGTATATTAAAATTAATTTATATATATATGGACTATTTTGTTTAAAAATAATTTATAATATTTTTATTAATAAAGTGATATCCCGAAAGCCTAAAAAAAAAATAGTAAATGTAGTAGTGGTGGAGATTTCAAGTTAATTCAAATGCAATTACAATAATGGTTTTATTATAAAATTAAGATATTTTGAAATTAAAGTTAAGACATATTTATTTGGTTATTATATAAAGTAATACTATTGCAAATAGTTATAAAATATGCCTTGAAAATATTGAAAAACAGTCGGTTTAGTATTACTTAGGGCACTTACAATGTTTATGTAACTATGTATGAGACATACATCTAAGTTATATTCCATTTGAACATAGAACACATCACTGTTTTAATGTATTGTGAAATTATACAACATGAATTGAGAAGATAAATGAATAGAAATTCATTATCACCAGTGCTATTTAACATTTAGTTACTAAAATTGAATTTAATCATTCCCGCTTATAATTTGATTTTGTCACGTAAAATTATGTCGACGTGTCATTTCTTTTACGTCATAACACAAAATGTCAGTAGTGAATTATATTTTGATTGTCATGCATGGGCGGGCGGTGCGTGTGTATTAATTGTGAAATCACAATTATTATGATGTTACATTAATCCATTAGCGAATTTTAACATTTAATGGATGCTTAATTTGATAATGGGATGCGTTATTATCTTTGTGCATATTTTACTAATATATATAGACAGCTGTCTCTGCTCTCGATGTATATAGATTTTGCTTAACTTTTAACCAGATATAGCAAAGAAAAAAAAATTCACATTGTCCCTTAGTATTGAGAAATTGTTTTGTCAATTGAAAGTAGATCTCATAACAGCTGGTAGAATTGTAATAATAAGAACTTGTTAAGAATTATATATGGTAGGCCGAGGGAACCTAGTGTTACATTGCGTTGCCAGAGACATTGCGTTTTTAGGGGCGGAACTCAACGTCGCGATTTGCGTTGTTACTAGAGCGAGAAAAATTACTAAAATTTATTTCTCCATAACCGTCGCGTCTACAGTCAAACGCTCTGCCGCTACTTTGATCTTATAGAATTACAAAGATTTGACTAACTAAAAAATTACGCTAGCAACAAAAATATCTATCTAAAAAGGTATCTATAGCTTTTGAATAGTCATACTATTAACAAATTGCGAATTTTTTACCGAAAACTATATTTTATTTGGAATTTGATATCAACCGGAAATTACATGTTTGAAATATTGTAAAAAAAATTTTTTTTCTATGTTCTACGTATAAACGTATTGTTACATTGTACACAAACATAACAAAAAGAAACTAATTTTATTTGAAATATAATATAGCTTTTTGCTATTGACGAGTCGTAATCAAAAATAGATTATTTAATCCAGTTCCAATTTTGTTTAAACTAAGCCAATATTCATTTGAAAATCCGTATATAAAGAGCGCATGTAAATGACCAATCGTGTTTTAATTTTAGAAGTGAATTGAAAGCTTAACATAAAAGGAATTCAGCGATGGTTTTTTTAGTAATCCTATAAAAATAACGTCTAAAATTCAGGTGAAATAATTGAGAGATTGTTACTCGTATATGTAAATGTGTATGACTTGTTGTTTTAACATTGTTATATACTTTTTGGCCTTTATCAATGTTTATTTGTAGCCTGTACAAGATTAGAGAATTAATTTAATTCAATTATTATTGTGATAAGCATACTGTTGTATTATAATAAACCTATGGAAATAATATTGTGGTTATTCACTGAAATTAAACAAAACAAAGAAACAAAGTTAAGTAAGTAACAAACAAAACATATTTAAACAGGTATGAAATCATTGAAATCGTTCAGTTATAACAACTTGAAAGTGAAAAATTTTTTTTAGTTGAATGTTTTGGTAATATTTTGTAAATTATCTGTGGTGTATATTTGAAAATATGCTCTAAAAATAACATTTCTTTTTTATCTAAATCTATATTTATAAATAATTTAAAATGTCAACTAAACAATTATCACAACCACACTAAAATATATTTTTTACTTAACACTAAAATTTAACAACTTATTTACAAATTTAACGATATTACTTTAAATCAACAATAATAAATTCATATAGATCATGACGTCACGTGGTATGATCGGTAAACCACGCCCCACCCAACACGCCATTTCTGGAATAGCGGGAAGTGGAGGACGGACCTACAACGGCGGCGTGAGACTTAAGAAAAGGGATAGAACAGAAGATGAAGTATAGATGATATGACGGATGCGAGAGATCTGGACAACCGGTTTGCCAGGCTGTCGCGTCGCTTTATGGGCTGGCGTTCCAGAGAGCGAAAGTGGGTGTCGAGGTGTAGGTTTGTTATTATCCTTTCGAATGGTGCAGTGGTAGAGTACAACTTCATCAAGTCCAAACTGCTTTTGTTCACTTCAAGCTGGGCATCACTAAAGTATTCTTGTTAGTGCGTCGGTATCGTCAGCTCCATCAAGCGAACTTGAGTGGTTTTGGGAGAGTGTCAGGGATGTCCTAGGTAGTGTAATACGAAATGAAAAATATAATGTGGTGACTTGAATTGATGGTCCGGAGCCGCGCGGAGTGGTTAAGAGGGTGTATTCGATCTGTTTAGTGACAGGAGAGTGAATGAGGTTGGAAAGCTCATATTGGAGCTTTGTAAGGAAAGTCACATGTATACGTGGGAGCGAATGGGAGGGAAAAGTATGATTGAACTATTCCTAGTGGATCAGCGGATCCGAAATCAAGTTAAGGACACAGGTGAGTTTTGGGGGTCCGACTTCGGAACGGACGAACAGATAACCCCTTATCTGTTCCTACCGACACCGTTCCTAGCAGACCCCTCTGCTTGTAGGTTGCGCTACTGCATGAGGTGTGCAAGCTTGGAATCGTTATCGTTCGGAAAATATCGCATAAGAATCCACCGATCAGAGAGGAATATAACAAAGGGGTTTCCGAAAAGCTAGACAGTTGACAGACTATTGTGAAATAGGAAATGAAAATGTTGAAGTATAGTGGCAAAACTTTAGAAATTATATGGTCGAAGCTGCGACAAAGGTATGTGGTGTAAGGAAAAGAGGCTTTAGCAAATAGCGCGATGAATGGTGAAATGATGAAGAAAAAGTTGCTGTGGAAAGAAAAAAGAAAGCATGGTAGAATTATAAGGCCTCGAGTAAAGATAGATAGATAAAGTATGAGATAGATTAAAAAGAAAGAGTAGAGGCATATATAAAGAGGTTAATGACAGTGAATACCCCACAAGGGATAAAGCATGAAGTTATTTATGTATGTATACTAATAAATATATTATTTATCAATGTAATAGTACTCTGAACGATTTTTGTCAGTTTCTCTGTTTATCTGTGCATCTGTGCACGCTAATCTCAGCAAGGGCTTCACTGATTCAAATGCAATTTTCACCATTGTACTATAGTAAGCTTCTCATATATAATATATTTAGAGTTTATTTTATTTCGATCGATAAATACAAAGTTATATTAATTTGAAATATTTTTTGTGACAAAATATATATAAATATAAAATTAATATAATAATAATTAAATATATAATAAATTAATAAATAAAAAAAAAATTTATAAGTCCAAAATTATTTTTAATTTAAAAAGTTGCGTTTGAAATAGTTTTACTTACGTAATTTTTTTTCACTTCCGTTGCTATAAAACGAAGAGAAGATAATAAAGTGACATATGTAAAACTTTTTTTTTATTTCAGAGTCTAATTATTTTTTATAAAGTTTTAAACGAAACCCCATGACACCACGCCTGAGTTAAAGCTGTAAAGTCAAACCTCATTCTTATAACCCTATAAATATAATTTTATGTATATATATATATATACATATAAATATATATATATATATATATATATATATATATATATATATATATATATATATATATATATATATATATATATATATATATATATATATATATATATATATATATATATATATATATATATATATATATGTATATATGTATATGTATATATATATGTATATATGTATATGTATATATATAGTATATATATATATGATATATATATATATATATATATATATATATATATATATATATATATATATATATATATATATATATATATATATATATATATATATATATATATATGTAGTTACTTATGCAGAACAGTCGTATTTATTATAATTATATTAGCTATATAGTACTGAATCTATTATACATATATCAATTGTAAGGCATGAGAATCAAATACGTTTTATCTAAAGCCATAAATGACGATTGCCCCGGGTTGCTTGCTAGGCGACATTTTTATATATAAATATTTCATAGACCGTATTCTTTATACATTCGAATGTACTGCAATGGTAGTAGGTTCAACAATTTCTGGGACAAATTTTTATTTCTTTCTTTATTCCTCATGTAGGATTGGTCTCTGCCTATAGTAAGTAAATCGAAGGATTACTTTGCCAGATCAAGAAAATGAATATAATTAATTTTGCTAAAAGTATGTGAAATAAATAAAAAAATATGTGTACATTGCCAATTTGATATACATACATATATATATATATATATATAATCATTGTTAAAATACAACCGTTCAAGCATTGAGTTATCGATTGAACCTTTAAACAAACATGCACCGTCCGCAACGTTTTATTTATTCATGAACTCGCTAACAGAATGCCTGCCTATAGCAAAACGTAGACGGAAGCATCTAGCTAAGCATGCGCTTGATTGAAGTGCTTCAAGTATCTCAACTTATCGAGACGGTTTAAATCGTTTTAGTATGAGATGCTGGGAATTTCGTTACGTATATGTTTTATAATAAACATGATTTCACACTTGAATATTTAATAAATATTTTAAAAGTTATTAAGGCTTACGATATATAGTTTAAGGTTTACGATTTATACATATATTGTTTTTTATTATAATTTTAGCTTCGCGCTGTACCCAGCAGGGTAGGCAGAGGGAACCTAGTCTTAGGAAACTCCGTTCTCTGCTATCCACCTTTCGAGATATCGCGCTTTTACTAGAGAGAGAGAGAGAAGAAAATTAAAATAATTCATTCTATCCGAGAGGGAGTCGAAACCCACAATTATCACACATGTTTACAGTCAGACGCTGTGCCGCTGCGCCACGACGGCCTCTATGTTCTATTTTGCACCAACTATATTGAAACAACAATGGAAGATTACATAAGTTCTTCGTGTACTCAAAAGAACTATTATTTTGACTATATTTTAATAAAATTTATAAAAATTTTAAAGTTACGGGATTCGAACCCGCGCCTTGAATACCGTCTAAGCGCTTCGACAATACGGTCTCAAGCTATGTGGAAATTATAATACTTTTAATTCTGCTTCAAAAGCAGAATTAGACGTTGTCACACTCCGTCACGATAGCCTCATATAAATTTAGTAATTCTATTAAAACTTGGCCATTTTCAGAAAAAAAAGAAAAGACACTTCAATCGATTTAAAAAACCCTTTCCGATTACTTTTATACGGAAAAAACAATACTGCGGTACCCTTTCGAAATATATTTAAAGCTCGCAAAGTTTTTATATAGCACGCGTCCATTTTACGTAAAATGAAGGTGTCGTTTGGCTTTTTATGATTATGACAGGAGTGTGTGATGGCACTTAGTCCCTTATTATATATGCTTTACTTTTAGTGTGTTGGGTTCAATTTTAGATAATGGTTAATGAACAAGATTTTCTTTTGTTTTTTTTTCAACATTTTTTTTTAATATTTTTTTGCTGCAAAATAGAGCTTACAGTATTCTGTTAGATTCCACAGAGACCTATGTTTCTTAGAAACGTTTTTGAAAACATATTTCTTAAATATAAGAATTTCTTAGTTTCGCAACGAGAAATGTAAGATGATCATCTACCGTTACAAAAACCAATACTAAATATAGAAATACCATATTTAAATATTTCAAAAGAAACAAAGTAGACAACCTCCATAGAGCAAAAAATGTAACTAATCGTATCAATTTCTATTATCGTTAACTAAAAAAAAAATAACTTTAGCTCAACAATGAAATATTTTTAGAATTGTAATTCTGCTACTATATATACTATATATATACTAATTATGCTGCTATATAATAAAATATTTTTGTATACTCTATATATTATGACTATATAATTTTAAACTATATAATTGTACAAAGGGTATGCATATCAGATATTCATAAATATAACTTTGTTTTAGTTTTTAAGCATATAATTATTTTCCTACAGGGCTACAAATTCATACAGGGCTTTTAGTATAGAACTATTTTCCCAGACAAACTAAAAATTGAATCTCATACTTTATACATGTAATTTTATACTTTAGTATGGGCAACAGTATATAAACGTACCTGTACTTACGAGTATATGTATAACTGTATAAAATATAATGAACTCGAGCTCATAGAGCGATAAAACGTGTTACGAGCTTCTACGTGATATAGCCTACATTATGTGTGTGTGATTATTTCAGTCAGAATTTCTTATTTCGTGACCTTGGGAAAAGGATTTGTTTCAGCATTTTCTTTCATGGTGGTTTGCAGGGTTTATATTGGTGGTTTGCAGGGTTTATATAGCCTCTCTAAAATAGGTGTAGAACAGAATAATGTTCAATATTATGATAGCTCTTAATAGAGAACTAACATAGATCTTCTGAAGATAAATTAGTGTATTCTTGTAGTTACTTATTATATTTAACGAGGCCATTGTGGTGCAGTGGTGACTGTAAGCGTGACTGTAAGGTTGTAGGTTGGGTTCCCGTTCGAGTAAAAAAAACGAAGCGCGGAATTGAGTACCGCCACTTAATACGTAATGTCTCGAGCTCAGAGAGTGTAATTGTTGTAACTTCATATTGTTCTTATGAAAACAAAACTTGACTGTCTAATGTTTTAGTCTAATACAATTGAGTGCTTTTAAGTAAAAGCCCTGTTAAATAAGGCAGATTAAACAGCCATGGCGGGTTTAGTTAAGCGCGCTTTGTCTCATACATATTATAATATATTATGGAACAGTCTTAGTTGAAATTCTCGTTAAATATTTAGTTGTAATAATAAATTGTGCTTACTAATAGTTTCTTGATGCATGAAAGAAAGACAAAGGAGAATATGTTTTTTAGTACAAAAAATTAAGAGTAACTTATTGACAGATATGATCAGAAGGATATTATTGATATTTTATAAAGCTCGGTATTTTACAAATATTAGCATTTTTCCTTAAACTTATATTAATTTAAATTAAAATTATTAATTTTCATAAAAACAGGTTTTTTTTTTTGTTTTTTAGACTATTATTTATTTTTTTCTTTCCGTCAATCGTCTAGGCAATCTTTATCTAAATAGGCTTGTTAATACTGAATAGAATGCTAGTTGTAGTATATAAAGAATGGAAATAAAGAATTTCGGAAAGTGACCGAATTACTGTTAAGCTTTCCCTACGAATTATTTCGCTATTTATGCAAACTGTTCCTACGGATTACTTGTCTATTAATTGTTATTTAAGAGATTTCAATACATTAACCAATGCATACATACATATATACATACATACATATTATAAATATTTAGCTATTTCCAGTGCAGACTTAGTAATTAAAGTCATATTAGATATGCATAAAGTTGGCTCAGAGAGACTACAGTTAGTGTTTGCTTAATTAAGCTGCCACTTTAATTTTAAATCTAAACTGTTATCCTATTTCTAATATACGTAGAGGTGTTACAAAATAATTATTTATGCACAAACTTTTTTATTACTCGTTTAATTAGATCGCCATTGGATAAAAATGGACTGAATTAATAATAATAATAATAATAACGTGTCAATTAATAATAATAATAATGATTGTCAGATCAGCACGCAATTACTAGTCTTGATATTGACGGTGAGGGTCAAAAATAATAACTAATATTGTAAAAATAATAAATAATAACTAGGATCTTCAAATCGAGAATGTAACTATGACTACTAAGTACGACTAAGCTGACGTGTGTCATTATTAATATTTATTTATTTGGTTTATCACATAAGTACGGTACAGTCCTAAAGTTACATTTGTACATTAACACTTAAAATAAAATAAAAGCACCATACATATGTTTGTTACGATAAACACCACATGAACAATTTTTTGTGACAGAAAAATTTGAAAAAAAAAAAAAGAAACAAGATTGTAACATTTATCCTTACAGACTAAAAAGTAAAAAAATTCAAACTATAAGGAAAGAAAAAAGTTACGGTTTGTATTGTTAGAAAACATCAAAGCTCTTATAAAAGCCTATGTTTTACACACGTAATCTAGTATTAATACAACCCTTCCTCCACTGTCCACTTAATTAATTTTTTTTTATAAAAAAAATATTGTCACTATTTATTATGTGACGGTTTAACCTGATGATATATATATTATAAATTGTATGTTTATACAATATATATTATATATTATAAGTTTTCATTTTTTACTATATTTATGATCTTTATTCAAACGATTTAAAGATATTGCGTTTGCCTCGCTAGAGTAAAGAATTAAAAATAAACTAAAATATTTTATTTTCATCAGTTCTTCAAGTGAACATCGAACTTGTAACTCTAATGTAGTATGAATGTTTTGTTCATATAAGCTCATTTTATTTTACTTTTCGAATCAATGTGTCTATGGAAAATAATGAAAAACGTAGATATATAAATCCAAATTATCATTTTATATCCAAAATTACACTCGCGCGCAGTAAACGTGCCCGTTCCCCGCGTAAATCTAGATCCCGGCGGAATTCCAGAAGAAGAAGTACTTTTTTGCTCCACAACCTCCGCTATCTTCTGTTCAATTCATTAAAATCACTTTACTTCACTTGTTGTTGCGGATATTAACCCGGACAAAAAGAAAGTTAGAAGGACAGACAAACATGTTTTTATGTTTTAGTTTCGTGTGTGTACACTTGAAAAGCTACTATTATTTTGAAATCACCAACAGACACTCCAACTTTATCTATATGTATAGATATATTTCAACTGTACAACAAACAAAACGAATTAATGCTTAGTACGCATAATATGTGCTAAAAAACTCTTCCAATTAAACTATTCTACACTTATTTGCAATATCGTTTGAAGGAGAAATAGTACGGGCACTAGAAAGTCAAATAACGTCTACTTCGAGCTTAAGTAAAAGTTGTGTAATTACATTGTTACAGGTAACTTTTACGTACAGCGTGTACAGCTTTTATTTATTTTAATACTTTTACAGAAAGTTTGCTGGAAATTAAATTATCATTTATATAATACATGTCTGACGCTAAAGCTTAATAGTAATTGCTGGAGTATCAAATAAATAGAAGTATTGATATAAGTATAAGTTTTTAAATTAACTTATATAATTGTTTTTCTATTATTTTAAATAATTTGATGCTATCAGGGTTGAAGTTGAGAGAAGAGAGTATGCTACAAGATCTTTATTTATTGCGATTTTGACACATTTAATTTTTATATAATTTATATATCTATATTGGGATATTATTGCATCCTACATATAGCAGGGTAGGCAACGACCCAGTGATACGACACTCTGTTCCTCACTTTCCGCGTTTCGAGATATTTCGAGTAGAGCGCGAAAAATTGAATTGATTCCCACTACTCCGAGTTGGAATAGAACCCACAATCATCGCATTTACAGCCAGATGCTGTGCCACTGTGCCACGACGGTCTACATTTTAAATAAAACTCTTATACCGGATAAATCGCGTATACGGGTACGCTACCCGTAACCATGGACTAATACAAAGTGTTCCAAACATCTGCTTTCCAAAACATTTACCGAACAATAATATACGTGATTAATCCGGTAAAAGAGTTTTATTTAAAAGGGTAATATATTAGTTACATCTCTTTAAGTATATGAAATTCTTTTTCCCGTATAGCAGGGTATGCAGAGGAAACCTAGAAATAATTAAGACGCTCCGTCTCATTCTTTTGACACAATTTTATAGATATTGTGTATTGCGTGGCGGAACTCAACGCCGCGCTATGTATGACATTATTATACAATTAATAGCAAACTTAAATTTTTATATTGGCCAACCAAACATTTTATCAATTGAGAACAAAGTGAGCATACTATATACATCTATCTGTATTATTAAATGGAGGCCATAACTATATAACTTATACTCTTTCCTTAACATCCTTAAAATGAATCTCCAAAATTATTTATTTTTCTTATAAAATTTTGAATAACGACTTAGAGTAGAGACAAGAAAATGGCTTGCGTTTTCTTTAACAGGCAATTTGTCATAATATTTATGTGGCTGAAGTAGCATTATAATATCCTTTAAAGGGAATAGCTTTTGGTTACAATGATTTATCGCTGAATCATAAATCTATGATTCGACTCATTTCCCTTCTCACGATGGAGTGTTGTAATATCGGTTGATAGAATATACCTCATCTATTTTACTTGGACCAGTGCCACATATTGATTGATTTAGTCTTGGCTTAAGAATATAATGGATCAGATTTCAAAGTTGCATAAGCTCGAATAGCTTTAGATATATAGAGAAACTTTTGTTTAAACCTATTTGATCGATCCAAATAAAGTGAAATAAGTCTGCAAGGAAAAAAATATATGCAACAGTAATATTTATACAACATCGTGACTTTGAAACTGAAATTAACCGTTTGATGCTTACAATTGATGTCAAGAAATATAAGTATTGGAGACTCCTGCCCTCAAAATTTCAGGGCAAAATAACAAGCCCAGGGGATGCTTCGTCGCTTCCTTCGAGACACTTCATTTCACGGCACGACGATCTAAAGGAATGTTTTCTTCTATTTTTACCGCTATACTTACTAAGTAATATTGAAATTTGGTACTTTTTTTTATTTTGACGCATTTAACTCGTCTGGGGTTGATATGAATTGTTTGTACGTTTTTGGATATGTTTATTTTTCAAAATAATTCCCTATGTAGGAGGTTAAATTCAATAGTATAATGTGTAACTTAAATAATTTTTTTACCACACATTTCTGAGCAAAGTGAAAATATTTAGCAATAAGAAAAGGAAAATTACTTATAAATTGAGGACAGTCGTGGCGCAGAGGCACAGCATCTGCCTGTAAGCAACGGTTTGTGGGTTCGATTCCCACTCGTGGAGATTAAAATATGTTAATTTTCTCCTCTCTGGCAGCATGGCAAAAATCGCACTTGGAAAGCGGGGAACGGAGTGTCTTAGCACTAGGTTCCTTGAGCCTGAGGTTCCTTTGTCGACCCTGCTATGTGTGGGATATAGCGTAAAGCTAAAAACAAAAATAAATAAATAAAATAGAGAAAATTTCTGGTTCCGTGTCCCCTGGCCATTAAAGCGTGAAGATATGTATTTATATACTATATGTGTATGTATGCATATATGTATGTAAAAGAAACGCTTATTTTCATTTGCAAATCAAATAATCTTTTATTATTAACTTATAAATTCATTAATTAATAAGTATAAGTATTTACTTAGTTTGTTTTAGGGTAATGTAAATTAAAACTTAAAAATGTTCCATAAAATATTATTACAAATAATTTTAAAATATAAATAAAATAGCCTATACACATTGATCCCAATAAACTAGTCATATTGAAAGGGTTTTAATTACTTTTTCAACTAAATATTCATCTCAAATTGTGTAATATAGATACCATAAGGTCCTAATAGCATATTCGTGTTAAACGTAAGCTACATATGTATTATAATAGTAATGTTTCTCACTATTTCGTAATTGATAACGTGAAAATTCACTATTCATCTATATCATAGTGTAGACAAAGGCAGAGGCCAGCAATAATTTCGATAAATTGTTACCCCGACTAGGCATCAAACTCCCAATCATCGCGTTTACGTTTCTTGGACACTGTGCCACTACGACGCTACGCCGGGGCTCTTGATTTGGGATATAATTATTTTATTTTTATTTTTTTATAGTTTTATAAGGAAAGAAAAATATTTTAGAAAGCGTATGAGAATTTAAAGTTACAAAAAGTAATATTTCATTTATGTACATTTTACTATAAATGATACGTTGTATATTGTACATTTTACTATAATTTACGATATCTATTATCGACTATATGTTAATGGTTAATTAAGTAGTGGACAGTTCAAGAATAAAAAAAACATATTTAAATTCTTTGATCTTGGTGTTAGTTTTATATAATGATTGTGTCAACTGAAATACAAATGCCACTTCAGTCTACTAAAAATAATATTATGTCAGTGTTTCGCCTTATTGATTGCACTATATGTTGCCCTAGTAAGTTCATCATTTAAGCAAGTGAAGGGAACCAGGTGAAGGGTATGCAAGCAAGTGTAACCATGTTGTAGATTGGCACCACACAAGTAGTGTGATCCTTTGGAGCGTATCCTCTTTCTGATAGGTGTTCTTTACAACGGCCAAGTTGGGTAAGCAAACGATCGATGCGACACGAGCGACTCCCAAGTTTGCCAGAGCAATTTGTAGCCCTCTTTGGGAGGACTTCATCGTCACTAGTTTCCTCTTTGTTTTATATGTTAATTTAATCTGGATAAGCAAAATTAAGTTAAGTTATTAATATTATAATATTTCCTTGATATTTGAAACAGAATCCCTTATAATAAGTATTGTAGAACGACTAAAAAAATGTGTGTACACAAACTTATTCTATACCTTTCTACGCGTATATCTATATACTATATACTAATCACATTACCTGTAAAGGGTGGTGTGGATTGCCTATTTACCACAAGCTCATCAGTATCGTTATCAATTTCTTATGGTATTAGTCCGAAGAATATTATATTAGATAGAAGAAAAAGGAATGAAAGCAGATATTGAAATATCCTCGTCGTATATATATATATATATATATATATATATATATATATATATATATATATATATATTGCTTTTAAATATTTATCTTTTTCAATCAAGTTATAGATTAACTTATAGCAAAAAATGAATTTCGACAGTCACACAGTACAACTACTGTTTGTATATAATATAAATTATATTAATTTTGAAAGGAAATCGAAATGTAAATAATATACCGTTCAGAATCTAAAACCATATATTTGCCCCAAGTTGAGTGAAAGATTACCTCCACTATAGCATCGTGTGTGATAATTTCGGCGCGCTAATCACAGGCCGCCGGTCTCTTTGTCGAAGTAGGGTAGACTTGATTGATGATACCGATTCCCAACTAATCCTCGTAGTTTCTACTTGCTATATATTACCACTGAAATTACTGATAAATACAGGGAAACTTTGTGAATTTATAGCTTTTTGTGTAAATTATTATATTTTTCTGTTAAGTGAATAGTTTTTAAGCAACAAAATTTTAAATGTATACTATATAAGCCTCTTTCTTTTACTTGTTGAAAGAAAAAAGTGAAAGAAAGTGGAATGATTTTTCATAAAAGGATGAGTTTTAAGTTTAAATAAATTGAATTTGAAAGTAAAAGTATGAATTGTGACTACAAAACATATATATGAAATAAAATATTGTAAAAACCCTTCTTCTAGGTCGGTTACTTAATTGCTGAAGGTTGTGCCCTTGGTATACCTTGGTAGCAGAGGTGACCAGCTGCTTCCATGCCAAAAAGCCAAAAAGCTAGTCTTTTTATAGAAATATTATCAATTAAACATTCGAAAATATAAGAAAGAGAAATATCCATTGATATTTTAATTGAAGAAAACTAAAAATTCGTTGTAAGTGGTTTCCGATTGATTCAGTATACCCGTAGTTCGCTTTTAAATGAAATAAAGTGAATACGGTGAGACAATTTCCGTTTTGCACCAGAAATTGAATCGCGTCCATTTTTATATTTTTTTACCCATTTTTGTTTTACAATCCGCCGGTCTGTGTTCTTTTTCAATGTTTTTGTTTGTGTATTTCTTTGAGAGTTCTAATACAATTTCGAACTACGTCACTGGATTTTGATAAAGGTTTTTTTTTTTGCATCATAAATAATATATGTAATAATTTGAATTTGTAATTGATTTGAATGTGTCGAGTTTTGGGAATCAAACGCCGCGCTTTGCACTTTTACTAGAGCGAGGTAAATGAAAATAGTTCACTCTTTCCGAGTGGAAAGTGAACCCACAACTATGGCGTTTACAGTCAGCCGCTGCGCCAGGATGGCCTTTATTATTAATATTATTTTCTAAAATACTAAAGGATATCCAAGAATAATAGGAACGATTAAATAAAGTCGAAGGGCTATAAAGTATCAAATTTGTTTACCTTCTTCTTACCATATTGTACACCGATAGTGTATACTTTTTAAACCATGCAATGGATTTAGTTAAATTTTTACTAAAGGTTTGTTTTGTGGACAATCTCAGAATATAGTATATATATATATATATATATATATATATATATATATATATATATATATATATATATATATATATATACATAGGCGAAAACGTGATCGACACACTAGTACATCATTTTGGGAGGTTAAAAAAAACTGTATCAATTTTGATTATCTTTTAAAATGCTGATAACAAACTAATACTATGCCAATGAATTAAATCGAAAAAAATAAAAAAAAACTTATATCTATATAATGGTTACTTTAAAAGCTTTAAAAGCTTTTAAAGACTTATTTTTATTATGATTACTATATTATGCCTAATTCATTTCAAGTATTTAGAATCCTCAA
Organism: Dione juno; assembly: GCA_037127375.1. Taxonomy (NCBI): domain Eukaryota; kingdom Metazoa; phylum Arthropoda; class Insecta; order Lepidoptera; family Nymphalidae; genus Dione; species Dione juno. The sequence continues at coordinate 2,496,077 of JAXRJS010000042.1, read as the reverse complement.
TAGTTATTATTTGTAATTATACAGCTATTGTTACATAAACGGTAATAAATTTAAAGGTACAAACATACAACATATTTCAAACTTTTATTGTTATCATGTTATTGTAATAAAACTGTTTATTATACTATATTCGTGTATATATACTATATACTTCATGTTTTAACAAACGCATTTTAGTTCCTTAAACTAAGATACTGGAAACGTTGAAATTTTAAAGTACTATAAATCTATATAATTGTGTTCTTCGGCTACAACAATATTTTCCATGCTCTTTGTAGGTAAGTGGCGTAGGTCGAACTCAAATGATATGTTTTATTAAAATGGGCTTTTATAAGCTTTTTGAATGACAGATAAGCTATCTTTAGTAAAGTTGGCCTCATTTCTAATTCTAAACAGTTGAATATTTTAAATGAAATATTTATTATAACCGACGACTTAAGTATTCTAAAGTAGAACCTAGACTATATAATTTATGTTATTTACTGTTTTCTTAGAATATATTATATTATTTCGAAACTCCATTAGCACGTCACTAGCCCATAATTAACAGTTATAATTTGTGGTTTGAAGACGAAATCGAAAGGTACACGACCGTTTAACTTTGAAAATAATCTTTTACATCGATATTATTCTAGCTGGTACACTGACCGGTCATGGATTTGTGTGGCATATTCTTAAGGAGTTCTCCTTTAGAATATGCCTCATTAAATTTTATACAAAAATATCATTTCATTTAATTTTATGTTATCGTTAGGCTCAGTTAAATTTAATGTCAGTTATTTCTTACTTTAAGAATACATTGTTTCACTTGATGCCATGTCGATGCAATAGGAGAGTGTCTAATTCCTACGGAAAGAACAAGTGTTTTTTTTCACCGCTATGATAAATTAACGAGGCGGTGAGTTGCGGAGAACGAAGTATCATGTACACCGACGTGTACGTAAATATGACATATATTATAAAGATAAGTAGTCAGTCAGTACGACTAAATACATTCTAGTAAATGGCATAATTAAACTGACTGATACAAGCTAGAACACAAATACTATTAGTACACTAGATGTGATATCAAATATTTAGTCTAAGTAATAATGCGATGCCGTAACAATAGGTGTGAATAATGAATTTCCATCTATTATCTAACTTGGATTAGGCTTAATCTACCCAATTCTGATATATGTTTGTAAACGTGATGTAAAATGCATATATATATATATATATATATATATATATATATATATATATATATATATATATATATATATATATATATATATATATATATATGCCAACGTCCATACCACGTTGTACACACCGGTTCTCGTCCGATCACCGAAGTTAAGCAACGTCGGGCGCGTTCAGTACTTGGATGGGTGACCGCCTGGGAACACCGTGTGGCGTTGGCATCTCAGAGGGTGTCCAGCCAATTATCTGTCCGATATTTGGTTTCCGGCATACGGGTGCGCGACCCCGGGACCTCGAGCCACCACTTTCATAACCCGATCCAATCCATGTAAGTGGTGTCCCTCCCCTATATTCCAAGTCTTTCTGCCTCTTATTCCCTTTCCTTTCTTGGTTTCTCCCAGTAATGGGTTTGGAGGTCAGATGGCAATCGCTCCACAAAAAAAAAAAAAAACCACTTCGCCACTCATATGGACCGATTGGTCTTAGTCGGAAGGCAGACCCTGGCAAAAAGCCGGGACTAATGCCAGGAAGAAGAAGAAGATATATATATATATATATATATATATATATATATATATATATATATATATATATATATATATATATATATACATGTGTGGGAGCAATACATATGTAATTTATATTCAGCAATTCTCATCCATCCGAAATAGAACTCACAACCGAAACCAATTGAAACTTATTAATCTGATTATATTTTTATTTAGTTACTATATATAGGATATAGGACAAATGATTGTGGTAGAAAATATCTTTTTTCTTGAGGGCCTCAAGACTGGGTATTTACTAAAACAACGACAAAGTCGTATTAAATTTAGTAATATTAATATATTCTGTACATTATAATGAATATGCGGAATAATTTAAGTAAAATGATGCTATAAAGTCGACCAGTCGTGACAGCTGATGTGAAGAAACGTGGTGTAACCTGAAACATGTAATTCTCAAATAGGACCGTCAAATCAATCGCGTTATCAAATGATTAAAATAATAATAAAATTATATAATCACAACATTATTTAATCGAATATTAATATGTTTACAGTTTTTTTTATTTTACAGTATTTTTTTTTATTTTACAGTACAGTATTTGTTTACAGTATTACTTAAACATTTTTGCTATAAATAATTGGAAATAGACTTGAAAAATTAGCTCTCTACTTTTTGTTAAGTTTCTATAAATTTAATGCACCTAGTGGGGACCAATCTCACAGCAATCCAGTGTTTAGTTAGACTGACCGACACCTATGTAAGATTAATGATCGAAACCTATGTAAGATTAATATCAAAGTACTCACCATGTCAACCTCTCCAAAGGTGTTATGTTATAATTTCTTATATATTAGACGGGCTGCAGTGATTTTACATTAAGTATCCATATGTTCAAAATAAAATATAGCTTATATGTTGGCAAGAACTAACAGCTATACAATAAAAGAAACAGAACAAACAGAAGCTTTTTCGTGAAAGGCGAACAACAGACAAACAAAAAACTCTAAAATTATCAGTATGGAATTTACGCAATTGACCTTTTTTAAAGTAAATAATAGAACATAAAACATAGATCTAAGATTTAAGTCTATGATTATACTACTGTACTGATACTGATACTGATACTGTCATTTACATATTATCTATTAATTTTTTATTTACCAGCTTTACCATGTTAGGCAATGAACCGTTTTCCATATTTTGCCCGAATTGTGTGTGGAGTGGCTCAACTTAACGGTGCATTCTTAAGGAAAATATTTTATTCCTTCGAATGAAGAAGAAGAAGAAGCTATAGTTTACAGTCAGGCGCTGTCCCACTGCGATGAATACACTCAATACAATTGATATAAATTTTATTATTTTTCTTAAATAAAAGTTATAAAAATATTTATATCAAACGAATACAATATGGAAACAAAAAAAAATTTGATCGACATATGAGAGTAATATGACAAAATTTTTTATTCATATTTTTTGGGAAATAACAAAAAATATTAAAAGCCCTTAACCTATATGTGGAGTGTTCTCTACTACTGACCTCTTCTACTATATACTTTCGAGTATACATTTTTCAGTGAAATAAAACAAATAGACAAGCAGTTATTGACTTTCGGTATACAATTACCGAATAAAAGTACTATTGGTTGTATATTGGTTTTGGTTTTAAAAACATATAAAAGTAATAAGAAACTAGCTTCACATATAGCAAGGTAGACAGAGAGGAACCGGTGTTCAGACACTCCGTTCTCTATTTTCCGTCCAATTTTGTAACATTGCGTGTTGAGTGGCGGTAACCAACACCGCACTTTGTCTTGTTAGCAGAGCGAGAAAATTAAATAATTCATTCTCCCCGAATGGGAATTGAGCCCACATCCGTCGTATTTATAGTGAAACACTATGCCGCTGAGTCGCGACGGTCTCAACATTTAGACATGTCCTATATATAATATAGAATGAATAGCTTGACAAACTACGAAAACCTAGTCAGTAAAGTAAAAGTAAAGTAAGCTAGATAAGTAGAGCTTTTTACAAACTCTCTCATTATGTGTCATGAAATATAACATGTTGCCTTACTATATGACGTGTCTGTAGTTTGTCGAAATTCAAGTGTTGTTAACATCAATTTTAATAAAAAAATACAATTTACATATTTATAGCGTGCACCAAATTGCATATAAATATTGAAATTTAAATATAATTTCTCCACTACAATTTACAAATAATATTTGTTTGCTAAGCACAAAATATGCTACGTTTAAATAAGTCGTATCGAAAGGCCTGGAATGAATCACGCGATGGTAGCGTGATCGACTGTAGATAGGGGCCACGCACCCTACAGCCTGTAACCACATAATAACCCCTTGATTGATGAATACATCCCTTCGCGTTTGTGCGATGAGCCCTGACTGAAGCTGCCAAAGACTTCCTCTAGCCCCGATTAGTAGGCAGGAATTATATACAGACATGCATACATGTATATACATAGTATATATAGAACATACTAATATGAAAGTAAACATTTTTCATGTATAATCTATATTTAACATTTATTTAATATATATTTTCACATTTTTTATTTCGAGAACGAGATAGATTCAAAAAGGGGTGTCTTACCACTTGGTTCTCACTAGCTCCCTGGTACATGGGAGATAAAGTATGATATTAATAAAAAAGTTTTTAAACACTTCCTTGTTTGGCCAAATGTGAAAATGAAACCCATAACTTGTATAGCTAGACACTTTCATTCGTTTGTCATACTCAAGTATTAACGTAAATTCAAAAGCCAAAGTTACACATAATATTTGTGGGTAGCAATATATTTGCTTAATCAGTTCTGCATATAACTCTATGAATACACCACATCCTGTTTGCATGATGAAACTGTCAAACAACTTCCTGTGTGCCATTGAGTATAGTATAATATGTGACTATTACATTAGATCTCATGTTAACTATGAGAATATTCAACCTTCTTAGTTTTCATATAAACGCATGAAGCACAAATATGTAAATAATAATATAAAATTTATTTTTCCTATGAAATAGTAAATATATATTATAGTTGAAGTTGCTATTAAGCTATTCTATATTATTATAATCTGATTGTAAATGCTATAGTTATAGGTCCAATTCCAAAGCATAGGAATATTACAGGCGTTTGTTTTAAAAAGGTAACCGCAGTTTTAAGCTCTCTGCTCTCTCTCTCTCTCTCTTTCTCTCTCTCTCTCTCTCTCTGCTACCCAACATGCAATCTCGTAAGTTCAGTGGAAAAATGGGGAACGGAGTTTCTTAACACTAGGTAACCTCTGTGCGGACGAAGCTTCAGCTAAAAGCTTGTGCTTAATATAGAAATAAAGTCTATGAAAGTAAAGGAAGTAATTGTACTATGGAAAGTTCCTCCCTTACTACACAAAAGCATACGCTCCTTAAGCCATGAGTGCCTGTGTTTAAATGTTTTTCGCGAATCGCAATCGTATTAATCTCTTGGCTCATTTATTCCTTTGTAAGGGCACCCAGGGCCTAAACATTAATATTCAGCTTGATTTATATCCCCTTGAGAATCCAGACAGCACTTACCATTATTTAAGATGCTTTAAGATAAATTCATTGAAAATCTACCCTGAAAATAGTATTATTTCAATAAATAATTGGAACCGCCAAAGAAAATACAATAAATCAAATGTTTTAATTGGCTACAAGATGTTGTACAACTGTGATTTTAATATTTTCTTTACGGTAGCGGGTTCGATATTTTTCAGTTCTATTCAGCGAGGTAGCAGAAATAAAATGATAAAAAAAAATTCATTAAAAAAATATATATTACATATTATTGCAATGCACGTTTATATTAATTAATTATTATCATTTCTCCACTCTGGTAAGAACAAAGTGCATTGTTGAGTCACGTCAGTCCGTCATGACAAATCTGGGTGGATAGCGGAGAACGGAGTGTTTTGACTGAGGTAAGTAATTGAAATTTTTTTTTTAATAAAAATCTAATCATTCGTAAAATTAAGACGATTATATATATATTTGGATTGATTAACACATTACCCTCTTTTGCGTGGCATATAATAAATCTGTATACATATATGTATATACATATATGTATATACGGACTTCTTGTATGTAATCTTTAGTTGTTACTAAGTTAGTGCGCTCGTGACTGCCTCGGAGATGCAAAGGCGACTTCAGAATGGCATTGAATGCAATGAGATGCAGTAAGTTTGAATTATTCATAGACTTTTAAAGAAGGACTAATCGAGTGAAATGGTTCAGAATTTCGAACTTTCTAGAGACTTGCGCTGGTCGAGTACCGACGTGTTGGAAATAGGCTTACTTGTATTTGCATGTCGTATGCAAAAGGGAAGAATAGCTTACATTCAATCCTTCTGCTACAAAACAACATTTATTGTTATGATACTTTTTATGTTATATTTGGTTAAAATGTCCAATAAATGAAAACAATAAAAAAAATGTGTCCAATAAAAATAATGGTAACACCAATTTTGTTATGAATTAATTTTCTTAATGTAAACTATTTAAGAAAATTAATTCATAACAAAATTGGTGTTACCATTATTTTTATTAATACGTCTCATGAATAATTATATATTTTTTAGTTTAATGCCTTAACCAGTTATGTAGCGATAGTAAAGACAACCTATGTGAAATGAAAATCTTTCATTCCCCGTAATCGAACCCATAACCATCCGATGTACCATTGCACCATATTTCCTTCAACAATTTCCTTTAAAAATTAAAACAAGAAACAATTGGAAGTGAAACTAAATTATTTAGTAATAGCAGTTTAGAATCAAATTCAATTATTACGTTTTGGTTTGCAACTAAAATTTAAAGAACTATGTTTCAATGATGAAAACTAATGAAGTCTGTAGGTGTAATGAAGTTTGTACATAGATTGGAACTGGAGTGAAGTCGGCAACCTATTTTAGGTAACAGCTTAAAGGCGATTGCTAGTTCTTGCAAACTTAGACTGGGATATGTAAATAAACTTAAGTGTTTTATTTAGAAACCCTATTGGCAGAGTCTCTGACTGTATTCGTGTGGATTAAATAAGTAAGCTTAAATAACTCTAGAGTAAATGGGTATATATATTTTTACTATGAGGTGTAATAAAGCAAACAATTATTAATTATATATCAGATGGAAAATATTAGGTTAAGCTCACTCAGCCACCCTCTTTAATGTTCAAGATAAAAAAAAAACTTTTATTAATCGCGAGCGTTATGATTGATTAGCTATATTACTATACTAATATTGTGAAGCTGAAGGTGCTAATGTCAGAAAGTACTAGTTAGTATTAAAAAAATAATTTTGTAGTCCATTTATGGAGGAGGTTATAACGTTTGTCAGCCTATAGTCTACTAAAATTAATAGGTTGAAATTTGGCAAGTCATAATCTACGCAAACCAATTGGTAGGCTACAACTTATATATTGCAATATCGAGATGTTACATATTCAGATTTGGGTAATTATATTTGTTATTATATGAACAAATGAAGATTTATTACACTTTAACCCCCATGTACAATACCATTAAAATACCAGCGCCTAGATACAGTTTCCATATTAACTTTATAATAATGGCAGTTTATAATAATAGTCCAAATTTAGTTCTCTTTGGTGCTACGATGGCATACAATCTCTTTTTTATTGTACCTAAATTGTAATATATTCCTCACACTTTTCTACAAATAGTAAAAAAAAAACAAATAACATTCTTTTGGAACAATATCTTTTTACGGACCATAAATATGTTCAATCTCTGTCACCAAGCGTAATTTTAATATATTATTATTCAGATCGCGTATAAGGCCTTGTATATTATTCAATTGGGGTACTTCTGCTGAGGCATTTTCGGAGATTTCACGTGCGATATAAATCACAATTTCCGCTTTTATTTAATTTTTTGTTTTATATTTTCATGAGATATTCCAAGATTTATTTCTAAATACTTGAACACTTTTATTTGTTATTTTATATCTACTGTAATAATTAAATATATATATATATATATATATATATATATATATATATATATATATATATTATATATATGTATATATATATACGATGTAATTTTTGTTAGCATGCACGACAGTGGTTCTATTCAGAATGTCACATCGCTACATTACTTATAAAAATCACTCACACAAATATTTTTATGTATACGTCATCTGTCATCCATCATCCGCGGCTGTCATCCTGACAACAAATCCCTGATACGCTAATAGTAAAATGTCTGGCATTGTTTAATAAAAACTAAGGTAAATTTTCTGTTGAAAGGCCAATTCTTTTGTATTATAACCAACCAACAATAACCAAGACATGCCTAAGTGTTAGTCAATTAAATTTCAATATATTAGTCGCATACGAGAATATCCTTAATAGTTATTTTGTGTTAAAACACAATAATAATATTTTGTTTGTTTTTAATAATAATCTACTCAATAATTAGCGGAAGCAAGACGATCCACTGGACTGAGGCCACAGAGAAAAGGCAATAATTATTATGTACGTTAAGAAAATATCCAGTTCGGCTGAAGTGTACTATCCCACTCAATTTGACCCAACGAGATACTAATTGTAACAACATGATGATCCAATAAAGTTTTATGTGTATCTTGGATTGTTTGGATAAAATTAATTAATGTATGCTTCCCTCGTAAGTAAATAGAGAGAGAGAGAGAGAGTTTAAAGAGAAAATTGTCGCCGTTCATCAGTATTTTTGATATATTTATGATTGCATGACAAATCTTGCAATTTGAATAAGACTCATTTGTTGTATATAATTTCAATTAAATTAAATCACCCTGTTTGTTGTAATTTTGACGTTTTAGTTGTTACAATAATACGTTTATTTTTAAACTATTTTAAGGCCATCCTGGCAGAGATCCTGGTAGCGCGCGGTGCTAAGTTAACCCACCATACAATATGCAATATAAAGCGTTAATAATTTTTTTTGTGATAGTACTGTACACAAGTTGAAGCGAAACGCCGAAGTAGAAATTTAATATTTTCTTTTTTTCCGTACTAAGCGGTTAAAAGAATAGCAATAAATATATATATATATATATATATATATATATATATATATATATATATATATATATATATATATATATATATATATATATATATATATATATATATATATATATATATATAAATATATATATATATATATATATATATATATATATATATATATATATATATATATATATATATATATATATATATATATATATATATATATATATATATATATATATATATATATATATTATACGATTTGTGTAAAGAAAACCTGTTACAACTTTTAACACGAATTTTCCCCTAATGGTCATTAATCAGCTTTTTTGCCTCGCTCTGCAGATAGTTCAAATTACAGCGACACGATTTTCTTATGAACGCTAAGGATGCTGCGCAATTTGCTTTTATATGTGTTTTTTACTTATTAACCATTGTATTATAAATAGATATATCATTTTTTTTAAATTAAATACCAAATGACTTTTCGGACTATTGAAATAGCCTCGCTGTTCTCTTTCTATCTAGATGTAGTTAAAAAATAAATTGCGTTTGAGTAGTCGAATTCACATTAATATATAATTTACTTACAGGCAGATGTTCTCCAGTTCTAAAAAAGGTCTTAGTTCACATATAATTTTACGGTTGCGGACTTAATAATGCGCTAGTTTCTGATAACTTATAAATTAATTTTTTTATAGCTTGGATTAAATTAAGAAATCGGAATTATGAGGAGTAGTATGACGAACTTTCGTATAAAGGAGTTACTGATATACAAGTCATTGTCATCATATTGAATAAAATATTGTGATTATTTCTTTTTATTATTGCAAGTCTGAACGAACAGCTTTTTATATAAGCTTTGGTGTTATTCTTTTAATAACTAACAAACATAAATAAAAAGAAGCATTTCAACTAAATAAAATATTATTGAGCTAAGAATATGATTTAGTTACTATATAGTGTACAATATTATTATATTAGCTCTTAACGACATATATTTTACAGAATACATACAAATTCAAATAATTTTATTCAAAGTAAGAATACATGATTTATTTTTTGAACGTCAAAAACATTACCACCGGTTCACTAAAGTTAATGTGCCTCAGACCTGAGAAGGACCGGCGCAAGAATCTCAGCGGGACATTTTTTTTATAGTCATTTACAATTATTCATTGTTGACAATGATACGCTTGAGATAGACTGGAGCGAGCATTTCATTCTCAAGGTGTGTTATCATTTACAAAATCATTAATTAGGTAATAACCTTCAACACACAAATGTCGTTTCACAATTTTTTTAAATTGTGATATAGAACATTCTCGGACGTTTTCTGGGATCCTATTGTAAAAGCGTACACTCTGTCCTATGAAGGAATTGCGGACTCGATGCAATTGAGTCATATGCGCGGTAAGTTTCAACCTATTTCTAGTATTAATATTGTGTACATCGCCAATTTTAGTGAAATCATTAATATTTTTTTTTACATATAAAACATTTTCAAGGATATATTGAGACGCAACTGTCAATATATTAATTTCCTTAAATTTGTCACTTAAAGTAACAATAATAGTTTATACTAATACAATAATAGTTTTACAAAGAGTGCCATTCTAATCGTAACTTCCTCAGTAACAAAATTTAAAATTAAAATTTGTTTTAATTCGATTATAAATATATGCAACGGTGGAACCTGTATCAGTAGCCTTTATAGATTTTGACAGCTGGAATTATTCACGATTTCACGCTATATCCCGTACATAGCACTGCAGACAGAGTTCGCTTCGTTCTCCGCTCTTCGCTTTTACACACGCGTGTTGAGAGGCGTAATTCAGCAATGAACTTAGTCTTGTACTAGAGCGAAGAAAATAAAAAAAAATATTCTTCCCGAGTCGAAATCGAACCCATAACCGTCGCGTGTACTGTCTGACATTGCGCCGCTGCGCCACGACGGCCCGCCACGGTCACTTAAGCGGTAATAAAAAAAACAAAGCTTCAATATCGGTATATATAGCTGTGGTTCCCAACTTCGTATTGTAAAGTAATGTGCCAGCTAATTCTATGTCAAGAATGCTAAGTGGACCGACCTACTGTGCAGAGTGTTTCAAGCTCCATTTTTACTTGTGTATCCACTCTCATTGGGGTCACGAGCTATTTTTATTTAGCATTTAAAAGATATCTGCAGTGATATTTTTTTTCTTATTACTTGAGCAAAGACTATTTGTTTTGTTATAAAGATAAAGTTTGTGTATATGACCTTACTAGGGAGTAAACATACGTTTATTTTTACATACGTTAGTACTATAAAGTTTCTGATGATAATTTATAACGTATTAGTATTTTTATATAATAAACAGTGTTGTCTATGGCTATTTCGTGGAAATATATTTCAGAGTAAAAACCTGAAATGTAGGGTCTTTGGGGACCACTAAGAAATGATTCCACAAAATTCTAGCGGAAACAGGAAAAAAACAGAATTAACCATTGTTAATAGTCTACGCACATTAAATTGGGGACTACAGCTCGTTAATAATAAAAAAATCGAAAAATAACAAGGTTTCTAATTGAATAAATCAATTTAAAATATTGACCAATTATTATAGAGCTTAATTAACAATCATGAATTTGTAATTAATAATTTATATTATAGTAATAAATTAATTATTAATATATTGGTAATCGTATTTTTTTTGTTTCAGGTTATTTCTGGCATATCACAGATTTCCACTATGATCCACTTTACACAGCGCAAGGCGACACTAGAAGACGTAGGTATAAAATTGTATTAGAATAATTGTTATTAGAATTTCTTTTCATGTTCTATATAGACAAAGTAAGAATGTCGGTCTAGTGATAAGTGATTCCAGCTAATAAGCCAGTGTGTTTGGGTTCAAATTTTCATATTTATATTTTAAGTGTAGCTATAGTATATATATATATATATATATATATATATATATATATATATATATATTATGCATGCATATGTATGTATATTATGTGAATCGATCGAAATTTGTATTAAGCTGAGCTGAATGTTTATTATATAAAAAGTCAAAGCGTAGAAGGCAGAAATTAGGCTTATCTTTTTCCTATTAGGTACTTTGACTATCGTAGGGACGAGCTTAAAGAAGATTTTTCATAATAAATATGGCAATAATAAAATTAATGTTTTTGTACAGATTGTCGAAGAGCAGACGAACGTGGAAGTTCAGGTCACCACCGAGCCTTAGGCCGTTTAGGTGACTATTCATGCGACAGTTCGTTAGAACTAATACAGTCTGCGCTAAGGTATATGCGCACGCGGCATTCAGAAAACGTAGAATTTGTCCTATGGACTGGGTAAGTTGAATAATTACATCAGTATTTTAGGTACTGTGGTTATATAATAAAATGGTTATTGTGAGAAATCTATTTATTTATTAGGCACTGTTGGTTCACGTTGTATCCCGTATATAGCAGGGTAGGTAGAGAGAAACGTAGGTAGAAGGAATCTAGTGTTAAGAACCTCCGTTCCCTAATTTCCACCTATCGAGGCATTGCAACATTGAGTGGCGGAATTCAACGCCGCACTTTGCCTTGTTGCCAGAGCGAAGATAATTTAAATAATTTATTCTCCCCGAATGGGAATCAAACCCGCAAACCGTCGCGTTTACACGAAGGTGCTGTACCTCTGCGCCACGACGGTCCCCAGCTTCGATTTTAATCTTAAAATATTATTAATATATTCACAATATTACATATTTTGTTCTACAGGGACATAGTAGCCACCCAATACTCTAGCAATGAGGACAACCGGTACCAGGCGATCAGAAACGTAACAGAGCTTCTCCGTATGACGTTTAGCTCGCACTTCGTGTTTCCTGTTCTCGGGCATACCGATCCTGCGCCGTCTGAGACGCTAACCAACTTGTGGAGTCATTGGTTGCCTATGGAAGCTTTGCAGACTTTGAAAAACGGTATATTATATTTATATATCAATATAATTATTAATAGACTTATCAAGAAATTTGTTAAAATAACAAAAAAAAGAATTAAGAATGGAATGTTTTACTCTCGGTACGTTATATCTGCATTACACGTAAATGCGGCATATGTGTGATATTAAATATTAAAAAAAAATATAGTAAATATTGTTTGTATGGTTTTATTAAATAATAAAACATGGCGAAGGGACAGCATTTGACTATAGACGTGATGGTTATGGGTTTGATTCTAATTCGGGGGAGCATATTTTGCTGTGTTATGTTCTGCTCTCGACATGAAATATTATTTTAAGTTATAAATTTTTCTGATTGAAATTGAAGTGACTTATACATTTTATATGCAATTATTTATTAATGTACATACAAGTTTTATTATTTTTATGTATATAAAAATGTGAAGCAATTTTAGCATAAACTAATAAAATTTCACGTCAACTGTAAGACACACCGTTCTTATTTCCGCCAATGTATTCGATAGAGTTATCGCTATGTGCTTTTTTTCTTGTTTATATATCGCATCTTAATAAGTGTTAGTTAATAAAAATTTTAATAAAAAATCAATTAAAAAAACATTATTTGTTAATAGAAAGAATATTAAAATTTCCTAAAAGTAATTTGATTATTAGTAAATTAGCATGCTCCCATTAATATTTCTTAAAACAGCTATTGTTAATTGTTGACGTGAAGAAGGCACTCCGTTTTAATTGAAAAGTCGGAATAGATTACTAAAGTGTAAAGGGGGAGGATATAACAAGTGCTTAAATAAAAGTGTTGTTTCGGAGTAATTGGTTTATGGTTCGAAGTAATTAGTACTATACACACATACATGCATACACAAAATTATATTATACACTTATACTAGTATTCCGCTTGGCTTATACTACTATAATATGTATATTTAGTATATAAAGCTTACTAACTTACTAACATCGCGATTCTCTGGCGGGTTACTAATTAGTGGCCAAGTGCGAGTTGCCATGAAATGTTCGCCCATGAAATGTTCCGTATTAGCAAGTACATATATATTGACAGTAGCAAGTAATACTTGACTCTATGTTGATGTTTGTGTTGTAACAAAAATATATTTTTTCGCCACCAAAATTACTTCCATTTTTGAAGCCCTTATATAAAATTGCAGAGGATTAAACCGATTTTCGATTAGAGTATTCGTTGAGATTTATAGCTTATATATAATTTCTAAATATTATCTATATCTATATCTTATCAGCTTACCAAAGATTTGTTTCATTTTTAAATGTACTTATTGTTTATAAATATACCCCGCATAGGAATATGACCGTTTTTTTAGCTCCACTTCCAAGCATGGGAAGCTACACCTAAGCTACTCTTAACAAAATACATATACATATCAAGTTTCCATTGTGTAGTAACAGTAATGAGACGTACGGCTCGGTAGACAAACATACATGACGACGAAATTTAAAACGATGTAAGGTAACAAGGTGGCTAACAAGGTACCTGGAGCTACACCATAGAAGTACATTGTCGACGTCAACTTTCGAACAACAGAAAGCTGAAGAAAGTCTCATAATAACGATTTTTTATTATGCACATTTATAAACGCGAAAAAATCTCCGGTGAGAATCCTAGTCTTTCTGTAATATTAAAAAACAAAAAGGACACCATTGAAATAAGTGTGGTGTAGGAAAACTCAAAAAAAAAAAAAGAAAAATATCAGTCAAGTGTTTAATTTGCGGTCGTATCCACTCATATTATTATTCAATAGTTCTTTTTTGGGCTGAAAATATAAATTTACAATTTTAGGACATTGTCCTCTTCTTGTACTATAATTTATGGCTTATTGCCAAATTTGATTACTCTATGTAATCGGGAAGTTCCCTGTAGGATTTGATTACGTGGGAATTTTATACAAAGCGCAATAAAATTAAGCATAAACGCCTCATAACTTTTGATTGAGTCGACTTAGAAGTTTGATTTTTTCAGTGCTTCAAGGTACCACTGATCTGGATATATACGTTTCAGCTTTATAGCATTATACGATTATGAGAAAAAGGTTTGGACAAACGACGGACAAACAGGTAGACAGACTGTCTACAACTAAATTTTGAGGTACAGAACTCTAAAAATAACAATGTGACAAATTTCAAATGATGTGATTGGCGAATGTAATGATGTTTCACAAAATTTTACTAGCATTATTCACATAATGCACAAGAACAAAAGATCGCTTTCCCTAAATGTTTACATGTGTTATTGAATTTTTTGACCAATAATATTTTTAAATGATATATCAAAACGTTTGTTTAAGCTAACAATACTGTGATCGCGTTGTATCAAAATAATATACAAATTCAACAAATATTTTTACGCTTTATGAACATTGAGCAAATATTCTTAAAGTCCTTACCATGTCCAAGCACAAATCCCGTCGATATTTTCCTCAAAGCAATAGCTACAAAAACTCTCGTAAATTGAATAGCACTGTACGATGCAGTGCATTTTACTTTGACGCCCAGCTATTCTCAGTTTTTGCTAATCGGATAAAGATAAAGTTTTTCTGCAGCCAAGTTTCGTTAAATTCGATTTTTGTGTCAGCAGTTCGTGACAGTTTTTTAGTTTTGTTTGCACTTAACTTCAAAGTAAAGTGTTGTTTTTAAGTGCATTTTTTAGTCCTACGCTTTTTTCTTCGTTTAAAAGGGACCTAGTGTCAAAATACTTCGTTCTCTACTTTCTGCCCGAATTCAGACCCTTAACTTTTCTTGAGGATAAAATATATAAATAGGTACAATATGGCAGTTTCTCTTTTAAAAGTTTTAAGAAATTTTGCTTTGTTTTTGACATTTTGCGGTCATGTTTTTTCCACTCAACACCTAAAGCGATTACATGTGGAAAACGCGAAAGTATAATTGAAGTAACGAAACGCAAACATATATGTACATACGTACATACACATAGTTTAGTGAGTAAGTCCAGTTATTTAAATAAATGGAGGTAAATAAAAACTATGTGGAATTCTAACATTTATTCAATATATATATATATATATATATATATATATATATATATATATATATATATATATATATATATATATATATATATATATATATATTCATTGAAATTCACACAATTTGCCTACAAACATTTATAATTTTCCCATCCAGGTGGTTATTACACGATAGAGCAATCACACAGCAAATTAAGGATCGTAGCTCTCAACACGAACCTGTTCAGCGTCAGCGAGGCTAAAAACGTGCACGCGAAACGTCAGTGGGATTGGTTAGACAGCGTACTGGAGAAAGCCACGGCTAACAATGAGATGGTAAGTGCTAATTACTTTATTACTAGATTGTATAGGAAAGAAAGGGGTGTTTTGATATAATTTTAATATATATTTAGAATTCTGTAACCTAAGTTTCTAGCTCTTACGTTGGCGTTAGTTTGGGTATCTGTATTATATATCAGCTGAACAATCAAAGTTCCTATCTTTTGAACCTAGATCTGGTTATGCTTTTTTACTATGGATTTACTTAAGGACAAGTAATATATGTATATGTGTATATATGTAATATATACATATATATTAATATATGTGTGTATTTTTATATGTTAATATTATTCCACAAAAATATTCATTTGTTCACCTACATACTTATGACAAGCTTGACTGGGAGAAAATGTTTTTTTAGCGATAAACCTGCCTTTTGTACATCTTTATTTATAAATGTATGCAATAAAGAATAAGTAAATAAAAAAAATACAGCATAGAAGAATATTTTTTATTTGAGGCCATTTCGGCCTCATTTCGGTTTAGCGTCTGACTGTAAGCTTGATAGTTTTCGTTACTCTACAATAAATAAAGAGAATCGGGCCGAAAGCGGAAAATAGTGTGTCTTGACACAACCTTCTCCTTTATAAGTAGAATGTAAAGAATATAGGTTAATTTGAAAAATAAGGCCTTAAATTGGGTTAAAATTGTAACTGTTGTTTATGGCAGAGTCGACATATTAAATTACTTTATTTTTATAATTCAATCGCATGCGCTTGAACAAACACGACAATTGTAGAGCTATTTTGAAGTTTCACCTATGAAATTAAGTATATACAAATTAAGAACGATGTGATATTAGTTTGACACTAAGAATTACTTTCATTTGACAAAATGGAGCGGAATCAGTGGAATCAATTTTTTTATTTATTCATGCTTGTGTAAGTATTTCTAAACCTTTATTACTAAGAAAATATACTTAAGCGTTTAATTTATTTACATAGAATCAGACTTTTTTAGACAATTAATTTTATTCTATAGAGTATCTTAATACATACAAAAAACGTGGCAACTTATAACGACTACTTTAAAAATATCATGCAGCCATTTTATCTACATTTATTAAATAAGTAAATAAATGAGAGCGAATACTTAATAAAATCCACCTTTTTTTTTACTTCAGCAATAATGAATGAAAATTTCTGAATGTATTTATTATGTGAAATTCCAATGCAATTAAAAGTTAGCCTTTTGTTTCTATTTTAATGATGCAATTTTGTATTGTCTCTGGATCACATATTGTTATATCATTTGTATGAAATTAACCAGCTCACACTGAAGCAAGATAAGGTATTATAGAAATAATAAATGTGTTACTAATAACGTTAGACTATTTGTTCTGCGTCGATTTATATTGTAAAACGACTCATGCAGCAGTGCTGTGTCGGAGTGTGACCTGTGACATGCACTAGCAGTAAAAAGTTTTATTTAAATTATTTTCTCAAAATACCAGAGTAAATGCTAGCATGAAAGTTATAGTAAGAATGAAAAAGAACGTGCCAAGGTAAATTTTGCCACGAGAGTGATGAACTAATAGCAAACAAGATATATATGGCAAAAGTCATTGGTTAAAAACTTAAGTAGCTCTTGTTTGACCTTCAACAGCTATATATTGATGATACTGAAGAAGGTCACTTAAAAAGCATTAGGTTGATGATAGTGGATGAGGTGAAAGGATATGCAGAGGATATGCAAAGGATATAGGCGCCAAGGATAAAGCGTGAAAGTTGTTATTTTTTCATATCCCGCGGTGCGTTTTGCTAATCTAATAAAATAAGTTTTGCTAATCGACATAACATAATGTCCCCAAGTCCCCAAAATAGGCAGAAATTTAAGAACAGTGTCTTCACACTAGGTGCTCTCTATCTACTCTACTATATGTGGGAGATGCGTTCAGATAAAAAAATGGACAAGCTTGGTAATAATTTGTATAAGATTTTTTATACCATTTAAAATTTAATTATAATGCATTTCGTTTTAATAGTGTAATCATTATTAAAAAACATAAGCATTTTATATTGAAATGACGTATAATTTTTATTTAATAATTTTCGAATGTCAGGTAAATATGGGATCTTTTTACTAAATTGTACTTTATTATTTTCATTTTAAAAAACAATTAATAGTACATATAAACACACAGTTTTATATATATATATATATATATATATATATATATATATATATATATATATATATATATATATATATATATATATATATATATATATATATATATATATATATATACGAAGGGTCTTAACACTAGGGATCCTTCGCTTATCCTGCTATATACGAGATACAGCGTGAAAGTAACAAAAAATAACAATATTAACCTACCGTTTTGCAGTGTATTAATATATATTTTTAAATTTTCCTCATGTTATGGATTTTGCTACACAGAAATATTAGAGCTATGTGAATTCGTCATAGGTATTCTAATTTCATAGTTAACTTAATCATTACTAATCTGCGACTTTTATTTCACTGTCACAGTAATGAAATTGCTTTCAAAGCGACATTATAAAATAATTTAATTGAAGAAAAAATAAACTGAACTTAAATACTTTTGCCTACGTTATTATATGATACATGTCCTGAAATATGTGGATACACATATCTGAACTGAGTTCATTATTTTTCATAATATACCTGATTAAAATAAAAAAAAGCTCATCTAGACATACATGCCTATAAATTTTTGAGAAATTTGTGACAAGCATACATACATACTCTTATAAAACTTGGCACAAACCTAAATAGATTCACCATACTGAAATATTATTCAATTTCATTAATATTAAATTTGTGTCAAATTAATTTCCTTGAAATCGGCTTACTACAAAATTTGAAATTATTCATTCATAATTTCTGTAGTGATTACGTGAATGAGTCTCTAATCTTGTAATTTATGGAACCAGCGCCGGACTTCCTCGTAAGGTTCCGGCTGAAATGTAGTTATGATACCGACCACTAACAAGTTGTATTTAAGCTGCCTTTAGACATTTTGAGCCGTTTCTTTTTGGGTATTGATTTATTGATGACGGTGTAATTTTTTTAAATTTATTATTTTTAGAGTGGTAAGCATTATGGCTTTGAGTTTTAATAATTCTTTACATGCAAGATATAGATATCATTCTACGTGCGTTATAAATATTAGGTTTATTGCAGTATTTATATAAGCATTTTTTTGTTATATTTTTACAACTAATCTTCTCGATTTATCTATCCTGTTCTATGTAATATAGAAAACAGAAAGGTAGCGAACCAGTACTGTTAAGACACTGTATTATTGATTTCTCACCCAATATGCTTGTTGAGTGGGAGAACTTAACAATAATAAAATTCGTTCCCCCACTCCCATGGTTTCGAACCATTATAACCATCTGTAGTTAGACGATCCACTGCGCCTTTGTGCTTATATTTTTTATTATATTCATGTGCTTATCGAAATACAACGAGAAGCTAGATAAAAGCTACGAATTTTCCATTTTTTTGCTAAGCAGCGGAACACTGTGATAATTTTTTTAACCAGACAGCCTGAATAAATATATTTTTTTTAAAGTATATTATAGATTATTATTATGTTCTTTCAAACAGGAATTGAACTCACAACCTACGCACCAAACAGTCCGTCAAACAAGGATACGTAAAAAAAATTTAATATTTACACATGCGTATGCATAAGTATAGGGAGACGGCTAAAAACATGATTCTCATTCTTTCGATTTTCATACAAAAGTATACGTTCATGCCAAAAGAAAATTGCTAAAGTAACTTAAGTTTAGTGGAAACTTAAAGCTTTATTTCAAACAATTTAACAAGAAAAGCGTTTAAATATAATTTTAGACGTAAGCCTCGTAAGCCTTGTTGTAGGCATGGCACGCTCAAGAATGTTTCCGCATTCACAATTATGAATCATTATGAATCGCTGTAATATATCACAGTGACAAAAGTAACGGCGTTACTTGAAATTAACGGCGTTAGAATTATTGTAAATAAGAAGAACTTATGCGTTGTTTACACGTTATGTGCGGTACGATATGTTTTTGAAAATTGAGAAATAAAACCTTACGAGTCGCCTCAGTCTCGGTCGTCGCTATCTTGTGATAGTGTTTAGACAAAAGTCGGTGTTAGATCAGAAAGCGAAGAATGGAGTGTCTTAACAATAAGTTCTCTCTGCTTATCATTATTTTGCGGGATAAAGTGAAAAGATAAAAAAGATATATAATTTTAAAAACTTTGTATTATTATTTTATGACTATCCCGGTGTTAAATGTTTTGAAAAATTATCTCGTGGTTTCCTTTATCCTTCTATTCTAGTAGTTTGTTTGTGTGTTATCTGTCACTCAGAAAAGGAGGAACTTTGTATATATGTAATATGTAACCTCTTCCGAGTTTTATGTATATTTATTTTACTATGACATTAGATGATTAAGTTATTAAAAAATAATAATAATAAAACTCTTGCGTCCACATAGTATTATGAATACTGTTTTATTTTAGAATTACAAAACAATCACAGACTTGTATAATATTTACGGATACTTTAAATAGCTTTTATTTATTTTATGTTATTTATATTCTTTACACTAACAACATTACATTAAAAATGAATAGTTTAGATAAAGTGATTACAAATATATCTAAAAGTAACGTTTCTATCATATTCTATTTACTTAAATAATCTTTTACTTAAATATATATATATATATATATATATATATATATATATATATATATATATATATATATATATATATATATATATATATATATATATATATATATATATATATATATATATATATATATATATATATATATATATATATATATATATTATTCGTTATTTACATACTGTCGATCAATCGGCGGCCTAAAGTTGAGCGTTCGAAAAATTTGGCACATGTCGAGTATTAATATTTGATGTAAGCAGTCGCTGTGCGCCTGTTTCCCGGCAAATATTGATTCAAACAAATCCAAGTGATGAAAAAAACCGTTTTGTAATTTTATATGGATTTTTAGAGCGTCCATTGTAGTACATTGTGTCGTGTCATGTCATTTAATATTTATTTATAGTTTCACACTTTATTCCGCACACAATAGGATAAGCAATAACAACCTAGTGTCAAGACTCTCCTTTCTCTGCCTTCCATATATATATCAAAATATTGCGTGCTGACAGTATATAATCAAATTTATCTAAACGATTTCAGGCGTTGTTTTGAGGCCATCGTGGCGCAGTGGTACAGCGTCTGAGTTAAAAAAAGCGATGATTATGAATGAATTATTTTATACATAAATATTAATATAAGAATTAATAATTGCGTTTACTCGCTCTGGGAACAAGAGCGTTTAAGCGGCGTTGAGTTCCGCCCCGCAATACGCAATCCTGTCTACCTTGCTATATGCAGTAATAGTATATAGAAGAGGAGATAGAGGTATATAGAATGTAAAGTTAAACTGCCAGGTGTATATATATATATATATATATATATATATATATATATATATATATATATATATATATATATATATATATATATATATATAATATAAATACAAATAAGCACTTTAACGTAATTTTCGAAATATGAATAGGAGGAAATGTTCGTAGCATATGTCCTCCTTTGAAAGGGTTTGCAAAATCAATTTATGCTTGATTTTGTCACCTCACCAAGCCTGCGATTTGGGGAGATTTCAACAAAAAAACACTTCAAGGACGTTGTTTGTTCGAACAAATTGAAAGTATTATGAGTCTTACGATTCCCGAAATTTTGCAGCGAAACTTTTCTTTTTTATTGACATTGTATAGAACTGTTGACTTATTTTGAAGAAGACATCTATTGAATATATAAATTTGTTATTAAGTATATTGATTAATTATTTATAATATGCATATATTTATTATAAGATTCATTATAGACTTAAATTATTAATAAACAAATAATATATTTATTTTTTGTATAATTATGGACATTTTAATAATTTCCGGTCGACCGTCGTGACGTAGCAACACAAAGTCTCACTGTAAATGCGATGGGTTTAGGTTCGATCCCTATCCTACACCACTCAACACACAATGTCATAAAATTGGGCAGAAAGTCGGGTACAGAGTGTCTTAACCTTAAGTTCCTTATGCGGGAAATAGCGTAAACCTATATTTATTAATTTAATAATTTAACTAAAGAAACATTTATTTTTTATATACCTCTATAGCAGCTGAAACCAACTTCTATTGAAATATATTATGAATCTTATCTCTTATCTATCTTATCTATCTTATCTTATCTCTTATCTCAACAGGTGTACATAGTAGGTCACGCGGCCCCAGGGTCAGATTCTGGGTACACAGTGGACGCTAATAATAAATATTTGGGGCTGGTGCGCCGTCACGCGCGGATCATCGCTGGACAGTTCTTTGGCCATCTACATGTTGATACCTTTAGAGTCATATACGACGATGGTACGTATGAAATAAAATTTTTCGCTGTTGTTTTAATAATTTCTATTATATTATTTAGATATTTTACAATTTCAATGTTTGTAATTTTAGCCGACTTTATTATGTTTATCTTCACACATTCGCTCTTTCGGAATACTTTATACGATGGAAGCTTATGCGATACTTTTTAACTAAATGATAAAAATAAAAAAAAAAAACAAAAAATTTAACAACACAATGAAAATAATCCACCGCGACAAACTAATTACGTATACAATTTCAAAACGTTGACATGAAAATTAATGTGCCACAGTTAACTACATATGAAACGATACAGCTATTAGTCGTACATCGATCAGTCTACTTAAAATTCAAGATACAGAGTATTTAGCACACATCCAAATACCTGTGGACGATGCGGCGGCACGATCGGATTAGCGCCTCTACGTGGGTATATCGTGCTGTAAAGCTTAAAGTTGTTAAATTTTGGCTTTTTCTTTGTTATACCCCGAAATATTGATAAAGTTACTTGTTTCATTATAAAATACGTATATGAAACCATTTTATAAAAGTTTAGGCTGTTTAATTGAAGCCTGTGCCGTTGCGCAAAAGCTTGAGCTCTAGTGTTAAGAGTTTTTGGCGCACTTCTATAATTAATTAACGAAATAATGTTATGATTATATTGATCCATTAAAATATATATTGAAAACACAAAATACTGGCGAATTTCGTTAAAAAATATTTCGGTATTCTACTAGCAAAGTAAAAGTATATTAATAATAAAAAATTAAAATACATTATAGCCATTGAGTTAATATTTTTCGGTTTTCACGCTACTTTGCGACGCTGAAATGTTTAAAGCTAATAATTGCGTGTGTATTTAAGCACGAACGAACTTTTTTGCCGTACTACTTTAATGATGCCGTGAACGAAAGCTTTGCATGTTGAACACAGCCTACAATTTTACAGAAACATTTAAATCGATACCATTTGATGATAAGTGGAGAGTATTAGAAACATTGCACATTAAATAGCAGTTGTAACTGGTTATACGCTTGACGACAATTGTACTTTTTTCTATATGTATAGAGATTAGTTGAAAATTTCCATATATTTATGTAAATTATGTTAAGACTGTGTTATGTTCTGTTTCTGAGGTAAGTAAGTGTGTAAAATTAATCTTAATTGGGTATTATTTATATTTTTTTATAATTTTTTTTCTGTACCTTACCCAATATAGTAGATTAAATATGTATCTTTTTGGCTTTTTGATTTAGTTTTTATATAAAAATACGTTTTTGTTTAGATCAACCAGTGTCGTGGGCGTTTTTAGCGCCTTCCGTAAGTCCGCATGGTTCTTCAGGTTCTTCAAATCCGGGGCTAAGGTTATACAAGTTCGATTCAGATACTGGCAAGGTAAATTTAAAGAAATCCCTTACTTTTTTCTTTTTTTAAATTCTCCTTAATTGCCATGTTAGTAAAAAATAAATCACAATTTTTTTTTGTCTATAATTATTCTTTTTTATTGTTTATAGTATTCTAAACTGAAGAGATTATTACTGTTAGAAGTTTTCCTCTGAAATACGAGTCATTGAGTGTTAGATGGTTAAATGCAACATCAAGCTTTATTTTGTCAAAGCGGGGCTAAAATAATTATTTCCCCAAATAGAAACCAAACCCATAACCAGTATATTTTTACGACTGCCGACTACGCCTACTATAGCCTCAAATTGAAAATCTAATATAAGAAATTATTTTAAAATAAAGTCGTCCCTATAAATTTTATTTTGTTTCTATACGCGTTGGTCTCCAAATAGCAATGCTTTATTGGATTGCGAATAGATAGATACACCATCAAAAGATATTCCATCAAAATTGCTTTGCGTCAAGCCCATAATAAAATAAAGTGGTCGGTGTGTGGCAAATCGATAACAAATCAAAGAGCTATGTCGGTACGAGAAATGGGTTCTTATATGAGATAGGGCTATATGTATTATATGAGATAGGGCTATATATATCTTTAATGTGCACATAAGTTGTAAGATATACAGATATAGTACAATAATGTACAAATAGTATATTATGTTGGTCAGGACAATAATGTTTAATTAAATTTGGAGTATCTGTTCTGAATCTATTAAATGATCGGTAAAGATTTTTTTTATTTCGTCTACATACTGTACAAATATTATAAAATAATCAAATTTTATATTAAATCATTTATGAATTTAAATTTAATTATTAATTTTAGTTAATTTAAAATATATTTAATTAGTTCTTAACTTTTACTTTTTATAAATTAATAATAAGGTCATTTTAGTGCAATGGGTCAGCGTTGGTTTCAAAAGTATTAGTGCGCGATTCCTACTCGGGAGGAGAATTGTTTTTTTCCATTTCATATTTTCCAATACGGAGAACAATTTTAATACTATATATTTATTTGGTAGGTACTAGACTACACACAGTTCTACCTAGACTTAGCGTTAGCAAACCGAGCGGCAGCGGGAGTGGGAGCGGGAGTGGTAGCGGGTGCGGAATGGACCGCGGAGTACAACCTAACACAGTATTATGTACTAAGAGATGTATCCGCTGAATCTTTACATCATTTGGCAGATAAGCTGCAGGATACGGTTATGTTTAACAAGTGAGTTTGAGTTTCATATTAAAATCCAATATAAATTGTCGAATTTATAATTTAATCTATGCCACAACTAAAAGCATATTTACCATACCGTAACTGCATTACAACATATAGTACAACACACACATATATATATATATATATATATATATATATATATATATATATATATATATATATATATATATATATATATATATATATAATATATATTATATATATATATATATATATATATATATATATATATATATATATTATATATATATATATATTTCATATCGTTTAAAATACTCGTAATCTTTTAAAATTGTAAAATACTTCAAAAGAAAATATCTAAATACTTAAAATAATCTTCTTCTAGATACCTACGAGCGTACAATGTAAAACTTGACACATCCGACAACTGCGACGGTGCGTGTGCGCATCAACATTTCTGCGCTATAACATGCCTCGAGCATCGTGTTTACACGCAATGCGTTGAAGCCGCCGCCAGTGCGTTAGCTGCTTCACGATCAGTTCAAAATATACCTGGTCTTAATATGATTTTAATATTAATTTGTATTGTTTCGATCCTTTTTGGTTAACCTGATTGAGTAAAGTCGTTTCTATTAGAATTCGTAGTTCTGATGTTTTTGGTGTAATTTTCATACTTCATGTTTGTTAGACGTTGGTATGTTTGAAAATAACATTTCAGTTTCATTCATAAGCACTAAATGATAAAAAAAACCAGTACTATGAATTCTGATTATTATATTATAATGATATATAGAATATTATTGGGTTTTGGACGTTAGAAGGACACTTGAATAATTTTGTGGTCATGCTCAGGCTATTTGTGATACGAGGCGATACCATTACTATACATATAGAACGATTCGTTGTGCTTATCTTTATTCTTGTTACTTTTACTCAAGCAAAAAGCTCTAGCTTAGAATACGTGTCAAATTTTATTCAAAAATTAATTTCCGTTCAACGTGGTGTTAGATTATAGCTTCGTTTAGTTAGAGTTTACTATAAATGTATATGTTTTACGTAGCTTATATTAACTAACTATTCGTAGTTATTAGGTAATCGAATTTTTATACTGCAGTATTGGGCGTAAACGTCATTTGTTATTTAAGGTATGCTGGTTTCGTGTACATATTATATTAGTATTACTTCTAGGAGTTAATTATTGAGCAATTTATTGATATTGTATTGTTTTTGATTATGAAATTCACTTGGGCTAACCCGAAATACTATTGTAAACATAATGACAACACTAAATTGACTTTGAATTTGCATAAATATAAAGAAAATTTTCTAGAATAATAGAAAATATAATTTTGGCGAATGCTGCGTTTCCAAAGTCATTGATTTTCAGGCGAACCCTTAATTTTTATTTAATAACAAACAAATAATATTTGCTTCATAAAAACAAATAAAATTGTATAGTGATTATTTACATCTGATCGCAATACTTCAAAAGCTCTCTTATAAGGTAAATGTTCATAGTTGCCTTATATCGTATATTTTGTAAATGCTCAATGGCACGATGTAATTGTAAATATAATAGTAATTTAGATCTGAACTTTATAAAGGAGGAGCAATTAGACGGTAAGCTTAGTGTAAGTCAGCTTAAATTTTATTTTGCTGACCAACGTTTTATGTTGAACATACACATATATGTATGTAGAACATATAAAACTTTAGTGATTCCTTATGTAAGTTACAATATGGATTGTGTATAATTACATAAGTTATACAAATACATAACAAAATATGTATATAATATATTTACATAAGTTAGACATCGTGATAACGTTTTGTAAGTATATTATTACTTTGTATACATTATGTGGATATACCTTCTATTATTACGTTATTCTAATTATAATTTAAACATTTTTTATTATTAGGCTATTATTAATGTAGATTTTGAATCTTGTAACGCATACCATTATAGGAACTTAACTATGTTTTTTTTTTTCATTTTCCACCATTTACCTGCAGAATATGCAGAGATAACGTAGTGATGAGACTCTCCATTTTTCACCACATTTCCGAGACTTAGTGCAAGTGAAACAATACAACGCAAAACGAAAAAACAAATGAAACAATAAAATGAAAATCATATTTCCAAGTGACGATAGAATTAACAACTACCAAGTGTACCAAGTCACATGTAATATTAATATACATCATCAGGTATCATCTTTATATTATTTTGTGTGAATACAAGTATTTTTAAATGTCTAACTTTTTTTATTGTCGTTTTCTGACTCTACGTACGACCTTCTATTTAACCATTAAATATTACAAAGACATTATATTATTTATATTGATTTTTTTATATAGTCGTAGCTTACAAATAATTCGTTATCTATACACTATACTTTATTCTATAGATAAGAAGGAGAAAATACAAGAACCATGTGTAATTTTTACATCGTAGTCATAGGCAAGTTATCATAAGCTTTTACTTAAGAATTCGATATTTTTTATTATTTATATTTATTTTATTACGTTCCTTTGAAATGTTACACTTTAATTATTATTTGATTGTAGAAAAGCTATAAAAAAATTAAGCGGGAATCGAACCCGCGCCCTTAGGCATGTGTCCAATCGCTCTAGGCATTAAGCAACTAGTTCTTATCAAGCTTCGTCATATTTACAGCAGCATCTCTGTTGTTATCGAACTGATGTCACTACTATTCTTTATTACTAAGAATTATCGTTTGGCAATGGAATAGATTATTTACCATATATTCAATCAATAATTTCCAATGGCTAGAGCGCTTGGACGGTATCCAAGAGACAAGGGGTTCAAGTCCCGCTTCTTTAGCTTGCGATAATACTTTAAAAATTATACAACTATTATTACTTAATGTAATAATATATACATCGAGTTTGTGGGCCTACAGTTTACTTGGAGAAGGCTAATTTGCATTTTCTTGTCTAATAAATTACTTGTAAATATTCCGTTTAGTAAAAACGTTATGTAATGAGCATGTTTTATTTTGATAATAAATGTGACTGTATTATAAATTGAATGTTTTAAATTAATTTTAATAAAGAATTGAAAGTATGTTTTTGGGTTTCATTTTATTATTTCTCAAGTATATATTTCATATTAACATTATTTAACAAAAGTTATTATTATATCAATGTCCTCGCTCCGGTAGACAAAGTTCAGGCGTTGAATTGCGTCACACTAAACACATTGTCTTAAACGTGTGTGTAGCGTAAGTTAATTGAAAGTCTACCTTGATGCCGTTCTACAATTTTACTAAAGATATTTTTACTGGTCATATAGATCAGAGTGATTTTTCATTTTACTCTACGTTTTGCGGTATACGAAATAAAAGGGAAAATTTTCAATATATTTCTAATTTTCGACCCGCCAGCGAGACTTCCTCGGCTTGGAGCTACAATTGAATATTGAATATGTATCTAGGAAGCATAGTTTTGAATTCTTTTAACATCGTATTTAACATCGCACATACATACAACTTTTCGAATGCTTCTGTCTATGAAATAGAAATATAATATTTTATGTATTATGTCTGGGCGGTAGGTTCTTACGCGTGTATATATATATATATATATATATATATATATATATATATATATATATATATATATATATATATATATATATATAATTGGTAATGAATTGGTCTGTTCCACTGTAACAGTGTCAACAATAGTAAATTTATAGCCACCGTACATTTACAAGGTAACCGAGCTTTCTGCTCAAACATTTAATCTAATGCGAACAGATTAGTATTATAACAGCCAAGCCGCTAACTAAGCTAACACTGTGGACACGTGAAATACTGAACGTGACACATTCCAATCCCAAGAGATTTACTCTGAAATGAAACAAAGTACGCGTTTCCAGATGCTATTTATGTGGTACATTGTGTAAACAATTGATTAATTTACTTTTTTCTTTTCTTAATTAATTAAAGAGGGAAGTTTTTTTATATTACACGCGTAATAAGACTTTCTAGTAATATAAACAAAATTAAAGGACAGCCAAATTATTAATTTATACATATATATATATATATATATATATATATATATATATATATATATATATATATATATATATATATATATATATATATATATATATATATATATATATATATATATATATATATATATATATATATATATATATATATATATATATATTACATTAACACAATATTCGCCACGGCGGCGCAGTGGGACAGCATCTGACCGTAAGCGTAATGAGTGACTGACTTCAATCCCCGCTCGTAAGGATTTTATTTAAGAATTGTATATATTTACTCGTTCTGGTAATCAAAGTACCTATAGTGCAGTTCTATCACACAACACGAAATGTTTCGAATTGGGATAAAGCGGAGAAAGGAGTTTCTTATACTAAGTTCTCTTTGCGTACTCTAGTATATGTAATATGAAGCTAGAACACGAAAACATAAATGAAAAATAAAAATAAAATATAAGTTTTTTGCGATGTGGTCAATCATCTAGCTAGTTAAAACAAATGAAATCCTTTATTAAATTCAATTAAATTAGCTTCACGCTGTATCCCGCACATAGCTGTGTAGGCAGAGGGAACCGTAGGAACTGTAGGAACCTAGTGTTAAGACACTCCGTTCCCCGCTTTCTGCCTTTCGAGGAGTTGAGTGTTGAGTGGCGAAACTCAACGCCGCGCTTTTTGCCTTATTACCAGAACGAAGAAAATGAAAATAATTCATTCACCTTCTTATATTCAATTCTATTATTTTATGTATTTTAAGATAGTTATATATAAATATTAGTATTTTAACACTCAACACACACATTCGTTATAATATAATAAATAAAAAATATATTTCTAAATACCGAAATTGTTTTAATATTGTTATTTGCCTTTTGTTTTAAGGAGTAATTCACTTTAGGGTCTCACAGTAATAATCTTTACGATAGAGTTTGATTACAGCCCATAGGAAACGTTTGTAACGGGTATTATAACTGAAGTAATATTACTCGCAATAATCGTAAGAACTAAAAATTATTAATATTTATATTGCGCTATTATGTTTTAGCATTTTGGTATTCTATTACATTGTTATTTACAATTTGTGTTCATATTATGAATATTCCATTTCTAAATTTATATATCATATTACTAAAATAATATAGCTTGTTTGTTTAATTTATTTATCTCATGGACTACTGGTTCGATGTAAAAAAATATCCATGTGTATGATAGTCTATTAATCGAGAAGGCTATAGGCTATATTTTAGTGTAAAATATAGCCTAGGTCAACCTACAGCACCCGCGCTTGAAGTTACCTCGGACACTTGTCACATGTACTATAAATAATTTACTACTACTTCCATCTTCGACCATGGGGGCGAAACCGGAACGGTTAGGGTAAAAGGTAGGTCAAAGACCTTTTGTATAAGAAAATATTTGACGCAATTAGCTATAGCTATTTGAAAATTCATATTGAACAATTATTATCATTAAATTAAAAATAGAAGGATACCGCATAGCAGGGAACGCAGAGGAAAAAGGAAACCGAAATTGCGTGTTTAATTTAAATATAATTCATCCCAGTGGGGATTGAAAACACATCCTTTGTCTACACTCAGACGGCTACAACATATATGTATATATATATATACATAAAACAAAAAGCCTAACATTTTCTTCAATTTACGTTACAAAAATCATATATTTTAGTTATTCTTGAGCATTTGAAAATTAAAGAGAACGATAAGCCTTGTAACCATCAATCTTTGTCAAAAAGACAACTCTAAAAAGGTAAAGAGGTTTTAAATTAAAAACTGGCACACACAAAATAATTTTTTTTCTATTGTTTGTAATTTGACTTAAAATTTTGTTTGAATTTTAAAAAGAAAATATATTATACCACTGTACATAGTAGCAACATAGTAGCTACTTAA